>OX401877.1:10000-1215956 GCA_947859175.1 Gandaritis pyraliata | reverse complement strand
TCATGAGTTGGCATGTGTGGGGATTACTGAGCGGTATCGGAGTTATGTTTTTTTATTCCGACAGGCGTCACAGCTCAGTCGGTAATAGCTCTGCCTTCCGTGCTGTGGGTCGTGGGTTCAATCCCCACCAAGAACAAACATTTGTGTGTGGCAAACATAGATGTTTGTTCTGTCTGGGTAGGATTTTTATTGACTGAATCCCAATGAAAACATTTTATCATTTTCAAATTCCGATTTCAGATGTTTGATGTTACATCATGATAATAATGAATAAAAAAATTACTTAAACTACGAACGTACAGACAGACAGATATAGCCCACGTGTAGAATTATTCAGTCTTCGAACGGGAACAGAAAAAGAAATGTGACCAAAACAATTTGTTTAATATTGTCGCGGTGACAATTAGGTATTTTGTGTTGTTGCCAAGCTGAATAATGTCGTTGGTATTCAGCGGTAGGTAATTATACAGAAATGTTAGCGTGTAAACATTCTCAGTTGTTTTATTTTCACACATAATTTAATTTGACTTTATAGAATAAAACTAGAAGGAAAGAGAAGAAGAGGAAGACCGCGTATTAGCTACATGAGCCAAGTGAAGGCGAAGATAGATGTCATGTCGTATAAGGACGTCAAGGAAGCTGCCCTGAAAAGAAGAACCTGGCGGGAAATGCATACATTACGCCGACAAGAGCATAGCTCTTAAATTAGAAGAAGAAGAGAATAAAACTTGGTCTACTGGGCGCTACAGGCGGAATAGCTGGCACATTTTGATGAGGACTGCTGGTAGCGACTCTGAGTATCTTTGAGCCTTGGAGAAATGCAAGCTAGTGGGCTATAACAGTCAATAATTGTGACATTGCATTTCATATATCGCTGCAGAGCCGTAAAACTGTATCTCATGAGTATGCAACTGGCACTCTTTAATTTAAACCGAAACACAGCATAGTGAGCATCACCGCTTGGCAGAAATAGGTACAGTGGTGGTATGTTCCTCGGGCGAATTCGTTCACAAAGAATTCTGCCACTACTACCTTAGATACGGAATCATAGTGTGGGATTAGGTAGATAAGGTATATTTTAAACCAGAACACAAGAATCTGATTATCACTGTGTGGCGCACGATAGGCACGGTAGTAGTGTTCCTCAGACGAAATCGTTCATAAAGAATTCTGCCACTACTACCTAAGATACGGAATCATAGTGTGGGGTCAGGACTATGTAGGTATTTGACTGGTTTGTTTATTTGTGAGATTCTACGGGTATGTGCGATCCGATAAAGTTTATTTAAAGTAAACAAAACAAGGAATCTATTTAAGTTCTCCATTTGGTGGTTGGTTTGGCGCAATTCCAACCTGCCTTAGTATAGAACAAAGCCGGCTGCCGATTAGAGATCAGCCGATTGAGCTGAAGTCTATGATACCGATTGTAGATCTGTTTATTGGGCTGAACTCTATGCTACTGATTAGTCGAGTCGACTGAACTCCTCGCTATGAGGAGCATATTACCTGGCTTGGTTTCTCCTAACTCTAATAGAAGCTACCACAGGCATAGACAGGCGTTTATTCCATCAGGTCACAAATTGCCTTGGTCCGTGTAAATTAAAGTACCGGTGTATGATTCGCTAATTTTGACATCATTTTTATTGTAATTTGTCAGATTTTGATGGTATCAAACGATACACAATCGGAGAGCTGTTCGTTCGATCGTATGAGTTAGTTGCCAAGCCAAGTCTAAATAGGGGAGTGGTTATTTAGCATCATTCGCTTCTTTATTTTAGTATCTTCTTACGCGCGCTTCACCAGCTAAAGTGTACAACCATGCGTGTATGTACGTGTGGTCGAAATATCTGTGGTTAGTATCATCCGAAGTGTTGTTTTAAGTTTCCTGATATAGAACTGTTGATAGCTGTTAGACGTTTAGCCTTCGATTATATTTTACTAGCGATATTATTACCTCAACTTAGTTATTAGTAACTAGTAGTTACCCGCGACTTCGTACGCGTCTACAGTTTCCGTGTACATTATATTATCTGTGCGTGTACCGAGCGGATACTTCTTTGAGAAACTTGACATTACACCTCATTACACCGAATTCGTACTGGAATGTCAAACGCTAGTTGTTAGACCAAAGAGGTAGTACTACGTCCTGTCAAACTGACGTGACATGACAATCAAATCCTCTTTCCAATTGGCGCTGCTAATCCTTTTCGTTCATTTTATCCTGTAGATCCTGTTAATTATTCGAGATAAAAAGTAGCCTATATGTCAATCCAGGTTACGCACCATATATATGCCAAGTTTCATCCAAGTTGGTTCAGTAGTTTAGACGTGATTGAAACACAAACATCCAAACATCCAAACATCTAAACATCCAAACACCTAAACATCTAAACTTTCGCATTTATAATATTAGTAGGATAGTAGGGTTCAGGCCTTTGCATCTAATTTAGATGTTGTATACTGCGTCAGGAGCCACTTTACCCATCCGATGAACGGGATGCAGTAGTATCTAGAATAGGCTTTGCAGCTGAAATGGCAGTGGGCCGGCCATGTTTGCCGTAGAACCGACAATCGTTGGAGCAAACGAATACTCGAGTGAAGACCACGTTTAGGCAAGCGTAGTGTAGGACGCCCTCCGGCGAGATGGAGCGACGATCTGCGAAATGTAGCTGGCGGACACTGGATGAGAAGAGCCGAAGACCGAGCTCAATGGGAGAGACCTACGTCAAGCAGTGGACCAATATACGTTGATGATGATGATGAGGCTTTGTAAAGCTGGTTCGTTCTACACGATTTCGCAAAAAAGGGGGGAAGGGGGGGGGGGTTACTATTAAAATATTTTGATTTGTTTCGTGCCATGTCAGTGGCCACGTATTTGATACTGAAAATGTAATCGATGATATCGAGGCTCAGTGTTACGTGTCACGGATCAATAAACCATTGAAATTCGTAACCGTCCCGTTCGTTATGGGGAGTGCCTTTCGCCTTATTGTCATTATAATGATCATTCATTTACTAATTAAACCCTACTAATATAATACTGTCTTATGAAAAAATCGTTGGTCATTACTTAACCACTTCTGAACTGAATCAATCTCAAACTGTTATACGACGTTTAACTTTTCTTCTTTGTTTAGTTTTGACATTTCGTAGTTTCACAACGTTGAGATGGGTTCATGGGTGAGAATTTTCCTGATCATTAAAAACTGGCGAATTACACTGCGCGGTAATGATGGCCGCGAGATTGTGCTTCACAACGCAGTGTAACTACCGCTACTTCACTCACCATGTACACACGGATACACATCGGCCTAGACTTTTTGGACTTTGAACTATTTGAACTTGAACGTTTCGAATCATGCGAGGGGGGACGATAGTGTTTTGTGTGGGACGCGCGCCTACTCATATCGCGTTCTCTTTCCAACGAAATCTGTTTTGTATAATATAGCCTAGTTATGGTTATATTAGGTGTCTAACCTTACCTGTGGCCGTGTGTACTTGTGTGTAAATCGGCTCTAAATTATTGTGACTGTGTAAACACCTGTTTGTGTTTATATATACCAACACTTCTCAATTAGATAATTCACGGTTGGGCAATGCAATGTTTTCTTTGGACATGCATCTGTTAGATTTTAGCTGACATTTATTTTGACTAATAGCTAGCACTGAGTATCACACAAATGAAAACATATGTTTCGTTTCAGTAAATGACGTAGAGAACACAGTGTGGCATCTTGTAGTAGACCTATTCTGTCCTGACTTATTAAACATTTTATATAACTAATGTAAAATTTTCTAACTCGTAATGATTTTAACTGAATCACTTTCAAGCCTATAAAGATGTTTAACTTTTCTTCTTGTTTTGACATTTAGTTGCATCTCAACGCTAAGACGGGTTTATATGGCTGGGAATTTTCCTGATCATTTGCTTATACTTCTCTCAACTTTGAGAGACTTTCAGCATTTCCCTGCCCTTATCCCACGCGAGGTGGGGTCGGCACAACATGTCTTCTTCTTTCACTCCCTCCTATTATTCGTCAACACTGAATCTACTCCTCTCACATTCATGTCATCACACAATCCAACCACTTCTTCTTCGGTCTTCCTCTACTTGCACTTTTGATAGACTTTAAAGAGGCGATTCTAGGTAAGACCGTAGATGCTTGTTTCTGAGACACAGAAAAGAGTCACTTGCATGTTATCGAAGAGATGGAAGCAGGATTATCAGCCATTTCATCTAACGATGCCTTCAGCCGTTTACTTATTTTGACCGATATGAAAATAGCCAATTCACTGAAGAGTTATGAGATGTTGGAAAAACGAAACAAGTTAATACAAAAATAAACCGCATTTCAATTAAAGCCCTACTTTCAAAGCTACGACAGACGGACACATAACTTCGTCAAACTTATAACAACCTCTCCGTTTTTCGGCTGGTTAAAAGAGAAAATGAACAAATCGAAGCTCAAACATTTATGGCATGATCTGTCAATTTTATTTAAATTACTTGAGCACGATTTAAAAATAAATTCGGCATCTATGGATAGTATTTGTACTACTGTTATACTATTTACTATGTCGCATCGCTCAGACGTTGAGTATTCCGTGTGATTTTAACATTCATTTGATTTACGATCCCACATATTTTCATTTGCAATTTGAACTGTATCTCGACTGGATAAGGTTCATCCGTTTTTGATGTATCACAGCTGATTCAGAATAAATCATTAGGATTTTTTGATGATGTTCGGTCATTTATTTTGATGATGCTGACGTTTAATGAACTCTTGGTGATTTTCAACGAGTTTTTAGTAAAATCTAGTTCAGTCAGGATTAATATACCGAGCATGTGATGCGAAATTACGTATTTTGTCAATATACCCGCGACTTAGTATACATGTACCGTTTTCTGAGGGGTTGGTATGAGCGGATTCTTTGAGAAGCTTGACATTACACCGACCGAACCCGTACTCGCATGTCAGTCGCTTTACACTGGCTTTATACTTACATCAAAACTCGTACTAGGCCCTCTGCAGCAACTGACGTGACGTCGTCGTCTTCGTATCAAAGTATGTTTTATTAGCGCTGCTAATTCCGTTTGTTCATTTTATCCTGTAGGTCCTTTTAATTGGGATAAAAAGTAGCCTATGTGTTAGCCCAGGTTACGAACTATAATATATTCCAAGTTTGATCCAAGTTTCGACGTGATTGTAACACAAACATGTAAACTTTCACATCCTATCCTACTAATATTATAAATGCGAAAGTTTAGATGTTTGGATGTTTAGATGTTTGGATGTTGTGTTTCAATCACGTAAAAACCACTGAACCAACTTGGATGACACTTGGCATATATATAGTTCGTAACCTGGATTGACATATAGGCTACTTTTTATCCCGAATAATTAACAGGATCTACAGGATAAAATGAACGAAAAGGATTAGCAGCGCCAATTGGCAAGAGGATTTCATTGTCATGTCATGTCACGTCAGTTTGACAGGGCGTAGTACTACCTCTTTGGTCTAGCAACTAGCGTTTGACATTCCAGTAGGTACGAGTTCGGTGTAATGAGGTGTAATGTCAAGTTTCTCAAAGAAGTATCCGCTCGGTATACGCACAGATAATATAATGTACACGGAAACTGTAGACGCGTACGAAGTCGCGGGTAACTGCTAGTTTATAATATTAGTGGGATTGATCCTTTAGCAACCTATGAACCTCAGTAATCTCTGAATTTAGCCAATAAGATGAGAGGTTTCCCTACCGCTGACGATATCGGATGCTCGTTTGTCCTTCCGATAACGATATTAACGGATGCTTGTTGAAACACATTATTTGCTACAGAGGTCGTTCGTCGCGTGACTAAATGTCGTGGCGTGTCGCATTATAAGAACTTCCATTGACAAAATACAGAGGTCTATAGCTTCATAAACAATGTTATAGCCTTAATAGCTCGCGACTTCGCTTTTACCTGCTGCTCCCTTTTCGGAGTTCTATATTGAAATACCACAAATACCTTTTCATCATTATCATCGACATCGACCTATATTCGTCTACTGCTGGACGTAGGTATCTCCCGCGACGCGTCATTGAGCTCGGTCTTCGGCTCTTCTCATCCAGTGTCAGCGCTACATTTCGCAGATCGTCGCCCCATCTCGCCGGAGGGCGTCCTACACTACGCTTGCCTAAACGCGGTCTCCACTCAAATACCTTTTAAGTTTCTAAAAGGTATATCATATCAAACGTAACTTTTTTCAATTTATTTGCCTCCTATTTTATGTAACTATTTTCAGTACTTTTTAAGTGTATAATTTTATTTGTGTTTATCTTTTTCTTAAAACTTCAACACCATGAACTTTTCCCATTCTTAGTTATACCATTGATGGGCAAGGCCTCAATAAACAGGACATTCTTTGTATTAGAGAGCCTGGTGATTATACAGGCTGTAAATAAGACCACTCCCCAAAGGTACAGGGAAAAAGTTTTCCCATGGTACCTAATATATTTGCCAAGTATAAATTCCATTTTGTGGGGAACAACTCTGTTGAACTACTAGATAGTTTTTTTTTGTTTGATTAAACGCAATAAACAAAAGGTACTAGTACTATCCTATTTAATTTTTCAAGATTAAAAATTGAACCTGAGTCATTGAGAACTAAATGCTTTAACGATTTCTTGAAATAGTGGTGTCTATTCCACTTTAAAGCTACATAAGGCTTCGGGCGTAGTGATATAGAAGCACGCGGGAATGGCGGAAGCGGTAGCGGATAAGTCAGTTGTGTTCTACAGCTAATTCCGGCAATTTTAAATTGTGATAATTTATTTTTATATTCATTGTGTACCTATCTACTTTACCTTAAGCTTAATGAATGTGCTGTGTTGTGGGCGTTATGGCCAATAAATAACTGTCCATGTCAATGTCTGACAATTTTTCTATTTGCAGGGCAAATTGATATTATGCTGAGTTTTGTAAACGAATCAATGTGACTGAATTGGGTATGACTCGTTGGAATTGGAACCACTCGCTCTTACAAGTCAATGTGACTAGGATTAGGATATCAATGACTCGTTCAAACCGCTCCCCGCTTCCGCTTATATACAGTAGTGCGGCCTTAGCTAAGACCGATTGGATGAATTTTTAAGACACCTGCAGTGTAGTGCAGTATTTCGATTTTAAGTACAAGACGTGGTCAGCATACGATACTAGGTGCAATTTTATAGCCGTGCCTAACGATGTTTTCCTTCACCGTTTGATAGCAGCAGTCTGAATGCTCCAAATAGTTATTTCGCCAAAATATTATTGGCATATATTTGACAAATCTATACTTAAAGCACGTGGGTGAAATGGATACAAATTATAACATCATCAATTCTTGTGGAAGGTCAACATTGTATTGTGGAGATTCCAGGACCTGACTAGGGACCCTAGAGTCTATAGAACCTCTAGAAGCCTGGGGACTAGGAGCGACAACTTACGCGGGATAGTGGATTGAGAAAGCCGCATAGTAGGTACAGTACGCACAACGGATCTATATCCCTCTGAAGTTAGGTGCAACAAACGATTGCGCATGTACTGTTGTGCGGAAAAATTAGCTTACCTCCAATTCGACTCTAAAATCGGTTCTGTGCAGACACTTCAGAAGGACAAAGATCCGTAGTAGGTAACGTAGGTAGGTAGTAGAAGGTATCTAACAATTTCCCAACACTGTACTAAATAGAGGCTAGTTAGTAGAACAAAAGTCATAAAAATTCCATCGTTTTTGATCCCGTATCCTCGAACACAAGAGCCATCAGTGCCTTGGTCACGAATAAATGTGACAATCGTAAACGTATCGAAACGCTAGCGTATCCGAAATACACTGCGCAGTGACGCTACAACGTTTGGCAGTCGAGCTGACGTTGACGCGCAATATGACTCGAATACGTCAGGTTTACGTAACGCGGCGACTGTCAGATTTGTTCGTGATTACCCCTATGTGTTGCCAAATAAACATAGACTTTGGGAAATGGATTCGGAATTGTGCGCGAGCAATAAATCAACGTGGACAAACTCTGTGACAATGCATGACTGATGTGCTGCTTTGGGGTGTACTCCTTGTACAGTCGGCTACACATCAACCTATCCACTGTTTGAACTTTGAACTATTATAATTTGAATGTTGCGAATCAGGGATCGCAATAGGTGTAGGCCCGTGGCGCGCAAGCAGCGAGTCTCGCATAAAAACATATCGTCTCTCTCGCATGATTCGCAACATTCGAATTATAATAGTACAAAGTTCAAACAGTGGATAGATTGATGTGTAGCCGACTGTACTATGTAGGTATGTTCGCTAGTTCCTGACACCCACGGTTATGTTTGCTTAGAGTTCATTCAAGTCTTTTAATATAGTCCCACTAAAATTATAAATGCGAAAGTTGAGATGTTTGAGAAATATTCAGCCTTATAAACAAGAGTTAGGTGCTGATTCGATGATCAAAGACCGAGAAAAATCAGTAAAGACGCGAAACATGTTCAAAGAGCTGTTCTGTGTTTTAAAAAGAAATTCGAATGACAAATGGAGTTCTAGGAAAAATGTGATTAATTTTATCTTCATGTAAACATAGAGGACAAATGCCGGTAGCTAAACTAATCTAAAACTGAGTACGTGCGGAGATGACTAAGCCGCGGGCTTCCAATGTTTTTCTTCATCGTTTGAGAGCACTGGCAATGCGCACACAAAAACAAATAGAAAATCCATTGGCACCACTTGAACCCACAAACTTAGGATCAGAAGACAGAGTTGCTACCACTAGACCACCGGTGCTTCTAGATATCTATTTTTAGGTTGCCTGGAAGAGATTGCGATAAGGTCGCCCATTGTGGCTTATAAATAAATAAATAAATATTCATGGACTTTACACACAACGCCCTCTAGTCCCAAACTAAGCAAAGCTTGTGATATGGAAACTAGATGGCTGATAGAATACTTAAATTTTTTTTTTTTGTAAATACATACTTATAATACATAGTAACACCCAGACATAGAACAAACATCTATGTTTTCCACGCACAAATGTTTGTTCTCAGTGGGGATCGAACCCACGACCCACAGCACGGAAGGCATAGCCGTTACCGACTGAGCTATGACGCCTGTCACAACTGTCTGTGTGTTATAAGCTTTCATTCTCTGTAATGTTTCCGTGTGGTGCGAGTTATCTTTCTATGTAATTCCTAAAGATCTAGATATCCAGGATCTGAGTTGTCATCCATGCTAGGAGATTACAGAAGCTTCCATTGCCACGAAGGTCTACTCGTAATTAGTCCGACCTCCGTCACGACTGATTTCGATTGTCAGACACAGTATCAACTTCTAATTTAACTTGAGTAATAGAAACTAACGAAGGCTGGTAACTCTGTTTAATAAGACCCTCCATATATGGGTCGTTGATAGGGCTGTCACAGTGTCAAAGCAAATATCCACAGATGTCAAACTCGTCCATTAAGGTGGATTTTATACCTACAGACATTGAGCGTGCCAGACACAGGCCGTGGCAGACAAATAAAAGCAAGTTTAAAAACTAAAATATGACTACTGAAATATAACTTTAAAAAGTATGAAACAAGAAAATATTATCTACTACAATTGTTATGAATAAGTAATGTTCAGAGTTCCTTGTTTGCGCTTCGCCGTAGTTGGGTAAATAATATTCTTCTGAAACTAAAGTGTGTATTGACTAACGTATTTGTAGCGTATCTATTATAACACGGCTGCACAGACATTGACAGACAATAGATGTTCATACGTTATACACATAGTATAAAAGAATATTTAGCTTGTCTGCTACGACCCGGCCACGGCTCGTGTCTGTCATGTGCAGTGTCTGTAGATTTAAATCGACCTTTATTTGAAATTAAACTAGAGATTTATTATGGAGTTTAAATTAGCCAATACGATGAGAGATAGACTGGGCTCAGTGGCGCGATGATGATGATGATGATGAGAGATTAACTGACGAACAACGCGAAGATTCGTAGTGCTACTAACGGACGCTCGTTGAATATAAAACTAGGCATTAGGTTAGGCTCTAACAAAAGGCTTTATTTCTAAGCAATAAATTGAAACAAAGGGTAATAAATTCACACATAAAATCCACACCTGAGGTTATCTTACGTGTCGAGATCTCATGAAAATTAAAATGAATCTAGCTGCGCAACCCTAAACAAGTAGGGTTGCCAGTCTATTAAAAAAAAACCATTTTGATAGTTTTTGTACATACAAAA
Source organism: Gandaritis pyraliata (assembly GCA_947859175.1). NCBI lineage: Eukaryota > Metazoa > Arthropoda > Insecta > Lepidoptera > Geometridae > Gandaritis > Gandaritis pyraliata. The sequence goes on along the minus strand of OX401877.1, from coordinate 1,205,694 downwards.
AGCATACATTGCCAAAAATCCTCCAAATAAACATATTTGATCCGTATTTTATTCGAGAACGCTCAAAAAATAGTAGAACTTTTTGTGCAAAAGTACTTATAAGTAAGAAGAAGTAGATAGATAGAGAGATAGAGAGATAGAGTAGTAAGAAGTAGATATAAGGTAGGTACTAAGTATTAATCACCGCTAAGCAGTGATTGCATAGGTAGGTAGGTACTGTGTTTTTTGAAGGGTGTTGTGGCGGATATTTCTTTATTCAATAATGAGTCTTAACTAACTTATTATAATACAATCATCATCATCATCTCAGCCCGTTTGTGCCCACTGCTGACCTCTGTTTGACCTCCTCTTTATTACGCCATTCTTTCCTGTCCCTTGCGAGTCTTAACCATTGATTCCCAGCTCGTTGTATTATGTCATTGGACCATCGGGCGGGTGGTCTGCCTCTTGGTCTACGAGCATCTCTTGGCCACCATTCTGTGGCCGCCTTCGTCCAATAGTATAATGAACAACCTTATCCTTGATAGCGATTTCTTCCAGGCAACTGCAACTCTAAGTGATGTACTCAATGAATTCCACATAGGTCTCGCTCACACGCCACTACTAGGGAAAAATAACCGTCCATCAGCTAATTTATCTTTTTCTCATAAAATAATTTATATGTTTAAAATAAACTAGAAAACCCGACTTCAATTCGACTAACGGCTTCATCATCAGATGATGATGATGACGGCAGTTCATTGGCAATGTTCTAGTGACCGTAAACATCACTAAAAAGTCACAGGAAAGCAAAATACGCAATTTCGTGCACGTGGATGCCATATTTTTTTTCCAGTTATTTATATTTATAAGCCAAACTAATGAACCGATTTTGATGAAAATTGAATGGAACCAACCTGGAAGTACATCCTTTAAGATAAAAAAAGAATTTCTGAAGAAAAACAAAATTCAACTGAATTGAGAACCTCCTCCTTTTTTGAAGTCGGTTAAAAAGGAAAAAAAGAAACGGTCAACCCTAGCCTCGGGGTCTAAGAGACCCCAGTAATCCCCTTGATACGTCTCGAGACCTTTATCCCGAACGAGTCAGATGGGGATTAGCTATAGCGAGTTTGATTTCGCTCTTTTAAGATTTGGGTCAATAGTCAACACTTCGGTGACATATTCGTGTATCACTTTGACCCTTAACTGGTTTTGCATATATCTTTAATTCACTGGTTCTTTCGTTAAAAGGCCTTTTTCAGGGTCATCTTAAACTCTTCTCCGTTTTTTTTAATACAACTAAATGGTGGAATAAGCCGATGCCTATGACAATGCATTGCATTACCGAGCACGTCCACTGAGAACGTGCCCTGTGAAACTCTTCTTTGTTTTGAATTCCCGACCGAAAAACGGAAAAGGTGTATGTGAAGATTGACGGAGTTTTGTCTGTCTGTGCTCTGAAAGTAGGGCTTGAATGTAATTTTCGCAAGAAAGGTGATTTATCTAGCATGGTTCTCAGCCATGTTTGGTGAAAATTGGTGCAGCCGTTTTCAAGTTAGGATATAGGTTGATGATGATGATTAAGTTTTTTTTGAAAAACGAAAATGGATAATGAAAAATCTTTATTTCCAGCAAAACATACATACAGTAGGTAGGCAAGGGTAGGAAGGGTACATAGGTACAAACCCAGCAGGTAGGTACAGTGAGTAACAACAGGCAGATAAATTACCTAAACATCAGGGGTACCTACTAATGAGCGCTGAACAATTCGGACATACGATCGAAGAGCTGTCATTTGTTGTTATAAAAGGATGGAAATGATTTAGTTTAAATGATTGATGAATGTTTGATGAGTTTAAATGGAGAACCGGCTAATTACGGTCGTAATATGACGGTTAATGCGTTTTAAACACTTCATCCGCAGTAAAACCGACAATCAACCTAACTTTTAAGTTGTATAATGAGTTCGGAACAGTTTAAGTGACGATTTGATCCAACATCCTTTGTTAAACGATAAGAAGACTTAAACGATCTTTGATAGTGAATATTGATATTGAAAGGATTTGCATTTTGAGAAATTATGTAAGAGTTTACTTTGAAAAGTCGAGTCAATATTTATTAGTGGGGTGACTTTGAATTGTATGAGATTATTTGAGTTACTTAGAATTTTAATCTATATAATCTTTTTTTTTTCTCTTTTTTACGTACCGAATGTTTGTGTAAGTACCTACTATAATACTGGGTTAATAAGCCAATAAATTTATTTTCGTTCTTTCTTTCTCTTTTTGGCATACTATGAGGAAGCCCTATGTATGTCGGCCTCCAGCAGTGGTTGATATGATGTTGATGAAAACTAAGTACTTACCGAAGTAAAACTTAGTAATGCGGGCTCTGACAAGTACAATAAAGTTTAGCGTATTCACATGTCTTGAGAGTTTAATAAGACAAGACGAGTTCTAGAAGGAGTCATTTTCACTTTTTTTCGCCACAGTACTGGCATTGATTTAGCGCATACATACTATTTGGTAATCTACATCGGGGAGAGGCTGGACCGGGGTTAGGCGATACCAACCCGTTTTAAGGAAGGTAAAGACTTCGAAGAATTCGAAAACTTATAAACATTTTTTTAAATCCGTCATGAAATGGAGATAGAAAATCACTTGTTTTTGTCTCTAATTATCAGTTAAAACCCCTTTCAATCTTTCGTGAAATGGCTATTTAATATCTGTTTTTTTTTAACACAACGCCATCTAGTCTCGAACAAAACACTGCCAGTACTTTGTTAAGGGTCCGTAGAAAGCTTATGCCCGTTTTCACCGACATCCCCTAACTTTAAAGGATCCTTTAAGCATGGTTAGGGGGCTGTTAAAAGGTGGTTTTTGTTTCACCAACAGTAAAGGGTCAGTTAAACGATAAAAGGTCCTCTAAATTTAGGTAGTCGAAATATCGGCACATAAACCGTCACATACGTAAGTGATCTCTCAAGCAACGAAGATGGATAGTGATTTAGATGAATTTATTGAAAATTTAGAAACCGTTTCTATTATATTCGAAGTAAATAACAGCCGTAGACCAAAAATATATCGGAAACGACCCAACTACTTTGAAAGTTTTGATGAAACTGACTTTTTTCGGAGATATAGGTTATGCAAATCTTCAGTCCTGTATTTATTGGAAAAGATTGAACACGCTTTGGAATTTCCTGATAATAGGTGAGTATTTACTACCTACCTTTTATTAAAGTTTTTATTTTATAATTAAGTAGGCACCTGCCTAGCCCATACAATTGATAAGTAGCTACAAATACCTATAGGTAGGTATGTATTGAATTGAGTATTGAACGTTAGGTAAAAACCTCAAAAAAAATGAAGTGGTATTTTTTCTTCGTTTATTTGACGATAGGTACCTACCTAGTTTCTTACGTCGGTACCTAACAATGTAATCCATACCTACACTTGTGAAGTAAGAACCTACTTTAAAGCATTTTTTATTTTATTTCAGAAATAAGTCTGTATCTCCAATAAATCAGTTATTAATAGCTTTGCGGTTTTATGCTACCGGTAATCATTTGTTGGCTGTGGCAGACATGGGTGGAATCAGTGCGGCTACTTGCAGTAGAATAATAAAAAGAGTGTCTGCAGCAATTGTGACTCTACGTCCTCAGTTTGTCAAATTTCCAGAAACAAGCGAAGAACAAGAACAAGTGAAGATGGAATTTTATAATATTGCAAGGTTCCCTAATGTCGTTGGATGCATCGATTGTACTCATGTGAAAATACAATCACCAGGTGAAACTTAATACCTACCTTAAATTAGTTTAAAATATTTTTTTTAACTAATAAGTTAAACTGTAGGTACCGATTACCTACTTACCTATTTAAGTAATACCATAGACAAATGTAATACCAACCTACTTACATAAAATAAAATGGATGTTTTGTATGCATTTTTTAAGGTGGAGATGATGCAGAACTGTTTAGAAACAGGAAGGGATACATGTCCATAAACGTCCAAACAGTAGCATCAGCCAACTTATTAATAAGAGATGTTGTGGCACGTTGGCCAGGGTCAACACATGACTCAGCTATTTATCAAAATAGCAACACTTATAGAAAATTTGAAAGAGGAGACTATGCTGATGGATATTTACTGGGTGACAGCGGATACCCACTGAAGGTAAACAGTTATTGCTAAAAATACAATCCTCTTTCTGGGCAATTGGGTAAAAATATAGCTTCAAGTGTGAGTTCTATAGAAATAAATAATATTACTATTTAGGTATCATAAGCTCATTCATTTATTCAAAACAATTACAATTTCTCTTATTTCTAATCACTCTTCGGCACACCAAATAGATTCTTCAGATTGAAGTTTCCACCTGTAAAGTAAATAAAAATTTTAAGGACTATTTAAGCAGCAGTGGTATTTTTTTTCAGCCTCATCTATTGACTCCATATTTAAATCCCACAACGAGAGGGCAGCAAAAATACAATGAGGCTCACATAAAGACTAGAAATGTGGTAGAAAGGCAGTACGGAGTCTTAAAACGACGTTTTCCTGTCTTAGCTCTAGGTATTAGATTAGAATTAAGAAATGCTATCAATGTTATTATTGCGTGTTGTGTATTACACAACATGTGTATTTTAAGAAATGAAGAGGAACCACTCAACGAAAATATTGTGCCCAATATAGAAGAACTTATTTCAAATGGGCAAATACGTGATGTACCAAACATTACACCCCCGAACACATACGGGCTCCGAAGATTACAAATTACAAATTATTTTGATAACATGTAATGAAATAATGTAACAACAGGCAATGTACAATTAAGGTTATTAATAAATGCTTTTTTATATTGTAATTATTATAACATACCTTTTATTTGATTTAATACTTCTATTTTTATTTCTAAGTCTTTTCTTGCTGTTTCCAGTTGTAACATAAACAACTCTCTTTTAAATACAATTTCTTCTTCCAACAACTGGTTTTTTAACTCTTCAGTTTCAATTTTTTTTTTGTTAATCCCTTGAAAGCCTGTACATAAGGTGGCCACAACTTCAGACTGCTGTTGCTGGTTTTGTTCTTTAAGTATAGGCCTACGCCTTTTCCAAAGAGGACTTTCTGGCATCTTAGAACATGACGGAGTGATTATTTCCTTATTTTCGTCTTGTTTTACTTCATTCATCGATTTGTCCTGAAAACAAACAAATTGGTTTAAAGTACAATAGAAACATTTTGTTGAATGAAGTTACGGTGTAAAATAAGTAACAAACAGATAGACAGGTCCTTTCACAATTATTATCTTAGTAAAGTACTGCAAAAGTTTGTAAGTATGTAATATATCTGCCATAATAATAATAGCACTCACTGCAACTACTTCAGAATCCAAAATTATAGTCTGCAATTCTGCATCAACTACTTCTAAATTTGTGACCTTCATATCAATTGGTATGGTGATGACGGAATCTGAATCTTGAACATCTGCAATACCACTGCAGCCTCGACCCATTAAATCGCAAACTTGTTCGAGTATTGGGTCTGTTTTTGAAGTTGATGGTCCTCCACCAGTTCCAGTGGTACAACTCCTGTTTCTGGAGTTGTAAATTTTTGCATCACTTTTTAGCTTGTCCCAGACCCTTATGAGAGCATCTTTACTCCTAAAATAAAAAAATAGATAAGTATACTTTCTCACGTGGTATTATTCATATTGATAAAATAAATATGGCATGTTGGTTTGAACCTATTTGATGACTAACCTGTACATGTTTCCCGTTGAATTATATTGGGTACAGAGGTTTATCCAAGCTTCGTTCTTAGCTTGATTGGTGGTACCATCTGTTCTTTTATTTAAAATAATGTTTCTGTAGGCATGCAGCAATTTCACCAGCTTGTCTTTGTCATCAGTTGTGAAATTTTGACTACGCTTTCTTTTTTCTGCCATTATAATTACACCGCAACGATAGTTTATAATGCAAAAGTTAGTTTGTATCACGTAAATATTGGTAAAATAACACTCAACGCACCCTTGAGGCTCACAAATCACAACAAACAATCAAATCTGACGTCTCACGTCAGTACGTCAGAAAAGAAAGAAGTGTCAAATAGAGTACCACAGATAACACACGCTGTTTCGTAATATAAACAAAGAGTAAATAAGCCAAATATGAATGAAATAATGTTTATTAATGCTATCAAAACATGATTTATCATTAACTGTATCTGTAAAAGTGTATACTTTAGAGAATTTCACAAAAAACTATCTTGTTTCAAAGTATCGATAAGTTCAAACACGAATCAGTCACTACTATCGAAAACAAAACGTCACTTAGCTATGTGTCCCCTAGTTAGGTGATAAAAATGATGGTGAAACGAAATTTTATTTAGGGGATAGTTTAAAGGAGCTTTTATGATAAAGGTTACATACTTATGTGGTAGTTTAGGGGATGTTGGTGAAAACGGGCATTAATCTTCTAAAGCTATGGATACAAAAACTTTGTATCCTTTGCGGCGGGGTGTAGCGATGTGATAACTAGTTTGAAGGGTTGTGTGGTTGGGGGTGCTAAGTTCGTAAGACGATTGTACTTGTGTAGGTATTATTAAGTAATAATACTTATATTCTAGTATACTTCAGTTTCTACATAGTTCTAGAAACTGTACTGGGAGACTTGAAGTGTACTGTGCTTACCGCCGATTTCATAAACGAGTATATCTCATAGTCAAAGTCAAAAATTTGTTATTCAATAAAATCACAAGGGTCATTTAGAATCGTGTTATATAACTAGGTGATTCTAGGTGCCAGTTCCACGCGACCAGAGCCTAGAACGGGCAAGAGACTACGGCCTGCTTCCTAGCGTGTTTTCGTATGATCCTTTTTACCTAGTTATCAGACGATTCTAAATGATCCTTATTAACCCCAGACGCAAAAACGACGGGGGTGTTAATAGTTCAACGTGTCTGTGTGTGTGTGTGTGTGTGTGTGTGTGCGCGCGCGCGTCTGTCTGTCTGTCTGTCTGAGGCAACGTAGCTCCCGAACGGATGAATCGAGTTTGTTTTTTTTTTGTTTATAAGTGAATAAGTCGGGAGTGCTCTTAGCTATGTTTGATGAAATTCGGGGGTTATTAAAAATTTTAATTTAATTACTTGTGATGTTATTGACTAAAGAATTATGAGTATGACTACCTCTAACTATATAGAATAGTGAACCAGCACTTTAACAAACTTAAAAAATTACTGTCTCGTCTATAAAAAAGCGGAAACAATGCGTTAAAACACGCACCTCAGATAATGTCAATAATGTATTGATTTTCCATCAAGCGTTTGACGACATGGCGGCATGCTCGGCCGACTTTTAGCCCATATTTGAAAGTTATTAATCGACATCAAAGAAGTAGGTACTTCTACAGTTAATTGTTTTATTTTTAATAATAATTATTAAACATAATAATGTTATTTAATTTACTACAACCTACGCCCTTAATATATGGTCAAAATGTTAGTGAAAAAGTTGGTATGGCCGATTTACACTCCCATAAGTACTACCTATACACTAGCGTAGTTCGTGCTGAGGGGCGAGTACGAGTTGACAATGTACAAAACGGTGTCAAACGTCTGACGCCGAGCACACCGGTGTGCGCTGCTTGGTATGGAAACACTGAGCGGGAGCTTGACGAGACCAAGCTTCTCAAAAACTCCGCTCAGTGTTTCCATACCAAGCAGCGCACACCGGTGTGGTTGGCGTCAGACGTTTGACACCGGTTTTTACATTGTCAACTCGTACTCGCCCCTCTGTTCTGTAGTGAATACGTTCCATTGGCTTTATAGCTATAGCTTTGCTTAGTTTGGAAGTAGAGGGCGTTCTGTTCTGTGAAATGTGAAATTCTAAATGATCCTTGTGATTTTATTGAATAATGAAATTTTGACTTTGACTTTGTCCATGAATATTTTATTTATTTTATTTACTTACGTCATCTCTTCTACATTACCGCACAGTGTAACTACTTTTACTGGTGTGATTGCGTGAAAATCGTAGATCAAGTAGCGAGCATGCTGTATGTCATCCCACCACGATCAGCCTCGGTGACGATAAACACAATTATGATGACGTCCCACACCGTATCGCGAAGACCTCGCCTGAGCTGATATGAACTGGGTGGCTATAACACTGACGGTTAGAAGACATAAGACCTTAAAATAAATAAATATTCATGGACATTTCACACAACGCCCTCTAGTCTCGAACTAAGCAAACTCTGTAATATGGGAACTAGATTACTGATAAAATACTTATATCCTTTTTTTGTAAATACATACTTATTACATAGTAACGCCCAGACATAGAACGAATATCTGTTTGTCACACACAAATGTTTGTTCTCAGTGGGGATCGAACCCACGACCCACAGCACGGAAGGCAGAGGTATTACCGACTGAGCTATGACGCCAAATGTTTTCGTAAAAGGTTTCTACAGAATTCTTGCTCAGTGCCTTGATCACGAATAAATGTGACAATCGTAAACGTATCGTAACGCTAGCGCATCTGAGATACACTGCGCGGTGACGCTACAACGTTCGGCAGTCGAGCTGGCGTTGACGCGCAATATGATTGAATACGGTTTACGTAACGCAGCGACTGTCAGATTTGTTCGTGATTACCCCTCAGTTTGCTGCTCTTGGACGTCTACCCGCCGATGTTCTAGCCCCAATTCCTTGCTCATGGCATCCCAGTGAATTACACAACTCGATAGCTGCCCCCAGCGTTGAGTAATAATTCGCATCGTATCGCTGTATTTCAAAGTCACCTCGCCTGTGAGGGATCGAAATTATCCTTGCGATATTATTATCCCGTTTGGTCGTCACAGATATCTACTGGGTTTCGCATCCAACCTTTTTTTTTGGAAGGGATTTTTCTTTAGAAGCATACTTTTTCATCTCGTGTCGCTGAGGGTACTAATTCCGTCGGTCCATTGTGCTTTAAAACGTCCGTGGGTGGAAAAAGCCCAAAACAGTTCTTTCTGGAAATCTATAGATCATTCCAGGCACTGCAACGTCCCGTTCATAGGAGCATGGGTAAAAAAATCGACCATATACCCACATTGGGTATGTGGTCGATGGGTAAAAAGTAGCTCCTGACGCTACATAAATAATTTAGATTAGATGATAAGGCCTGATTATATGATTGATACACAATACCGCATGACTTAAAACAATTTTTTTTGTCTTTTTGTGGCTTAGTTTCAAAATCCCCTGGTTTTTCCCCTTAAGGGGATTTTGAGACTCGTCACCTAGAGGGCGACATAATTTAATGTAACGTCACATTTGGACGATCAATACTCTTACAACGATACCACATATATATCGAATTATGATTAGTAGTTTTGAAGTTATGAGCGAACAGATGAAAACACATACATACCGGTCAAAATCATAACCCTCCTTTTTGCTTCGTTGTAGTCGGATAAAAACTGATGAAAAATAAACCAATGACAGATTTATCGAGCCTAGATCAAAACATAATTACTCGGGAAGCAATAAATCACCACTTTGGCTAGGTTTCAAAAAACTCCAGTCTAAATAAATTACGTGTAATTTACAACCGTTTGGTTTATTGTTTTCATCAAAATCGTTTTACTTTGTTCAACGAATTGGGGCACTCTCTAACACAATTGTATTGGAGTGAAAAGGACGCATGATCACGAAATGACTGTGATAAGAATACCACGTCGGACACGTCTACAGAGAGAATCAGAAATATTTATTGGCAAAGATGATACTCATTAACAATAATGATATTAAGATAATAATACCCATTAAGTTAAGCGTAACAAATTCTTGACTCGTCTGCAAAAGATTTCGTCCGGGGAAATACTACTTTCACTTCTTTGGCCGCCAATTAGTGCTCGCATTACTGTGTTCGGGTTTCTGGGTGCTGGTGCAATTACAGACACATGAGACTGAACACCTTTGCGTCTCAGAGTGATGGACACAGCAATCTGATCAGATTACTAATACTACTTAAAATGTCTGACAAGATGCATGATCATGCAACAAAGTTTCTTCCATTGGGAATGCACTGAATCCACAGAATAAGTATCTAGAAGTTAATCGGCACTTAAGCTCTGACGTCGTCCATTGAGAATTCACTCATTGCGAAATATCCTAAACAGACGGAAATATATTTGAATAAGGCACTATACACACAGAGGCATGGACTGGACTTACAAGTCGTGTCCACGTCTGTGTGTGTCCACTTGCATGTGTCCGTGTCCACGTGCTGTAAAGTGCCTGAACACTTTACAACACAGAGGAGGTAAAGCATGGGCTGGACCTAGAAAGAATCGTGTCTACATGTCAGTAGGTATATAAGACGATGCTAAATGATCCTTGTGATTTTATTGAATAAAGAAATTTTGACTTTGACTTAGAGTCTTTATATCTCTTCATAAATGGACACACAAAATCCCCTCAAGGGGAAAACTCAAAGGGGATTTTGAGACTGACCAGTTTATTACTACTTTTCTCTATTTATTTCAAATTGAGTGTAGAAATTACAAATCGTGCTTTACTACCACCATAACTGATGCCCGTAGGCTATGTTGACCACATGCCATGGGATAGGCCATACGCTGGTCTGCTTACACAGTACAGAAGTATAAAAGAACGTATATTATGAATATGGTGCGACCGCAAATACAGCTTTGCATCAAATAATAGCCGCTACCCGCCAATAAAGTTATCGTTTAACCACAAATTGCATATGTTTCACTACCTACGTATTGGAAACATTTGTGAAAGAGATTTACCTTGTTTTATAAAAAAATAATAATTATGTAACTATTTATAAGAATTAAAGCTATTTTATCACGTTCCATATTATTCTTCTCTACGTACGTGCAAAAAGATTAAAAGTCCAAAGCTTTGGTAGTTAGTGAATATGATACAGAAATGGCAGCCATTTTGGTCGCAAAAGAATAACGTTCTTTTCTCGTCCTTGTCTCGTCGTGTGCATCTCGCCTTACAAATAAGCAAAATGGCGATAAATCTGAGCTGACAACGGTACAAATGAGAAGGACGTGATAGACGCGACCTTTGCAGAGGTGTGTCTGACCTTTGTATAGCAAGAAATAGTCCTTAGAGTCTTTACTCAAATAAACCACGAGAATCACTTTGAACCCACACACTTACCGAGAGATTTACAAATTTTTAAATACACTGCGGTTTTCCCGCTAGAGGCCGCGTGCACGCACAAGGCGGCCGCGCAGTGTAACTCATCACTAACGAAGCTCCTCATAGTCAAGGCTGCTTTTAGCCGTCATTATTTTGGATGAATTGTTTACAAATTCTTAGATTTACGCGTTTGTAGTGGCGATGGTTCAATTTGCGTTGTTCTGTGACGAAAATGGAAGCTATGTTTAGAACAACTCAATTGGAAGGTACTCTTCAAGCCGGTGCACTCCTCAGTGGCTGTAAAGGCAGATGGCCCACCTGATGTTGAGCGGTTACCTCTTTTATGTCTGCACTGCATCCACGTCCACTGACGACTTTACTCTGTAGCATCGCAATGTTTTCATTACATTACATGAACTGAGCATATGGCCCCAGTACATACGGAATTGTTTGTTGCACCTAACTTCAGAGGGATAAAGATCCGTGGTCTATACTATGTGATGTACCTATTTCAAGCAAATAAAAAAATATAAATATATATTCATGGACTTTACACACAACGCCCTCTAGTCCCAAACTAAGCAAAGCTTGTAAAATGGGAACTAGATGGCTGATAGAATACTTAAATACTTTTTTTTTGTAAATACATACTTATAATACATAGTAACACCCAGACATAGAACATACATCTATGTTTTCCACGCACAAATGTTTGTTCTCAGTGGGGATCAAACCCACGACCCACAGCACGGAAGGCAGAGCCGTTACCGACTGAGCTGTGACGCCTGTCAATGTAATTCATACATTTTTGAAGTTTTTTTTTCTTGTCAACGGTGCTGGAAACATATGTGTGAATAATCGGTGATGATCGTCACGTGAAAGCAACACCGTTATAGCAGTGAACATCAACCACGGAGCTAAACGGTCACGCGAAGTATTATCATCTTTAAAAGCTTCTCGTGAGAAGTATGATTGTTTTAGTGGATGGATAAGACCGAAAATTACCGAATTTTCGGTTATAACAGCGCAGTTTTCTATCTTTTATGACTTTATGAAAAATGTGATTGTTTTAGTGCTAGGATGACCTAGACTGAAAATTGCCGAATTTTCGGTCATAAAAATGCGTAAAATTTTTAGTTTCTTGTACAAATTATGATTTTCGAAGCCGAATGTTTAACCTAAGTTATAAAAGGTGAAAATAAAATATGTTTTTATTGAGGTAATTAAGTACTTACATACTAGATATACAGTTTTAATATACCTAGTAGTTAATCAAAGGTACAAATAAATACTGGAGTGGAGACCACGTTTAGGCAAGCGTAGTGTAGGACGCCCTCCGGTGAGATGGCGCGACGATCTGCGAAATGTAGCGCTGACACTGCATGAGAAGAGACGAAGACCGAGCTCAATGCCGCGTCGCGGGAGAGACCTACCTCCAGCAGTGGACGAGTATAGGTTGATGATGATGATGATGACAAATAAATATCATGGTAACGTTATAACAAAGCTTTGACTATGTTAGTATTAGGCTGCAATGAACAAAGGCATTCCCCGTTTTATTTTTGGTTTCAATTAAGCGAATAACAAAAGTTCATCTCAGCTTTTAACCAATTCTTTTAGGATCTTCGCCTTGAACTTCGTAACATTCAAGGGTTTCGGTTAAAACGTGACCGAAAATCGGCGAAATTATTCCCAGCTCAATTTGTCAGAACACTGAAATCAAAACTAAACTCTATCAGGTAGAAAGTATGAATACAATGTAAAACATTATTTACTACTAGCTGATTCCCGCAACTTCATCTACGTTTCTTTGACTCCATTCAAAAATATTTTAACTCTCGACCGAAAAACGGAAGGGGTGTTATAAGATTGACAGTGTTATGTATTTGACTGTCTGTGCCCTTGTAGCTTTGAAACTAAAGCTACGATTTGATTGCCATGTTTGGTGAAAATTGGTGCAGCCGTATCCAAGTTATGGGGATATTCATCAGCTATGAAAACCGGTTTTGAGCAATTCCCAGCATAATTGCATCTTGAAACGTTTAGTTCATCTTTGTATTGTGATTTAGTAAGAACAAACAAATGAACCCATCAGGAGATTTCTGGGACTTTTTGTCTATGCCGACAGTCGTAGGACTCGCTAAGGGGATTTCTGGACAAAAAGTCCAGAAATCCCCTTCGCAGGGGCAACACCCAGGCGATTTCTGGAATAAGCCAATATAAGTCGGTCAGAAACGCAAGATTTGTGAATGTATAGTCAAAGTCGTTAAAATTATTTACAGTTTAGTGTAGTTAAATAGCAGTACAACTCACTATTATAATTATAGTACCTCACCGTAAAGTGTTACAACTGTTTTATGTCTAGACTTGACCTTCTGTTATGATATACTGTGCAATATCTTCTAAGATACGGTGACCGTTATGTAGCGGAGATAATCTTATTAAGCTGCATTTCATTACAAGGAACAGACAACTTTTTGTTGTATAATGTTTGTTATCACGTTATCGGCGTAGATTTACACTAATTTATCAATTCACTTTCTACATATTTACGTATTAATGAAATTAGATGAAATACGGATGTTTTGAAATCTAAGAAAAGACACCACCGCCGCCGCGCCGGCGCAGTTGTCAATTCCTCGTACAAACTCTACTATTTATTGATAGCGGTCGTTTTATAACGGTGTATGTTTTACAGTAAACTAAGCTTTAATATATTTGTTTACCTATATGTCGATAATCAAATAGTTACACAATATAATGTTAAACAGTTTAGACAAACGTTAAACTTATTTAATCGTTTTATACTTAACAGACTAACCTACACACACGTGTATAAAATTTAACATTGTAGGAATTCATTATTTTTTTAAATAGGTGATAGTTTGGACAAAAAAAGTTCGATCTGTCCCCCTGTTACTTAAAGGGAGACAGATTGGACTTTTTAAATTTAATTTTTGAAATTCGCACCTGTCACTTTGCTACAAAAAGAGCGATAGATTGCGCATTTTTGTCCAATCCGTCTCCCCAGGGTGACAGGAGAGAACGATATGTTTCTCACTGAGACACGCGCCTGCACCTATGGCGCTCCCTTGCCAACGATTCTCTGCATTGTATAAAGCGTAGTTATGGTTATGTTGGGCGTCTAATCTAACCTTTAGCCGTTTTATGAACTAAAAAGCATTTTGTAAAACCAAGTTTGAACAGAAAATACCGTTTTAAAATTCTAACTCCAAACGTCCAGATGCCAATACGTCAACTGACCAATTTGCTATCTTTGCTGAAAGTTCCGAAACTGAAATGGCTAAAAGCAAAATACAGACGGAAATATACTTTACTTCTTTGTTTTTATCCACGTATGAAATACTAGCGAATACAAAAATGGATGCTAATGAGGACGATGAGCGTATTTTTTTTTAATGTAGTTCGATAGATTTTTACGTCCAAAACACAACTGTGAAAGAATTTTGGCGATATCTCAAAAACTGAATTTTCTACGATTTTTCAAAGTTTGGATTTTCAAAATCTGTTTCGAGCCCGGCGATTTCGCGTGTGACGTCATATTTCTGGAATAAGCCATCAGCTCCAGAGGCTCACCCGCGCTTTCTAAGCGTTTTCTGCCTTTACGTTTCTATTTATATTTCTGATAAATAGGGAGAAAAGTACCAATATTTTTATGTAATATTGTGCCTCTAAGTCCTAAAAACACGTTTAATGCTTCAGATAAACTTTTTAACCTCCGACTGAAGAAGAAATGTGTTCTAAGTTTGAGGCTTTTTTGTGTCTATGTGTCTGTACCTTTCAAGGCTCGTAGCTCCGAAAAATCACTCGTAATTTTTTTTATCATTCTTGAAAATGGAAAGCTGATAAATCTGGCATAGTTCTAAGCCATGTTTGGTAGAAATCGGTGCAGCGGTTTCCAAGTTATGAGGATGTTTATCAGCTCTGGACACGCATTTTGAAGGGTTCTCAGGCATATATTGATTGTAGTTTGAAACATTTGGTTCTGAAACCAGTATAACGTGAGCTTCTATTACTTAGTGTTTCATTGACTTATTCTTGTAAAAAAATAAAAATTCCTTCACCGTTTGAGTTTGTTGCAAATAGAGAAAGTTAGCTATCTTTGCCAGACAGCCAGGCTGCTAAGTTATTCTGGTCTGCCCTGAAATAACTTGAATTGTAGAACACCGGTTTATGTCTAGCTAAGTTTAAGCTTGTCTGTAAGTTAGCTATAGGCAGTGGTTTTGTTTGTGGAGCCTTACCGCCACGTGTTATGGTTCGTTCGCATGAGTAAGCGGCCAAAGCTGGTGTCAAAAATGACAGAGATCTGAGATAACAAACATTTAAAAAAAAACTACCGAATTGAGAACCTCCTCCTTTTTTGAAGTCGGTTAAAAAACAGTTCTCACGTACTCAAAACTAAAACAGAATACGTGTAACTCGGAAAACTAAAATTTTACGTTGATTGCATTTGTGCATTCTTACAAAGTTGGCCAAATCAGTTACTAACTTAAACAAGAAACCGTTAATAACTTAAGTTAATGACTGCACACGCGCCAACTTTATCCTAGTGAGCACAGATGTTCATATTTATTTAATTATGTAGTTTTGAACATTGTTTTGTAAGCCATCTGTTATTTTGAAAACCATTTGTAGCTGGCAGACACTGGATGAGAAGAGCCGAAGACCGAGCTCAATGGTGCGTCTTGGGAGAGACCTACGTCCAGCAGTGGACGAGTATAGGTTGATGATGATGATTAGGTACCTACTTTATTTGGAAAGTACTGTTTAAAACGAGTAAATGTCTGATGATAAATTTTAAACTCACTAAAACCGTATTTAACAGCGACTTTCGACATTATCAAAATTCGACGATTTCATTTAATAATTTTTAATAATGAATAATTTTCACAATTTTCACTAAAAACGGGATATGTAACAAGTTTTATTGGGAACTAATAAAACTTACAAATCATGGTAAATATCCCGTTATTAGTGGAAATTATGTTAATATCATGTGTTATGATATTACGTATCTTTTTAAGGAGCACCATGTATCACTAGTATTAAGAATAATGAAAGCATAATTCACGAATTCTAATAAAAAAAAAAACAGATACGCAAACATTCCATTGAATGTCTGTTTCAGATCCATTGGGTACTCAATGAGCACTCATGGCTTCATTACATACGTGGGCGTACGAATCTATGCCCTTGTCTTTATTCAAAACCAATCATATCTCATACGTTATTAGGTTTAGTTTTGAAAGAGAAGATTCACATTCTAAGCCCATATCTTAATCCAAAACCAATCGTATCTCATTCGTCATTAGGCTTAGTTTAGAATGTATAGATTTACCAATGAATATCTTCGATAGACCCAAAAGCATAATCCACCTATTCATGAGTTGATGAATGTTTTGTACTAAATTGTACATAAAAAGTTATTATGATATCTAAAAGTAATGACTTGTGTCACTAGGAAAAGAAAATTTGCTGTTCAATAGGATTTATGGGTATTCATCAAACAGAGTGAGATAAGCTCACGACGGTGATCCCAAAGGTCTTACCGCCAAGTGTAAAGATAATGGATTTCTAAAACTTTGATCGTCATTTTTACAACCTTGGTATTACCAATTATTTAAAACTAAAATAGGTAATAGTTATACTAATATTATAAATGCGAAAGTTTAGATGTTTGGATGTTTGTGTTTCAATCACGTCAAAACTACTGAACCAACTTGGATTAAACTTGACATATAATATAGTACGTATCCTGGATTGACACATAGGCTACTTTTTATCCCGAATAATTAACAGGATCTACAGGATAAAATGAAAAAAAAAACGGGATTAGCAGCGCTTAGTATTGGCAAGAGGATGATGTCATGTCACGTCAGTTTGACAGAACGTAGTACTACCTCTTTGGTCTAACGACTAACGACATTCGAGTACGGGTTCGGTGTAATGTCAAGTTTCTTTCAAAGAAGTATCCGCTCGGTACACGCACAGATAATATAATGTACACGGAAACGGTACTCGCGTACGAAGTCGCGGGTAACTGCTAGTAGGTAATAGTTACGGTTTAATTATAATCAGGCCTTTGTGTCTAATCTAGATGATTTATACTATACAGCGCCAGAAACCACTTTTCTACCCATGAACATGATTTGGCTTATTCCTGACAGATAACCGAGACGAGATAACCAGTTATCTCAAAGGAATTTTTTTTTCCTAACAGATAACCGACAGTAAACGGTTATGGTTAGTTAACAGAAATTATAATAATAATAACATTTATTCCAATGGCTCTCACTTTATGCTATGACTGCAAGTATTATAGGTTAAAATTCCACCACAATTAAAGAAAATACTTACTATAACACCAAGAAAAACAATTAAAATAAATGTGCTATGTTGCTTTTACAAATGACAGAACTCCATTATCTAGCAGGAGGTATAATTTCTGTAAACTAACCATAACCGTTTACTGTCGGTTATCTGTTAGGAAAAAAAAATCCTTTGAGATAACTGGTTATCTGAGAGGAATTTTTTTTCCTAACAGATAACCGCGGTTATCTACGAGGAAAAAAAATTCCTCTGAGATAACCAGTTATCTGCGAGGATTTTTTTTCCTTACAGATAACCGCGGTTATCTACGAGGAAAAAAAAATCCTTTGAGATAACCAGTTATCTGAGAGGAAAAAAATTCCTCTGAGATCACTGGTTATCTCGTCTCGGTTATCTGTCAGGAATAAGCCCATGATTTAGATGGAGTAGGCTCGTAGCACCTATACCATCCTCACAGTCTAGTCGGCCTTATCCACAGGAAAGACAAGATCTATACGTGCGGAGTTGGCTAAGCCACAAACGGTGAAGGAAAACATCGTTAGATACCGTAATGTACTCCCGCGCACATCGGCACAACGACGACATCTTGCACCCCATCTTGCCCACACGGTTGTTGGTGGTTACCTGCCTCGTAGGTGCACGTACCCACCACTACCTTAGTTAGTTATAAGTAGTTTTGTAAGTTAGTTATTGTATTGTTAGTGTGTTAGTGTATTGTTGTGCTGTTGTGTGTGTGTTGCAAAATGAATGCTTTTTCTTTCTTTCTTCTTTCTTACCTATCTACATTCAGAAGTAATTTCTTCAGAGATTTACGGTAATTTGATCAGGAAATGATTTTACAAAAACAAACATTGTACTAGAATAAAATTCAATTTCACATGAAAGCACGCAAAAAGACATAGTAAATGTGGGCGGTACATCAAGTACCGGATATCAAACGTAAATCATGTAAGATTGAATGGATGGTTACGATTTTTCAACGATTGTTTATACAATTTGCGGTGTTTGCTATTTATCTCCGTGTTGAATGAAGTTGTTGGTATGCAGATTATTTTTGTGGATTGCAGACTTCCGTTGGCCAAATTATATTTACAGAGGAGCAATTTATTCATTGTTTGTACGGGGATGGGACTTAATCGGTCTGATAAGGAAAATTTACGCTAATATTTTTCATGAAAATTTAAATAAATAACATAAAATAAATATTCATGGATTTTACACACAACGCCCTCTAATCTCAAACTAAGCAAAACTTGTGTTAAGAGAACTAGATGGCTAATAGAATACTTATTTATTTATTTTAAAATTTCACACAAATAGGTAGTGCTAGGAGGACTTAATGCTAAGAGCATACTTATTTACTTTTTTTTATAAATACTTACTTTTAATACAGTAAAAGCATCAAAGTAGCTAAGATTTGCATATTGTATGTGTTTTAAGTTGGCGACAAATCGCATTAATTTTTTTGAGAGCAACCATACTCAGACACAAATCCTTTGGGTTAAGTAATGAAACTTCTTTAATTTAATAAGAAAACTTCACGCTGAAATTTGAAATGCATCAATGTGGTTAAGACAACATACCTACTCTGTTGGAAGTTGACGAAAATAAAATCACAGTAAATTTTTTTGATCTTTTAAAAGCAAGAATATTCACGAGACTTTCTTTTATTAAAAGACTGAAGAATGTTGTCATGATCGGAGTTCAAATCGAACCCACTTTGGGAAGGAAAAGACACCAGTACTCTTTTCAATATAATTCACTGCCACTACCACCTGGCACAGTTTTATCCATCAGTCATATTTTTACGGTAATGTTTATTTTTGTCTGATGATTGATGCTTCGGATTGGGGGGAACGTCTTCTTCATAGCCTTGGCGAGATGCGTTTGGTATTATGGAATTTATGACGTTTCTTCGCCAAATTGGACGGATAGACAGTGACGATAGCAATAATATGGATGAAAGTGGCTTAAGATATCAACAGATATACGGTGCACAAAAAACTTCGATTCGCGCTTTATGTATTTTTATTGGTTCAAGGATTTCTTTTTACTAAAGTGGTTGAGGATTCAACGCAAGAACGCTTTTTTTATTTACACCTGTTAGTACTACTGTAATTATACTTATCTGTACATACCTGGTGGGGACAAATAAAGATTTATCTTATCTTGTAAAATCGACTCAATGATTTTGTGATTTTTGACTTTGACTAAAATAGAAATTTGTCAACAAAACGAATAACAAATTATTCAGATAGATAATTACAAGTTGAATGGCGCAATTTTAAGTAAAGTCACGAAATTTAAACAATCAGCATTTATTTGTATTCTAGAATAAATTTTATTACGTTGCTTTTTTTTTTCAAAGTCGAATGTCGAATGACTAACTCGTACGAATCAACAGTTTGCTAATTTCGTCGCGTGCACACTCATTATGCGTAGTTGTGTTTAATTCTAAGCTGTCTCACTAAATCACTTGCCGCAATTCCAAGTAAATAAAAAAAAGTAGGTTGCACAGTGTAATGAAGGACGCTAGATAAATCATTCATTTTGTATGTTAAATTATATCAATTGCTAGTATAGGACACAACACAACGGATCATTGGATCTGACATCTGCGCATAACCATACTTTTGGTCGAATTTGCGCGAATTTTTCTGCACAACAGTACATGCACAATAGGTTGTTGCTAATTTTAGTGGGATAAAGATTCGTTTTGCGTACTGCAAGTAGCTTTAAAAAACTGAACTATAGTAATTTTACTTTTGACATGCGAGTAGAGATTGAAATTGCAAAAAAACTTTTTGGTATTTTTTTTTTAAAATTTTATTTTACATGAAATGTAGGTATGTAATAAATAAATATGTATATTTAATGTGCAACAAAATTAATAAGAAATTAGCTAAATAAATATCCAAAACATTTTCAAAATATTAATTTCAAATTTTTTAACTGTCTAGTTATAAAAAGATATTCAATTGATTTATTTATCTCTAGAGTAAGTATAGATTGAGGTAATTAGTTATTCTTATAGTAGCTGCTGTAATGACACCAACAGACACGGTAGTTCACACATTAAGTCCGGGAAAATGAAAAATAAATAGCTGTCGTAAACGATTATTTTTTATTCGTTGCGTCATTTTCCGGAATCTTTGAGACAATTCACCTGGATGGTGTTTTATGTGAAATTAATAAAGGCGTATATATACTAGACTATTTTAATATGACTTCTTTGTTAAATTATTTATAAGCAAGCATTTGACCTTATTTATTAATTTCATCAAAATATAACTGTTACGTCGCAAAGATGCTGTAAATTTTTTGAAATTAATATTATGTGTTAAATGTTTAAACTACAATAAGTTACCGACATAAATAAATGTTTTCATAAATATTTTTACGACCGCAATGTCTTCTGATGGTGCGGTTCATAAAATCGAAAATAACCAAAAGTATAAACCCAGATCCAGCTAAGTTCTATCCTAAAATACGCATCAAACAATGCTGTCAATCAATCAATGAAAATAGCATTTTAAAAAGTTGAGCAGTCTGCCGCGCGCCTAAACCCGAAAAATCGTTGGCGGTATTCCAAAACTATGGACTAGTAGTGCATATTTCGTTTACATATTTTCGTCATTTAAAATTGCACTCCAATTCAAACCTTATCCGATTACGAATAAAGTTTATTGTGCATTGTGCACTCAACAGCGTGTCCCCAGGATATAAAACTGTATGCCATGGTGGTACCGACGAAGTTGTGATGGGCGGTGATCAACGCGATGAATTGTAGCATACAACAAGGATTAGTTCATGTTTAGGTCCAATTCTTGTGATGCGGTTGGACGGAATTCCGGCGAGTCATGCTTGTTTCCAATTACGATACTTTTGTATGTAGGTATACTTATTTCGATGCTCTTTTTTTTATCTAGAGAGCGTCGTATGAAATGTCATAGAATATTTATATATTTTAGAAGGTACTTTTAGCTGGCGTTCGTAGAAGTAACGTGTTTTCAGATAGAGAGTTGAAACAGCATCGAAGGTCATCGGACTGACAGCTGGGAACAGCTGTCAAATACTTGATTGATTCAACTATGTAAAAACTAAAAAAATCTTGCATTCCTTGACAGCACTTTTAGACAATGTCGATGAGGCACGTCTGAACAGTTTTGGTTTTTACATGTAAAACAAAAATCACGTTAAATTCAATTAGTATATGAACAGCGTGACTAAAACTAGCTGCGTTTTCTGTATTTTTTTGACACAGGTGAGAAGATGCGCTACTACCGCCCTCTACTATGTTAATAGTGCAGGAGCTGACGCACTGATGCCTTAATTAACTTTGTTATACGTCTGCTGGATTAGAGATGGTAATTAGTGTATTCTTAGACTCGGTTCAAATGTGCGGTATTTCAGCTAATTGCGTTAGCTGACTCGAATGTTTGTAGGTTTTAGGTTACATTCATAAGTATTCACGGCGCCATTTTGAATTACTAGAATTGAATAAATTTGAAGTAGATTCTTAAGGGTGCGTGTATTGTGAAAATTGGCACTTCAGGCGTGCGATTTTAAACTTCGGTCATAAGGTCGTTGGAATAAGGTTCCAAACCGCACGCGCTTCGTCGTGGCGCTTGCGACCACCGCGACATTAAAAATGCGTGAATTAGCAGTTTTTTCATGATATCGTGTAAACTAAAGTTAGATAATTTAAAAAAATCGCTCAAGCAACTACTGGTACATGTGTTTATCTAATTTTAAACCCAATAATTAGCAGTGTCGTAAAATAAGACGACGGTTCTTATGTTGTTTATTATTTATTATAACCTACTTATAAAAATTTTTCTTGAGAATTAATTAATTGTAATAATTATCTCCTATTGTATACCTACTTTACCTGTGCTGTGTGTTTTTTTGTGAAAAATAAATAACTGTCTGTCTGTCTTGTTTTTAAAATTTTATGTGTTTTTCACAGTTGTGACCAAAAACAAAGTAATCTAGTTAGAAAAAACTCTTCTCCCTCTTTGTTTTGGACGAAAAGCATTTTCATTTACGCTTTAGGGAATACTACAAAGGGTGAACCCGTATTCTATTAAATTTGGTACGGACGAAAATTCAAAAACCATCGCAAAAAGTCACGTTTTATGAATATGTAAACGGGAACGTGGAAATTTCATGAGGTTTAGACAATACATGTCTTGTATGTCGTATGAAACTCAAATTCAAAAGGCTATGAAGTTAACCAGCGGTTTTCGTCGGCGTTACCGGGATAAAAAGTAACCTTTCGCTCACGAACTATCCTATCCTACTAATATTATAAATATCAAGGTTTAGATGTATGGAGGTTTGTGTTATAATTCTTACAATCACGCTGCAACTGCTGGTCCAATTTGGATTAAACTTTGAATATACACGAGTACAGAGTGAGCTCTCTCTGCCTCCCTCTGAGGGGAAAATCTAAACAGCTGTAGTTACATAAAAATGTTGTTAAGAGTCACGGGCTTGATTTTGATAAAAATAAGTTTCAAGTTTGAAACAGTTCACTTCAGCTGTACCGGCATTACCAACATCAATATATTCCCATTTACAGAATAATACTAAATTGTCTTAAAAACGTAAATCTAAGTCATTTCCACGAGACCATACCTAACCAAATTAGAGCAACACGACCGGAGAACCAACGACGATCGAGAATCAAAATGAGTATGATCACGCAAGATATTTTAATATTATCTCTTTGGGTGATCGTTTAAATATAATGCCGATTCTATCCTTCAATTTGCAAAGTGACATTGACCGGTCAATGACTCAATCCTATGCTATTGTTATTATTAGATGTTTGTGTTTCAATCACGCTGCAACTGTAGGTCCGGTTTAGATGAAACTTCGAATATATAATAGTACGTAACCTGAATTAACAAAGGCTACTCTTTATCCCGAAAAGACAACAGGACAAACGAGATGCGGACGAAGTCGCGGGTAGAACTATCAAAATTTTTACACAAGTATTTTTATGAATCATAAATCATAAAAACTAGATAAATTCAGGCGCCATTTTCAACTTCCAGCTCGAGATTAGAACTAAACTAGAAGGATAATATTAGTCTGTCAGTCAGTCGTATAACGATTTTATATGTTTAGATAATTTATTTGCCATGTAATGATGTTGTAAAAGTAATGCAATTAATCGCTTGTACTTGTTTTATTTATTAAACATAAATACTTTTATGAATAAAACTGAGGTTTCTTTTTTAAATTTACAAAAATAAAATATATTTAGTAATCTATTAGCAATCTAGTTCCCATATTACAAGCTTTGCTTCGTTTGGGACTAGAGGGCGTTGTGTGAAATGTCTCTGATTATTTATTTATTTATCAATATTTATGTGAAATTTTACTTCTTGTTATATTAATATTGAGACAGGAACACGACTAGAATGCAGGGTACATCCGTTTCTTATTGTTATTAATGATAACAAATGTTACATTCTATTCACTAAATAGTATACATTGACATTGACTCAGAGATTAAGATAATTTATTTGCCATCTAATGACGTCGTTTAACATAATAGGGGATATTAGTGTAAATCGCAATGAATTATAACAGCGTGGTCGTTTGTTTTGTCTAGTTGAAAGGGCTATTTGTAACAAATTCTGAGTCATGAATAGAGGACTTCAACGACTAGTTCGACTTCAAAGATCAAACCATAATTTGGTATATTTCTAACTTCAAAGCATTATGTAATTGGAATCTTAATTACTAAATCTATTGATTTTATTAGATTTAACGTTGAGCTGATTTGACATTGCTAATGGGATTATGTTTTGACTGCGGTAATGCTTAGGTATAGGTACTCGTTAATTATTACGTAAACCGTAACATCATATTTACGTAACAACTTTTGAGCGAACGGAATTTTGACGATGCGCTACTATCAGATATGCATTTACTATAGCACTCAGTTTTATAAAATGTTTATATATAAAACAATAAAAAAATGTTTTTTTTCTGTCATTTGTTGACTCATTTGAATTAGTTTTTATATTCTTATCGTGACATTATTATTTGACAGCGACTTACGAAGCATTTTTTGAAATGACAATATTATGAGAATACGATTTTGGCGCCACGTAAATATAAACTCTACGGTGTTTACAATAAAAGTTATTTTCGGTTTATTTAAATATTACTCGTACTTATATTATGTGTTTATTTGAATACTTCCCTTGTTTACGGTACATGTGTCTTTTAACGATATTTTGACAGTTTTGAGAACATCTTGAAGGCGTTGACTTTGATTGCTTCTGTACGATCGCGTGCAAATGTGCGTGTATCTATTGCAATTTTATTAGGTTGAGTTAATGTATTGTTCTATTATACTACTAGCAGTTACCCGCGACTTCGTACGCGAGTACCGTTTCCGTGTACATTATATTATCTGTGCGTGTACCGAGCGGATACTTTTTTGAGAAACTTGACATTACACCGAACCCGTACTCGAATGTTAAACGCTAGTCGTTAGACCAAAGAGGTAGTACTACGCCCTGTCAAACTGACGTGACATGACATGACAATGATATCCTCTTGCCAATTGGCGCTGCTAATCCTTTTCGTTCATTTTATCCTGTAGATCCTGTTAATTATTCGGGATAAAAAGTAGCCTATATGTCAATCCAGGTTACGAACTATATACACTCGAGAGCAATGATTCCGGGTCACTTAAAGAATGTTAAAAATCTCGGAAACTAAAAATGATAGGTTAATGCAATAAATTGTATTTAATAGACAATGTAATACTCCTTAAATGAAAGTAAAAAAATATGAGTCACCATACATTTTATTAACACAAAATTACATAAAGAAAAAAACTGCTGATCTCTCCTTAAAACAAAAATAGGAAACATGAAATTTTTGAACTTTATTACGATTTGACTTGAATTTTAATACTTCGTATTGCCTCCTCGTGCTTCCATTACTGCGTTTACGCGGTTTGGCATGCTGTACACCAAGTTCCTTATACGATTTTGGGGAATATTCTCCCATTCCTCTGTGAGAGCAATTTTGAGCTCACGAAGCGTGATTGGGGGAGGGTTTCGTTGTTTTACGCATCTGCTTAGCTCGTCCCAAGCATGCTCGATCGGGTTGATATCCGGGCTGCGCGCTGGCCACTCCATACGAGTAATGTTCATCTCTTGAAGGTAGTCATTCACAATCCTACCTGTATGAGGTCGGGCATTGTCATGCATAAATATAGCATCCTCACCTAAATTGACCATAAATGGACCAACATGATCATTGAGGATTTCTTCCACATATCTTACGCTAGTTAAAGAGCCGTTTTCTATGATCACCAGCTCTGTGCGACTTTCAGAAGAAATTCCGGCCCACACAAGTACAGACCCACCACCGTAGGCTACTTTTTCTTCGATGCATGCTTGCTTGAATCTTTCCCCTGGTCTTCGATACACTCTGTGTCTTCCATCGTGCTTGTAGAGCATAAATTTTGATTCGTCGGAGAACATAACTTTTGACCAATCTTCAATACTCCAATTTACGTGGCTCTGGGCATATCTTAGTCTTGAAATACGATGCCCACGCTCCAGTTTAGGGCCGTTTGCAGGTCTAAGGGGTTTTAAGTTAGATTCAGCAAGCCGACGTCTTACTGTCCATGCACTTGGGTTACTTCCTCCGAGGCGTCGAAACTGATTTGTGAGTTCAGTTCCTGTGAGAAAGCGATTTCGAAGCATGGTGTTCACCAAGTATCGGTCTTCTCGTGCTGTGGTACACCTGGTTCTGCCCGTTCCTGGTCTGCGTAGGTTAGAACCAGTTTCTTCGTAACGTCGGAGAACTCTTTGTACTGTTGACAGCGACACACCGACAGTCCTGGCTGTATCGCGCTGACTCCGGCCGGTTTCCAGCATTGTAAGTATTCTGGTGCATTCTTCAGGCGTAAGCGACATAATTTCAGCTTGAATAATGAATATAGAGCACTATCAACATGGTTTATATACCCACATAAATGACAGATTACAAACAAAAGCAAAACCAAATGCTGTAATTTCGTAGTTCCATCTTCGAAAGTGGCCCTTTTTCAAATTTGATTTTTTTAAGATATAACTTTACAATAACTAAGAAGTTTTAATACCTTCATTTAAGGAGTATTACATTGTCTATTAAATACAATTTATTGCATTAACCTATCATTTTTAGTTTCCGAGATTTTTAACATTCTTTAAGTGACCCGGAATCATTGCTCTCGCGTGTATATGCCAAGTTTCATCCAAGTTGGTTCAGTGGTTTTGACGTGATTGAAACACAAACATCCAAACATCTAAACATCCAAACATCTAAACATCCAAACATCTAAACTTTCGCATTTATAATATAAGTAGGATTAGTAGAATATATTTTTTTATGTAAAATTTATAACCATTTATATCGTGTATCGTGGTATCGTGTCTGTATGTAACAATGTGCAAACGCCCGATGAGGCGGTCGTATGTACTTACAGCATCCTAATGTTGATACTCCAGTTTTATCACGTGATACCAACACTTACAAACAGTCAGGGAGTGTGATAGTTATTCAACTTGTTCCTAACGACAGCTAACGACTAGTCTGCGGTAGATCTTATAGATATATCGTTTTATGACCATTGAAATGGTATTAGTAGGACTCTACCGGGAAAGTACTAGCACCGTACTTATTTCGTGCGCCAAGCAGTGATGCTCGCATTGCTGTGTTCCGGTTTGAAGGGTATGGGTGCCGGTGCTATTACATCACACTTAACAGCTTTATGTATCAGGGTGATGGGCGCAGTGGATGTGCTCAGCGAAGCAATGCATCTTTATAAGCAGTGTTACCACTTAACATCAAGTGAGCCATCGGATTGTTCCATCATTTATCAAATCAAAGGAGTTTATTTGCGACCATATACACAAAAAAAGAAAAATTATAAAAGTTACTATTCTAAATTAAAACTAACACATAGAGATAGATAACTGATAAATAAATAAATTGATTTAGTTGTTTAAAAAAAATGAATATTCTGATAAAATAGATTTCAATTAAGTTTTTACAACGTAAAGTTGTTAGCAAATTTTAATCCAACCAATTTTCAAAGTAGTAGGAAAATAGCGTAGGTACTAGGTACAAATGTGGTTACTATGATTTGTTTATTTAGTCGTATGAAATCTACATCATAATTACATCATAGATATTAGTTATCTGGTCAAAAATGTTGTTGATATTATCCGTTTCTTATTGTCATTAATTGATGTACTCAAAACTAAATATTCCCTAATTATATTCACATAAGTATAAGATTTCTCGTGTCATAGGTAATCTGAGAATACAAGTACCATAAAACCCAGACCAGAAAAAATACAATGCAAACATCTGTCGTGCTACGAACCTACACCTCCCGGGTTTAAGATTCTCTCGTTACGCTTCTAAGGACAACAACAAAGTATCTATTACTCTTATATATTTTCAATATAAACTAGAAGAACGTAAGCTTAAATATTACCCCATTTTCCTGGAAAATATCACAATTTTTCACTCTACAATATTATATCTCCCTACGGAGACACTATGTCGGAAAATAGCATAAAGTCTGTATCGAGTACTAGTATATCAGCGTCTTATATTCCATATGGTTGGGGGAAATAGGAATGTGTCGGACGCGACTTTTTGTCGCACACACTCATCTAACTCTTGAGTTTTTAAACGATGTAGAGGCTCTTCTAGAGTAAATCTTACCCCTCCACCAACTGGAGAAAAGATACTGAAAAATGCCTTGTTAAATATAAATCATTTTACTTCTGAAAATCACCGTGTTAATAGGTATTAGGTACAATAATCTTGTGACAAGAAAGACGCTTGCATGCAATACATGCAACAAGATATATAGGTACCGACTTTAACCTACCTACCATAATAGTCTAGAGAAAGTACTATTTACCAGTTTTCACATATTTTTCCCATTTAACATAAAATTCTACATATTTTTCCTAGTAGATAACATATAATAACATTACCTACGAATATATATTTTCTTTTTCGCCTTCTTGTCTTTGTCAATTATTTTTATGTGTAGGGATGCGTTTTAGCATATAAATGTGTATATGTTTCGTGTGAGTGACAAAGTCGCGCGACATAAAGTCTCATCTCATAAAACCCACGACTCGTATGACCACGACACGACACTGAGCCTTATTTAGTGTACTTAATTCAAAGTACTGAATTTATTTTCGTTCAAAATTATCTCTGCACTTTATGGTCCGGTATACAGCACAAGAGTAACTATTTTATAGGAGCCCCCTCTTTTATGAGAAAAGGAGGTGGACGAGGGGGGGGGGGTTGCAATAGTATGTTCATTCTACTCTTAGTCTCATTACTCGTGCAACGATTTTAGATTAGAAATTCTTTACTGAACACAATAATAAAATCGGACAGAGACGAGCTTAAAGGTTCTTAGCATTTTCTTCCAACTAACCTGTGTGTGTGTGTGTGTATGTGTGTGAGTGTGTGTGTGTGTGTGTGTGTGTGTGTGTGTGTGTGTGTGTGGTGAAGATGGTAGTTCTTATGTCGGATTTTAGTATTTAGTACTGATAATGTAAATTTTGCAAATTTTATTTTCTTTTTCGAGCTCATTTTGATTTGCAAAAATTTATTACTACTAGATACTCTACACGAATCCTTGGTTTTTTCCCGCGGCTTTGTTTACTTGGTAGACGGATAAAAAGTACTCCGACTAAATGCTAGTCCAGTTGACAAACTATACATATTCCAAATTTCATACAAATCAATCCAGCTGTTAATAAATGATTGAGTATCTAACAATATATCGATAGTAGTTCTATTTTAACCATATTTTTTTGTTTCAGGTAAGTTTTCAAGTTCCGAAGAAATGGATATCAACTATATCAGTATTTTACAATTTACATTATTGAATATTTATAGAAAATAGTTCTCGGTAAGAGTAAGTACTTAAAACCTAGTTTTGCGTAACATTATTGACCGAGCGAGCGAAGCGAGCGAAGCGTCTCAGTTTCCAGTTTTCCACATTGGCCAAAAATGCGTTTGTCCGGATGTCTGTCTGTCTGTTCTCCTCTACAGGTCGCATTTTTCAACCGATCTGGACGGAACTTGGTACACAGGTTATATGAATTATTAGATTTTTTTTGTCATCGGGGATTTTTGATTGGGGGGAAAATAGGGGAGAAAAGAGGGAAAGTTTGCTGTAGCGTTATTTATCGACGGATTTCAATCAAATTTGAGAAGCACACGAAAGACTTTATTCTACACAAGATGGTGTAAAAATATTTCCAAAAAAGGGGAGTGAAAAGGGAAAAAAAGGGGATTTTTTTATTTATTTTTTTTTTCTTCAGAAAATTGACTTCTACCAATATCAATGAGACTACACAGTCCTCTTCGCCTTTACGAGACAAATCCGTAGATACCAGATTCGACCTCCTAGGACCAAGGGAACGCGAGTAATCGCTAAAACTTATACCCTTATTTTACTCAAAAGTCTACCTATGGGCCTATTGGAAAATTCAAGCACCTGAAATTCGATTTACTTAGCCAGGGTAAAAGGGAAAGTGTCGGTTATTGCATGCTGGTTATAAAAGCTCGCGAGGTCTATGTTCTCACAGGACAACTAGTTATCATTGTATTTCTATGTAAAACCTGATGTCATAATGTTTTATTTCCCACAATTTAACTTCTTCTTAAGACTTATATTTCATCACTTTTCCTCAAAACATAAATAAAAACAACCTTTCATTTTATTTAAAAATCAGTACTTACTTCTAACATTATCCTCCGCCCACTTTCTTATCTATGAATTTATTTACGTGATTTTTAGTACCGCCTACTCCTTCGGATAGAATCCTATGCTCAAGTACCGACACGACATCCTCAGATGGGAGTAGGTATCCTACTAATATTATAAACGTGAAAGTTTGTAAGTACTGATGATGGTGATGTTTGTTACACTTTCACGCAAAAACTACAGGTCGGATTTGGATGAAACTTGGAATACATACAGTTCGTAGCCTGGATTAACACATAGGCTACTTTTTATCCCGGAAAATCAATAGGATAAAACGGGGCGCGGACGAAGTCGCGGGCGCAAGCTAGTACCTAATAGAGCTCTACGCTCAAGTGATACAATATCCGCAGAGCGCATAGTCACAGTTTTATTTTATCGATTTTCGATAATTTCTAAGTTTAAAAAACATCCGATTTCAATTTGGCTACCTTCCGGCTTCATCATCTGATGATGATGATGGCAGTTCATTGGGAATGTTCTAGTAACCGTAAACACCTCTAAACAGTCGCAGGAAAACAAAATAAGCAATTTTCTGTGCGTGGATAGTAATATTTTTTCCCGTTAATTTGATTTAAAAGCCAAACCACTGAACCGATTTCAATGATTTTTTTATGGGACCTCTGGAAGAATTCCCGTCAAAGTAAAAATTTTTTTATTCAATAAAATCACAAGTATCATTTAGTATCGTCTTATATGTATAACTAGGTGACACCAGTGGGGATTTCAGTTCTTTTTTTCAGAAATCCCCACTAACTATGCCATAGCATGGTACTATGCAGTAGTGGGTATAGATTTTTTTCCAGAAATCCCCACTTATTATGTGGTCCCTCGTATCGGTAGAACTTTAAGCGCGCAGTGACCATAATTTAGTTGCGGTACAAAGCCGCATGTTTCCGATTATATTTTCACTTTGAACTAACGAACGCAGGTTTGCGGTTGGGCATAGTTCATAAAGAGATACTAAAGTGTATTTGTTTTCAACTACATTTCATAAATACCGTGGTTTTGTGAAATATGTTATCACAATTTTACAACAAAATTACATTTATAAGTATGTTGCGATCTGACTTGTGATACCAGAGTACAATCACGCCAAGTCTGCATCGCTTATGTGGCAGTATTTGAATACCTGCACTTATTTGATCATCTCAAAACGCTTGAAAACTGTGTCACGCGAAATGTGCTATGTAAAGATTCACGAAGATCTTTATTTTTATAAGACGATTGTATTTTATTGCGTCTCAAAAGTTATAAAAAGAAAACTTGATGGTCGACACAACATTTAGGGCGAACGCAAACCGAAAACAAAACGTCTTGTCGAACAGTTAGTGATGTGAAACTGTCAGTAAAACTTTTTTAGTTACAACATGCTTCTTTTTATTTGCTGTTTTCGTTACTTGCTTATTTAATGAGAATCATCCTAAGTACTTAATAACATTATTAAGTACACTACATAATTACTCTATATTCTTATTTATTAAAAAACACAGTTCATTCTCTAGGTATGTACGTATAAAGCAATGTTTAATAGGTAGGTATTAAACAATGCTATAATAGATAGGTAAACATACTTAAGAAAAGTCTCTCGTGTTAATTGATGTGAGTTTCGTTATAACGAAAACAGCTATGACGAGGAAGCATTCGTCATAATATGCTGTTTTCGTTATAATAGAAAATTTATTTTCACGTCACTAAGTACGCGACAAAACAGTTTTGTCGATAGATGTGCGTTGGCCCTTATGCGTTTATACAGGGTGGTTCATAAAAGTATAGTAAGCCAAAAGAGGCTTATTCTACGTGTAATACTCAATATCTTTTGCTATATTATGACGAATAGGAATTTTCAATTATTTATTTAATTAAAAAATATTTAAAATACAGTGTGCACTCAGCCTTAACCATCAGTTAGTATCGAAGTTTACGTCTGCATTTATAGAGACGTTACTTTAACGGGGTGATCAGCGTTTTTAACGCTGAGCTCAGCTATAGGGGGTAAAAAGTCGTTTAAGGGGGATGAGATACGACTGTTTTATAGTCAAAAGTCCTTTTGGTCTAGTCAATGTGAAAATATCTTTTTTCAATGACCAAATTGAATTAAACTTGAAATATATATGGTTCGTAACCTGGATTGACACATAGGCTACTTTTTATCCCGAATAATTAACAGGATCTACAGGATAAAATGAACGAACAGGATTAGCAGCGCCAATTGACAAGAGGATGATGTCATGTCATATCACGTCAGTTTGACAGGACGTAGTACTACCTCTTTGGTCTAACGACTAACGTTTGACATTCGAGTACGGGTTCGGTGTAATGTCAAGTTTCTCAAAGTTTCCGCTCGGTACACGCACAGATAATATAATGTACACGGAAACGGTATTCGCGTAAGAAGTCGCGGGTAACTACTAGTAGGAAATAAAAGTAATTAATCCAAAGTCCACACGACGTCGCAGGTCGGACTTGGATGAGACTGTCTCAGGACCGCAGAGAATGGCACAATGAAAGAGAGGCCTATACTCAGCAGTGGGTGAGATCAGGCTGCGGATGATGATGATGATGATGAATCCAAAGTATTGCTCCAGAACACGAGGCCGTGTTATTGAAATTCGACGATTCAATTAGTGGGTTGTAGTCATAAATGTGCACATTTGGCGAGCTCCGCGCTACTGCAGTGTAACTGCTCGGTTTTAGTGTTACGGGAACAAATGAAGATGTTATGCAAAAGGTTTACACTACACTGGGGAATTTGGATGGGGGACAAACTCTTGGAAATAAATGAACGTGGAAAATTACAACCACACTGTATTCACGCCTTCTAGCTAGTAAGAAAAATTGTGTATGTCTCATCATCAACCTATACTCGTCCACTGCTGGAGGTAGGTCTCTCCCAAGACGCGCCATTGAGCTCGGTCTTCGGCTCTTCTCATCCAGTGTCAGCGCTACATTTCGCAGATCGTCGCTCCATCTCGCCGGAGGGCGTCCTACACTACGCTTGCCTAAACGTGGTCTCCACTCAAGTATTCGTTTGCTCCAACGATTGTGGGTTCTACAGGATGTAATAAAATCACTACCGAAAAAATCGGGAGATTGAAGTACTCATCAATATGAACATATTTTCATATTATACATTGGATTTATATGGAATCAAATGTGACGATATACGAGTCATCAGTCAGTTTGCATAATATAAAAATATGCATCGAATTTAGCCCTTCATCCTCTTGTTAAAAGGAAAAAATAAGATTACCGATTCAGTGCGTATTTTTAGAAGGTTGAAAATGTAGTTGCACCACATTACGAATTAATTATTGCAATGCCAATGACACCAAAATCTTTAAATATAAACTTAACCTCTAAAACTAAATAAACACACAAATTAAATAAAATACGCTTCGTAAACAAGGATTAGTGATACAGAAACATTTTTATGTTGATTTTGGAGCCAAAACTTCTGTGAGCGAGTTTGCAACAATGTCACAAGTTTAATTATAAAATGGTGGCTGACTGACTTCAGAGACCTTAGCTCGAATAAATGCGACAATCGTAAACGTTTCGTAACGGTACCGCATCCGAGATACACTGCGCGGTGACGCTACAACGCTCGGTAGTCGAGCTGGTGTTGACGCGCAATATGATTCGAATAAAAATTGAATTTAAATAAAAGGCATTTATTTATACCTACTATAATATTACAAAAATGTAATTAAATACTTAACTAAACTGAACTAAAATTATCTAACTAAACGGAAGGAGAAAATGTTAATTATTTATTAACATTGCCATAATTTAGATTATTAGATGTATATAATTGACTTTTTGTGCCTGTGTGTAATTTAATTAATTATTGTAATTGGCGTTAACCGTATTAGTTAGAAATAAATAAATAAATAAATAAAAATGCTCGAATTACTGAAAAAAAATTACTTCATAATTACATTGAAGCTCAAATATATTTCTTTACACAAAAATGCTTGAAATCCGAGCACAATTCATACATCGGATCATCCTAACCATCTTGTTTATCATTCGTTTGGTACTGTTGATTCGTACGAGTAGCTACTAAAATCGTACGAGTAATTGATGTTTTGACAAGCGATTAGATTAGGGATGTCGCTTATTATATTTTTACGGCGTTTACAATGTTTGAGGCAGACACAAAACCGATATTTGTGAAGTATTTGATGCTTATATTGTTATGTTCGTGCAAATTTTATGATCAGAAAATGTAAGGTTCTATATCTACCGCTAAGCAGTGATGCTCGCATTGCTGTTTCAGTTTGAAGGCTATAAAATCCAGGGCAAGTACAGGCACATGAGATTAATCCAGGGCAAGTACAGGCACATGAGATTAATCCGGGGCAAGTACAGGCACATGAGATTAATCCAGGGCAAGTACAGGAACATGAGATTAATCCAGGGCAAGTACAGGAACATGAGATTAATCCAGGGCAAGTACAGGAACATGAGATTAATCCAGGGCAAGTACAGGCACATGAGATTAATCCAGGGCAAGTACAGGCACATGAGATTAATCCAGGGCAAGTACAGGCACATGAGATTAATCCAGGGCAAGTACAGGCACATGAGATTAATCCAGGGCAAGTACAGGAACATGAGATTAATCCAGGGCAAGTACAGGCACATGAGATTAATCCAGGGCAAGTACAGGCACATGAGATTAATCCAGGGCAAGTACAGGCACATGAGATTAATCCAGGGCAAGTACAGGCACATGAGATTAATCCAGGGCAAGTACAGGAACATGAGATTAATCCAGGGCAAGTACAGGAACATGAGATTAATCCAGGGCAAGTACAGGCACATGAGATTAATCCAGGGCAAGTACAGGAACATGAGATTAATCCAGGGCAAGTACAGGCACATGAGATTAATCCGGGGCAAGTACAGGAACATGAGACTAATACGGGGCAAGTACAGGAACATGAGACTAATCCGGGGCAAGTACAGGCACATGAGATTAATCCAGGGCAAGTACAGGCACATGAGATTAATCCAGGGCAAGTACAGGAACATGAGATTAATCCAGGGCAAGTACAGGCACATGAGATTAATCCAGGGCAAGTACAGGAACATGAGATTAATCCAGGGCAAGTACAGGCACATGAGATTAATCCGGGGCAAGTACAGGAACATGAGACTAATACGGGGCAAGTACAGGAACATGAGACTAATCCGGGGCAAGTACAGGCACATGAGATTAATCCGGGGCAAGTACAGGAACATGAGACTAATACGGGGCAAGTACAGGAACATGAGACTAATCCGGGGCAAGTACAGGAACATGAGATTAATCCAGGGCAAGTACAGGCACATGAGATTAATCCAGGGCAAGTACAGGAACATGAGATTAATCCAGGGCAAGTACAGGCACATGAGATTAATCCGGGGCAAGTACAGGAACATGAGACTAATACGGGGCAAGTACAGGAACATGAGACTAATCCGGGGCAAGTACAGGCACATGAGACTAATACGGGGCAAGTACAGGAACATGAGACTAATCCGGGGCAAGTACAGGAACATGAGACTAATACGGGGCAAGTACAGGAACATGAGACTAATCCGGGGCAAGTACAGGCACATGAGATTAATCCGGGGCAAGTACAGGAACATGAGACTAATACGGGGCAAGTACAGGAACATGAGACTAATCCGGGGCAAGTACAGGCACATGAGATTAATCCGGGGCAAGTACAGGAACATGAGACTAATACGGGGCAAGTACAGGAACATGAGACTAATACGGGGCAAGTACAGGAACATGAGACTAATCCGGGGCAAGTACAGGAACATGAGACTAATACGGGGCAAGTACAGGAACATGAGACTAATCCGGGGCAAGTACAGGCACATGAGATTAATCCGGGGCAAGTACAGGAACATGAGACTAATACGGGGCAAGTACAGGAACATGAGACTAATCCGGGGCAAGTACAGGCACATGAGATTAATCCGGGGCAAGTACAGGAACATGAGACTAATACGGGGCAAGTACAGGAACATGAGACTAATACGGGGCAAGTACAGGAACATGAGACTAATACGGGGCAAGTACAGGCACATGAGATTAATCCGGGGCAAGTACAGGAACATGAGACTAATACGGGGCAAGTACAGGAACATGAGACTAATCCGGGGCAAGTACAGGCACATGAGATTAATCCGGGGCAAGTACAGGAACATGAGACTAATACGGGGCAAGTACAGGAACATGAGACTAATCCGGGGCAAGTACAGGCACATGAGATTAATCCGGGGCAAGTACAGGAACATGAGACTAATACGGGGCAAGTACAGGAACATGAGACTAATACGGGGCAAGTACAGGAACATGAGACTAATCCGGGGCAAGTACAGGAACATGAGACTAATACGGGGCAAGTACAGGAACATGAGACTAATCCGGGGCAAGTACAGGCACATGAGATTAATCCGGGGCAAGTACAGGAACATGAGACTAATACGGGGCAAGTACAGGAACATGAGACTAATCCGGGGCAAGTACAGGCACATGAGATTAATCCGGGGCAAGTACAGGAACATGAGACTAATCCGGGGCAAGTACAGGCACATGAGATTAATCCGGGGCAAGTACAGGAACATGAGATTAATCCAGGGCAAGTACAGGAACATGAGACTAATCCGGGGCAAGTACAGGCACATGAGACTAATACGGGGCAAGTACAGGAACATGAGACTAATCCGGGGCAAGTACAGGAACATGAGACTAATACGGGGCAAGTACAGGAACATGAGACTAATCCGGGGCAAGTACAGGCACATGAGATTAATCCGGGGCAAGTACAGGAACATGAGACTAATACGGGGCAAGTACAGGAACATGAGACTAATCCGGGGCAAGTACAGGCACATGAGATTAATCCGGGGCAAGTACAGGAACATGAGACTAATACGGGGCAAGTACAGGAACATGAGACTAATACGGGGCAAGTACAGGAACATGAGACTAATCCGGGGCAAGTACAGGAACATGAGACTAATACGGGGCAAGTACAGGAACATGAGACTAATCCGGGGCAAGTACAGGCACATGAGATTAATCCGGGGCAAGTACAGGAACATGAGACTAATACGGGGCAAGTACAGGAACATGAGACTAATCCGGGGCAAGTACAGGCACATGAGATTAATCCGGGGCAAGTACAGGAACATGAGACTAATACGGGGCAAGTACAGGAACATGAGACTAATACGGGGCAAGTACAGGAACATGAGACTAATCCGGGGCAAGTACAGGAACATGAGACTAATACGGGGCAAGTACAGGAACATGAGACTAATCCGGGGCAAGTACAGGCACATGAGATTAATCCGGGGCAAGTACAGGAACATGAGACTAATACGGGGCAAGTACAGGAACATGAGACTAATCCGGGGCAAGTACAGGCACATGAGATTAATCCGGGGCAAGTACAGGAACATGAGACTAATACGGGGCAAGTACAGGAACATGAGACTAATCCGGGGCAAGTACAGGCACATGAGATTAATCCGGGGCAAGTACAGGAACATGAGACTAATACGGGGCAAGTACAGGAACATGAGACTAATACGGGGCAAGTACAGGAACATGAGACTAATCCGGGGCAAGTACAGGCACATGAGATTAATCCGGGGCAAGTACAGGAACATGAGACTAATCCGGGGCAAGTACAGGAACATGAGACTAATCCGAGGCAAGTACAGGAACATGAGACTAAACACCATTACATCTCAGAAAGATGGACGAGGTGCGATGCCTCACTGGGCGCATCTTCAATGGTCGTGAACTGTTAGGTATTTATGAGTAGCAAGGCAGTACTAAGTAACCACTTATCAGGTAGACTGCCTGAACTTAATGTTTCGAACTGTAATTATGTCTGATACCCCAAAACTGGTCTTCAGAGCTGATGTTCTCATAACATGGAAACGGCTGCACCAATTTTCACCAAACACGGCTAAGAACCATCCGTGATAACAGAGCTTTCTTACAAAAATACCACATTCAAATCAGAGTCCTACCTTCGGGGCTACGGTACGTGCCAACACACACACAGAACGCCGTCAAACTTATAACACCTCCTTTTCAGTTAGGGGTAAAAAAAACGGCTTATTCCAGAAATCCCCTTAGTCGGCCCTGCGACTGTCGGCAGGGGACCTCGGTGTGTTTCTGGTAAGTGACAGCCCTAACACATCTTACTTGGATTTCTCCTGTAATCTAAACGTCTCGAACTCATCGCATACGATATTGGCGTTCCTTGTGTATATTGGATTTGGATTTGATTTTACCATCCTAAAGTTGTACAAGATTAATATTGCAGACATATAACTTTCTAATATACACAGTGCCTCAAAACACTCAGGGTTTTAATAAAATTATTGCTTTCGACTAGACTTGCTTAGAGTCAATCTTTACCGATTATCTAAGTGAAGCGACGTTCTGCGCGGTCACTATTTGGATGGGTGACCGCTAGTGGCATTTACATCTGAGCGCTTCCGTG
Source organism: Gandaritis pyraliata (assembly GCA_947859175.1). Classification (NCBI taxonomy): domain Eukaryota; kingdom Metazoa; phylum Arthropoda; class Insecta; order Lepidoptera; family Geometridae; genus Gandaritis; species Gandaritis pyraliata. The sequence goes on along the minus strand of OX401877.1, from coordinate 1,166,838 downwards.
CTTCGGAGGGCACGGTACACTGTCCCGGCTCTAGCAGTCGTTAGGCCACGACAGAGGCCTTAAGGCGGTCTACAAAATCCGTCACCAGAGTTGGCCACTAACTCATATGAAGGAACGATTGCTGAAAAGTTCAGTGAGTCAAGGCATTATTATAGGTAGAGGTAACCGCTTAACATCAGGTGGGAAATCGGCTTGTTCCATTATTTAGTTAATAAAAACGCAAGAGACCTGTTTATTTTCTTTATTTAGAAAAATGATCCCCACATTCTTAGAATGAAGTATTAATTTTATTAAAACTGAACTTACATTTACAAAGGTCAACAAGTTTCTGAAGCAATTTATTTCCGAAACGTTGTTTGAATACCCGATTCTGATTTAAATTAATTTTGTGAAATTGTTTTCCTTTATTTATTCGTATTGAAAATTGATTGCGGTCGCTTTGATGTTATTTATCGCTTACTCTCTGAAAGGTCGATTTACACACGTATAAGTACAGTGGCGGCTGGCGAGTGAAGGAATAAAGTTACACTGTGCGACAAAGATGACGAATCGTCCGCGATTACCGCTTAACATTAGGTAGGCCATCGGCTTGTTTCATCATTTAGTTGTTAAAGTCGAAGTTTCTTTATTCAATAAAATCACAAGGATCATTTTGAATAAATAAAAATAATAAATAAGTAAATAAAAAAAACATTATTACTTTACTTCGTCAATATTTACCCGAAACTACAATTAGTGGTTCCTATCTCCAAATGTTCTACCTAAAACTTATCTCGATATTCGATATTCTATTCACAATACCCTAGGATCTAGTGTGCTCGATTCTAGATTTAATCTATCAATACCTAACCCCTTATTTACAGTTGCAATATTCATATGAATATTGTACGCCAACGGACCGCCAGTAAACCACACAACACCGTTCTTTAATAAAACAAGGGGTTATGGCTTAGTTTGTTTACACTCGGGTAGTAGCTGGCACGAGTTACTGTCCGAAGTCTATGACAGTTTGACTCTTAGTGAAAAATTGTCTAAAAATGTGTGCTCGAGTTTCGATTTAGATTTGGACACTGATTCTGAAGTGCTTTCGGCTTGCGGAAACTTCATTCTAGTTAAATAATTTCTATATTTGTTAACTATAACTTTTGATGAGATTGACCGATTTCTAAGCTCATTCAAAATTCAAACTAAGGACCACGATTATACCGTGAATGTAAAAAAAAACAAGTTGCTCACGCGCTCGTCTGAGCACAATTGTATTGTACCATTTTCAGAGCGCCAATGCAATCTTATTTAATTCAATTACACTTAGCTAGAATACTATGATAATACTGCCAAGGTTCTATCTACTCGACAAATAAGGCACATTCGCACTTTCTTCGCGAATGGTGGTTATATCTGCCGCGGCTGCCATTTGGCAACGAAGACGCCATTTTGTAAAGTGCATTCGTTGGCAACAGACGATAGGGAGAAGACATTAAAGTTGTAAGAATCGAATTGTTTGGAAATATTACTTGAAAACAAACCTAGTTCGTATAATTGAATGAGTGTTTCGTGTCATTCGACAAATCGATTATAGGTCACGACTCGTGTCCGATAAATCGATTTGTCGAATAATCTTTCGTTAGAAATTGTGACAGCTTACATTTTCAAAGAACTGACTTACACACTTTTAAGTCCAGTGGCGAGTTAAGTAGCTGTAGTGTTACATATTGTTAAACATTTTAGAGCCGATTTACAAGCGTATAGTGACAAGCTAAGGTATACGTACAAGTAGTTTGTAAGTTTGGTGTTAAAATGCTGTGTGTTTGTACTATGTTAAACTTTATTATTTTCGATGTGACTTTACGAATAAATACTTTTTCATTCTTTCTTCTTTATTTCTAAGTAGCTGTAGAGTTTAGAGTTTGATAGTAATCGATTAGACCTGACAAAATTAAATGGCAGAAACAAATGCTTGTGTATAATCCATGCGTTCACTGGTCGAGAGCACTGGCTTAACTATAATAGCCAGTCTAGTTACTATCCAAGTGTAAACACTCCACAAAGACAGTGTGAGCATATCACTTATATTAAATTCTTGTTCCCCATTAAACTGGGATATGTTTGTATATACTGTGCATATTAACTTGATATTCACAATATTAACATTTGTTAATAATTAATTAATTTAATTTGTTAATTTGTTTTTTGGTGGTTTTGCTCTCAAATTAGAAAAACATTTAAAAGTGTTGCTAATCGTGAATTCTAATAGAATATTTTTTATAAAATGGGATGGTACAAACTCAGCAATATTGTCTATAACAATTACGAAGTAAGTCGATTGAGGATGTGCCCTGTGAAGCAATACAAAAAGGGTATTGCCTCACAGGGCATAATAGAGTAAATAAAATACTCCCAGTATTGTATTTACTCGTGTCAGCGAGTCACGTATATTCCATATCAAATAGACGCATTCGATCCTAATATGATTTTATAGATCACAACAATAACTTTATAAGCATTATCCTTAATCATCATTATAATTATTGTATTATCATTATTTATTTTTTGTGCTGTGGGTCGTGGGTTTGATCCCCACCAAGAACAAACATTTGTATATGGCAAACATAGATGTTTGTTCTATGTCTGGGTGTTACTATGTATAATAAGTATGTATTTAAAAAAAAAAGTATATAAGTATTTTATTCGGCGACTTCGGGGTCGGCCAAGAAAGCGTTGGCGGGACGATCTGGACGCCTTCGAAGTGAGATGGAGGGAGGAGGCTCAGGATAGGGAGTATTGGAAGTCTCTGGGGGAGACCTTTGCCCAGCAGTGGGACGAAACAGGTTAATTAAAAAAAAAGTATTCTATCAGCATCTAGTTCCCATATTACAAGCTTTGCTTAGTTTGGGACTAGAGGGCGTCGTGTGAAATGTCAATGCATATTTATTTATTTATCAATTTCAACATGCTCACAATATCAAGATACATTTACAGTTTATTTGCGCAAATACACGGTTTACACGGATAGAACGGTAATTTGAATAACCACGTCGGTACCTGTTCGAAGCTAAGTTTGCGTGAAACCCGTTATTATAACTAACAGTTTCACGGCTCGTAAATGTTTGAGAAAGCTCGTCATCAGAACATCATAATCTTTATGGTGATAAATAATAGTTGGTATGTCAGATATTTCACTTACGTATTTTTGAAAACTCTTTTGCTATCAATGTCAAACATAAGCTTAGCGCAACCATTAGAATATTGAGTATAATTTTAATTATATAAAATGCTCGACATAATCCTAGCGGAAAGAAAGAGACGATCATCAGTGAGCCGCCGAGAAGTCAGAGCCTAAGTCAAAAATCGTTTATTCAATAAAATCACAAGGATCATTTAGAATCGAATACTAGAATCGAACCTAGAATACGCGACCAGAGACAACAAACGAGAGAGAGAACGGGCAAGAAACTGCAGCCTGGTTCATAGCGTTTTTTGTGTGATCCTTGCTACAACATATACTTTTTCTCTGGCGTATATCTCTAGGAGTTGTCAATTTTTGGCAAACCTGATGAAAATGCTTCATATATTATCAAAACAGTTGTTCAACCGTGCCCGTTCCGAAAACAGTTTTGGCAAACAGTCGTTTCTGAACACTGTTCCACGTGGAGACTAATTTGGTATTTAGTAAACAATAACAAGGGAATCATTCCACATAACACTATTGGTAGGTATGCAAAATTTTATTAGTTATTTATGCAGTAACCAAAGTTCGTCTGTTGACGCCCGTAGCACACCTCCCCGCCGCGATTTTGGAGTAGCGAGGCCGCTGAATGAATTCCGCTGCGATCAAGTGTTGCTGGATTTGCGGAATCGTCGGAGCGTTCTACATCCACAAACACGTGCGGAGTCAACACGGCACCGCAACGCTATGGCGGCCGGAGCGCGTAGGTGTGACCGGCGTCGGAGCAGGTCGCCGAATCCGCGCGGGGAAAGAGATAGAATTATAGTCAAATCTATGCATTAGAACAGGCAGTCACGCTAGTGTTCGGCTTCTCCTATAATACGGACAAGACACGGCGAATTTACTGCGATTCCGTTGTTTTGATAACGCAGCGGAGGTGTGCTTTGGGCGTATGTGTTGCCGTGCTACCGCGCTGTGTAATTCTACAGCAACAATTTGAAGCTATTTTTATTTGTTTCTCACTGTTTCAATTTGTAAACGCAATAACAGATTTGCACACATAAACTTGAATGATCAAGAAAAAGCGCATGAAAACAAATTTCAATAAAAATAAATTGTTTTAAATGACTGCTATAAAAAGAAACTTGAAGCAAATACATTATTTAGCTTCAAATTCTGCATTTGGCGAAGTAATAACCGTTCTAAAGGATTCAATTGACGCAGAACTTTAACGATAAACGTCAAGACAACGTTTGAAGAAAAATGAAAAATGGCGTGGAATCACCGCCATCTTTGTTTTTATTACAAGAACAAATCAAACAAGTTTATTAATAAGTGGGCACGTAAATGCGTGCAAAATGTTTATTACTTAAATACAGATTCTCAGATGTTTATACATGTGAAGATTTTGGAGATAAAATGTTTTGAAAGGTTAATAACATCAAAAGGTTAATTAAAAAATTTAGGTTTCTTTGTGCCATGTCTTCAGTGCTGCAGACTGAACGTGGTAAGACTCTGCGATCATAAGTTGCGAAAAATATGCAGTAATCTACATAAATAAATTTATAACATCAAAAGTGTTTAAATTGTGGTAAAGAAGAGGCGAAGAACGTCACTGGACGTCATCCTTATCATCATATCATCCTGTAGAAGTGTGGACTTGAGTAGGAGGCCTAGGTCCACCTGTGGTGCTGGACGTAGGCCACCATAGATTTCCAAGAACAATTTCCGAATTATCGTAAATTTTTAAATTTTCAAAACGCGTTTTATTTTACTACAAAACAAACTCCTCTTTGAGAGTCGGTTAAAGTAGCAATGATAAAAACGGATACACATGACGTCACTCATTTCAATGACTCGACCCCTATAGGGGTGGCTCAACAGCCCTCTAATTAGAGCGCCTTGCCACACGGTTGATTGGATCAACCCTCTAGCTAGACTCATAGCGTATTATGGATAGCGAACCAAAAAATACGTCTCTTCTATTCTTCACTAGCGGTTACCCGCCACTTCGTACACGTGTACCGAAGCTTGACATTACACTGAACCCGTACTCGCGCGTCAGAGAGTGCTTTACACCAAAACTTGTACTAGGCAACAAACGTGACGTCGTCCTCGTGTCATTGGCGCTGCTAATCCCGTTCGTTTATTTATTTTATCCTGTAGATCCTGTTAATTATTCGGAATAAAAAATAGCCTCTGCGTCAATTCTGGTTACAAACTACCTATATATGTTCCAAGTTTCATTCAAGTTGGTTTAGTAGTTTGGACGTGATTGAAACAAACATCTAAACTTTCACATTTATAATATTAGTGAGATAATCAGGTTTACTAACAAAAGGGACGTGTCTTGTAGAGGGTGTAATAAGTACACTGTCGACAACTTCAATGTTGCTGTTTCCACTAGTCGTTATTGGCATGATTTTGTATGTGGACTTATTCCCATCAACCCCACCAGCTTGCCCATTGGTGGGCAAAAAGATCTTCACGAAGAGTCAGTATACTAAACATAGCGAGAGCTACGTTCCCAAATGCCATCCTGAGCACATGGCCAAAGCTTTATAATGTTATAAAGTCGCAAAATACAAAAGTTGATCAACTTGGTCAACCCTAATAGGATTACGCAACTTTCAAACAATGCAACTTTACATAAAGTACATTAAAAACATCATCATGGACCTAACGTTAGGAACTTAGTTGAAACACAATTAAACTGTAAGCCGGGTAAAGTGATCCCTTTCGACTTGAGGCGTTAAACCGTCACTAATACCTAAACTATTGTATTCTATATTTGAATGTCTGTTAAATACAGGGTTTAATAATACCATCCCCTAAAACTGCGGGGGTTTAAAGTATCTATTAATAAAAACAGTGTTATCTATGTAACAAACGAACTTGTGAATGAAAATTGTAAATCGCAAGAAATTGCAAAAAAGTTTAATTTTTATTTACACCAAGTCTTATACAGTACTTCTGTGACAATAAATATGTGCTTTTCATAAATTCTACTAATTTTAATTTTTTTAATTCATCACCGTAAAAAAATATTACCAAAAAATAGTTAAGTAATAGTTATTGGGTCAAAATCACCAAGGTGGAGAATTAGCTTTGCCAGCAAATAAATGTCTAAATTTAGTTTATTAAGCAAATCGTTATTGTAAATATTACTTAACTGTGTTCATATTAACTGTACATAATATTTTATACTGCAAAAGTAAATCACATTCATTACTATTTGAAGAAATAGCTACAAAAATCATTTCGAGAACGCGTCCTAGGTAGCAATCTTCAGAAACTAACTTTGGAAATATTCATAAAATAATATAAAAGTGAAAAGTTTTTCTTACTTAATGGCCTACATTTTTATCATATATCAATTTATTGTTGTTATTATTAAACAAAGAAAAGAAATTAAAGAAAAACAAGTCAAAATGTTGTGTCCGGCAGTGTAAGCGTCATTTAAGTGAACGCAATTTTGATTTTCAGTAAAAATTCAGTTTATTAATGCAACCTTTAGTTGTCTATGGTACAGTGATGTGAACGATGTAGACAAACGGCTGTCGAGAGATTTTTCGCCAAAACAATTGAAAAAAAGTAGTAAGTATCTTTCAATTCATTATTTATAGAGCGTACATCAATACGTCATCATACCGGGAATGCATTTCTCAACTTGGAATATTGAAAAATTCATTTTGTAGTGTTTTATAGCACACAGTAACCCTATATATTTTACATTAAAAAAGTCGAAAATGACGTTAAAGATGGCTGCCGTCTAAAAAGGGCGTGTTTATTTAAAAAAGTCATTTCGGGAACGGTCATTTCGGGACCGTTCCGGACTTGACGGAGAGTTCTCGAAATGACTTTTTCAAAGAAACGCGCCCTGTTATTATAACTATTGGTTAATTAGTTTAGTGTGTGTTGTGCTAACATATTTTTTAGCAATATGGAGTCAAATAGGGGCTGAAAATAATAAAAAACGTCCGAAAAAGCAAGTTAAAAAAAAATAGTTCGGCTTACTTGCGACAACGAGAGAAAGTTAATGCCAGTAAAAGAAAATTTTTAGATAAGATGACGGAGGAAGAGTGAGACATAAAAAAAGCTAAGGATAGAGCGAACTATCAGACAAAAATTTGGAAAAAACCATTAAAAAAATACATGAGAAAAAAAGAAGGCAATATCAAGTATAGTAGATAATACTCCGCCCCATTCTGATGATGAATTAGCTGCAGCACCTTTAGTAAGAAGAACAGTGGGAAGAAAAATTGTTCGGAAGGATAGAGCAAAAGCATACCGCAAACACGTCATCATTTCCGGGAACATCACTAAAATAACAGATAACACATTAAAATTTTAGATATTTAAAAAAAGACCCTGGTAATATTAGAATAAAACGAACTTCTTATGCCGATAGCATGTTAATTTATATTGAGGACAGCGATATTTCTCATATTTAGATAATTTAGACAAAGAAAATAGTCATAATAGCGTCATTTGCACTACATTTTGCTTTTTAACGTCTTTATTGGCGATTTCATCACATTTTTTTAATTTCTATCTATAAATAACATGTATCCGCTATTGCACAATGTAAAAAATAAATACTTATGTTATATTTTAATATAATTATAAACCTCACAAAAACGTTCTCGGAATGATTTTTTTCAGCGATAGCTCTCTTTAAAAATAAAATTACAAGAACAGTATTCAATTCTGTGCTCTGCCAGCGTAAGTATTGTTTAAACATAAGTTTAGTGATCGTTTAGGCTGATCATCAAAGTAATAGCTGCTAGGTAAATTCATCATAAAACAGAATTTGGAATTTTCCACCTTGGTGATTTTGACCCTATTAGTGACTAAATTTGTAATAACAAGTTTTTCACATACAAAATTACTGGAATTATGGACACATTATCAAGTCACTTCCATGGAAATTGGAAATGAGAATTATCCATTTGGGTCCTACACATTTGCTCACCAGGTCAAGACCAGAGAGCTAGTGAGTTGGTAAAATCCTTATGAAAAAGTCTCATTTTTCTCCAAAAACATGTGAAGACAGTAGCGTTGGATGCCCCCTTCATGTTTGATTTCGGCTTCATTTTCGCTGACGCCACACGGCGTGTACGAAAAACGGATTATCATCGCGTTTCACGGGTTACGTTCACGTTTACACGATGCCAGTAACTGTCCTTATTTTTACGTACTAGTATCTAGTATTAAATTAGTTCTATTGCTTATATTGTTATTCACTGGGTTATTGGCAAGCGAGGAGACTGCAAGATTTAGCAGGCAATAAGTGGCAGATCCATATAATATGTTAGATATACTTAGTGAGACGACTGGAAACGGAAAAGCTTTTGCATAAACACTACTACAGTAAATATTAGTGAAAAGTTTAATTATGTTTTCTTTAGGGATTAAATAATGTGTACCTACTAGATAAAAAAAATTGTGTTAGATATACTGTAACAGTATTTAAGTAGAGTTGCGTTGAATCGTTTCACTGCAGGGAAAAGACAACCCTGGTTCCACTTTACTCGTCCTTGGCTGCGAGTTAGACACATATTCGTCTTGCCTACGAGTATTCCGGAATCAATCGGGAAATCTTGCTAGACATATGGCCGTAAGACGACTTCCTAATGGTCGTAGAAAAGTTGGATAAAAACAATCAGAGTCTTTTGAGAAAACTATAAGTAGATAAGATGCAGACAGTGTTCTAAATTCAAATTAGTAGTAGACAAAAATCCGATCTGTAATTTGAACTTTGCGATAGTAACTCGACCGATCCACTGGCTCTAACCACTGACCAATACCATCGCTCCTCACCCCTGTCAATCTTACAACTCCTCCATTTACTTTCAACCCTATCTCTATGTGACTAAGATCTATTTTCAATTCTATCGACGGAGATGGACTAAGAGGATCATTGCTAAAAATAGGTTTTATACGGATAGTCTTTGGTGTTAAATTGGGATCCTTTAGTTGATATCTATCTCGATTGGGACTTGAGATGGATTTTCTTTAATTGACGTCTGTGGGTAGGATTTTACTCGTTTGTAAAGAATTCTCCTACTTTACTAGATATACCTACTCGTGTCTATATTTTGTTAATTTATATGTACAAGACCGTGTTGAGTTGCACAAATAAAGCGAGGACTATGTTCAGCAATTATTTTAATATAATCTGGGTCTTTTCAAGGCAAGGATATAGAATTTCTGTAACATAAAACGGGTAACTATCTCTGTGGAATCTGAAAAGAAACGTTTTATTGCTTCTAGGGTTGTGGGGACGTAAAGGGGTGGGTTTTAGAAATCCCGACACGATTTCTGTACGATATTATGATTTCTCATTAAAAAAAGTGGGTTGTGTTGACGCCGTTTTTACTATCTGTAACCGTCTTGTGCATTGATCACGAATAAATGTGACAAGCGTAACGCTAGCGTGTCCGAGATACACTGCGCGGTGACGCTGCAACGTTCGGCAGTTGAGCTGGCGTTGACGCGCAATACGATTCAAATACGTTAGGTTTACGTAACGCGGCGACTGTCAGATTGTCAGATTTGTTCGTGATTACCCCTCAGGCCTCAGAACTGTATGTTAATCCTAGCCTACTAATATTATAAATGCGAAAGTTTAGATGTTTGGATGTTTGTGCTTCAATCACGTCTAAACTACTGAACCAACTTGGATGAAACTTGGCATATATATAGTTCGTAACCTGGATTGACACATAGGCTACTTTTTATCTCGAATAATTAACAGGATCTACAGGATAAAATGAACGAAAAGGATTAGCAGCGCCAATTGGCAAGAGGATTTCATTTTCATGTCATGTCACGTCAGTTTGGCAGGGCGTAGTACTACCTCTTTGGTCTAACGACTAGCGTTTGACATTCCAGTAGGTACGAGTTCGGCGTAATGAGGTGTAATGTCAAGTTTCTCAAAGTATCCGCTCGGTACACGCACAGATAATATAATGTACACGGAAAATGTACTCGCGTACGAAGTCGCGGGCAACTGCTAGTGTTGTATAAAACACACCATTAACTAAAAGGAAAAACAAAACTAGTGTCAACCAATAACCGCAAGAGGTAATGAGATTTAGTTAACGGTTACTGAAAACCCAACAACATTACAGTTAAAATCACGTTTAATTAGAATTGAGGTTTAATTTGCACAATACCAGGTTTTATCAGAGTTATTCACCAGATACCGATATCAAGAACCAGAAATCCAAGCTAGATTAAACAGTCAGCGCTCGTGGCTAGGCTTGCTTAGTCAATCTTCAGCGATTGTTTAAGTTAAGCGACGTTCTGCGCAGTCACTGTTTGGATGGGTGACCGCTAGTGGCATTTACATCTGAGCGCTTCCGTGCTTCGGAGGGCACGTTACACTATCGGTCCCGGCTTTATTTGTCGTTAAGGGTGCGTGTATTGTATTGTGTTCTGCACATTAGGCGTGCGATTTCAAACTGAGAAAAAAAAATATTAATCTTTTAATAATACTTATTTTTGTCCTGTAAACTATAAATAAATAAATAAATTTATTCACAAAAAAAATTACGATTAATACAATATTTAATAATACTGGTATAGTGTAATAAATAATAAATAAATATAAATAAATAGTGTAAACTGCATGGTATTGAACTGAATATCGTAATTTTCACATACCGACTCATAAAAACATCGATTCGGCACAATGTCTCGATAAATTAACAAGTTCATTCGATTGCGGTTCACTTGGTATTCAGCAATTTTAAATACGATTCAATTTGAAGTTTTAAATGAGCCAATTTTGCACGGAAATAATTGTGGTAATTTTATTTTGACACTGAGATAAAATTGAATAAGTTGCGCGATATATTCAACGTTTGCAACGGTCTGCAGATTAAGAAATTTTTCATGTGTATTTTGTATGTTTGGTCAATATATTGAAGTAGAATTTCTTTTTGATCAATAAATTTTAAAAATCGTTCGCGGGACGATTTGAAAGCCTTTAAAAGGAGATGGTGGGAGGAGGTAGTAAAGAGAGAATTAGAAGTATTTGCCCAGCTGTGGGATAAAAGAGATTAAAGAATAAAAAAAATCTAACTTATCGAATAAATTCTAATAAATTTCGATTCTTTATTTGCTTGAAACATAAATAAATTTATGTCTTTGTAAACGGCTAGTCAGTAGTGGTCTAGTGGAAGCAACCTACTATACCTATGGTTGTGGGTTCGAATTCGGTCGTGCATTTATTCGATGTACTTTCAAACAGTGAAGGGAAACTTATTTTGCTTATATTTCTTTTTAAACTTATAACATAAATGTCTCACTTACATGTTTGGCCAATTTAAAACAGTATTCGTGGCATTTTATGAATAAAAACTCTTTTATTCTCCATTTTCAGCCGATAAAAGATTAAATTGTGTAACATTTAACCGTTTAAAGAACACAATGAGCAATCAGCCATTCACCTGGTGGTCTACTACTAAAAACAAAATCGATATTTTAAAGTACACTGCGCGGCAACGCGGCAAATCTCCACGAAGCTAAACTGGCTGCTACGAAAATCGAAGGTTCGTTTTTGGAACCAAACTAGAACAAATAAATAAATGTTCATTTCACACGTCGCCCTCGAGTCCCAAACTAAGCAAAGCTTGTAATATGGGAACTAGATGCTGATATAATACTTATTATACTTTTAATGAAATATCTGAAAACGTTGTTTGTTGTTTCTAGTAGTAGACCACCTAGACGTCGATTAAGGTTCCACTACACATTAACACACAGAACCGCATTTTGTGGTTAACCGTTTCGGTGTAATTAAATAAGGTAGTCCGGCTATTAATAAACTCTACTACACCTACCAGTATTAACCCTAATACTTATTGAAAATTATCAAGCAATTAACGTTTCGGTAGTAAAAACCAAAAGAGTAAAAGAAGAAGTAAAAAAAGCAAAGTAAAGAAGGTCGCAGGTTCGAATCCCACTCGACACCATAACTTTTTGGATGTTATAAAATCTTTGTGAAAGTGAGGAAAATCACGTATTATTGTTAAAATATTAAAAAAAAATTATGTTTTACACTCCTTTAACGTTGTTTTAACAGAGCCATACTTATTGTAAATGTGTCCCTGAACCCTTGAAAAGAACCTCATTTTCATTTAATACTTCCTCCTTATGGACGGAATTATAAAAAAAAAACATTTAAGTGCTCACAGTTCAGTTGGATATATTCCAGAAATCCCCACTGGCTATGTCGTAGCATGCTACGATGTAGCTGTGGATATTTTAGGATTTTTTCAGAAATACTCACTAAGTATGTAGTCCTTAATAAAGCATTATTTTATCCATTGAAATTGGCTATGTTTGATATAGTTCTGCGCTGTAGGTTGTGGGTTCGATCCCCACGAACTGCTTCTGTTTGTCATGTAAAATTCATTGCCTATCTTTTGTTCACGTCGATTGTACGTCTGCTACGCCGTAGATGATCTACGAAGGCATGTGTATGCGTAGGCCCTCTACGCCGTAGCTATACTACCTCATATTGATGTGTGGTCACTGGTCACCGTGGGTATCATTCCAAGCACAGTAATTTGTACATTTTGACCTAGAACTTTAAATCCAGATTGCCTGACCCATAGCTACCGAATACGTGTCTAATTTGTTAAAAAAAATGGTCATCTTAATGTCTTCTTCTTTTAACTTAAGAGCTATGCTCTTGTCGGCGTAATGTATGCATTTCCCGCCAGGTTCTTCTTTTCAGGGCAGCTTCCTTGACGTCCTTATACGACATGACATCTATCTTCGCCTTCACTTGGCTCATGTAGCTAATACGCGGTCTTCCTCTTCCTCTCTTTCCTTCTACCTTCCCTAAAAATCTTTTTTTAAGTGAGCGAAGCCGCAGACTCTAACCAGTTCACATAAAACAAATACACAAAATAAGGAAAATGATTATGAAAACAATGTGGGTAGCCAAAAAAAAAATATAAAGAGAGAAATAAGTTTCACTTCCATTTCCTGCCGTTTTGTGCCGACAATCACATTTGTGCCCCGCACGGGGTACGTTAATTCGGATTGGGGCAGTTTTCGACGAACGTGTATATTTATAATTTTAAAATTAATGATTTGATTATTTCTCCGTGTGTTAGTAAATATAAAGTTTGCTGTGCGTACTGCACATTAATTTTTAATGATAATTTTAATATCAATAAATAATATTTAAAACAGTAATGGATACAAATTCTTTATTTTATAATGTTAACATGATGAGATACATATTGGAGGGTTTATCTCATTTATTATTGTAAAAATGGCGACCAAATTTTTTGACTTCCATTACCACTAAGCCTTGTAGTAAGGCAAAATGCCCTATCCAATAGGGGTTTTTTACAAAATCCCCCTTGATTTAGACAAAACGTCTTAAATTGAGGCTAACCCGTAATAGGCTCAGAAAGGGGTTAACCTAAGCTTTTTAAAACAATGCCATCATGAAAAAGACAGTTAAGTCTAAAACCGCCCCTTAAATTACACCCTGGATTTTGTGATTGGGGTATTAAAACCCCAATCACGAAATTCACGAATGACGTCACATTCACGGCTCCTTATAAATGAAATAAAAACATCTACAGACTGGCGCAGACATAAAGACCCTTACAAACAGGCCTAAATAAAATTGGGCTGCTACTAACGAGAGCTCATTTTTCATCTCTTTCACGCGAAAACTTGATTACTCGAGTGTACTTGAAAATTGAAACAATTTTGCAGTTTTGCAGTGTTTTTAAAAGCTTTTGATGATTTTAGGGGTCCTTAACATAACAAAATCGTATGGAACAGATTGAGCAGCTGTATCGTTCGTTCGGAGTAAGTGGCCAACCGTGGTGACGGAGTCTTTAGGCCTCCTTAAGGCCTCCGTCGTGGCCTAACCGTTAGAGCCGGGACCGACAGTTTAACGTGCCCTTCGAAGCACGGAAGCGCTAAGATGTAAATGCCACTAGCGGTCACCCATCCAAATAGTGACCGCGCAGAACGTCGCTTAACTTAGACATAATCTGTGGTCATTGACTAAGCAAGGTAAGCCAACGCTTCAACGTCTGTATTTAATCACGTCATTTATAAAGTTTATTTAATAATTTCATAACCAATTGTATTACACAATAAAATATGAAAGGTAAATAAAAGACCTTTGCCCAATTAACCTTATCATTCTTTTACAAAGAATTCTGATAAGGAATTTAAGTACCTATTATCTTGTAAAGTGAGTTCAATGTGAATGGAAGTGGGTTCCTGTTTGTTATTTTCTGTTAGAGATATAAAAAAAAACATTAAAAGTAACAAGAACCTATTTGGCTTAAAGAAATAAAAAAAAAAACTGATTTTCACTCTCCAAAACATTTTTTTTTATACATTATGGACAAACTTTTCGTAATCGTAGACTTTTTTCGTTTTCCCGATGTAGTTTCAAACCAAAATTGGTTTATATTCAGGGATACTTCAACCCCACGAAGTTATCGGGGTGGTTATTACACCCTGTATCCAAGGGGTCTAGTTACTAGATTTTATAGTTTTAAAAAACTTGCGTTTCGTTTCCTTCCATACATTTTTGTAGTTCCTGAAACGTTCCGCTAGGGGCGCTGCAAATAAAGATTGTTTTCTAAAACTATGTACCATGCTCTCCGGGTTAAATTGCGGACAAAACCGCGGACGCCAGCTAGTAAACCAATAAACTATTCCTATGAAAGGCAAACAAGGAATGAACGCTCAAGTCTCGGGTTTCCCGCCTTTTGACGCAGACCACAGACTATAATGACGGTCTATTCAGACAACGCAATCTGTGGTCAACGACGGTCGGACATTCTACCACGTTTACATGCGAATTACTTCTTATTTGGTAGTTTTGATTGAAAAAAAAATTCAATTGCAGAGTCTGACTTATTTGTTCGAAAATCGAATCGAGTAGCGAATTAGATAGGTATTGTTTTTGTATGAATTCACGAATGTCACTCAACACAAGGGTGCAGAACCAACGATTCTTCTTCATACTAAAATGCCAACCTTGTACCTCATCTTGATTAAATTAACGAGAAAAAAACTCGAGACGCACGCACTGCTATGAAAATTCCACTAGCCGTCACCTAAAAGGAGAAATAAATCAAAATATCTTTGAAAGTTTTGAAACATACGCGGAGTGAGGCCACGTTTCAAAAGAGCTGTTTTACACTAAGTATCAATATCAATCCAGCATATACCTATGGGCACTAAAACAAGCACGATGGTAAGCCTGTGGTATGGAACCTTGCCCTAAGCCCGAGGTACCGACCGAAGACTTACTCGTACAGTCGGCGACACATCAACCTATCCACTGTTTGAACTTTGAACTATTATAATTTGAATGTTGCGAATCAGGGATCGCAATAGGTGTAGCCGCGTGGCGCGCAAGCAGCGAGTCTCACATAAAAACATATCGTACCTCTCGCAGTATACGCAACATTCAAATTATAATAGTTCAAAGTTCGAACCGTTGATAGGTTGATGTGTAGCAGACTGTACGTAGTTGTGTAGTTTCTCACTCACTCGCCCATAAATTCACTTTTTTTCTAAAAAAAACATCTCAGTGGTTAATCTTTTCCAAGTTGTACAAACCATTCGAAGCCGTTTCGAACGGGAAATATCCGGTCAGCTGCGGTAAAATCCGGTTGAATCCGGTTAGTTGAATTCTCTCTGAATCGGTCCGTATTGTTCGTCGATGGTGTTATTCAAGTGGATTAGGGTTGTCGCGTGACTTTAAGAAGTAGCTTAAGGGGATATTAGTTTTTTATTTCTGTAAAGTAACATCTAAAATAGGCCAAGTGAGAGAACTCACTCTGAGTTGTGAGTTCTCTGCAAGAACCCGCTTCTGTCTGTACTTGACTAGTTAGACAGCGAAAGAGTGGAACTCAGAATTTGCGAATGGTTTGATAGACATAGACAATTTATTTTGTTGTTTCACACATAGATTAATTAAAAAGACAAGTAATTAAATTAAATATTAAAAAACTCCCGAATCTTAGACCGATTTTCATCAAACTTAGCTAAGAACACTCCCGACTAATTCACCTTTAAAACGAAAAAAAAACAAAATCCAAAGCGGTTCATCCGTTCGGGAGCTACGTTGCTTCAGACACACACACAGACACAGCCCCGTCAAACTAATAACATCCCGTCGTTTTTGCGTCGGGCGTTAAAAACAACAACACAAAATAGTAACGAGTGCTAATGTAACAAATTGGCTCCAGCTCAGCATAGGAATGATAGGTAAATAGAACCTATAAATAAATACATAAAACTTTAACTTTAAACTTTTTATTTTTTAACCGACTTCAAAAAAGGAGGAGGTTCTCAATTCGGTTGTAGTTTTTTTTTTAATGTTTGTTACCTCAGAACTCCGTCATTTATGAACCGATTTCAAAAATTATTTTTTTATCTAAAAGAATATACTTCCAGATTGGTCCCATTTAATTTTCATCAAAATTGGTTCAGTAGTTTGGGTTATAAATAGAAATAACTGAAAAATATGCCAAGTTGCGGCGTAGCGCCTACCATTTTACTGCTAGCAACGATGACCCTTTGTGGTGCACACCTAAATTTTTACATTTTTCTAAATTTGTCAATAAACCCAGTTTGTACATTCAAACCGCATTTAATTTATGAACATTGTAGCAGCTATAAGTAGTTATTAAATAAAAAAAAAATTGGAGAAAAGCAAAAACCCACCAGTTGTTCCTCTAAAGAATCAACACCAACCACGTGCACGAAATTGTGTATTTTGCTTTCCTGTGACTTTTATGTTGTGTTTATAGTGACTAGAACATTCCCAATGAACTGTCATCATCATCATCATCATCATCTGATGATGAAGGTGGTAGTCGAATTGAAGTCGGTTTTCCAGTTTTTTAACTTATAAATTACTTTACTAAAAGGACCACATGCAACAATGCCCTAATAAGTAAATCATATTTCAATAGTAAAGGTACTTGCATAATACATGACGTTGTCTACGTCTAAGGTAGCATAATTAATTGGCTTCCTGTCGGCAGAACAGGATATCCTTTCAGCTCAGTCAGACGAGTATCCTGAATACAAAATATTTACACGAATGCTGTGACTTACTGAGCTGTGACGCCTGTCACATACATCACCCATGTGACAGGCGTCACAGCTCTGCCTTCCGCGCTGTGGGTTGCGAGTTCGATCCCCATGCAGAACAAAAATTTGTGTGATTGTAAAACAAAAGTTTGTTCTACATTTTGGTGTTACTGTAACTTTGACTTTAAAATTATTTAATCAGTAATCCAGTTTCCCTTAGTACAAGCTATGTTTAGTATGGTCCTGTGTAAAATGTCCACACATACCGATTTCCTTCGTAAATAAAATAATATTATATTTTAACCCTTCACAAACCTACATCTCATTGTCGTAACATTCGTAACGCAGATTAATATTACGACAAAATAATCTTTAAAATCTTCGTTGAATATAACCCATGATAATCTCGGAACCCAACCTTTAATGCTCGATTTATATTCTAATTTCGAATCTCCAAAAAGGTTATCATTGTGAGGTTTATTTTTTGAGCTAATTTTCATTGTGGAAAGTAAACTCAGGGTAAGGAGTCTTTTAAGAGGGAAAAGTCCAAGGGGATTTTGAGACTATAACCCATGTTTGCGACCCAACAGTGAAGTTTTCATTGCTATAGGTGATTCATTTTTATCACCTTTGCTTTGCTAGGGATGTATATTTTTGCAGTCTTGATTTTATAAAGACCAGTTTAAAAAAACATTAAATTCAAAAAATTTAGTATGTTTGTAGTTTTAATGTGATTCGTAAAACATTTATTTTGTTTAAGATTTCTTATTGTATATTTGATTATCACTTTTTGAAATATTAAATAATATAATTTTTATTAAAAGTATCGCAAAGTAAAAAAAAAACTTATATCAAAACAGTAGTCTTAAATAAGGTTAGCCTAAGATTTTAGATATTATGTAAAAGTACATTATTCTAAGTATTATGTTGACTCGCGCTAAGTAATATCTGGTGTTCTCTTATGGCGACATTTTGCGCCTTTTGCTTTTACGACTAAAGTATACATTTTACTAATTAGTTCATGCAAAATTAATTTTCATCATCATCATATCACCATCAGTCCTCTATTGGACATGACCTCCCCATAGATTTCCAGAAAGTATTAGTTATGAAATTCGCAAAACTGTAGGTCTAGGTACTGATTGACAGACGACCAACCAAATAAGTCTATAACAAGTAAGTACCTAATTAAATAAAAAAATTAAAAACCCCGACTTTGATACCCATATATTGAGGGACTTGTGTGAAAAAATTTCGAGGCGGCGGCCGTCTTGGACCGGTTTTCGTCAAACATAGCCTATGAACACTCCCGACTAGTTCACCTTTCAAACAAAATCAAAATTCGTTCATCCGTTCGGGAGCTACGTTGCCTCAGAAATATACACACAAACACACACACACACACAACTATTGAACTTTACACAATAATGGTTATTAAAAAGTATGGTTAAACTTGTGTTGTATGTACCTATGTAAAAACGGCAGAATAGCTGTTTTTTCTTTGTTATTTGTAAGTAAGTATTGTGTATTGGAAAGAAGACTTGATTATTATAAGCTTGAAAATAAACAAGTCTGGTAAAAAAAATTTAATAGGTACGTAGGCCACAACAATGCTTGAATTAAAATCAACAGAAAACCCATAAAATACACGATTAAGAAGACACATGAAAGTTGTCTCGTTTTATAAAAAAAAAACAATTTGGAAGATCTTGATAGATTTGTAAAATGAACTCGTTAAAACTTCAATGGATAATCTTAAACAGCCAATTTATTCATCTGTCCAAAAACGTGTAAAATACTAAGCGTGATATTAGCCTCGTTATTCCGGGATTAGGTTACTAAGTCTAATACATCACAAATGCCGTGACACAGAATAAATATTTGTATCACGCACTGTTTGTCTTTCGGGATTGTGGCTAGGGTTGTCAATGTTTTCATTTGATTTCATACCAAAATATAGTTAATTATAATAAGTCTATGGCGGTGATAGGTGGGCAAACATCACCACACCCTGGGTCCCTGACGGACGTCGGTCTTGTGGTCGGCCTAAAAAGCGCTGG
Source organism: Gandaritis pyraliata (assembly GCA_947859175.1). Classification (NCBI taxonomy): domain Eukaryota; kingdom Metazoa; phylum Arthropoda; class Insecta; order Lepidoptera; family Geometridae; genus Gandaritis; species Gandaritis pyraliata. Next base: position 1,147,503 of record OX401877.1, on the reverse strand, counting down.
CGGGACGACCTGGACGCCTTTGAAGGGAGATTGGTGAGAGGAGGCCCAGGAGAAAGAATATTGGAAGTCTTTGGGGGAGACCTTTGCCCAGCAGTGGGACGATGGGTTAAGGAAATATGAAAAAAATAATAAGTCTCTAAGTAGGTAGATACTAGGTATAATTTTCATAATGTCTTTAAACTGTTGCATATTCTATTAATAAGTTTTTTTACAATGTTTTGTTAAAATGAGATTTGATTTTCTTATCAAATCTTGATTCGTTGATTTTTATCATAATATTAAAGGTATATTTTATTGGAAAATACAATAATGCAACCTGGCTGGTATTAAATTGACTTCTATGACAAACAAAACCCTACCACCAGCAATCTTACTAAAGTTATGCACATAATCTTCTTGTGTCTTTATCTCTCTCCTTTTTAAAGCGCCTTTTCCTACTTCATCATGTGCAAGTGCGGCAACCCTACGATAATTTGACAGTCACATCACGTGTCATATGATATTTCCCCCTTTTCTGTCTCTTGTTTAATTAACAGATCGTTTGCCCGGTGATTCGTTTGAATGGAGTTCTGTTTTTTAACGCGTGGTCTAATTTGCGGTGGAACTCGGGATAATGGAGCAAAATTTTAAATATACCTTTGTGTTTTTGGTTATTACTTGAGACTGCTATTATTTTTGCTGATTATTATTTTATTTTTATACACTGGGACTTCTTACGAACCATGTTCTGTTTGAGCCATTTGTCGTAAAATCAGTGTATGATAAAATTGAATGAAATTATTATATCTGTAACTTACTCAGTTTCCATAGCACAAGGTTGGCTTACTTTGGGGCTTAATGACTCTATCCATATACTGTAAAAAAAGTAATAGGTCTTAATACTTTCAATAATAAATTTTCGCTGGAAAAACATTCTTTTGTTTCTAGAAATTCATTGAAAATTACGTTTGCTATCGTGCTTATAGTAGGTACCTACTTAAATTAAACACATAATACGCGTTTATTCCAATGGCTCACACTTTATGCTATGACTGCAAGTATTATTGGTTAAAATTCCACCAAAATTAAAGAACAATACTCACTATAACACCAAGAAAAACAATTAAATTAAATGTGCTATGTTGCTTTTACAAATGACAGAACTCGAATCTTAATGATAATTTCATTTATTAAGAAAACGTGTCTTGTTATTTTATTTAAGAGGGCTATCACAGTTTGGCCGCGATACGAGGGCTGGCGCGCGTCTGAGTTCGTCTGAGAGTCTGAGATCGCATTTTATGCAGTTGTAAATTACGTTTATTCAATATAATAAAATAAATTATTTAAATAAAAAGTATACAATTTTATTGATTATGAACTAACGTTTATTTTGGTATAATTTTTACCTAATAATATTAATGTAGTATGGAGAAATTAACGGCTAATTCAGAACGTTTTTAGCAATTTTATGGTTTCGAATTGATTTTTTTTGTAGATATCTCATACTTATTTCTGAATTCCGGGGCCGCTACGGTCAATGGCAGTATATAAGAGATATTTGTAGATATTTTTCATTTCGTTTGCTTTGCACAGTAGTTCAATCCAGGAGCTTGAAAAAGTGTCTGCGCGAGTTTTATTAAAAACTTGTTTCGGAATTTTGGCTTTATTTAAATATATAAGGAAAAATTGCAAAAAACGAGGCCGCTTCGGTCAATGGGAATAACTATTCTACATCATACAATAAATCGAAATTATCTAAGAGTTTCAGTTTCAGAGATCTAAAACGTCAAAAATGGGCATTTTCGCGGTTTGTCCGTGATATGAGCCTTAAATCAGCCACAACAGTAAATAAGCATTCATGCAAATCGCAATATTCACCTCAAGTTGTTTATAATAAACATGACAGGATTTCGCTGTAAATTGACGTCCAGAGGCCTCAGCATGAATAAATGTTACAATCGTAAACGTATCGTAACGGTAGCATATCCGAGATACACTGCGTGGTGACGCTGCAACATTCGGCAGTAGAGCTGACGTTGACGCGCAATATGACTCGAATACGTTAGGTTTACGTACCGCGACGACTTGTCAGATTTATTAATGCTACACGTATGACAGATCCATAAATATCTCAAACATTATTTATTCCCGCGCAAATTGGCATTACGTTCCGTTTCACACTCACAGTACATTCGTATTAAACCTAACAAAATATTAGCACTAAAATTATTCTCTAACAAAATATTGCAATGATACGCTCTCGCATAATCTCTTTTTAAATATGTCCGCGCACTCACGTTCGAAAACAACCCTTATTTTAATGTGTTTTCAATGCAATATCGATTAAACTAACTCTAGCTAGCAGCTAGCCCTTATTCCAAAGTGTATAAAGTTTAAAATCGATTAAAACTTCAGCTAATCCTGTTTTAGTTTAATAGTAACTTCAACGGACAGTCTTGTTTATTAAAGTTATTATTAGCAAAGTCACATTTTGTTAATAATACGAGTTGGTTTGATGTGATATAATAATAAATTCTTTCATCACTAAAGACCCAGCCATAACTTATTGACTAAACTGTGATAAATAAAACCTAATAAAAATAAATTGCGTTTCGTTTCACGTTGTTTATTTTTATTTGTTGATCTTGAAAACTATTTTATTCGAATGAGTTAATCAAGACCAAGTCTTTTATCAGTAACACCCGTCCCACCCCTAGTGCAAAGCTCAATCGGGCGCGAAATTTAAAAACGGGTTAAGGCCGCTTGTCGCGCGTTAAGGACCAGTTTCACTTCTATTGGATAGTTTTATTAACTTTGAAATGGCATCCAATTATTTGTTTTCTTTCTATTAAATTTTGGAAAATAGAAATTGAAAATTTGAAAATAGAAATTTAAATCGTGTCATGACTGTAATTCCTAGATGCGGTAAAAATCCTATTTGATATCTCAGTAGGTATTCAAATTACAAGATCTTTTTAAGAGAGTAGTCACAGCCACGACCATGTTGATGTATGCTCATTAATATTCTCTGTATAGCTGAAGAAAAGCTTTGCTGTCATAATATATTGTTCTTATCTAGCCTATCTCGGCAAAGGCCTCCCCCAAATCCCTCCACTTATCCCGGTTCTTGGCGGTTTCCCACCAATCCGTCTCAAACACGTCAAGGTCATATGTCATAATATGCAAAAGTTTTTTATTCGTTTTCTGAACCACCCTGTATACACTGACGTCCGAAAGGTTAAGACTACGTAATCCGTTCGTGTTTGGGCACTTTGGGCGCAGCCGGATTTACCCGCGATTTAAATAACTTTGTAAAATGACTGTCAAAATTTAAATAGGATAAGAGAAATGTAGTGAAAATATTTAGGGAATGCATCGCAGTTATCGTACGATCTGAAATAATCAGCTTAGATGACAGTTATTGTTTATAAAAAAAAGTAGGTACAGTACGCACAACGGATCGTTATCTCTCTGAAGTTAGTGCAAAAAACGATTGCGCAGTACAGGTGCGGAAAAATTCGCTCACCTCCAATGCGGCCCATAAATGTAGAGTCGTAGAGAGTAGAGAGAGAGAATTTAGAGTCTAAAGTATCTACGCAGAACCCATTTTCCAATTTTGTAAAGAGAGGGACAAAGATCCGTAAAGTACATATGTCATCTGTAATCCTATCAGTCAGTACTATTTTATTTTAATATCCGAACAATCCTCGTTTAATATAGTTCTATTTATACCATATCCATCAGAACTCTCCAAATGGCTAATGACTCAAACATTTGCAGCAAATTATAAACGGTCGCCATTTTGAAATATTACTCCGGCGATAGAAGTACTATTTGCGTACCGAAGCCGTATTTTTAACTCCTTTATGGCCGAACCCAATATTCAACACTCCGTAAGTTAGGTTGCGATCTGCCTTAAGGCGATGGGTAATGACAAACAACCTTCTCGCTCGCACATTTCAACATTTTGTGAATATATTATCTAATCTTTACGAGCTAAATTATAACAATGCAAAGGTTCAGAAAAAAATATCATTTAGATCCATACAAGTTTTTTTTAATTAACCTATCATTGGGATTTATTTGAAACAATAACTATATACAAATACTTAAGAAAATAGCATTTTTAACAAAAAAACATTATTAAAATGAACTCTGAATTCTAAATGCTAGAGATAGAAAACAGAGTTCAAATCACCGACTGCAGGCAGGGTGCCCAAAAGGCTGGCAACGTTACCTCTTTGTATGGCAATACTAATTCTCTGTCCAAGGTAAGCGCCAGCCAGCAGGTCATTTGTCACGTCCACAAACCTTTTGGATAACTCTTTGAATAAATTAAATTTGAATTAACCTATCTCGTCCCACTGCTGGGCAAAGGTCTCCCCCAGAGACTTCTAATACTCCCTATCCCGAGCCTCCTCCCACCATCTCCCTTCGAGTTTTCATGATTGTGATCGACTTTAATACACATTTTTTAGTCGGAAAACTTTTTAAAATGATATGTTTTGCTAAATGCTCAAAAAATGCTTAAAAATTTTTTTTTAAGTCTGAATAAGTACCTCGTACTTAAATCAATAAATATTATATATAATATATATATGTTAATAATAATAATATCGTGAATAAGTGATTATGCATTTATTTTGTTAGACTCTATATTTATTGAAATACACCACGTATACCTCATAATAATCAAATCTTATCTCAAACCTTTTGATATTCCAAACGGGTTTACAAAATTAGAGATTTGAACTAATATAGATAGAGGTTGTTTAAAATGTTTGTTTACCGATTGTATCGTTCGCTTTACAGAATGAACGAGCTGTAGGCTTTCGCGGTTTGGATCAGTTTATGTACTATCGGCAAAATTTCCGCCTTACCACTTTTGAAACTGTTTCGCTTGCAAGCAGTTAGCTACCTGAACCCGCCTTTTTCTTTTGTCCTCTTATTTTGACCAACCAGAGATCTAAACATCTATTTATTTTTATGACGGCCCATTGTTTTCATAACTTTGACACTCGAAATAATTTGCTTCTATTGGTATTCAAAAATTAACGGCTAGTCAGTTCACAGAAATGCACCCTTAAGGTGGTAAGGCAGAACTTTTGCTGATGGTACATAAAAGGCTCTTTGTGAAAGAATTTGTCCGGGGAAGGTCTAGCACCTATTTCTTCCACTAAGCAGTTGATGCTCGCATTGCTGTGTTCCGGTTTAAAGGGTATTGGTGCCGGTAGTATTACATGTAAAATACCTTTACGTCTGAGAATGATGGACGCAGTATTACAGGGCACGTCCTCAATAGACTACGTCGCTGAGAGGCTAAGGCAGTTGGTCGTTTATTGCAACCGCGTAAGAGGTGACCATGACTTGTCAACCCCTATCAATGTTCCACGTGAAGTTCTTAGCAAATTAAAGATATAAGCGTTACGCAGTCGTTTCATGAAATTTACACATTGATCTAGAAAATCGCGATAAATTTACATCATAATTATATCATAGATAGCTTTGTCAAAAAAGATTTTGATACCATCCGTATCTGATTGTCATTATTTATGTTAGCCGGTCGCTAAACCATCATTTTAATTGTAATTTGTCAAATTTTGATTGATATTTGTCAAGAACTTATGGTAAAAGAATTAAACAATCAGAGGGCAGGAATAACCCAAATGTGATCGAAGTCAAAGTCTAAAATCATTTGTTCAATAAAATCATATTTAAGGATCTTTTAGAATCGTCTTTTACAACTAGGTCACTCTCGGAGCCAGTTTCACGCGACCATGATGACATGTTATTTCATTCAAAAATCAGTTCAACCCACATTCACTTAGGTTTCATTTTTGAAGACGCTTAAGATCCTCACTTCCATCCCCAAGTCATGATGATGAATATTCATAAACTCGTCTTATTGCGTTTGTTGAACGTAATTCCACTTGTTTGAACCAATTAGGTTTGCCAGGCGGTTTGTTAGTAACTGAACGTTGGATAGTAGGTAGGTAGGTATTTATAGGAAATATGGAACCTTTAAATAAACACAGACAATTACAGCCCTTTGGTGGTGATAAATTGTATTTAAAATGTGATATTTACCATGACCATTTAGCGTCCGATTGTTTCCTATGAAGGAAACAATCAGACGCTAAATAGCTTCATCATCAATATGAAGTCGGTTTTTCTAGTTTTTTAAACTTATAAATTATTTTTCTTTTCGAAACCAGACCGTTGCCATTTCAATTTGTGAATAGAAATAAGAAATTCTCACGTAGATAGTATTTCACTTTAGAATATTATAAACGTAATGCGCCTCATTCTATTTTCTTTACTTGCGGTCCATGCACTTTCGCCGGTATTTTCAGTTATTATAGGCTACTTTCCGAGCACGTATGATGTAAAATAATGTATTTATCTGTATTGTCCACAGAGTAATGGCAATAGCTACATGTCGAGCGAGCCTCGGCGCAAGCGCGAGCTGCCGGCTCGTCCAAACCACATCTTGCTCTACACCATCATCAACCCTGCATACCCCATCACTGTGGTGAGTCACCCCTTCTATTCAGCGCTGAGTCACCCCTTCTATTCAGCGCTGAAAGAAACGAGTGCAAAAAGTACAAAGTGTTTGTCAAAATTTATTTAATTTAAAATTTCACACAAACAAGTAGTGCTAGGAAGACTTAATGCTAAGAGCATTGTCTGCCAGTCTTCCTGGGCATGCCAAAAGATGGTGTTGCGTGTTTTTTTATAGGTACTTACTAAAACTGACAAAAATTTAAATTAATACATACATAACTTAGGGCGTCTTGCACCAGAATCACTAAACGTATTTAACAGCTAAATCGATTTAAATCTGACGTATTTGTATGACTTGACAACTCGCTAAATACTTATTATCGTTTAGCGATTCTGGTGCAAGCCGCCCTAAGTATATATAAATAAAATCTTTGTTAGTAGAATGCCTAGACTATTTTACTCCATCCAGGAGTACAGTCATGTATTACCTAGATTTTCCTTGCATGCCCTAGTTCGTGAACTAGGGGAGGTCTTTGTCCTGGTAAACTAAAAGCCAGATTGAGTAACGTGTTTGAGGCGTTATCAGGAAAAACCTGGATGCTGAAAAACATTTGAGTCAGTGACGTCATACTAAAATACCCCTCGTAAATAGTGTAATCATAAATAAAAAAAAAACATCATTCCCCTGCCCTTATCCCAAAAAATATAACATGTAATGTATTTTCTTTTTTTTTAACTATTTCTCAAAGTTCTTCAATAGTTAGTCGCCTCAGCAGCGTAGGCCTCCCTTAAATACCTCCATTGCCTTTCTCATCCAATCCGGTCCGTATCGTTGTGTTAAGAAGTCCCTCCATCTTCTTCTAGGTACTTACACCCATGTTTGATTATTTTAATTTTATATTAGTTGTTATTTTAAATTCTGAATTTTAATCATAATTATGTACCTACCTAATGCTTATATGCCTGATTGGCTGGACTAGAGAAACGTGTAAACCTACTAACATCCTTGTAACCTAGCTTCCATAAACAATAAATATCTTTATCTTTATCTTGTTTTGTTTCCCTTCCAGAGGGAACCACTGTCACATTGTGTAATTATAGTGAAATGAAAATTCATTAAAAAATAGAACCCAAAACTTTGTACTGGAATTACAAACGATTTCAACCACTCTGAAAGCGTACTTCATTCCACACGCGTCCCAGTCCACGAAGTTAGTCGGCAACAGGTTACCGACTGGTTATTCTATTTTGTGCTGTATTGTCCCTGTTGTTGATTGCATTTTGCATTGGACGTCACAGCCAGAACAATCACATATGTAAATAAATAAATAATAACTTTATACAAAAAAATTCAAGCAATTGCAGTAAAATAGGTGCACATAACTAAACGTTAATAGTAGTTAAAGGTAGGGTGTTGAATTTGGCTTGAGCAAAGTACACGGCGACACGTCGACCTATACTGTTTGGACTTGGAACTATTAGAAGTTGAACGTTGCGAATCGTGCGAGAGGGACGATAGTGTTTTGTGTGATTATATTGGATGTATAACCTGACCTGTGGCCGTGTATACAGGTAGTATCACGTCATAGCCGACCAATTACTGGTCATATCAAAACCTGATAGTGCAGTCAGCATTAGAAGTTAATTAATTTCAATTAAAAAAATATTTTGTATTTGAACATTGAAAAAAATATGAAAGTCACTAGTTTTCAGTCATAAAATAATTTATGAAACTTTGCGTCCATGTTTATCTTTTACCGATGTTCACTGTACATTACGTACTGAGTTGGCTGACCCATCTCAATCTCTCGATTCAAAGAAGTAACCAATCAAAAACTTTGTATCCTAAAAGGATACATTTCGTTCGACCCCTAAAAACTTACAGCCAATTTCATGCCAAAAAGACACATCCAAACATTCTTATCGTGCAACTTATCGTAGTAACTACTTTATACGTGAAAGTAGTAACTACTTTGAGATTGTATCGAGAATAATCGAGATGTCCCTAAAGTTGTCTGTTTGGTGTTGTTATAGCGAATATAGCGATGCTATCTTTGTTAAAGATTTTTGAATTTCGAACGTTTTGTCACTGGAGAAAATGACTACGGATTTCTAGTGGTGAAGGTTTTTGAATTTAGAACTTTTTGTAGCTAATGCTTGCCTAGTATTTCGTTACCAGTAATGAAGAATTTCGAACTCCTTATGCGTCATCTACATACAGTTAGATTTCGAACTCTTGGTTACTTATGGTTGCCTAGTACTTTATCTTCATCTCGATTCTCGAACCTACCCTCATATAATCCAAATCGACATTGTACAATCGCTAAATCGAAATCTAATCAAAATTGGAATGACTTTTCTAAAAATCATGTTCGATACATTTTTGACGATTACAATTTTCTAATGATTGTAGAATCTCAACTTGGCTTTGAGTGGACTATCAGACTGCATACCTACCCCGAATTTATAAACCAAAGCTGAACAGAAAAGTCGGCCAAACCATTCCCTGAGCGTAGCGGCTGAATCCGCCTCTAGAAGACCCTTTACATCATGTACAAATTCGAGGGATAGAGTGCTAAGGGACGGGGGTGTGCCAAAGTGACCAAGCAACAAAGTTATAAAGAAAAATAAAAGTTCATAACATAACATAACTTTTACAATCCAACTTGTTGATCACAGTATTATTCTTACTCAGAAACTTTGCCATATATCGTTCATCACTGTGGCATTCCATTCATCACTTGTCACTGAATATTATTTTTTCTCGCTACAAAAAACAAAGGGTAGGTAACTGATACTTAGGTGATAGAATGATTTAGCTCTCGACAGACATAGTCATAATTCTTTTATTCAATAAAATCATAAGGATCATTTAGAATCGTCGTATAAAACTAGGTGATTCTAGGTGCCAGTTCAGTTCATGGGACCTAACTAGAAAGAAAATACTATTTTTAATACAACTAAATCATGGAACAAGCCGATGGCCCACCTGATGTTAAGCGGTCACCTCTGCCTACTACAATGCATTGCCTATTGCCTCACTGAGGTCGTGGAATTAGTTTAAATTGAATGGTGAAGCGAGCTAGGTCTATGGTTCCGAACAGAAACAATTAACCCTTCGTACAGTATGCACAACGGATCTTTATTCCTCTGAAGTTAGGTGCAACAAACCATTGCGCATATATAGGTGCGGAAAACTTCGCTTACCTCCAATTTGAACCAAAAATGGGTTCAGCGCAGATACTTCAAAGGCACAAAGATCCGTTGTGACTTCACCAGTCTCAATAAACGTCCAAGTTAAAACTTAAAACACATGTCGGAATTTGTAGAAGTTTAAAATTGGCGACTCCATTCATCTCTGTCGCAATACGATATACCATTTCGAGTTTGCATCGGTAAAGTTCGGAACGACAGACGTTCTCTCAATGAAGCCTGGTGAACCCTGGGCTTGTGAAAGCTGCTTCCGTCATTTGGATTCCGCTATGAATATGCTGTTAATAAAGTATTTTTATTTCTTAAAGAATATAGTAGTGCTCTGTGTTTTTGTGGCCAATGAATGTCTAAACTGATTAATTGTCGACCGCGATTTTTGATTGGGGGGAAAATAAGGGAAAAAAGTTGGAATGTTTGCTGTAGCGATGTTTATCGACGGATTTCAATCAAATTTGAGAAGCACACTAAAGACTTCATTCTACACAAGATGGTGTAAAAATATTTCCAAAAAGAGGAAGCGGAAGAGCGGAAATTAATTTTTTTTTTCCCGAATATTTACTCCTACCAATATCAATGAGACTACACAGTCCTCTTCGCCTTTACGAGACGAATCCGTAGACACCAGATTCGACCTCCTAGGACCAAGGGAACGCGAGTAATCGCTAAAACTTATACCGCTATTTTGCTCAAAAGTCTACAGGTAGGGCCTATTGGAAAATACAAGCACCTGAAATTTGATTTAGCCAGGGGAAAGGGAAAGCGTCGGTTATTGCATGCTTATAAAGGCTCGCGAGGTCTATGTTCTCATAGGACAACTAGTAGTAATCTATTTTAAGTTCTAGGTATATCACAACCGTTATGTCGGTCACCGGTTTTCGAGATTAAAATTGTGACTGGCGACAAAAGTTTGATCGTTAGTTTTGCGTATGTGATGTTTTGGAAACTTGTGACGTATCTTCAACGGGGCATGGGTTGCCTTTACTTCCTTTGTGTTTTTACGATCGTTTTCAAACAATATTCAAGTTAAAATCTAAACTAGCGTATATTAACACCCTGTTTTTCTATTAGCTTTGCTTCGTTTGGGACTAGGGGCGTTGTGTGCAACGTCCAAAATATTTATTTTATTTACTTTGGTACATAATGAAGTAAAAATTCTACTAAAAGAAAGAAAGAAACATTTAGGCTGGATTTAGTGCTCGACCGACGGTCAGCGCGTACCGTACGCGATGATCGTACGTCCTGATCGTCGGTCGTGACCAAGCGTTTAGTGCATAACTGACGGCAAACTTAGTCAAACGTGTACAGTTGCGACGAAAAATGAATCCATTTGTTAACTCTATAATGGTACCGATTCTGTTGATGCATTTTTCTAAACTAATCTAATTTGAAGATATCATGTGCACCCAATAATTGTAGACCGGCTAATTGAAGGAGAATTTTGTACATTGTATTCGAAATTGAGACAATACGAGGAAAAATTTTTTGAGTAATTTTTTGGTATCAACATTCATTTTGTTCGCGATAGTGCGTACGCGCGTGCGGTCGGTTGCTCGGTCAGCGCCGCACTAAGCGCGCGTGTCCACTAGCGCGTCAGTCGACCGACGCACGCTGGACCGACGAGCTCGGCCGACGGTTTTCGTCAGCGCGACGTAACTGTACGCGCGTAGGAATTCATCAGCGCTGCACTGTAGTCGTTCATACGTTTTCATTGATACAGCTACGCTCGACCGACCTCAGCGCTCACCGTCGGTCGAGCACTAAATACAGCCTTATTTGTAAAATCACGCTGACACATACAATACATAATACACACACAATTCATTTACAAATTGGTGACGAACTCAGCATGGTGTTGCGTCAACATGACACAACGCTGGTCTACTAGTTCTACATATATATCGATAGTAACTTATTTAATTAATAATCATGCCTTTGCATCTAATCTAGATGATTTATACAGCGTCAGGAGCGACTTAGTACCCATGCCCCGATGTACGGGAGGCTGCAGTGCCTGGGACATGATTTAGATGGAGTAGGCTTGTAGCACTATACCATCCTCTCAGCCTAGTCGGCCTTATCCACAGGAAAGACAAGGTCAATACGTGCGGAGTTGTCGCATGTTTCCTCACGATGTTTTCCTTCACCGATTGAGGGCACTGGCATTGCGCAAATAAGTTTTCCGAACCGGCTCCGAACCCAAGTCGGTCGCTCTAGGGAGAGCATGTGTAGATGCCCGGGGCTATCGCGACCCTGCTCTCAGTCAATGTGACTGCGGGGTCCCCATCCAAACGATGTCCCATTTGCTCGTTTGCCCCTTGTGCCCTAACACCTGCACAAGGGATGACCTCATAGATGCCACAGACGAGGGGGTAAAGGTGGCGAAGATCTACTTGAACTTCGTCTAGTCATACCATTGACACGCAAAGAAGAAGAAGTTTTCCGACTAGAAAAATTCATAACTACAAGACCGGATTTGAACTCACGACTTCAGGATCAGGAGTTGGCGTCGCTACTTTTACACCACCACTCATACTCCCACTTAGATTCACCACTTTTTTACCATTTTATTTATTCTAAGATTTTAGTGTATTGTTGTATAATGTAGTCCAAAATAAATGTATATTTTCTTTCTCCTTTCTTTCTTAAAAAGTCTTCTTTTTATCAGCGAACTAAATCCTAAAAAATAAATGAAAAGCAAAGTAAATAAAAGTCCTCTAGTCTAAGTTCTTCCATTTCAATTCACATTAAACTTAAACACGTCGCATGTGTTCGACTAAACTTTAACTTAGCTTGTCAAGTAACTTAACTTTAACTTGCCAAAGAAAGCTAATGCTCGGATGGAATGGGCTTGTGATGAAAGCCGGGTTTAACTTTCAAAGACTCGGTCTTTACTTTATCCTAGTATTGATTTCTGTTTTGTTAAACTCTAGTATAAGCACACCACTTCACGCTGTAGTTTTTGTTTTAAACTTTTATTTAACTTGCAATGTATGTATGTATGTTTGTCGGTTTGTGTATTAGGGTTCTTTGTGAAAGTGTTCGTCTGGGGAAGTACTACCACCACAACCAGTAGGCAAAATACCTATGTCTGCCAACAAACCGTCACAATGATATTTTAATTACATTTTATTAAGAGAATTATCCCTTATACTAGGACCGCAATCCTACTAATATTATAAACGCGAAAGTTTGCAAATATGGATGTATGGATGCTTGTTACTCTTTCACGCAAAAACCACTGGTTCGATTTGGATGAAACTTGTAATACATATAGTTCGTAGCCTGGATTAACACATAGGCTACTTTTATCCCGGAAAATCAATAGGATAAAACGGGACACGAACGCAGTCGCGGGCGCAAGCCCTTGACATGACCTTGATATGGCCATATTTTTGTAGGAGAGAGAACCACTTAACATCAGGTAGGCCATCGGCTTCCATCACTTTTTCTAGTAAAATAATCTACGAGATGAACACTTAGCCGATATCGTGTCGTGTCTGTGTAAAAACAGTCAATAACGGGTAATATGCATCGACATCTCATATGCAAAGTGCGATCCACCCTCTCTGCGGATACATCATCAATTCAGGCTGAAACTTTGGGTGGCTCGACTTTTGATGGATTTATATTTACATGGGGGAAATAAACAGGTAACTAAGAAATTATTTCAAACTAGCAGTTACCCGCGACTTCGTACGCGTCTACAGTTTCCGTGTACATTATATTATCTGTGCGTGTACCGAGCGGATACTTCTTTGAGAAACTTGACATTACACCTCATTACACCGAACTCATACCTACTGGAATGTCAAACGCTAGTCGTTAGACCAAAGAGGTAGTACTACGCCCTGTCAAACTGACGTGACATGACATGACAATGAAATCCTCTTGCCAATTGGCGCTGCTAATCCTTTTCGTTCATTTTATCCTGTAGATCCTGTTAATTATTCGAGATATAAAGTAGCCTATATGTCAATCCAGGTTAGGAACTATATATATATGCCAAGTTTCATCCAAGTTGGTTCAGTGGTTTAGACGTGATTGAAACACAAACATCCAAACATCTAAACTTTCGCATCTATAATATTAGTAGGATGTTACCGCCTACCGCCCGTTACTGTATTAATTACAACATTAAATAAAACAAGATTTATTAAAAAAAAAAAAATTTAAATCAAGCTTTTATATCCGCGTCATCTAGGACCAGAGTTCTTGTCAAGACAATCGAACCCAAACTCGATGGGGTTGCGTCGTTTTACAACAAAGTTCCCATGACCTTCTGGCTCTATCATCAGATCAGCTCGCTGTCACCATATTATTGCATTGTCACCAAAGACTAATAGGTATGCCAAATTTCAGCTAAATTGGACATCGGGAAGTGGGTCAAATTTAGCTTGCAAGATTTGACCTAAACAAACACACTAACATACATTGCACGTTAAATAAAAGTTCGTAACAAAAACTACAGTTTGAAGTGTGTTTATACTAGAGTTTACCTAAATGAGATAATGAATTTACGGTAAATTAGCTCTACCGCAGTATGCAATATTGATTGATATTGCTAAGCACGCTACGGCGCAAGCACGATATAAACGTCGTATAAACATGCTGAATGCATATACCTTCATATAGTTCATCGAAGATATACCTACTGTAATTAGCGTTGATGCTATTTGAATACCTATAAATGTTAATTAATCGTTTTATGACTGAAATATTACTAGAATTAACCTTTTTTTATCTATTTTAGAAGTATTTTTTTAAAGAGATTTTTACTAAAGATTATAGACTGAACTAAGAAAAGACTGTCAATATTAAAAATGTACAGCAGGCAACCCCAATTCGGGATACGCCATGATGGAGGTTGTAATTGAGATAAAAATTATTTTTAGGTTTTTCTGTTTAGAAGTCAATTAAAGTGTAATCTGTGTTTCATAACCAGTGTATTTTATTGAGAAGTGAGTTCAGCTAATACTACCTACGTATTTTCTGCGTAAGTATGTTTAAATTTTACTACTTTACTACCCTATGTTAGTTTTAGGCTACCGTGATGTTGCCCACTAGGCTCTGACAGAATACCAGTGTTGCACTGTTACCCTTCGGTCACAGTGCACGTATGCTGAGTCAGGGACCTAATTAACCCATAGTTATGTTTAAGTGTTACTGTAGTTTAAGGTACTGTAAGGGCGGCTTGCACCAGAATCACTAAACGTGTTTAACAGCTAAAAGGGCGGCTTGCACCAGAATCGCTAAACGCGTTTAACTCTTAAATAGTATTTAGCGAGTTGTCAAGTCATACAAATACGTCAGATTTAAATCGATTTAGCTGTTAAATACGTTTAGTGATTCTGGTGCAAGCCGCCCTAAGTCTTAGTTATTAAATTAATTTTCGTTCTTTCTTAAATGACGTTGAAAAAATGCAAGAAAAAACACAAAGACAGATAAAGCCAATCTTTATGAAGACAACAATATCAGTCTGTTGGAAACAAATCAAATAAAACAATCTTGCTGGAAGTAATAAAACTTGGAGCTGTGCAGTGGAAGCTATCATACTCCTGACGCAGCTCCTGGGAAACAGCTGGTGATCTTGCGCGATGATCACAACCGTATTCAAGATTGTATACCGGTAGTAGAATAAACATCTATGTATTTATTCTACACTAGCAGTTACCCGCAACTTCGTCCACGAAAAAAAAATATAGGTAACCTAAAAAAAGCGGGAAAAGTAGCCTGTGTTAATCCAGGTTACGAACTATAATTATTCAAAGTTTCATCCTAATCGGACCAGTAGTTACAGCGTGATTGAAACACAAACATCCAATTCTAAATATCTAAACTTTAACATTTATAATAGTAGTGGGATTGTCATTACATCTAGTAGTTTTAGTAGTAGTAGAAGACTACGTCGACTCGAAGAAGAAGAAGTAGTAGAGCTTCTTGTGAAAGAGTTCGTTCAGGTCAGCACTCTTAGTAGTGGAGTTCAAAAACTTTGGATATAATTTTAATAACTTTTGCATTGTCCAAATAATTTGAAATTCAAATAAGGGATAGTTACTAGCGATTTTTACAAGCTTTTATAACTGTTCAAGTTAAAAACATTGTAGTTATGTTAAAACACTTAGGTAACAAATCAGAAGGTCTAGTACAAGATTTGATAATCTTAGAAAACTTTATTTCATTTAATTTCCTTCCATACATTTACCTGCAGCGCCCCTAGCGGAATCTTTAGGAACTATAGATAGATAGAAAACTCTTTATTGTACTGCACCGGAAATTAGATATTAGACTTAGTTCTATATTAAAGCGAAGTACAATGGGCGGCCTTATCGCTATGAGCGATCTCTTCCAGGCAACCTTTGGATGGGCTATAAAAATGTCTGGAAGAAAATCCCTGCGTACAGTCCTCCAATAGGAGTGTCCGCAGGGTACGTCAGGTTGACCCAGCTATCCACCTCTTCCTGTGACCATTTTCCAAGTTCCAACTCTAGGTGGTAAAAACTGCTCAAAGTTCCATAAAAGAAAATGATTGAAGTTTAACTTGAAATATGGCTTGATGTCCGCGCTGTATTAAAACAAAATGAGGTTTTATTACCTCTTCTCAACTTCGCAGTTTCAAAGGCAATATTAAAAAAAACCCGAAAAATACTGTAACATTGTCGTCTAGTTTTTACGATATATTCATCTAACTGCCAAAAGCCGAAAAAGATGGCGTGTTAAATAGAAGGCCTATACGAATTTGACTGTTTGAACGGCCATGCAACATAGACTATGTTCCCTAACAAGGACACGCAACTTCTATTTTATCAGTTTTATTAAGCTGTCACGAAAATTCTTTGAAATTCCTTGTATTTACGACAAAAGGGTGCGTACGTACAATATTGTGACAAAGTGCGGCGGGGTCCCGTCCAATAAAACATAACTGGTAGGCAATTCCACGGATATGTAAGGAATTTGACTAATATGAGATTCGCAAGCTTTTTTCCTTATTTTGCGATAAAATCGCGGGAATTGGGAGAATATTTTCGGGAATAATCTTCTTTGGTTTAAGGCTCAGCTTACCAAAATGTCAATTATCTAAGGTTTCACCAGAAAAATGGTTCAAATCAGTTCGCGACTTGCAAAGTAGTTTATAAAAGTCTGATAATCATCCTAATAGTTATAACTCAATGATCTTATTAAGCACTAGTGTTACTTATAATGATTTTGGCACGCCAATTTATTTCGGACATTTTGATGAGCGTCCAACATTTTTGTACCTATATGTAGAATTGTAGAGCCTGGCATAATGTCCGCCATTTTGAAAATTCCTCGTTTTGACAGCCAGCGATGAAACTTGACTGTGTAATAATAACAGAATTAAGTTAGATAAATACTTTCTGTTATATTTGAGTTTGAAAAATAAAACATAAAAATATGCTGCCAATAATAGTTACAAGTTGCTGCCAAGACTCAGGGGATTTGGTCTTAGTAGCCTACTATTGTAAACCTTAGCATTTTATATGTAAAGTTAAATCCAACTGTAAGTAATGAATCAAGCAATTACAAACAAAATATACCTACCGTTTAGTGCATTTAAATAGTCCCGGATATGGTAAATGTCCAATGGACATGTCCTACAAATTCCCGTCATCTGGTCACCCCACAATGCCGGCTTTGTGTCCACAAATCTAATTGTGTTGGACAAAGACAATCACGATGTTGCGGTGGCGCATACGTGCACAATACGTGCAACAGATGGCGTTTACAACAATTTTAGAGGGAAATACATTTTGATGCATTGTGAAATTTCTGTATTTCAAAATAGAGATTATTCGTCGTCCGTCTAAGAGATGAAAGATCGTTGAAAATGTACAGCTAGGAAGGGAGAGAGAGAACTAACTAGCAATAAAAAATTGAGGGTAGGTAGTAAAATGTTCTCGTGAATTTCTTTAGGCTGTTATTTATATTGACGGAGAATCTTAAAAACCAAGGGATTTGTGAGGGATGAGTTTATTGTTATTTAATTTAGTTTTAAACATTTTAATAAGTACATGCTTATAAAACTAAGCGCTCATCACATTAAACCATCATCAGACCATCTGGCATTTAAGGCAAAGTCAGTTAACTTTCCATTTATAAAAACAAATTAAAACAGTTTCCGCCATCACTACAAGAAACAATTTTTCTCCGTCAAACTCCCATCTTGTTAAGAAAAGCATCTTTGCATATTCAGCGAGCCTCTACTATGGGAACTCGATTTAAACTGGCTTCTGTCCGACGTGAGATATTTAACACTTATTCAGTAAAATCACAAAGATCACTACACTAACCTAACCTAAAAAGTAAAAACATCGATTTTCTTACAATCTTGAACATACCTCTGACAAAATACTTTACCAGGAGATGTGTAGTGAAGGGTCAAATCGTACGACGAACACTCATCATCTTCCTAAACACCTTCTTCCATCAGCTCCCATCTTTTCATCGGTCTACCTCTACTTCTACATCCATCCAAATATCTAAGAGTTAGTCTTAAAATCCGCTTTAAGGGGACTCTACATTCTCCTGCAGAGCTTGTATGATGCGCCCTAGACATCGATATATCTACGGAAGAATTAATTAAAGCTAGTCCTGTCTCTGTTTTCGTCAAACAAAAGACAGGGACGAAGTATGATTTGTCTTCTCCTCGATAGAAAGAAACGTCGTTTTTGACGCTCATGCTAAACGTGCTAGACGACGAACAGTCAAACAAAATCACAAATTTAAACAAGAAGTTTTCCGGTTTTCCAAAAATGAAGAAGGAATGCTGTATTCAAATTCTTTCTGCAATTCAATCACCTTGAAACGTTTTAAAAACCGAATTCAAAAAGTGAAAACTAGAGTTAAACTCTGAATTTCATCTCGCATTCCAGACTACGGATCACAACAATGAGACTGGGGAACAATGGCCGATAAACAGTTCTATACAGAGATGTCTTGATTATTGCTACTCAGGGAATCCGAATGGAAGTAACGATTTGGAAAGAAAAAAGGTTTTGGTTAAGTACTGTACCTACTTGAATTTTTGATTCGCAGAATGCTAATAGATAGATAGATAGAGACAAAACATAAGAAGACCAGATAAATAACAGTTTAGAATATGAATTCAAATTCAAACATTTTTTTATCGTTAAAATTATAAGCTTCACTTTGAAGTAATAAATAATTAGAGAATAATCTTCAAAATAACAAACTACAATACAACCGATTGTGATTTATTCATTATTAGTTTTCTATGATCATACAATAGTTGCACACATACAAACACTAATATTACCTGCAAGTATGTCTAGTGTCTACCTACACACCTAAAGGAAATTAAAGTATAATAAGAGTTAGTATCGAGAACCGTTAGTAATGCTTTCAAAATGCATGAGCCAAGGAAATTGATGAAAAACACCGCTTCAAAGCGAAAGTTTATAAAGTTTTCAAGGAAACATCCCTGCTATCGGATATTAGATAGGTACTTATAAAGCGTATAGTACTAACATAGAACAAAATTTAAGTATGTTATCCCGCACAAATGTTTGTTCTTGGTGGGGATCGAACCCACGACCTACAGCACGGAAGGCAGAGCTATTACAGGCACATGAGACTTAGACACCTTTATGTGTCAGAGTGATGGGCGCAGTGCAATGCATCACAGGGCACGTCCTCATAGTGGGCGTGCTCGGTGAGGCAATGCATCGTTATAGGTAACCACTTAACATCAGGTGGGCCATCGGCTTTTTCCATGATTTATTTGTATAAAATATTTCCGACTGAGCTGTGACGTCAGTCTAAAAGATTAAATAAAAAAGAAAATACGCAAAGTTTATTTTGTTTATTTGTAAATACGAAATAAAAAAAAGTAATTATGCAAAGTTTATTTTGTTTATTTGTAAATACGAAACAAAAACTCGTAATTCGCGGTAAAGAAGTCCTACATCAAAGTTACTCTCGACTTTGTTTTTCAAACGTGATTGAAGTAAAGTACTTGAAATCAATTTAAGAGGGCTACCCCGTAAGAGTTTGGAAAAAACTTATTTTACGTTTAATAAAACAGATACCTACCTAATCAAAATATTCTCTGATTTTATGTATGTAGGTACCTACATATTTATTATTCTTAATTTGGTCTATGGGATTAATGCGTGGGAGGATTACTAATGTGATATTTGAAAAAACCTTGCTGACATTTGGTTTTAATTCACTTGACATTTCGATTCAGTAAATTATTGCGATCAAAATTATGTTTATTGCTTTCCATATAAACTAGTAGTTCGCCCCGAACTGAGATCTCGCTCAGTTCGGTTCTGGTCAGAGGTAGTAACTATGGTACTATTGGTACTCCTATCTATCGATCTACCAAATCATATGCTGCAGGGGTATTCCAATCTCAGTTGAACTGCAAAGTTGAACTGCAAAGTTTTAAATCATGGTCAGTTCATACTCATAGTTATTCTGTGACTAAATAGTGACATTATGACGTCATTTGATGTGTTTTCGCGCTTATTTTGCTGTCAAGTGTCTAAAAAGAATGATCACGTGGTACAAAATAGTACTACGTGACCTGAAGAAATTACACTGGGCAGTGAAATATAACTTGACAGCAAAAGATTGGCATACGGGGGCAGGAGGATAAGCGGTTCGAAAGTTGTGCTCCCACAAACATACCCACATACAAACATACAAAGCTTATTCGTCTAAGTTGCAACTAAGATGTTCGGTCGCTTCGCTCGCTCAATCAACAAGAATCCTAATAATTATGTTATTTTGTCTATGATCGTTCAAAACTGTATAAAATAATAATTCTAGATTTTATCGCGTAGATCTGGGGGCGCCTAGATTCTTTTAGTTATTAATATGAATCAAATTATCATTCTGGTTTTGTTAATTTATTAAAAAAATATTTAATAAAATCTTATTTTTTATCAGTGTAGGTAGGGTTTGTAATCCTTAAAACGTACTTAAATTTTTTTTTTTAATTAACCTGCTTCGTCCCACTGCTGGGCAAAGGTCTCCCCCAGAGACTTCCAATACTCCCTATCCTGAGCCTCCTCCTACCATCTCCCTTCGAAGAAAAATAATAAAATATAATAAATAAAAAACTTAAAAAATTACGTGATGGTAATTGAAGTGCTTTCCCTAACATTTTCACCCCATTAAAATACTTATAAACGAAATAAACAGTGATTAAATTGATCGATCGGGTTGTAGCACCTATACCATCCTCTCAGCCAAGTCGGCATCCACAGGAAAGACAAGGGCAATACGTGCGGAGCTGACTTGACCGCGGGTTTCCTCACGATGTTTTCCTTCACCGTTTGAGAGCACTGGCATTGCGCACATTTTCTACAAAACACATTGGTTCACGACCGGATTTGAACCCGACCTTAGGATCGGAATGCGGGGACGCTACCACTAGGCCATCGGTGCTCCATATAGTGAGATTAGCCGTTAGATGATACCGATACGCTTCAGGTAAAGTAAATCACTTTCCAATATCTAAACGACTAGATAGGCACGGAAACGGAAATCCCCGAGATAGGGTAAGTGTCCTGTGACGTCATATCCAGTCATATACACGTCTATTCAGCGTCATAGCGAACGTCATTTTGTTGTTGAGTGCTTGTGGATAAAGGGAGTTATCCACTAAAGGTGAACTGGGAAAATAATACTGTTTTTTTATACTACTATATGATAGAACAAGCTGATGGCCCTTCTGATGTTAAGCAGTTACCTTTGCCTATAACAGTGAATTGCCTCACTGGGCATGTCCACTGAGGACGTGCCCTGGGAGGCATTGCACTACGTCCATCACTCTGAGATATAAAGATGTTAAGTCTCATATCCCTGTAATATCTCCCTTATCAAATCACTCTGAAGGAGTATAGTTCATCTCAAGATATTGAGATTTGATGAACTAAGTCCATACTCCAAGGCCTGATCAATGACCAGCAATGATGAAGAGGATCTAAGGATCATATTCAGGTGTTAATAATTTTTTTTTTAAATTAATGTGTCATGGTTTGATCGACAGCAGCCTTTACTGCTAACGCCTGGTATGATGAGGCCAAAGTGGCGGTGTTGTGCAGATAAAGTTAAGGGGTGTAGCTTAGTATTCACTTTGTATACTATCTGGCTCCATCCTACGTACCTATGGATGTGAAAACTACTTCTGAAAATTTTCAAAGAGTTAAATTTTGCATTAATATCGTTTTATCATTTACTGTACATGTAACCTACCTAAGTATTTGGGGACCAATAAAAAATTATCTTATCTTATCTTATAGAAATAGAATAGAAATAGAAATTATTTATTTTACGCAACATACAATAAGGTACATACTTATTTACTTAATAATAAAACATTAAAATGCGTAAAAAAGGAACCCACTCAGCAAATGTTAAGGGTGCACGGTGGCTCCTTTAGCGCTGGTTTTCAGGGGTTCCGAGAGTGGAGTGGCGCACAGCCTCTGCGACACGGATAGAGGAACTGGTGGCGCTTACAGTTCTCAACCTATGGTTTTAACGAAAGTAATTCGTAATTCTGATTAGAGGGCGTTGTGTGAAATGTCCATGAATAATTTATTTTATTTATCTAGTTCTCAAATGTTCTCAAGATTATCTCATTTAGTTTCAAAGTGACTCTTTATGAAGTCTGATGTCTAATTTATTTGTCACTAAAATTTTTAAAGACAAAATAAGTAATAAATTAATAAATATTCATGGACATTTTACACGACGCCCTCTAGTCCCAAACTAAGCAAAGCTTGTGATATGGGAATACTTACATACTTTTTTTTGTAAATACATAGGTACTAATAATACATATAGAATAAACATCTATGTTTGCCACACACAAATGTTTGTTCTCAGTGGGGATCGAACCCACGACCCACAGCACGGAAGGCAGTGCTATTACCGACTGAGCTGTGACGCCTGTCGAAAAAAAAATCGAATCCTCACAGTTCGTCGAATCCAGTAACCTTATATTGAAAATTAGGGTTACCAGCTACTAGAACCTCTACTTACGAGTATGCCCAATTAGTGCTGACCCTAATCTGTGTCCAGACTGGATATTGCGCCGTTGGTGCCTATCTAAACGGCACAGTCGCATCCATTCCAAGTGATGCTATAATCCGATAGGGCGGGATGTTTGTGGTATGTACCTACCAGATTTTGGAGAGCCGATTTACGAAATAGGTACAGTACGCACAACGGATCTTTACCGGAGGTGCTACAATTTGACCTACAAAGGATTTTCATTTCATTACAAAAAACGCCAAAATTTTGGCACTTTCGGAATCATTTATAAATTTATCAATAGTATATTTGTCGTACAGTGCAGATTGGCATTCTAACCCTGACGACCAAGCCGTTAATGTATAACTAAGGAATCTGCTTATGCTCTCGTCTGAGCACAATTATACTGTTCCATTTTCAGAGGGTAAATGCCAAGTCCAGTGTATAAAATTTCGTTGGGTGCTATAAACGATTGCGAATGTACTGTTGTGCGGAAAAATTCACTAACCTCCAATTCGACCAAAAATGGGTTCTGCGCAGATAGTTCAGAGGGACAAAGATACGTTGTGACTACTGTTACGTCGGTGACACTCTGCGGATGAACTCTTTCAAAGATTTCTACTACTATTATAGGTACTGTGGTTTGTTGATCTACTGTATTCGTAACTTCTTCTTGGTTATCTAAGTTCTTGGACAATGTCACTGTTTAATTTATTTATTTATTTTATTTTTTCTCGTGGGTTGGGACGCCCGTGGCATCACTAGACGGCCCTGACGGAAGACCAGCGTTAGTAGCTCATCATCAGCTACTAACCTCATGCTGAGTCAGGGTCCGATTTGCCACGCTGGCCTAGAGTACCTGCCTATACCTAAACTAGTTTATAATAATAATGTGATTGTTTGGTAGGTAGCGATAGTGTTAGTGTGAGCAAATAAATTTATTTTCTTTCTTCTTTCTCTAATATCAGGAATATTGCTTGTTCATAATTAAATTTTAGTTTCATCGATAAACCCGTGATTTAACTAGTAATACGTACGTAACAATATATTCCTAGGTCACATAAAGTTCTAAATGAGAATTTCCCATGCAAATCTGATCTAGTGTCCCACAATGGAACGCTCTGTCCCACAAAGGCGCCACGACCGGATAATCTGCCATTGTGTGCCGAACGCTCGGATGGATGTACAGGGTGTATCAGAACTGCTTCCGAAAACGCGGGGGACGTCTGAACATGATTCTTTTGGTGGTAATGATGTTTTTTCTCGCTATTTTTCTGTCAAGAAAATCGAAAAAAAAGTATTACTTTATATGTAGCATTTTGAAAATCTCAGTTTTTTTACATGAAAGAATTATGCCTGTGTACTAACTTAATTAAAAACAATAATCAAGTTACATTGATTTATGACGATTCGACATTAGAACGGAAAGAACGACACACTAAGGACTCAAACTTATAACACCGTAAGTAGTTTTAGACAGAGGGTGATAAAATAACGCGTAGTTGAACATCAAATTACCATATTTTATAACCAAATCCCAAATATAAGTTTAGTTCACGCGTACGTGATTTATCTTAGAATTACATGATCCATTCGTAAATCATGTAATATCCTCACACTTGGAATTATTCGGGCAGTTTAACTTAACGTTCACTTAACTAACGAGTGAGCCAGTGAGGTTTTAGTAAGTAAGTAAAACGTTTATTTGCAACACACAAGTAATAAAAAAAAAGTTAAGTTTTTTAATACAACTAAATCATGGAGCAAGCCTATGGCCCACCTGATGTTAAGCAGTTACCTCTGCCTATAACAATGCATTGCCTCACTGGGATTGAGCATGTCCACTATCAATTTTAGCTATAAATTGTTGAATACCGTATTATCAAATTGTTATTTTTAACCGACTTCAAAAAAGGAGGAGGTTCTCAATTCGGTTGTATGTTTTTTTTTTAAATGTGTGTTACCTCAGAACTCCGTCATTTATGAATCGATATAAAAAAATCTTTTTTTAACTGAAAGGATGTATTTTCAGGTTGGTCCCATTCAATTTTCATCAAAATCGGTTCAGTAGTTTGGCTTATAAATAGAAATAACTGAAAAGAATATGCCATCCACTTGCACGAAATTGCGTATTTTGCTTTCCTGTGACTTTCTAGTGGTGTTTATGGTCACTAGAATATTCCCAATGAACTGCCATCATCATCGTCTGAGGATGAAGCCGGCAGTCGAATTGATGTCGGTTTTTCTAGTTTTTTAAACTTATAAATTATCAGTAAAATACAGTGGCAGGTAATTTGTATCTCGTTTAAATATTACTACAACGGATCCCAACGCGGTTACGACTTTTTTACTGCTCAATAAAGAGAAGTAGACTATTTTTTACGAAACATTAAACAATTACTCTAATTTATGATTTACGCTCTGAATTTAGTGGAGATAACGGCGGTATTACTGTTATTAACATTGTAACACTTTTTAAATTGTCGCGAATTTTAAAATGTTTTGTTGAGTGAACGCTAAATTTTTTTTGTCGTGTGTATTTATTGCGAGTTGTTTTTAATAAAAGTGTTTCTTTTTTAAAAGGTTTTTAATGCTTCAAATTATGTTCAAACGATATAGAAAAACTGTACGGTTACGTACTTAGGCGGCATTGATTGTTTGTCATAATATGACTCAGTACGATCTATGTTACCATACAATAAATGAACTAACTAACTTTAACTAACCCTTTTTAATGTACGGTCCTAACTGGGACCGTACATTTGGTCCTTCGAGCCGGATCTTACGGAAACGAATAGAAATGAAACATCAGGTGGGCCAATAGATAGATAATACTTTATTGTACACACAGAGAATTCAGGTGATTATGTTGTGTTTTTACTTTACAGGTAACAAGTAGGTAAGTATATTTATTCCAATATTTTCGAAGATTTTTCCTTCTAACTTAAAAAATCCTAAAATGGCTTCCTTCCCACAATTATAACATCCAACAAGGTAACGCTTTTGTTTATATAAAAACAAGTTTACAAACAAAATTACTTTCCCTAAGAAATATCGCCGGTTTACAAAGAAATGTGTTTAATTAAACCTTAGTACTAACTGTTGGTTGTTCTGTGGCGGGTGTAAATGTACGGGATCGAGTCACGACTGATGGGGGGGGGGAAGGGGAAGGGGAGGAAGGGGGTTAAAGCATAGGAAGTTGCGGATCCCTAAAAATCTTTAACTCTGAGAACTACTTAGCTTACTGATAACTGAAAAACGAGTAAAAATTTACAATAATTAGAGTTAGGGTAGGTTTCTTTTTTCAGTGGTAATGGATCGAATAGCATTGTTTTAATACAACTAAATGATGGTCCATCTGATGTTAAGTGGTAACCACTGTCTATAACGATGCATTGCCTCACTAACCATAGTATAAAGGTCTAGTTTTCCTATCAATAAGTATATTTTACACACAATAAATAGATTTTGACTAAAGTTTGATTTGGTAACAGTTGAAAATTGTAACTGAATTGTTTGCTACTTTTTGAACTTGGTTCAAATAAAAATAAATTGACTCACGGACGCTATTTAAATAATCTCTACTAGAACTGGTTTCTTCACAATATTTTCAAATTCTTGAATAAAACCGAGAGAATACGTATAACTTATTCGTAAGATATTCAAAACAGGCAAATAATTCCACAATCCCAGCGGATAAACTGAGCAGAAACTACTGAGTGAAGTGCACTCATCCAGATTTGAATACCGTTGTGACTATACGCATTAGGCGACCACGGTCGCGGCGACCGGTATCGACGACAGGATACTAAGGTTTTCTTTTTGTTTACCTGTTTCGTCCCGGTTCTGAGCAAAGGTCTTCCCCACAGACTTTTTAATGAGATAAAATGATGAATGGTGCAGTATGAAGATAAATAAATAATAAATAAATAAATATTCAGGGACATTTCACACAACACCCTCTAGTCCCAAACTAAGCAATGATTGTAATATGGGAACTAGATGGCTGATAGAATACTTATATACTTTTTTTTTTGTAAATACATACTTATAATACATACTAACACCCAGACATAGAACAAACATCTATGTTTTGCACGCACAAATGTTTGTTCTTGGTGGGGATCGAACCCACGACCCACAGCACGGAAGGCAGAGCTATTACCGACTGAGCTGTGACGCCTGTCAAAGTGATAAGTGGTAATAGTAGAAGATAAGTGGTTACTTCTGCCTGAAAAAGAGACAATAGAAAATACTAGGAAATGTCTACCGGCGGCGACATGTCTTGTTGCAATGAGATCATCACTCTAAGACAAGGTGTTAAGTCTCATATTTCTGTAATAGCACCCTTAAAATAAACCTGAATATAGCTGTGCGAGCATCATTGCTTGGTGACTGAAATAGGTACAGTCGAAGACACGTCCACCTATACTGGACTTTGAACTATTAGAAGTTGGAACGTTGCGAATCGTGCGAAAGGGACGATAGTGTGTTTGTCGGGCTGCGAGCGCGGCGCGCGCTTACGCCTAATTGCGCTCCCTTTCCAACGATTATCTGCATTGATGGTTATATTGGGTGTATACTGTATAACCGGACCTGTGGCCGTGTGTACATTTTTACAGTTTTTGTACGTCCTTGGACATTCTCTAAACGTTGGTTAGCTTTTATAAAACAAGTGATTCCAAATTGAAAATATGAACTTTATCATGACGACATGTTTGTGGCATTCAAAAGTTTGAAATCGCAATAAGACCTCTTAATTGACTCTCGGCCGCTGGTCGCCCGTTGTCGCCTATTGCGAATATACCTATAAGAGGAATACCTACTTGGCAACAGTTTAGGGATTCTAGCCAAGTACATGATAGATCTAACATCCGGTGATGGTCTAGATCTTCCCCACCACGTTGGGGAAGATCTAGAATGTCTAGACTAAACTGAAAAACAATACTAAAAAGCTTCATACTAGTAGTAGAGCTCTTTGTAAAATAGTTCGTCCGGGGAAGTGCTACCACTGTATTCCTGCCGCTAATCGGAGTACTCGTGGCTAAGCTAGCTTAGTCAATCTTCACTGATCGAAGTTAAGCGACGTTCCACGCGGTAATCATTTGGATGGGTGACCGCTAGTGGCGTACATCGGAGCGTACAACAGTGGTGCACAATAAAACATCTTTCTATCGTGTTGATTTTCACGCATTTTGTAATAAAAAAACAATTTCTTATATAAATTCGCGTATAACTTGTACCAGCCAGTATTAAGCAGGAATTGAAGAAAGCAATTAGTCGTCGCGAATAATCCAACGTTAAGACAAATTTAACCATCGAATCGGAATACAGGTAAATGCCGGAATGCTGGAAATACAATGGTGGTCTTACTTGTAATAGCCTTTTAACTAAAACACTGTTTAGATATTGCTTAAGATTCTATTCTACTAAATAAAACGAGATGGCACTATTTTCAACGGTGATTAACTATTGACAGAAGTTGAATTGCGATTAAAAGTAAGTCCCTGGAAATAATGGTACAATTTCGTAGATATACAATTAATAAGTAAAAAGTTTAAAAATCAACTTAAATATGAAAAAGGTCTCGACGACAACGGTCATGATTTGAAAAAGTGACGTCATATTTTTTAAACACTTTTTTAAGTGTTGTGCAAAATATGATGGATGAGTAAAATAGATGTACAATTACAAGCTTTGCTTAGTTTGATATTAGAGGGCGTCGTGTGAAATGTCCATCAATATTTATTTAATTACACTCTTTGACTTTTTGAATATTGTACATAAAGTTGTAATACTTAAGAAAAGCTTAAATGGGAAACCCACAAGATCATTCTCAATACAATAGTGAAAACCTTATTAAAATCAAACCAGCCAATAAGAACTTAGCCAAGCCAAAAAACACGCCTAAAATAACCCACTTTTAAAGTGTTTTATAAGTCAGTTTGTTCACTTGTAAGTACTTGTACACCGTAAAGGCCGCATAACACGTTCCAACATAATATTATTACAACCTTATCCAAACTTTTTCAATAACCCAAAAAGCCCAACAATAAATCAGTCAAAGTGTTAAGTAATTTTGTCAAAAAGGCTGCCGAGGACACAGGGGGTGTGTCGCCCTTATTGCTGTGAGGCATGTGATAAGTAGCGATGAAAACGCTCTTAGGAATTTATACGGAGATTAGTGGGGGGCTATTAAAATAGCGTTAAAATCATCGAGGATAAGATAAGAGATAAGATAAGATAAGATAATTTTTTATTTGTCCCCAGTATAAATACAGTAAGTACAGTTATAACATAAATACTTTGTGGTTGTAAGGGGGCAAAATGGTCCCCGTCTCAGCATAATACTGCACTATACCTAAGTAGATACCTACCCAGGTAGGTATCTACTTAGGTATCTACTAGGTATCTACTTACTTAGGTATCTTATCTACTTACTACAAGGATATGAGACGTTCATAAAAAAAGATTTTTTTACTATGGATTGATATCGCCTCGGCTAAGCGCGGGTTAAATTAACCCAAAAAAAACTCTATCTTCCAGATGCAACTGGTAAAAATACCGTGGAAATAAATCTGTAGCTGCCAGATCAGTTGTCACGGTCAAAAGGTCAATTTCAGACGATACGGTAGTCGCAGGATTCGCGTCATCAAGGTCAAGATAGTATGACATGTGTCGGTTATCTGCGAACAAAAAGTAGGAAAGAAACTTTTCTTTACACGCACTTCACCAAAACTGATTTGAAGCTGGAAGCTTCAGCAATTTCAGCATACGAACTTAATATCTTCGTTCATTAAATCGATCGATGATTCGTTGTTATGTTTCTAAATGATTTTTGTGATTTTGAAAAACGATAAATGGTTCATTATTTATTTAGCTTTGAAAAAATTTGGGAGCGCATAAGATCGCTATTATTGTGGCCCCAAAATCTTACACATCAACACGTAAGCATGAGTATTTAATACATATTACATAAACATAAGTAGGTACAGCCTATTACTGTACACGTCTCGTAAAGTCCCTTTGCAATATCGTTAGAGAAACACTCAAAATTGCTTTAGAATAATTACATTTTAATTCTCTGATAAGACAATTTTATTTAGGGCTTGGTTTTTAACATAATACAAGAAGTAATTTTTTTCTGCTTACCATCAGGTGGGCTGTACGCCTCTTTGCCTACTCAGTTGTATTTTCGTAGTAGCACCTAGATATTTCTTTAAATAAATAAATATTCATAGACACGACGGCCTCAAGTCCCAAACTAAGCAAAGCTTCTAATATGGGAACTAGATGGCTGATGGAATACTCATCCAATAACGTGGTTATTTTGGAGAGAAATTACATTATTTTTGTGTTCTAAGGATCGTATTCAGATTAAGAAAGCATAGATTTGAGTAGAGATGTTCATACAGAAATCTACAAGCCCAAGTAAGAATCTAGTTTTAGGTAGGTAGGTCGCCCTGTGATGTTAAATAAAGGTGAATGACTTGAAAAAGTTATTTATTATTTCAGGAACTAAGCGGTACCCTGGTTACCCAAGAGAACTAACTGTTTTTAGTTCATTTTAATTAGTATCTAGATCATTCCGTGTTAAGGTGAATGACTTCTAACATTTGCAGACTCAGTACCTAGTTTATTATTTCTTAGTGGATGGATACCGAACAATCATTATTGTCAACTCATTTTCATTATAAAGTTATTTTACCTAATTTATTTCTATTAGAGTTTTTTTTCTGACAATGCTTTTATTTTGTTACAGGTAAGCAAAGCAAGCATACGAACGAACGAATGAACGAATGAACTTTATGAATAAGTATTATTTCTACAGCTAATAAAACTTACCTTTAATAAACGAGTACACTAAGAAGTTTCGAAACTTAAGATTGTAATTTTCAGCACATTTCGCAATTTTCCCTGTAATATATCACTTGAACAATTAAAATTACGGCTGCGAGCACATCCTGAAATTCCTGAAAGAGCATAATTTAAATTAAACACTTTCAGGAATGTCAGGTGACCGTTTAACAGGATAAAGTGACTGTTGGAAGTGAATAAGTGACTCGTAAAAGTGATGAGTGATGTCTAGGTAAAGTGTTTTAGTACCACAGTTTTCTTAATGCCAACAACATCTACCAACATGATATCCGCAGAGAGCTAATGTACATTAGTAGTACAGACAACATTATTAGCAAACTAGCAGTTACCCGCGACTTCGTACGCGAGTACCGTTTCCGTGTACATTATATTATCTGTGCGTGTACCGAGCGGATACTTCTTTGAGAAACTTGACATTACACCGAACCCGTACTCGAATGTCAAACGTTAGTCGTTAGATCAAAGAGGTAGTACTACTTCCTGTCAAACTGACGTGACATGACATGACATCATCCTCTTGCTATATTGGCGCTGCTAATCCCGTTCGTTCATTTTATCCTGTAGATCCTGTTAATTATTCGGGATAAAAAGTAGCCTATGTGTCAATCCAGGTTACGAACTTTATATATGCCAAGTTTCATCCAAGTTGGTTCAGTAGTTTAGACGTGATTGAATTAGTAGGATGATGATGATGATGCATTTTAAAAATGTTATGACTGAACACTAGGAACGTTCCATTTTCCTTTTGCAACTATTATTAAGAAGTATAAACTCTACCCTAAAAGTATTAGATAAAAAAAATATAATTAGTGACAACAGTAAGTAAGACTTAGAAATTCTAAAAAAATTTGGTGAAAAAGAGACTGCTTTCCTATAGATTTACACGAAAAATTATTTTAGGCTTTCTCGATCAACTTTCTACGATCTTAACTATCTTACTTAAATAAACTTAAATAAGGTTAATACCTTATTTAAGTATTTTCAAGTATTTCCACTAGATAGTGCTCTAACTTTAACTTACATGTTCCGTTACTTTTAAAGCTTTCGAGTTATAAGTTTGCACAAGAATCTTACTACTAGTTTTATTAAAATATCTTGTATATTTTTAGTGTAAGATAGCGACTTTCGACATGCACTCAGAAAATATCACGTTATAGGCAGTGGTTAACACTTAACATCAGGTGGGCCATCGGCTTGTTTCATCTTTAAGTTGTAAAAAAATAGATTGCTGATAAAATTCTTATATGCACTTATACCTACATTTATTTTTTGTAAATACTTAAAATAATATAGTAACACTCAGATAACGAACAAACATTTATATTTGGTACACACAAATGTTTGTTCTCAGTGGGGATCGAACCCACGACCCACAGCACGGAAGGCAGAGCTATTACCGACTGAGCTGTGACGCCTATATTGTTTTTGCAACTTCATTCTTGTTCAAAAATATATGTATCACACATGGAAAAATACTCCTTTAGAGTAGTTTTAAAAGCTCAGTGGGGACGCTTTTCCGGTTAAATAGCGATCATATGTTTTACTTTGCGCAAAGTATGCAGAATGAATCCCATTTGAGAATAAAAAGGTTCCATAATACACCGTTTTATACTTCATGAGTAATGAGAAATACCACGTATTGTATGTCTAGTAGTTACCCGCGACTTCGTACGCGTCTACAGTTTCCGTGTACATTATATTATCTGTGCGTGTACCGAGCGGATTCCTTGAGAAACTTGACATTACACCTCATTACACCGAACTCGTACCTACTGGAATGTCAAACGCTAATTGTTAGACCAAAGAGGTAGTACTATACGCCCTGTCAAACTGACGTGACATGACATGACAATGAAATCCTCTTGCCAATTGGCGCTGCTAATCCTTTTCGTTCATTTTATCCTGTAGATCCTGTTAATTATTCGAGATAAAGAGTAGCCTATGTGTCAATCCAGGTTACGAACTATATATATCCCAAGTTTCATCCAAGTTGGTTCAGTAGTTTAGACGTGATTGAAACACAAACATCTAAACATCTAAACTTTCGCATTTATAATATTAGTAGGATAGTAGACACAACGGATACAATGTCCCTCTGAAGTATCTGCGCAGAATCGATTTTTGGGTCGAATTGGAGGTAAGCTAGTTTTTCCGCACAACAGTACCTACATGCGCAATAGTTTATTGCATCTAACTTCAGAGGGATATAGATCCGTTGTGCGTACTGTAACTCTCACTTGCTGTGTTTTACAAAAGAATTAATGTTTATCTATTACGTTTTTGATTCGCTAACTAGTGTAAAATGCTGTCAAGTTCAAATAATGTTTAAACTTTTTGATTGATTGAATAGATAAATTAAACAAATAATTTATAGTTCTTCTGCATCAAAACGAATTGTGCTAAACAAGTGTATGTTGCTTATTTTTAATTATGACATATGTTTAGTTTAGACGCCATGTTAAACCAACCGAGAAATTAAGAATTTTAATATAGCCGCAACATCTACTGATCAGTTCTATAATTAACCCAATCCATGTGATCCCCGGATGCCGTCCGCCCGCGTGTCACCTGTCAAAACTGACATTGACAGTTCTGTGTCACATTTGACACATTGCGTCCGGAAAATGGATTATTTTCGGAACGATTGTTCTTTGAGTATATTCTTTTGTTTTTTGTTGATTTATCAGGCTTGTCAGTGATGAATGTGCTTTTTACAAGCTTTTATTTTTCCCAATTAACTCAAGGCTTTTGAAATGTTTCGTAATACCCTGATATATTGGTTCATATGATTTATGTTGCTTTGAATGCTTTTTTTATCACTGACATGACAGTGTCTGTGACATTCACATTTCGAGAGTAAGGGCGGCTTGCACCAGAATCACTAAACGTGTTTAACAGGTAAATAGATTTAAATCTGACGTATTTATATGACTTGACAACTTGCTACATACTATTTAATAGTTAAACGCGTATAGCGATTCTGGTGCAAGCCGCCCTTAAACTTATACAAATGTAAATTGGAAAATTAAATAAATAAATACTTAAGGGAGAACGCAAACCAAAGACAAAACGTCTTGTCGAACAGTTAGTGATGTGAAACTTCTCAGTAAAACTTTTTTAGTTACGATATGCTTCTTTTTATTTGCTGTTTTCGTTACTCGCTTATTTAATGAGAATCATCCTAAGTACTTCATAATATTATTAAGTACACTACATAATTACTTTATATTCTTATTTATTACAAAAGCACAGTTCATTCTCTAGGTATGTGCGTATAAAGCAATGTTTAATAAGTAGGTACTAAACAATGCTATAATAGATAGGTAAACATAATTTTATGCATGCGTCGTGTCAATTGATGTGAATTTCGTTACAACGAAAACAGCATATGACGAGGAAGCATTCATCATATGCTGTTTTCGTTATAACAGAAAATTTATTTTCACGTCACTAAGTACGCGACAAAACAGTTTTGTCGTCAGATGTGCGTTGGCCCTCAATCGTTTATTTCCTCTCAACAAAAAAGGTTCACTTAAAAGGTAACTTAGTTTCTAGGGCCAGAAAAATAAGTAGGTAGGTAGAGGCACAATATAAGTAGGAACATAATGTTATTGTTATTGTCAACCTGTTTTGTGAGTCAAATTCCTAAAAACATACGTACGCAAAATGGGGTATGTTAGGGTACTTCTTTTTATAAAATAATAAATCTATATTAACATCAATCTTTACAAAACAAAGTACCTACAGTACGTACCCATTTAGTGTTACGTGTACGGAATCCGGACATTCCAAAAAGCGAACCCTTAGAGCACTCGAGTTGAGAGTAATTGGTGTAAAATTGTGGTGTTTGATCTAAACCTTTCGATATTCACGTTTAATTTTAACTATTTACGAGTATAATATACAGGATGTAATAAAATAAGAGCGAGGTTGACGAAATATTATTCTTAATTTCTGAAGAAATGTATTATACGTAAGGCCTTAGTGTGTTTGTAGCTCTGAAAAAATGGTCCAATTTTGATGCGGTTTGTATGAAAGCTGATAAATCTAAGATATTTGTCCTCTTTTAGAACTTTACCCTAAAGTGATAGATAGATATATAAAAACTTTATTGCACATACAAAAGAAAGATACCGTAGTCTATAGTTTAATTAATATGTAGACATTGCTTTTAAAAACAATTAAATTTCGAATAAGTTTGTACACCCTGTATTAACTAATGAAACCTCCTAAGAAAATATTTCAGAACGAAACCTTACGTTTTAATGAAAACCGATGTCGGAAATGTTTTGATTTTATAAAAAAAAACTTTGAGAAAAGAAAAACTGTTTTGTTAGAATTTTTTTATGTTTCAATTAAATTTTTTATACAACTCTATGATTAAACAAGCCGATGGCCTACCTGATGTTCAGTGGTAACCACTGCGTATAATATTGCCTCACTGAGCACGTCCACTGAGGAAGTGCACTGCGCTCATCACTCTGGGTATGGTGTATGTATAGTTGTTACAATTTACATTGTATTTTGCATCGTGAACCAATTATAGCAATTACATCGTAACAATTGCATCGCTTCACTGGATTCCTAGTTTTTGTGCTGATTTGTAGGCGATCACGCGATCAACTACACGAACCGGAAAGCGAAGTGTGCGACGGTCCCCCACCCGATGGACCGACGACATTAAGATCGCGGGATATTACTACATTTCTTTGCAAGTCAAAGTCAAAATTTCCGTATTCAATAAAATCACAAGCGTTATTTAGAATCGTCTTATATAACTAGGTGATTCTAGGTGCCAGTTCCATGCGACCAGAGCCTTCAAGGATAACGGACGGATAAGGGATGTTAAAAAGATAATACAAAAAAGCTAAGAACCGCAGGCCGTAGTTTAGATAAGATAAGATAAATTTTTATTTGTCCCCAATTACTTAGGTATATAATATGTAGGTACAATAGGTAGTATAAATACAGTAAGTACAGTTATGAACATAAATACTTTGTGGTTGTATGGTTTCTTGTCTGTTCTTCTAGACTATGGTCGCGTGGATCCTGTCAGTACTAACAAATAAATAAACTGGTAATAAAAAATACTAAGTGAACCGAAGTTCTGCCTGAGTGAATTCACAATCAAGTGCTTCCTTCCCCGAGGGTCTGCAGGGCTGTCACCACACAGCACACCCCAGTTTTGAGTAGGATATTCTTTGTAAGTACTCAGAAATACTTGTGCTACGATAATAAATGAGATGATAATGGGCAAAGGTCTAAATTGTAAAAAAAAAACATATGCAAAAGCCGTAGTCGTTATCCAATTAGTAATGAAAAACAGAGACCTCGCTTATTTCAAGTTATACTTATTAATTAAGTGATGTCTCTGAATGTGGTAGTAAATCTGAGTTCAATACAAAATATATAAAAATTGTGATTTTAATAAACAAACTATTTTACAAATTCAAAATGGATTCGACATCCTTAACTCAAGTAGTCCACTCGAACTTATTGAATGGATCGATCAGACAACCAAATAGAAAATATCCTGAAATAGTACAAGTACCTAGTACCTACTTGTAATCAAGTAGCTAAACCACTGGTGCTGTCATATATGGCTTAACATCTCATATCCCACTAATATGTGAAAGTTGAGATGTTTGGATGTTGGTGTTTCAATCACGTCGAAACTACTACCAACTTAGATGAAACTTAAATTAAATATAGTTCGTAACGTAGATTGACACTTTTGCTACTTTTTATCCCGATTAATTACCAGGACCTACAGGATAAAATGAACGAACGGGATTGGATTGTACTCCAATTCAACCTCATCAATAAATCTAGGTTTTGCATAAATAAATAAATAATATATAATATTCTTGGACTTTACACACAACACCCTCTAGTCCCAAACTAAGCATAGCTTGTGATATGGGAACTAGATGGCTGATAGAATACTTATATATACTTTTTTTTTTGTAAATACATACTTATAATACATAGTAACACCCAGACATAGAACAAACATCCATGTTTTCCACGCACAAATGTTTGTTCTTGGTGGGGATCGAACCCACGACCCACAGCACGGAAGGCAGAGCTATTACCGACTGAGCTGTGACGCCCGTAAATGCTTAGTCGGGTGTTAACAAAGCTATGTTAACACAAGAAAATCCGTTCCGAGTGTCCTAGCTAACCGCAATAGGAAGTTGCGTGCGCGCATCACATTGCATTGTCGCGGTACAATGGCCGCGGAGAAAGTGATGTGACGTAGTATTGCAATAAATATAAAGTAACAGGCAGCCATGTCTAATTATAAAACATCACATTCAACCAGTAAAGTTAAGTAAATTTTAATTCGAAAACAATGTTCTGGTAAGTACTTGTAGTAAACAAGTAGTTAAATTAAAAATTTAAAAACCCCCAAATCTTGGACCGATTTTCATCTAACATAGCTAAGAACACTCCCGTCTAATTAACCTTTCAAACAAAAAAAACTAAATCAAAATCGGTTCATCCGTTCAGGAGCTACATTGCCTCAGACACACACACCCACACACCCACACACACACACGCACCTACACACACACACATACACACACACACACACACACACACCCACCCACAGCCACGTCAAACTTATAACACCCCGTTGGTTTTGCATCGGGGGTTAAAAATAATATCTTATTAAAAACACTTAGGTACCTACCTACTACAATGTACCTAGATGATCTTTGTTCCCTACACTAGGTCTCTATCGAGCCTGTATGGAGAGCTAACAAGGTCTTGCCTATAGGTCTTTACATAAAATAAGAAGTTACAATAACACCTTTTGTAATAGTCGGTAAGTATCGAGAACAATTTAGAATCAGAAATAAAAAAAATAAAAATAAAAAAAATCATAAGTACTTTGAAAGTTGAAAATTTTTTTTTTTTACTTGAGGTTGATTATTTATTGATCAAAACAATAACTTTATACAAATACTTAAGAAAATAGCATTTTTAACAAAAAAAAATTATTAAAATGAACTCTGAATTCTAAATGCTAGAGATAGAAAACAGAGTTCAAATCACCGACTGCAGGCAGGGTGTTTTTTTACTTGCACAGAATAAAATACTTTTTTCACAATTATTATGAAAAAAGTATTTAGATTCCCCGTAAAAATAAATATTATTAATCTGTGCCTGCGTTCTTGATATGACTTTTACGGCATAGTTTAATTAAATACGGTTATCGCAAGATACAAGTTTGCAGGAAATTCTAGCTTATTTTCAGCATAGCTAAGATGTCAGATGCATGAGTGGATTTTCCTCTGTTAGTTTAAGCTTGCTATTACAGTGGTCAATAGATTCAGGCTGAAGTAGAAAGCACATGCAAAAACATCTTTTTAATAATCAATCCATCGTGCTAAGTAGGCAATGTAGAGCTTTTTGTGAAACAAGTAATTAAATTAAAATTAAAAAAAAACCCTGAATCTTGGACTGATTTTCATCAAACATAGCTAAGAACACTCCCGACTAATTCACCTTTCAAACAAAAAAAACTAAATCAAAATCGGTTCATCCGTTCAGAAGCTACGTTTCCTCAGACACACGCACACACACACAAACACACCCACACAAACAAACACAGACACGTCAAACTTATAACACCCGGTCGTTTTGGCGTCTGGGGTTAAAAAAATCTAAAGTTCAGTCAAAATCAAAATGCTTTTATTCAATAAAACCTCATTGCGGACAGCGGCCATAAAGAAGAAGGAATATCATTGATCACTTTGAATCAACATAAAGTTTTGTATGATTAGTTGAGTAGTAATGAGTTGAAGCGAGTTCGTCCTAGGTAGCCTTCTTTATAATCAGAAGCCTTTATTCTCACTTCGGCAGAGATTTTACTATAATAGAGATGACGTCACATCTCGGCCGAAAACTCGTTTCACCCACTGGTGACACGTCTTCAACGTCATTTTGACGTCATCCCTATTAGAGTAAAATCTCTACCGAACTGAGCATAATATCTCTGATGCTTTTAAAAGAATTCTTCGTTTTATTACGTTTTCTTGCCAATCTAGTATACTATACATACAAGCAAGCATACAAGCATTATTATTATTATTTTGTATATATATATACAAGCATTGCTTAGTTTGGGACTAGAGGGCGTCGTGTGAAATGTCCATGAATTATTATTTTTTATTTATACATCTCATTATGTTGTTGATCGTTCCTTCAAGATTGTCTATTCGATAAAACCCGTATTCAGTATCAATATTTTCAACTAACGATGTTTTCACATGTCCACTGTGTGCACAAGTTAACACTCTCAAAATCCGCTTCTCACACGTAGTTACGATAAAAATGTTTACCGATACCACATTATTTAAGACAAAGTGGGCCATAATACCCCAACATCGTTTACAAATATGCCAAGATTCCTCCAGCACCCAATCACATCCAGCGTTGAATTGCCTATCAATTCAACAATATGCTGAGCTGACTCCTTTTTGATAAAACCATAATTATATCATTGATTTTTGTTCTACTGTGTGTGTTTTGTTAAATAATTTTTTTTATTTCATTTTAGCTACCTACTGGTTTTTATGTATTTAATAATAAATAAATAAATATTCATGGTCATTTTACACAACGCCCTCTAGTCCCAAACTAAGCAAAGCTTGTAATATGGGAACTAGATGCCAATAGAATACTTATTTACTTTTTTTTGTAAATACATACTTACAATACATAGTAACACAAAGAACAAACATCTACGAGTATGTTTACCACGCACAAATGTTCTCAGTGGGGATCGAACCCACGACCCATAGCACATGGGTAAAGCTTTTACCGACTGAGCTGTGACGCCTGTCTGAAATGATGGATTATGTGCCAGACATGATGTTTTCCATCACCGTTTGAAAAGTTACAGAAGCCCTCTTTATTTACGCTTGAAATAACACTATTTTCTCTCTCTGTCACCTGATATACCGAAGTAATAATAAAAATTGTGACCCTTCGTCCGTGTTGCTGGATGAAAACAGAAACACGAATATCTCATAGTTATTTCTGAGAGAAGATTTACTATTTTATTAAATACTAGCTTCTGCCCGCGACTTCGCCCGCATCCCGTTTTATCCTGTTAATTTTCCGAGATAAAAAGTAGCCTATGTGTTAATTTAGGCTACGAACTATATGTATTCCAAGTTTCATCCAAATCTGAGCAGTAGTTTATGCGTGAAAGAGTAACAAACATCCATACAAACCTTCGCTTCTTCAAAGTACCACGCTTGGTCACAGGGGCGAAGGGGGGCTAAAAAGTAAAAAAAAGGGTTACTTACTATGGGTACGTTCTCTTAGATCCAAAGGTCTAATTAGACACTATTAGACGTCTGATATAAGATCTGAGTATGCTTATTGTGTATGTAAAATTGCCAATACAGAGTGGCACAGGCCTACACGAGGGTTCATTGTTATCCTGTTAGGGTACCGTGCACGCTCGCGGGCTCGTAAACACCGTCCGTCACGGATTTATAGGTGGGGTTCAGGGTTTATTGTATTTTTGAAGATGCTCTAAATCTTGACGATGGTGGTTGAATTTAAATCACTGTTTTGACAGTATTTTGAAATAATATTCACGTGACGATTTCCCAAAAATTGCGACTCACTTTTCACGAATTAACTCAATCTTTACCGATTATCTAAGTTAAGCGACGTTCTACGCGGACACTTTTGGATGGTTGACCGCTAGTGGCATTTACATTTGAGCACTTCCGTTTCTTCGGAGGGTACTTTAATACTGTCAGTCTCGGCTGTAGCAGTTGTTAAGCCACGAAGGTCTTAAGGCGGGCTAAAATCTCCGTCACTATTCTTGTAGGCTCTGGTCGCGTGGAACTGGCACCTAGAATCACCTAGTTATATAAGACGATTCTAAATGATCTTTGTGATTTTATTGAATAAAGAAATTTTGACTTTTGACTTTTTTTGACATATTTAATAAACTCATAATAAAAAAGGTAAAAAGTAAGTCCAATATACCTTACAAATAGAAAAACAGGGTATCGATTCAATATCCTTCATCAAATCAATTGGCTGGTATCATCGTGTCAGGGGAATCTGCACCCTCGTCAAACGGATTATGGGCTAGAGTCTATAGACGCGACACGCGGTAATAAGATGCCTTGTTATATCGAGACTTTAGATCTTGAAATGGCTCGTATAAGCGTAGGTTCAAATCTGGGAAATAGTATTTTTCTTTATAAAAATATGTACGAAATGCTGTGAGATGAAGAAAAGTAGACTTTTTAACTCCCGACGAAAAAACGACGGGGTGTTATAAGTTTGACGTGTGTGTGTGTGTGTGCGTGTGTGTGTGTGTGTTTTTTATTTGAAAAGTGAATTAGTCGGGAGTGTTCTTAGCTATGTTTGATGAAAATCGGTCCAAGACTCGGGGGTTTTTTAAATTTTTAATTTAATTACTTGTTTATAGTCCATTTGACAAAACGCCTTCTAGTCCCACACTAAGGGCGGCTTGCACCAGAATCGCTAAACGCGTTTAACAGCTAAATCGATTTAAATCTGACGTATTTATATGACTTGACAACTCGCTAAATACTATTTAAAAGTTAAACGCGTTTAGCGATTCTGGTGCAAGCCGCGCTAAGCAAGTTAAGATAAAAGTGTGTAGGTAAGTGTCGTGTGTAATTACAGGCACATGAGACTTAACATCTGTATGTCGCAGAGTGATGGGCGCAGTCATTTACAATTAATCAAAACTTAACATTAATTTTAACGCTCTACATTCAAAATATAAGATAAGATAAATTTTTATTTGTCCCCAATTACTTAGGTATACAATATGTAGGTACAGTAGGTAGTATAAATACAGTAAGTACAGTTATAAACATAAAGACTTTGTGGTTGTATGGGGGCAAAATGGTCCCCGTCTCATAATAGCATAATACTCGTCAGCATAATACTGCACTATACCTAAGTAGATACCTACCCAGGTATAATGCAGCGCTGGTTTTGAGACGGGGCCGATGCAGTCAGTGAAGCCACGAACATCGGAAGAACCTTATAAGAAGAATAAAATAAAAATAGTAGGCAGGCACCTCATCCCACAATCCGAGCATCTAGATGCCTACCTAGAAAACTTAAAAGTAAAATATCGTAATTAAACAAAACTTTTAATTCACTTTTACCACGTTACGCTCTGCATTCAAAATACCGTAATTCACAATTAATCAAAACTTTACATTCATTTGCCTTACATTGAAAATCGCGTAATTAAATCTTTGAAAACAAAACTCGGAACTGTTCCACAAATCACACACAGACGCCTCCGTACAGTAAACGATTTAATTAAACAGTTTGACAATTTTGTGACGACATCTGGTTGGGTTCGAACCCACGTACCCGCACGCAATCGCCTATAAACATTCTTCATTTTATTAGAAGCATTTTGGAATGACCACTATGTACTAGTATTTTCATTCAGTAAAGAAACCATAAAATAACAGCTTGCATGTACACGACTAATTTAAGTACGCAGGCTGTGATCTGGTACTTTTTTCTCACGAACTAAAATGCTGTTGTCTGTATTATTGTTGCGAATGAGGTGCATGCTAGTAAGTAATTGGCACACATTCTATATAATATTATTTTTGTATTTTAAGTCTTTTTCCTGAATGTTGTTTGAGTTTGCTGTTGGCGTTGCCTATTAAATCAAAATAAATAAAAAAATGCTGTTGTATTCGTATGATGATTGCTGACACTTTTACAGGACTAAATGTACTTTTGTGCATATTCATATTCAGCCATGTTCTATGTCTAGGTGTTACTAAGTATATTTCTTTGTAAAAAGGATCATACTAAAAAACGCTAGGAACCAGGCCGTAGTTTCTTGCCCGTTCTTCTATAGGCTGCTTATTATTTTCTACTTCATACAACATAGGATTAAAACCACATGGAGCGATCGAATGCGGGTATATACGGTCAAAGTTTAATTGGAGTTGCATTCGAACTGTCAAACTATTTGACTTGATTTACATTTGATAGTAATGTTTGAGGGAGAGACATACATCTTTAAGATTAATTCTTAAAGTTTGTAACGATATTGAGATAACGAGATAATCCATAGATTTCTCATTTTTTTAATGAATAATGTTTATCTTTTTTCTAACAATATCTTATCTCTTTGTTTCAGGTATGTACTACATCTAAGAGCCGATTTACACTTTTTTATGTATAGTATCGAAATAAGTTGCTTGTAAAATTACACTGCGTGGCAACGATCACTCTACTACGAGCGTGGTCGCGTTATCGTACAGTGTAACACTAGAGAAAGCTAGAATTTATCGTACGAAAAAAACTATTAAGTATATCAAAATCGAAGACGATATTTTCGGTGTTATTTTATTAGGGCTGCAGACTTCAAACAAACACGTCCAATAACATTAAGTAATTCATCTCGTCTTGATCTAGGCCTAACTAGGTCTATCTAGGTCTAGCCCCAACTTCCGAACTGTAACTTAACCTAGACTTGACGGGCCTGTAACTAGTTCGAAACAATAGCGCTGCAGAAAACGTTCGGAGTTTCGATCAGAAAGTTTTGGTCCTTCGAGCCGGATGCATCGACGTCTTAACCAGAGGTGGCGGGGTGTGACGGTCAGTGTAAATGTACTTTTATCTTTACAGGCTTGCAAAGAAATAGAGGCGTAGATTCGTATTTCAAGGCGTGAATGCAGTTCATATTTTCAAAAGTGAATTATTGCCCTGCTGCTGCCCTTATTGCTACCCTTACTACGTAATATATTTGGAAACATTATACACGTTAGTCTTTCCGGGTGGGGTAGTAAGGGTAGCTGACATTTCTAGTTCTCTTAACTTTTAACCTCAGTTGGTCTCATAGGCTTCTTTTTATCCCGGAAATTCAACATGATAATAGATCTAGATATATCTTGATAGATAGATCTGGATCTCAATGTTAGTTTTAATGTACTTCGCCTAATTTTAAGTTAACTGTTGCATTGTGAATGTTGTGTTCGCCTATAATTGGTGTTTGTACTAGACATAAAACTACTAGAATAAGAATATAATGTTGTTTCTGTGCACAACACTGTTGGTAATCCTATTAATAAATAAATAAATGATAAAACGGGACGCGGACGAAGTTGTACGCAGAAGCTAGTCTGTCATATTGACCTCGAGGTCGATAAATTAAATTCGAGTCGGGCCGCGTTTTGGATCAACAAGTTACCCGCGATCGTGATAAGAATATAACAAGATCTTTATTTGAATAGGTACCTGTGGTTAGGACCTTTGGATTCTGAAAACGGCATACGAATTAATCTTTCCACCCTAAGGGTTAAAACAAGACTCGTGTCAAAGTCAAAGATCTTCTACTCAATAAAATCACAAAGAATTAGAATCATTTAGAATCGTCTTATAAAGGGTGATTTTTTAAGAGCTTGAGAACTTTTTTAAAAAAAAAAACGCATAAAATTTGCAAAATCTCATCGGTTCTTTATTTGAAACGTTAGATTGGTCCATGACATTTACTTTTTGAAGATAATTTCATTTAAATGTTGACCGCGGCTGCGTCTTAGGTGGTCCATTCGGAAAGTCCAATTTTTGGCAACTTTTTCGAGCATTTCGGCCGGAATAGCCCGAATTTCTTCGGAAATGTTGTCTTCCAAAGCTGGAATAGTTGCTGGCTTATTTCTGTAGACTTTAGACTTGACGTAGCCCCACAAAAAATAGTCTAAAGGCGTCA
This sequence comes from Gandaritis pyraliata, assembly GCA_947859175.1. NCBI lineage: Eukaryota > Metazoa > Arthropoda > Insecta > Lepidoptera > Geometridae > Gandaritis > Gandaritis pyraliata. Next base: position 1,103,144 of record OX401877.1, on the reverse strand, counting down.
AATCGCATGATCTTGGTGGCCAACTTACCGGTCCATTTCTTGAGATGATGCTAACAAACGATGCTAACAAACTTTTTGTTGCCAAAAATGGAAGAACTGAACTTTGTTGACATGTGGTTTCAACAAGATGGCGCTACATGCCACACAGCTCGCGATTCTATGGCCATTTTGAGGGAAAACTTCGGAGAACAATTCATCTCAAGAAATGGACCGGTAAGTTGGCCACCAAGATCATGCGATTTGACGCCTTTAGACTATTTTTTGTGGGGCTACGTCAAGTCTAAAGTCTACAGAAATAAGCCAGCAACTATTCCAGCTTTGGAAGACAACATTTCCGAAGAAATTCGGGCTATTCCGGCCGAAATGCTCGAAAAAGTTGCCAAAAATTGGACTTTCCGAATGGACCACCTAAGACGCAGCCGCGGTCAACATTTAAATGAAATTATCTTCAAAAAGTAAATGTCATGGACCAATCTAACGTTTCAAATAAAGAACCGATGAGATTTTGCAAATTTTATGCGTTTTTTTTTTAAAAAAAGTTCTCAAGCTCTTAAAAAATCACCCTTTATAACTAGGTGATTCAAGGTGCCGGTTCCACGCGACCAGAGTCTAGAAGAACGGGCGAGACACTACGGTCTGCTTCTTTGCGTGTTTTGTATGATCCTTTTTACAAAAAAATATACCTACTTGCATCATTGTAATCTTTAAGAAGAGCTCCAATTGGTAGCAATCTTAATGACGATACGGTTCAGGTTAGGCTGGGCATGTAATATTTGTGGTTTTTATTTAATTTCTCAAATTCAGTTAACTTTTAGAAGTTATCTATAGCATTTTTGACGGGTACGTCAAGAGGAACTCGACTGGAATGAAAAATACACTTCCAAATTCGTCTTAAGACTCCTACAGGCGGATAATGATGATGATGGTAACGCAATTCGACAAATTGCGGTCACCGTGGTTTTGAAAACCAGAATCTGTACAAAGAGATAAAATTTTATTACGAGGCCGCACTTAAGATAGAGAAGTGTCTATTATGTTCCGATTAGATGCGGTCCGTGTAATATAGCTTCTATTTAGGAACCTTTTCGGAAAAATCGGAAGGTCTGACATAATTGGTGAATGGTTCAATGCGTGTTTTACACTGCCACCGACACGATAAATACACGATATCGTTATCATGTAAATGGCTTATTCCGCTCCGAATGATCCTTGTGATATTACTGAATTACAATTTGAAAAGACTAGGAAAACGCACTTTAATTTGACTACTGGCTTCATCATCAGATGATGATGATAGCAGTTCATTGGGAATATTCTAATGACCGTAAACACCACTAAAAATCACAGAAAAGCAAAATGCGTAATTTTTTAAAGACTGCATTTTTTTCAGCTATTTTCAGCGATTTTGATGAAAATTATAATGGGACTAATCTGGAAGAGTGCATCAATTCAGATAAAAAAAGAAATTTTTCAAATCGGTTTATAAACGAAATTCTTAGGTATTTAACAAACGTTAAACAAAAAACATACAACCGAATTGAGAACCTCCTCTTTTTTGTTGTTGGTTTAATAGATATTTTTCTTTGTCTTACAATAATTGTTTTATAAGTACCAAAGGCTTGGAAAGGTTAAGGTTAAAAAGATCTATTCCCTCCCTAAGGAGTCGAAAATAAACAAACAATTAATCAAAGCAACCAAGCAACGGAAAACCAATTATACGCCTCTCAGTTTAAGGTATCAATTCGCAAGTCACTCCAATCTGGGATAACGATAGGTTCTGAAAATAACTCTTGAAATAAAGGATTAAGGATGATTTTGCAGTAAATTGAAAATTTGTTATTGAAAACAAGGATTTTAAAAAAATATGGGAGCAAAATCCTTTTGAACGTTGAAAGAAATTGAAAGGTATTGATCATGTCTAGTATGTAGAAAAGGTATGTACCAAACAACCATCCCAGATCAATCAGCTCTATCGACAAGTAATTAAATAAAAAATTTAAAAAACCCCCGAATCTTGGACCGATTTTCATCAAACATAGCTAACAACACTCCCGACTAATTCACCTTTCAAACAAAATCAAAATCAGTTCATCCGTTCAGGAGCTACGTTGCCTCAAACACACACACACACACACACACACACACACACACACACACACACACACACACACACACGCAGAAACGTCAAACTTATAACCACCCTGTCGTTTTGGCGTCGGGGGTTAAAAATACGAGGCCCAGACAAATAGACACACAACATCATCAACTCTTAACACCACTTCCTCTTTCGGTCGGGTGTTAAAAATTGAGCCCTAAAGCTGCTTGACTTGCTCGACTGTGCATGAATTGTACTTATAAGTCATCTTGATTAGATGCATGACAAACATACAAAAACACGTATCTGACTTGAGAACCTCCTATATTTTATGTTGGTTAAAAATACAATGCAAAAGTCGCGGGCGTTCCAGCAACAGATAAAAACTGTGAATGTTATGTCCTCGCATTGTACCCCAGCTAGTGAATAAATCTAAAGCTACCCTCGCAGTTACCCGCGTACTTAGCGAAGCGCGGAAATGTTACTTGGGGACATTTTAGTAATGTAGTGGAGTGGAGTATTTGGTCACAGTGTGGACTAATTCAGTTGGTCAAGTATACTAAACTTACTTCGAAGTCCATTTCGTCCAAGGTGGTCTGGTAGAGATCGCTCATTAGCGATAAGTTTTGTTTTTTATGTTGTAGTAATCCCTAGGTTAAGGTGAGCAATAAAATATTTTCTATCTATCTATACTAATTGGTCGTGAGTTTTCATAGTCACTCTGAATAAGGATAAATAAAAAAGTACTGATCTAAAGATTCATAATAAAGAAAAAAAATCTAAAAATCAGTGAGTCAAATCTTATCCTACTATAATATAAATGTCAAAGTTTACATGTATGGATATTTGTGTTTCAATCGTTGCAACTGCTGGACTAATTTGGATGAAACTTCGAATATATTATAAAAAAATACATGTATATTTAAAAAAGGTTACATTTACAACAGTAGAGTAATAATGATAGTTTGTATCCTGGGTTAATACGTAGCTACTTTTTATTTTAAAAAATTAACAGCACAAACGAGACGCGGACGAAGTCGCGGGCGGAAGCTAGTATTTCGAGTTTCAGAATATCATAAAAACGTAGTTTCAAATATCTAAAATAAATAAATATAAATATTCACGGACATTTCACACGACGCCCTCTAGCTACATCTATAACTGCTTACAAATCGAATATCGTAACTGCTTTTAATGTTCTGTGGCAATACAAACGTTAAATAAAAACGTAGTTCAACTACCACATGGCCACTACCCCCTGACAATACAAAGTATCAAAACATTTGCCCAACTTTGTGTATTCAACCTGCTCATAACTTGTTGAATACCGTGAAGTATACGATTTAAATTATTAAGCCCAGTCACAGTGCAAATAATAGCCCCAGTGGCGTGAAATAGGTCACTTTTTTATCGCTTTGTTTAGGTGAGGGCGAGGTAGAACGACTTGAGGGGAAAGGTAGGAATTGAAAAGAAAATATAAAGGAAAATAGTTGACATTATTTTTCTTTTGCAACGTTGTAAATTGTACTCATTAGGGACATCGTTTTGTAAAACCTAGTATTTATATTGATAGCAAGAGGTTTCTTTTTTTTGTCTTAACTACTTATAAAGTTATAGTTAAACTATTGTCATAACCCAAAACAAATTTTGTGCAATATTTAAAAGGTAAGTAGACGTAAATTGAAATTAAAAGCACTATATCTCTCAATTTTTATGGTTTTAGAGCTAAATATAAACAGTTCTCAAAAATCGTCTCAGCACCCGATCCTCTTAACGAAACCGCAAAACCTGAACCAATTTAGATGAAACTCAGATAATACGTAACCTGGAATATTTTTTTTTTATAAATTTGTAAGCAAGCGTTTGACCGCAATCTCACATGATGTTAAGTGAAGATATCATACAAGCATCACACAAACGCGCGTTCGAAACTTAATTTTAATATATTTAAACGTAATAAATTTACATTTTAACATTTATTTGAAGGTTCACGTCACGATAATACTTCATTAATCACGCTCGAGCGACGTTGTACAAAGGTTGTCGCGTCGACACCTCAGCGTTATCTCGACAGCGCTAATGGTCGTACTGTTGTGCTTACACTGTGGCGCTGAGGATAATAGATGTACTGTTTTGCTTTACTTACACTGTGGCGATGATAATGATATTGCCTGTAGCATGGACCTTAAAATATGGACTATTTTTCAAACTAAACTTCACTCTCGGGTCAAGGCATACTGGCGTTGAATCAAAGTGCAGACTTTCTGGGGGGTTAGAAAAACAAATCATAACACACCCTGCTAAAGTCAGACTGCAACATTTTCTAATCAGTCAGTAGACGTACCATCAGCAAAATTTCCGCCTTACCACTTTTAAAACTGTTTCGCTTGCAAGCAGTTAGCTACCTGACCCCGCCTTTTTCTTTTGTCTTCTTATTTTGACCAACCAGAGATCTAAACAACTATTTATTTTTATGACGGCCCATTGTTTTCATAACTTTTACACCCGAAATAATTGGCTTCTATTGATATTCAAAAATGAACGGCTAGTCGTTTTACAGGAAATGCGCCCTTAAGGTGGTAGTGGTAAGGCAGAACTTTTGCTGATGGTACATAACTCATCCAAATATGTCCACCTCAAAGAATTCCAACAAGTAGACTTTAAAAACGGAGACAGTACACACGTCTACACGTCAGGTTAAACACCCATCATCTATAAAAAATGTCAACTTTGTTTTAGCATTGCAGCTGTTGGATCTTTTAATAAATAAAAAAAAACATAACCATAATTACACTGTACATATACATAACCATAATGCAGAGAATCGTCGGAAAGGGAGCGCAATAGATGTATGATCTCGCACGATTCGTAACATTCAACTTCTAATAATAAGTCCAAACAGTATAGGTTGAGGTGTAGCCGTGTGTGCTACTAATTTTCTTGGTCTGTCTACATTTTTAAAGTCTACATTATTATCTACCAAAAATCTATCAGCTTCTTGTGATCTATCTTCGGTCTTTTTAGTGAAGGCTCCTTTTTCGTCTTAAAAACAAATAAAGGGATCCAATCAATGTTTTTAAGCAAACCAGACATTTCAAGGCGTAAGCCTTTTTTTAATTAAACAAGTTTAAGTTGATAAGATATTAGATTTAATTTCGTCGGCGTCCCCACCGCTCACCACTGAAACTCACTGAAACTCCGATACTTTCAGGAGTTTGTTAATTACTGTCTTAGTAGCCTTATTAAGTTACAAACAAAATATTATTTGTTTATCAAATGCTGCGATTTAAATTCTAAGGGCGGCTTGCACCAGAATCTCTAAACTCGTCTAACTCTTAAATAGTATTTAGCCAGTTGTCAAGTCATATAAATACGTCAGATTTAAATCTATTTAGCTGTTAAACACGTTTAGTGATTCTGGTGCAAGTCACCCTAAAAAAAAATAAAAAGTTAAATAAATTCTTTAAAACTGCAAATCTTCATAAATTGTCAATTTTTTTTATGATTTTATTAATACACTATCGAATGCCAACTTTGTTAACAAGTTGGTCAAATACGTAATGGTTTATACAAAACCTATAAATTTTCTCTAAAAAGAGGGTAGTATTTATTCAACTGTAATTTAAGAACGCATCCATTAGATATCGTTACGAGCGTTCCGAATTCGAATTGGAAAATGGCGGGAATTACCGCGGCACGTGATCGCGGTGCGAGTTGGACTAAGGAGTTTATAGTTGGTTGTAACCTCAATGGTTGGATAACCTGTGGTGAATGAAAACATTATAATGAAGCAGTGTAATGCTTCACAAACAATTTCCTCAGTGGTAGCTGCATTTTTTTTAAACTATGTTTGAGGTAAACTAAGGGCGGCTTGCACCAGAATCACTAAACGTGTTTAACAGCTAAATAGATTTAAATCTGACGTATTTATATGACTTGACAACTCGCTAAATACTATTTAAGAGTTAAACGCGTTTAGCGATTCTGGTGCAAGCCGCCCTAAGTGTCAAATCAATCAAATCAAATAATTTATAAGTTTAAAAAACGGGTTAGGAAAACCGACTTCAATTCGACTACCAGCTTCATCATCAGATGGTAATGATGATATCAGTTTATTGGGAATGTTCTAGTGACTGTAAACCCCACTTTAAGTCACAGGAAAGCAAAATACGCAATGTTGTGCACGTGGTAGGCATATTTTTTTTCAGTTATTCTTATTTATGACCCAAACTACTGAACCGATTTTGATTAAAATGAAATGGGACCAATCTGGAAGTATCCTTTCAGATAAAAAAAGAATTTTTGAAATCGGTTCATAAATGACGGAGATCTGAGGTAACAACCAAATTGAGAACCTCCTCCCTTTTATGAAATCCGTTAAAAAAACTATTCTCGAGTCTCAAACTTGAGAATTGTCTCAGCATACGAACTTTCATCATCATCATCCTCAACAACCTATACTCGTCCACCTGCTGGACGTAGGTCTCTCCCAAGACGCGCCATTGAGCTCGGTCGTCGGCTCTTCTCATCCAGTGTCCGCCAGCTACATTTCGCAGATCGAACTAATACTCGAGTGGAGATCACGTTTAGGCCAGCGTAGTGTAGGACGCCCTCCGGCGAGATGGGGCGACGATCTGCGAAATACGAACTTTAGTAAAGCAAAATCTCCACAAAAGCTGTAAAGTAGAAATATGCCACACATCACGTGAATCGGTCACCGTTTCCACATACCACAGGATAGGTGACAGTGTGCACCCTCGGGGCTCGCTTTCTCGGAGTCTCATCTCGCCTTCTTTAGCCTAGCGGTAAATGCACAGGGTGGGGTGCTAGTGTTAGCGGCGGCTTTGACGCTAGTACGAGTTTTGTAAACTGAAAGGTTTACCACAGTTAAATCAAGATATGTTACTCTTCGTAGCATCGCGTGGGGTAGGGTTTAAACAAATGAAAATTACAATAAATAATTAAATACCAAGAACAAACATTTGTGCGTGGAAAACATAGATGTTTGTTCTATGTCTGGGTGTTAGTATGTATTATAAATAAATAAATAAATATTCACGGACATTTCACACAACGCCCTCTAGTCCCAAACTAAGCAAAGCTTGTAATATGGAAACTAGATGCTGATAGAATACTTTTTTTAAATATAATACCGCTAGTTGGTTTTATTACTGTGTATTAAAAATTTTAATCCTTATTTATTTCCCGTAGACTTTCACTACACATACGTTTAATATAACTCGAATTCTGCGCCGGCGTCTGTGTTTTCGATCACTTACAATTTGAATGTTTTCAAGAGAGAGTTTTCTTCTAGGCAAATGTGCTACATCGTCGACCGCATCGTCACTTATACCATCAGGTGAGATTGCGGTCAAACGTTTGTCTATAATGTATAAAAAAAAATATACAATTTGCATTATACCCGCCCGTAACTGCAGACGCGCCTCGAGAATGAATACACGCGGCTCGCTAGCTTTGCTTTTGATATCTCTCGCGCACTCTCGCGTCTTTCATCATCGCCGCCGCCGCGCCGCCGTGGGGAATCTAGAGATGTTGATCCTCGTTTTAAAATACACAAACGTAGAAAGTTTACTGTGTGGAAGAAACGAGAATAACTTGTTATTTTTTTCTACTCGAAGTCAATAAGCATTCAGAGGGGTAAATACGAACAAATCTGACAGTCTCCGCGTTACCTAAACCTAACGTATTCGAATCATATTGCGCGTCAACGCCAACTCGACTGCCGAACGTTGTAGCGTCACCGCGCAGTGTATCTCCGATACGCTACCGTTACGATACGTTTACGATTGTCACGTTTATTCGTGATCAAGGCACTGTACAATCCACCACCACGCCACGCCACGCCACGTATTGCTAAAACCTATGGGGAAAAGAAATCCTACTAATATTATAAATGCGAAAGTTTAGATGTTTGGATGTTTAGATGTTTGGATGTTTGGATGTTTGTGTTTCAATCACGTCTAAACTACTGAACCAACTTGGATGAAACTTGGCATATATTTAGTTCGTAGCCTGGATTGACACATAGGCTACTTTTTATCTCAAATAATTAACAGGATCTACAGGATAAAATGAACGAAAAGGATTGGCAGCGCCAATTGGCAAGAGGATTTAATTGTCATGTCATGTCACGTCAGTTTGACAGGGCGTAGTACTACCTCTTTGGTCTAACAACTAGCGTTTGACATTCCAGTAGGTACGAGTTCGGTGTAATGAGGTGTAATGTCAAGTTTCTCAAAGAATTATCCGCTCGGTACACGCACAGATAATAAAATGTACACGGAAACTGTAGACGCGTACGAAGTCGCGGGTAACTGCTAGTGATATAATAAGGATCACGGTTCGGTGGTCCCCATTTCTTTTCCCTGGTCTCAGTTATGGGGGTTATTGAATAAAAAAAAAACAGAAAACCCCACTGCTACACCGTAGCATGCTACGACGTAGACAGTGGAGATTTCTTGAAAAAAAATCTGAAATCCCCACTGATGGGAATATCTGAAATATATCAAATATACACGTGTATCCTACTTCCTACTAATATTATAAATGCGAAAGTTTAGATGTTTGGATGTTTGTGTTTCAATCACGTCAAAACCACTGAACCAACTTGGATGAAACTTGGCATATATATAGTTCGTAACCTGGATTGACATATAGGCTACTTTTTATCCCGAATAATTAACAGGATCTACAGGATAAAATGAACGAAAAGGATTAGCAGCGCTAATTGGCAAGAGGATTTCATTGTCATGTCATGTCACGTCAGTTTGACAGGGCGTAGTACTACCTCTTTGGTCTAACAACTAGCGTTTGACATTCCAGTAGGTACGAGTTCGGTGTAATGAGGTGTAATGTCAAATTTCTCAAAGAAGTATCCGCTCGGTACACGCACAGATAATATAATGTACACGGAAACTGTAGACGCGTACGAAGTCGCGGTAACTGCTAGTCTTATATATCCCCAAGGATGTTCAGTATCCGGAGCTCTGAAAGGTCTTTGTCTCCGATTCGATTTAATATAACACATTGTCAATCTCGCTACAGCTTTTTATGAAGGTACCTTGAATAATAAATTAAAAGGTTTTTATACAGGGTGCAATAAAACCACTTCCGAAAACCTTTGAAGGTTAAAGTACTCATCAATATGAACAACTTTTTCTACAAAATCAACAGTTAGTACGGAATTCCTTTAAGAATACATATGTATAATATGTATGTATATGTATGAGATCGCTCATAATATAAGAACTGTGTCTAATATCAAATTTCCGGTGCAAGTACAATAAAGAGTTTTCTATTTAGGTAATCTAATCTATCTATGTATAAATGGACTTTTCACACAACGCCCTCTAGTCCCAAACTAACCAAAGCTTGTAATATGAGAACTAGATGCTGGTAGAATACTTATATACTTTTTTTTGCAAATACATACTTAATTATACAAAGTAACACTCATAGAACAAACATTTATGTTTGCCACGCACAAATGTTTGTTCTTGGTGGTGATCGAACCCACGACCCACAGCACGGAAGGCAGAGCTATAACCGACTGAGCTGTGACGACTGTTGCCTATTTTTGTTTATGTATCGTATTTTAAAGTTTTCGTTAGTAGTTTTATTACACACGGCAGTATTTAAGAAAAGAAAATAGGCCAAAATAAATAAAATACACTTAAATGATTATAATCCCCAGGGACGGTAGATGTAGACCGTTCAGTTTGTTTTGTATTTAGTACCTACTTAATCAAGATCTTTTGTCTAGAGGTTGTTAGGTCAAAGGAAGAGAAAAATATATTAAAACAATACCTTCATTCGGGATTAATCGTGAGCTTAATAAACTTGGAAATAAACTACTTTTGAATATTTACCGAAATACAATTGATTTTACCGATATTTACAATTCAATATTTATTCGGTAAAACTATTTCCAACCACCCAATTGTATGAGAGTGGCGCGGGGTCGTGAGAGATGGTACAAAAAGAGAGAGGGCTCTACTCGGCAGTGGGTGAAGTCAGGCTGTGGATGATGATGATGAAAATTATTTAATACAAATACAAAGAAATTTCATGTGAAATGTCCATCAATCATCATCATCATCATCATCATCATAGGCAGCTTGTGTTAACCCACTGCTGGGCATAAGCCTCCTCCCTCAAACGCCACTCGTGTCTATTCAGGGGGTGATTCTAGACCAATAGACTTTTTTATCACGATAGATATATCTCCCAAAAACTGTCAAAAACTATGAAGTTTTGACAGTTCTTGGGATATATATCTATCGTGATAAAATGTCTATCGGTCTAGAATCGGCCTCCTGGGCCTTGTAGGGCTTCTCCTGTACGGCAACGATGTCATCCATCCATCTGGCTGTTGGTCTGCGATGGCCTCTTTTGTCCATGATATCTTTTTTTGATGTCCATCAATATTTACTATTTATTTACTAATCAAAATTAATTTTTATTTCTCTTTGTAGTATTTATTCCAAGTTTATTTTTGTATTTGTATACCCAGAAACAAAAACGAAATAAATCCTTTATAAAAAACGCTCTTGAAATAATCTCTTACAAAAGATTCTATCGCAAAGCATAAGCTAATTAAACACCTAATTTGACAGTTGAAAAAAAACATGGCGTCCATCTAGACATTATCAACAAAAAGATCCTTTAGCACAGAGCAGAAAACCTACAGAGCCACAGTTCCCTGCCCAGTTATTGATAAACTTGATGGGAGCTTGGAATAGTTACACCGTGTTTTGTCTTTTGCTTTGACAAGCAGTTTCCGATTTTTTTTATTTTTTTTATACATTATAGACAAACGTTTGACCGCAATCTCACCTGATGGTAAGTGACGATGTGGTCGACGATGTAGCACATTTGCCTAGAAGAAACCTATTCACTCTCCTCTTGAAAACATTCAAATTGTAAGTGTTCGGAAACACAGACGCCGGTAAAGAGTTCCACTCCTTGGCGGTCCTCAGGATAAACGTTGAGGCAAAGCGCTTGGTGCGGACTGTAATGTAATTATGTAATTTGGATGTTTTCAAGAGACCAGGGAATAAGTATCTTCTAGGTAAACCTGCTACATCGTCGACCGTATCGTCACTTAAAATCAAGCGAGATCGCAGTCAAACGCTTGCCTATAAGTTATTTAAAAAAAAAACTCAGCCGCTCGGCTCAACCGGAAACATCCGAAGCTGCCGCTCGACTTTCGGAAGTGAACACACGGACACATCTTTGCGCATGTAGAGGATGACGCGTTCTGCAAAACTGTTGGTCTGTTTTTTTTTATTCTGTGACTTTTAGTAGAAAGACTACGGAGCATAAGGAAGGAAGGGATAGATAGCAATCCGGGTGTAGGTAATGAATTGTGAACGGAACAATGTTTTGTGTTGCTTTGTTAAAAATAAAATGAGGGTATCTTCGGAGCTCTAAAATGACGTTTAATCGCTTTCTTTGGATGAGATTTTGCGTAGATTTGTAATATTTTCCTCTTACCACGATAGATGGAGCATTTTTTTCTTATTTAGTATTTCGTTTCATTGCTATATATATATTTTTTTATTTTATGAAAAATCTTTCTTCGCCAATAAATATTAAATGGTACGTTTTCAATGGGTAGTAGTAGGTACTCATAGATTGTAGGTAGGCACCCACTCAACCTTGTTTATAAAAAAAAGTGAGGCATCAATCAAAATACCCTCCTGATTTCGAGCGGTCACCTACACCTATGACAATTAATTGTATATCTACATGAATGTTAACTTTATGTTACACTTGCAACAAAATTAGCGATTTCCTACCCCATGACTGTGTCCTCGAGTGTACCATCGAGCGATTATCTCTCGATTTGCATAATCGATTCGTTTGCTTATGAATGGAATCGAGGATCGAGATATCGCATGGCTATTAGCGTTATTCGATTTGTTTAATGGTCTATTTAGTAGCTATTGTTCTGAATATACTTTTACAAATAAATAACACGAGATTGTTGAAATAACTTAGAAGCTAGTTAGAGACACGTCCAAACTGCACCTTTTATTTATAAATTTGAGGGTAGTTGCAAGTTTTTGCGCCTGCCTCCTTTCCATTGCGCGATTGAATGGATTGATTGTAACCATTTACAGTGCAAAAACAGCAATGATTATCATACAACGTTTCGGAAGCCAAACGAGGCCTCAGCACGAACGTATCTGACAGTCGAGTCGCCGCGTTACCTAAACCCGTATTCGAGTCATATTGCGCGTCAATACCAGCTCGACTTCCAAACGTTGCAGCGTCACCGCGCAGTGTTACGATATGTTTACGATTTTTTTTTATTTTTTATTTATTTAGTGCACATTATTTCTAAAGAATGTACCCTAATATGATTACAATCTAGCCACAACGTGGGCTAATAAGTAATTTAAAATTAACTTAAATTGCTAGAATTGCTTAATCTAAGAACGTGTCCATTAACACGTTTCTTATTGTCTCTATTTAGGATTTAAGGGAAGACACTATGTTCATGTGTTCTTTAGTTTGTTTTCACAGAATTTCACTTATTTATTACACTAACTCAAAAGGTTTTTTTCCTTTTGAGCCTTGTTTGTTGACATGTGAAATGTGACAATGTTTACGATTGTCACATTTATTTCTATTGAGACCTCTGTAGAGCTTTTCGTAGCATCTCGTAGCACGCCGTAGCTTCGTAGCACCGTAGACCCTCTACGTAGCTTGTTTGTTTCTCCATTTCATTATCTTTTGGTTAATTTTCATATAAATTAAGGAGGGGAAGCGAGATAGATATCTATTAGATTATTCAAATTGAAACGGTTAATTGAGTTGTTAACAAATGGGGCGTGGCTTTGTTGTACAATTTAGTAGGTACTATCTAGATTTTGCTTAGAATAATAATAAATTCAATTTGTAGTAAATTCTCCCTTATTATTATGAAACAATTGAAGTGGCATTGGGCTGGCCATATGGCTTGCAAAACTGATAACTACTCGTGAACAAAGAATTCTACTTGATTGAAAAAGGGAGGGGTGAAGTTTAACGGTTTTGTGTGTCTGTTTGTCTGTGGCGGAGACCTACTTTTGGAGTTATGAGGCCACAAACAAACAGACAGACACACAAAGCCTTCAAACTGATAACGCACGAAAAGGATTTTTTTTAATATATAAAAAACAATTACATTTTCGGTCAATGGTTAAAAACCAGTTATTGTCAAAAATAATCTACAATTCTATTTTACGTACAACAGTTGACTCGAAAGCTGTTCCCCTAAGTTCGCGTCAGAGTTATTAACTAGATGAGTGGTCGGTTAATGTTGTTCCGGTTAAAGTTTACCCCGGCTTCGGTAACTTGCCAACTGACGCTGAAAAACGCTGAAACTATAACTATAGAGTACACATTCTCGATTACGATTTAGATTCTAAAGTGGTTGAACGTACGTGTAGCGTCGCATTTGCTGAAAAGCACTGAAAGTTGGTCAAAATATGCTCGCAGCGTTTTTAGTATTCCGATCCAGTTTAGGAAAAACAGAACACTTATGGTCTCACTCCGGTGTCTGTCTGTCTGTCACATCCACCAGAGCTAAACCATACAAGCCTAGAGAGTTGAAATTCGGAATCGCAATAGTTCGTTACCACCCAAAATTAAAGGTAGGCAAGCGGAAAAAAAATCTAAAAATTAGAGACTATGAAGGGGGATTAAACTGGATAGATAGATAGAAAACTCTTTGTTGTACCTGAACCATAATGAAATTTCTTATTAGACACAGTTCTTATATTAAAGCGAAGTACAATGGGTGGCCTTATCGCTATGAGCGATCTCTTCCAGGCAACCTTGGATATATAATGAAAATTTTTTTGCCCACGTATCAGTTTATTCGCGTCGATTGATACATAGCTTTGTGTTGTTGTGGTAAAGAGCAAGTCCATATCCAGGATATTTAATTAAGCGTCCGTTTTACGAGTTTAATGTTTTGACGGAACATACCGTGGGGGTTTGTGACGGATGGTGTAACGGTAACCTATAAAAACAAACCTATGGCGAAATGAGGCTAAAATATTTTATCACTGTTAAACCACAGGAAATATTTATTTTAATAATAAATAAATATCCATTACACACAACGCCCTCTAGTCCCAAACAAAGCAAAGCTTGTGATATGGAAACTAGTTGGCTGATAGAATACTTATATACTTTTTTTTTGTAAATACATACTTATAATACATAGTAACACCCAGATATAGAACAAACATCTATGTTTTCCACGCACAAATGTTTGTTCTCGGTGGGGATCGAACCCACGACCCACAGCACGGAAGGCAGAGCCATTATCGACTGAGCTGTGACGCCTGTCACAACTTTACAACTGTTTTCAACTTTACAGTTAATACAACTTTTAATACCATTTTTAATACTCGAGTGGAGACCACGTTTAGGCAAGCGTAGTGTAGGACGCCCTCCGGCAAGATGGAGCGTCGATCTGCGAAATGTAGCGCTGACACTGCATGAGAAGACGGCTCTTCTCATCCAGTGTTTCAGCTACATTTCGCAATATCTCCCAACAGTCCAGCACACCGGTGTGCGTTGCTTGGTATGGAAACACTGAGCGGAAGCTTGACGAGACCAAGCTTCTCAAAAAATACGCTCATTGTTTGCAAGCAGCGCACACCGGTGTGGTTGGCGTCAGACGTATTGCACACTGTAAACTCGTACTCGCCCCTCTGTAAGCAAGAACTGACAGACCAGACAAATGGACAAAAGCATTTTTTTCGCTTCGCTCGCGCGGTCAAAAAACTAATCAAAATATTTCAACTAAGTATTAATTTTTAACTTGTCTCACGTGTATTATATAGATCCAGCCATTTATTTCAAACGTAGTATTTCGATGCAAAAGATGGTATCTGACATCGACACGCGACCGTGCCTGGCCGTGTCAGTTACGTGTTTATGCCTTGTGGTCCATGGATTTTTAATGTTCTGTAAAGTTTCATAACTTTAGTGTAAATAAACTTATCTAGTTTATGATAGGATAGAGAGACAGTGAGTCTGACAAAATGTGTTTTATGACCTGCATATAACTCTAGATTCAAATAAAAATTCTAATACAATGTAGATCGCAATCCAATATCGATGAAGTTTCGTACTCGAATTCGAATTGATAGTATTTCCACGCAATATTTAACACAATACGTGACTCTCATTTAGCTGACAAAACAGCGTCAAGAGTACAAATATTTATTGGATCTGGCAATGCGATGCCAATGGTAGTATTCATTCAATACCCGTACAATATTGAAATTAATTTGGTTTACATTCAAGAGTAAGTAACGTCACAGCTTCAGATCGTGAATAAATGTAACAATCGTAATCGTATTGGGTCGCTAGCGTATCCGAGATACACTGCGCGGTGACGTTGCAACGTTTGGCAGTCGAGCTGGCGGTGACGCGCAATATGATTCGAATACGTTAGGTTTACGTAACGCGGCGGCGAATTATGATTACTTTAATGGAATATCTATTCTATTCGATCGAAAAAGACAAAACATACTAGGTTTATTGGTACAGAGTAAAAAAAATCCGTCAGATTTTAACAAAACGTCGAACCGTGATTGCTGTTCGTATTGACGTGTGTATTCAATGTTCAAAATATTTCATGGAAACTGAATTTTTATAAAAACAGTTTTGTATCAATAAACCGAAAAATGAATCTTTTTAACGGATTTCAAAAAAAATATAAAGTTAACGACAGTTGAAATTGATCTTTACCCCTTTATAACAAGGCAGAATTTATTACGAGCACTAGGTTTTAATTTGTGTAGCAGGTAGCTAAAGGATGAACACTAGTTATGTGTATAGCGGTAGTGAGGGTTCCAGTGCAATACAGTCAGGTAAAGTTAATTTTTCGAAGCGCATTAGATTTATTTTTGTTTCGTGGACACACTATAGGGTACGTAAACAGAAATGTATCGAAAGATTTGTAAGCAAGCAAGCCTTTAAATTTTTTAAACAAAGTTTCTACTTGTTAGTTCAACTACCGGACATCCGTTAGTAAAAGACAGACAGGCAGACAATGCTCTTAGCATTAAGTCCTCCTAGCACTACCTATTTGTGTGAAATTTTAAAATAAATAAATAAATAAAATATAGAAACCAGGCATAAAGAACTGGTAAAATTGTTCACTTTGGCCAAATTACATTCTGTTCGTAAACTCATCTAGAAACATCTAAATGTTGCGGCCATAAATCATTATTAGACATTTCATTAAACGCCTAGTTCCGTTATCTCCCTTGGGGCAGTTCGGGTTTTTCGGGGTCAGATGGGGTAAGTCAGGTTTTGTACGTTTTTGTTATTTACGCTCTCACTGCGAAGTTTTTATTCTCGTGATCTGAATATTGAGTTGCCCAGGTAAAATGTCGATGAGATGAATTATATGTTAAAATATTGAATTATTTTTTTTATAAAACTATCCGCGGGTTTCCTCACGATGTTTTCCTTCACCATTTCAGTACACCACTGTACCGATGAAAACCACAAAGTTAGTTCAAAAGTACCCATAGCAACATACATGGCAACATAGATTTACCCCATTGGGGTAGCTCATCCCTTTTGACGGGGGTAAATAGATTTTTTCCCGCTAACTGGCTAGACGAGATATTCATACTTTTTTACTTTGAGTGCCGCAGTAGTTTGGGATACTTTCTGGTTGCAGAGAGCGGGTGTTGGTCTGGCAGATCCCAGATATATAAAGATAAAATATCTTCTTCTTCTTCTTCTTGCTCTTATCCCGCTTCTTCTTCTTCTTCTTCTTGCTCTTATCCCGCTAGGTGGGGTCGGCACAACATGTTCTTTTCCTTCATTCTCGTAAATATAGATGAAATATAAACTAGTCAAACCCTTTCATTTGGTACTCATTATGAGGGAGTTGTAAAAAAATATGTAATCCGCCATTTTATGGCGGCAGCCATCTTGGACCGATTTTCATCAAACTTAGCTAAGAACACTCCCGACTAATTCACATTTCAATAAAAAAAAAACATTAATCAAAATCGGTTCATCCGTTCGGGAGCTATGTTGCCTCAGACACACACTCACACAGACATGTCAAACTTATAACACCCCGTCGTTTTACACCCGGGGTTAAAAGAAAGGTTTATTTCGGAACAACTTTAATGGTACTAGCATATCAGTGGACATTTCACACCAGCAAATGGTTTTTTAGCTTTTTATCGCTACAAGCGATTTCTATCGCAGGTTTCGTTACCTAACCAAAAGAGATTGTCAAAACTAAAAATTCTTAATCCGATTGTTTGCCAGACCAAGTGCCGCTACCTCTACTTCCACTTTTCGGTTTCTATTAGTTTTGGAGAGTTGAGAAGGGTTGAGTTTGTGACTTTTGGGGTCAAGCTACACTATAAGTACGTTTCAGCATTCTTTCTCTTGTTGTGATTGTTTTGTATAGGCTGACGTTTTTTGTCCACAACCGGATTCGAACACACACCCTTAAACTGCTGCAAGTGCTAGTTGTTTTTTTTGTTTGTTTATTTATTAGGATTGCCAAAGAATAATACACATAACTTAAAACCAGACTCAAATAAAAACAAGAATATATAATATCTTTGTATCTTGCTTGTACCTATTCTTTGTTTTCTTATTGTATTTTTCTTTGTGTATGTATTATCTAACTTTTAATGCCAAAATATTTTTTTTCATTATCATTTATTTTTTTTCATTTTGAAGAATATATTTTTTTGATGTCGTCAAAGCCATAGTTTTTTTGACAAATAAACTGTATGGCATACAAACGGATATCCGTTAGTTGAAGAAAAAAACAGCCTCTTAAATCATCGGATAATACCAATGGCACTCTTAAATTGTCAAGCACGTATTCTAAGTTTAACCCGTAAAGTGAGTTACGTACTACCGGTTCCGAATTAAGGGTCCCAGTCGAGTTTATTTATTCGATTTTATTCGTTTTACGAGAGGATGGAAGCTGTGTAGTGGCGGTATTTGTTAGGTCGTAGGCTCATCTGAATTTAGAAAAATTGTGCCTCTTAGAATCTCTGAAAACCAGCGCCGCTCTGCTTCTGCAGAGCTGCATTAAGCTGAGGCAGGAACTTTTTGACTCACATCAACGCGCTGGTCAGCACTCACACCTGCCCAGCCTACCTACCTACCTACCTAGCTAGTAGGTACTTGTAATTGTGTAGGTACTTATTGTTTTCTTTTTTTTATGTTTGTTCTGTGCTGTACCTGTGTTGTGATTGTGTGTCAAATAAATGAATATCTATCTATCTAACTATTTTAACTTTAGAATCTTATCTAAAATCAATTTTTATAAATTGATTTCTCAAATACATTCGATGTCTATTTTGGAGGTGAATATTGCCTAGTTACACTTACACTGCCAATATTTTTTATTGTATAGTGTTTTCCGTCACCATATCAGTCTTTAATAAAGACACTTGACATAGAATATTTACCAAGATCTGCCAATAGTGATATTGTCCGCGGCTGCGCCATTTTTAATTAAATCCAGCGCGACCCATAGTTTGCACAATGCGGACGAGTGGACCCAAGTGCTGAGGTCTCATTTCGACCCAACGGGAAATAAAAATAAAAATAAAGAGGCTGGAAGGTTAAGGGTGGATGTACACGATATCGGATGTGGCGGTACGGATTAACAACAGAACATTGTAGAAAGCAAAATTCAGAGTAAATCAGAGTTGACGAAGGAGTAAGTTGAAGAAGAAGACATGTTATGCCGACACCACCTAGCGTCGGATAAGGGCAGGGAATGATGATAATAATAGAAAACGAATCTGTTTCTGTAATTTTTATTTCAATCCAATTTGACTTTAACTAACTAATTTGACTTTGATACTATTATCTCAAAAAGTACTGAACAGATTTCACTCCTGTTTTCATGGCTTCGTAAACTTAATTCACCTGAGCTAATTGACCTAGGTGTATTAAATGCACTTATGATTTTCAGAAAACGCCTTTCAGTGAGTGTGGGTTTGAATACGAGATGAATTTGCTTGTTTCGCAATAATTTATAAACTACCTACTACTTATAGAAAAAAACGAATGAAAAAATAAATCGTACATCTCACTACTTTTATAACGGCGATGTGATTAAAACATTAACTAGATACAGATTTTTGCTTAAAAGGTACAGGTAAGCACAATGTACACTTACAAAACAGAGCTAACAAAGCTAACAAAGAAAATAAAAGTCGAAAAAATTAAAAAAAAATTGTCATACATAATATACGTTAATGCTTCGGTCGACCTGAAATCTCTCATTACAGTAAACTGGCCGAAATATCTTGAATCAAAAATCTCGTGTACTTTTTGTAACGCAACATGCATCTCATCGCAGTAGCTGCGGCGTCGTGTGTAAGAGCCTTAAGGGCCCACATGAATAGTTATTGGGCGTTTGTCGAAAAGACTGTTTTGGACAAATCACTGCCACAAAAGGTAATGGGTACGACTCCGGAATACGCAATAGTATGTTTGCAGAAATTTCGTTATCCTTATCTTTAACTAGTTACTGCTCGCGGCTTACCCGAACAAACAGTATTTTAATTTAAATACATTTTTACACAGGCGTCACAGTTTAGTTGCTAATAGCTCTGCCTTCCGTGCTGTGGGTCGTGGGTTCGATCCCCACTGAGAACAAACATTTGTGTGTGGCAAATCTTTTTTTCTCTGTGTAAGTGTATTCTAAGTAGGGAATTTATTAAAAAAAAATCTTTGGCAAAAATAAATATTAATGGACATTTCATACAACGCCCTCTAGTCCCAAACTAAAAAAAGCCTGTAATATGGGAACTAGATTGCTGATAGACTTGTTATATACTTGTTTTCTAAATACATAGTAACGCCCAAAAATAGAACAAATATTTATGTTTCCCACACAATAAAATTATTTATTCTTGGTCTATAGAAAAAGTTGTTCATATTGATGAGAACTCAACCCCACGAAGTTTTTGAGAGTGGTTATTACACCCTGTATCAAACAAAGTTACATAATTTATAAGTTAAAAAACTGGAAAACCGACTTCAATTCGACTACCAGCTTCATCATCAGATGATGATGATGACAGTTCATTGGGAATGTTCTAGTCACTATAAACACCACAGGACAGCAAAATACGCAATTTCGTGCACGTGGTTGGTGTTGATTCTTTAGAGGAACAACTGGTGGGTTTTTGCTTTTCCCCAATTCAATGCGGTTTGAATGTACAAACTGGGTTTATTGACAAATTTAGAAAAATGTAAAAATTTAGGTGTGCATCACAAAGGGTCCATCGTTGCTAGCAGTAATATGGTAGGCGCTACGCCGCAACTTGGCATATCGCATCGTTGCTAGCAGTAAAATAGTAGGCGCTGCGCCGCGCCGGGCATATTTTTTTCAGTTATTTCTATTTATAACCCAAACTACTCAACCGATTTTGATGAAAATAAAATGGGACCAATCTGGAAGTATATGCTTTCAGATGAAATAAGAATTTTTGAAATCGGTTTATAAATGACGGAGTTCTGAGGTAACAAACATTAAAAAAAAAAAAAAAAAAAAAAAATACAACCGAATTGAGAACCTCCTCCTTTTTTGAAGTCGGTTAATAAAACAAACATAACATAATTGAATAACGTTGCAACTCGCACAATCGGGGAAGGTAATAAATTATGTTTGAAAAAAGAATTGATTCACACGTTTACCTGATAGCGTTGGGTAACTCTACTTGGTCCATGTTATGAGCGAAAGACTAAATAAATAAATATTCATGGACATTTCACACGACGCCATCTAGTCCCAAACTAAGCAAAGCTTGATGAGATCTAGATGCTGATCGAATATTTACTTTTTCTTGTAAATACATACTAATAATTACATAGT
Organism: Gandaritis pyraliata; assembly: GCA_947859175.1. Classification (NCBI taxonomy): domain Eukaryota; kingdom Metazoa; phylum Arthropoda; class Insecta; order Lepidoptera; family Geometridae; genus Gandaritis; species Gandaritis pyraliata. The sequence goes on along the minus strand of OX401877.1, from coordinate 1,082,133 downwards.
AACACCCAGACATAGAACAAACATCTATGTTTGCCACACACAAATGTTGGTTCTTGGTGGGGATCGAACCCACGACCCACAGCACGGAAAGCAGAGCTATTACCGACTGAGCTGTGACGCCTGCCAATTCTATTTTCTATTGATTCTAATTCTATTGATTGAATTCGTCTTGACTTTAACTTGATCTTGACGGATTTTTATTTTATAACTAAAGGTTATAACTTGTACCACACATCAAACGCTTTTTCCTACTCCACGAAAACTTTCCCTCGCACGCGTCTTCCCTACCATTTTATTTCACACCAAAATAGTTCTTATCATTACCAAATAAGATCTATTATCAACTGTCACCTGTTGATACGTCGACTGGCTTCAAGTTACTTGAAGTTAAAAGGGTGTTTATGCGATTGTGATAGAGTTGGTTTTTGTTTGCAGTTTGAAGAGGAAAACTTTCGACTCGAAGCTAACGTATTCATTATTATCTAATAATAATCTGTTGTTTGTCTGTTGGTAGTGATTTGCGGTTTGTTTTGGAAATGGCTTTTTGTGGCTAACTAGGTACTTAGATAAAAAAGTTCCTGTTTTTGTGGCGAATTTTCAAAAAATCTAAATTTCTAGATTATTCTAAAGCCTTCTAGAGGTCTTCTTTGAAGAATAAAAGTATTCAAAAGAAGGTAACCTCACTGGACGATATCTTTCGTGAGGAAAATGTCCATTCTTGGGTCCCAACCCATTTTTGGGTCGGATTGGAGGTTATCGATTTTTCCTGCACCTGTATATGCGCAATCGTTGTTGCACCTAACTTCAGAGGGATAAACATCCGTTGTGCGTACTGTACTACGTTTTTTTTTTTGTTTTTTTTTTTTCCTTAACCTATCTCGTCCCACTGCTGGGCAAAGGTCTCCCCCAAAGACTTCCAATGTTCTCTCTCCTGGGCTTCGTCCCACCATCTCCTTTCAAAGTACTACGTTAGTACATTTATATAACAAGTGCAAATTAGTACATCGCTATCGCTTCTGTGTTACGTAGTAGATGACTGTAAATGACTGATGGCATTTTAATGATGTGTTAATATCATTATAACTAGTTTTTCAGTTATAGCCCCCAAAACACCCCATTTACTGTTCCATCCACCTACCAGTTAACCGTGTTACAATATTTTCATATTACTCACCTTGAGGGTAGAATGAAAAATTATTACACCTCAAGACTAAGTGTGTATGCCAAGCAACGCTGTATAAGTTGATAAATGAACCAGCGGGCATTAAATAGTATCGCCTAGATATGAAACTCCCAAACAAACTTAGCAATAACGCTTCGCAGACGAGTGGTCGTTGCATGTTTGGTTGAATGCTTATTAAGGAAACCGCGACCGACTAAGCTTCACGCTGTTCTGTTATACTAGTGTGCTGCGAAAACTTTTTAATTTTAGTGTTGTAGTTGGCATGCAGAATAATTTTTCTCGCTCGCTCTAGTACACTACCTTGCTAGCAACAGGTATAGTAACCCATCCTAGAGTGAGTGTAACTTCAGACAGACGATGAAATGAAATGAGAAACTACATTTGACAAAACACAGGACATTAACATGTGCAAATGAAACATTTACGGGCAGGTCTGTAGAATGCTATGTACTTAGTATGAACAAACTTAAAACTGCTAATCAAAAAGTCATCTATTCATCGAATCACACCTATCGATCGAATTTGAATCTGCTTGTCAATGGAAAAGACAAAACACGGTGTAACTATTCCAAGCTTACATCTAGGGCGTCTTGCACCAGAATCACTAAACGTATTTAACAGCTAAATCGATTTAAATCTGACGTATTTGTATGACTTGACAACTCGCTAAATACTATTTAAGAGTTAAACGCGTTTAGCGATTCTGGTGCAAGCCGCCCTAGTTTATTAATAACAGGGTGTGTATAAACCGGGTATAAAGTACAGTTCGTAAGTATATAGCATAGTTTGCACGAGTTTCGTTTCTATACACTAGTGGTTTTATTAGTTTTGCAACTTGCTTGTTTAAAATTTAAGAAGACGGGTGCATAGTGAGATTATACTGTGGAGAATAATGAAGTGTTTTCAAGTGCTTTTAAACTGTGTCTTGGTTTTATAATCTTAAAAGTTAGTATCGTTTTAGTAGTAGAATTCTTTGCTTGAAGAATTAGCAGTTTTAGTACGAATACAAGATATTTATGAAAGAGTTCGTCAGGGTTCAGTACTAGCACCTATGTTGTACAGTGATGCTCGCATTGCTGTGTTCCGGTTTGAAGGGTACGAGACATGGAATTTAACACTAACCTAACCTAACCTTAACCTACGTCTGTAAATAATGGCCGCAGTCCAATATCACACAGTGTCCTGTTTCTAACAAAAAGAGTCTTCGCATTGATTTAAAAGTCAATTGGTACTCATTTATTCAACAAGTAATTAAATTAAAAATTTAAAAATCCCCCAAATCTTGGACCGATTTTCATCAAACATAGCTAAGAACATTCCCGACTAATTCACCTTTCAAACAAAAATAAAACAAAATCAAAATCGGTTCATCCGTTCGAAAGCTACGTTCTACGTTGCCTCAGACACAGACACGTCAAACTTATAACACCCCGTCGTTTTTGCGTTAGGGGTTAATAAAATCAAAATGAGCATTTAGAATAGTCTTAGATACTAGGTGATTCTAGGTGGTTCCTCACGACCAGAGCCTAAGGATTGAATCGCACGATTCTGGCATCCAGCCTCCAGCTAGCTTCTGTAATTTCATCGACTTAGTAGAAGGCAATTAGCTCCAAATTCTGCAAAACAGATTTATCATAAACGCGTTGTCTGTGAGATTCAAATTAATTGCTTATTGTTTGTTTGTTTGTTCGAGTTAATTTCATCCCTCTGCCACTCCCTGAATCAAAAGTTTATAATACTAGTAGATTAATTAATTAAATAAATAAATAAATAAATATTCATGGACTTTACACACAACGCCCTCTAGTCCCAAACTAAGCAAAGCTTGTGATATGGGAACTGAACTAGATAGCTGATAAAATACTTATATACTTTTTTTTGTAAATACATACTTATTAGGTATACATAGTAACACCCAGCCATAGAACAAACATCTATGTTTTCCACGCACAAATGTTTGTTCTCGGTGGGGATCGAACCCACGACCCACAGCACGGAAGGCAGAGCCATTACCAACTGAGCTGTGACGCCTGTCACTATTAATTCATTATATTATCATTATAATGACCTTGACGTGTTTGAGACGGATTGGTGGGAAACCGCCAAGGACCGGGATAAGTGGAAGGGTTTGGGGGAGGCCTTTGCCCAGCAGTGGGACGAGATAGGCTAGTATAAAAAAAGATCATTATAGTTCGTTCGTTCGAGTTAGTGGCCAATTCTGGTGACGGAAGTTTTTAGATCTTGTTTATTTCATATACTTACAAAGATCTTATGGTAAATATAATGACTAGAACAGACCCCGCTGGGGTACTACAATATATAATTTTATACCTTTAAGGCTAAGTAGGTTGGCAAGGAGGCCTTAAGGCGGCCTTAAAACTCCATAACTACAGTTGGCCATTAACTCATACGCACGAACGAAGGCTGAGTACGCGGATGGTAAGGTAAGTATTAATTTTGTAGTCAAAGTCATAAGTCTTTGATTCAATAAAATCACAAGAATCATTTAGAATCGTGTTATATAACTAGGTGGTTCTAAGTGCCAGTTTGCCGCAGGCAGAGCCTAGAAAAACGGGCCTGGTTCCTGTGTTTTTTTGGATGATCCTTTTTAACCCCCGACGCAAAAACGACGGGGTGTTATATGTTTGACGTGTCTGTGTATGGCTGATGCAATGTAGCTCCCGAACGGACGAACCTATTTGGATTTATTTTTTTTTGTTTGAAAGGTGATTTAGTAGGAAGTGTTCTTAGCTATGTTTGATGAAAATCGGTCCAAGATACTTTGAGTGAGACAAGTAAACGTTTTCACATTTCTAATCTGTGGCATACATTTACGGGACGTCCAATTATATTGTACTGGGGGAATAGAAGTCTCGTTTAGTACAGAAATGTTTAATTTAACATGTTTAGCGTTTGCTTTATTAATTTCCGACTGTTTATAATTTATTTTGTCGTTCAAAATTAGCGTAATAAAGTTCCACCGATTCCATTGTTTAATTTTCATAAACAAACCTAATTTGACAGCATTAAAAATGTTGCCGTCGCTCTCTCATAAACTGAAATGACAAAGACAGCTATAGTTATAATGCTGTCAAATAAGGTGAGTTTAGGAAAATTCCGGTTTAAGAATGTTTATTTTTCAGAAGAATGTACATATTCACTTATTGAAAATACATTGTATGGTACAAAATGAGCTAGGTATATGCGTACATAAGTCTAAGTAAGGTAAATGTTATAATGATACACTTGCCCATTTGAATACAGATTTCATAACGTAAATAAACCACAAATCTTGTTCATTGACATAAAAACCCGCCATACTTACCTGCTCCAGGCCACTTCAACCCCAAGCATCCCCTAAACTGACCCTCAAACAAAGCACCCTTTAAATACCGACGGTACGGAGTACACAGTTATACAGAATGTATTTTAATAAACAGGGTGTTTTGATACAGGCTGTTTTTTGATATAGGGTGTTTTTTAATATATGGTGTAAACAAAAAGGGTTAAATTATCACGTTAAAGCACTTCGATAATAAATTAACCTCACTTATGTTCAATAATATTAAACTGTGAATGTTTATGGTAGTTTCATGTTTGGATGATAAAATGTATGCCGAGTCTTAGATAAATGCAGTTAAAAGTTAATGTTACAAAGATTTAAATTTTTTTCCTACTCAACAAAACTTGCAACCAGTGAAAATCTAACATAATTTCAAATAAGAAAAGATATTTTTTTTTTAATAAATTTATAAGCAAGCGTTTGACCGCAATCTCACCTGATGTTAAGTATTTCCATACTTAAATAAATATCCATACAGTTTTATTAATCCTAAGTGGCTTAATTCTAGATAAAAAAAAGAGCACACGTGTACGAAGTTGCGGGTAATAACTAGTAAGTACCTAATAATTATAATTGACATTTAAAATATACTGCACTTGAGATCTGACATCAATCTAACCCAAAACGTCCCCTAAATTACATACCCTCAAAAGCACCCTCTAAATAAGGGTTCGAAGGGACCACAACAACTCAATTAAGTTCTCTTATACGTTCATTTCTTGAATAAGATCATTTGACAAACATTTTAAAAGGAATAAATGCTGGACAAGTACTTTGGTCTCAACATGTCCCAGGTACCACGGTTTGTAAGTACATGCCGTACTTACAAACCGTGGTACCTGGTGACCCTTGACGCTGTATAATTCATCGAAAATAGGATGTTAAGACTGGTTTTTTAAAGGTACCTACCTAAAAATTTCAAGGGTCTATTAAAGATTAATTAGGGTTAGTATCAAAAGGCACGATAATAAAATTGCAGATTTTTATTTTTTTTTGTATTCAAATTTTAAATTTATTTTTAATTAATTATTTTTATTAACTAATTTTAAAAGTTACTCGCGGCAATAATTTTTTTTCCTTTTTCAATAATTGCTTCTTAGATTCACGAGATAATACACTTTTTGATTTGAAACTATCACGGTTATAAACATAATTTTTACTAAAAACAGAATATGTGAGTTTTAATCATGATAAATATTCCGTTTTTAGTTAAAACTATGAGATGATACAATTTTTCAAACACACAAAAATGTCTTGTCTGGGGATCGTAGCTACAACCTACAGCATAAAGGCCAACTGAGCTGCGAGACCTGTCAAATACGATCGACCTCACAGTACAGTCGGCTGCAGAAACAAGTGCTCTCTTAATGCCTGGTACAGTCGGCTCGATTGGTTCCGGACAAATGGCGGCGTCGAGGACGGGCTATTACTGTCGCGTGCTTAGGTTGGGGACACAGCAAAGGTTTTTCTAAACTAACCTAATTCTATTGCACTAAAAATGTTGCTGTCCTTTACTCATAAACTGAAATGACAAAGATGGCTATAATTTTAAAGTTGTCAAATTAGGTAGTTCTAAAAATAAAATGCGATAGCAGAGTCACCACTGTTGGATTTTTGGTTTTGGGTAACAAAATCATAAACGCTAATATGTTTTATTTTTTAATAAATATGAAAATATTTTTTTTGTTCCCGGACTTGGTCGATTCTCTTCTAATAGTCAATAAATCACTCAATATTGATCATCTACTGTGCTTATAGACTTGTAGTTTTTGGAGGCCTATGACTGCCTACAAAGCTGTTATCACAATCATAACCTTCCTTATTGCTTCGGCTGTAGTCAAGCAAAGAGTTCCCATTGTACCGCTATCTTAATAACCGGTTTGTACCGCCTGCATCCGGAAACCGGTTAATTTGTACGCGACGGGCGATTCACTGCCTTCGCGGAATCACTGGTCTGTTTGTTTTACTATTTTGAGAATAACCCTCCGTTTTAGTGACGCTTTAAGCTGCGGCCATTTTGTACGCGCAGAATGTTTAGATTACAACTTATTGAGATTGTCTTTCCTGTGGATACGGCCGACTAGGCTGAGAGGATGGTATAGGTACTGGGCAAGCTAACTCCATTAAAAAACAATTCTCAGACGATACATAATCGTGGGTTCAAATCCAGTCGTGCATCAATAGGGTTTTCTACTCTGAAAATTTGTGTGCGCAATGCAAAAGGTGAAAACAATTTTCCGAATAGAAAAATCTATTGGTGCTCAACCGGGTTTGAACTCACGACCTTAGAATACCGACGACCACTAAACCACCGGTGTCAGGATGTATTACTATTTACTCGTACAAAACGTACAAAAAGCTACACAAGGGAAGGTATGTAAATCTTGACAAAGTTTCGCGACGCGAGTTACGGAACGCTCCCGGAAGACAAGTATTTTAAAAAGAAACAATACGTTTTTATTTCACCAACCCCACTTTGTCGTCACAGTGCAGAGAGTTCAGTAGGTTATTGTGATATATTTAATATTTATATATTTGACTGGTATATTTGTTTATCGGATGTGAATAGATAGATTATTATGCAACATTGTTACATGTCATGGTAATCTGGCTTTATCTTTGGTAAGGTAAAACCAGGGATAGATAATAGTCTTAGTGGTTACACGACGCCGCCTTCCTCTGGATATTTTTCTTTGGTATAGGTTTTCTATTCTAGGGATGGACAAATCTTGATGATAATGTAAAGATCACGAGAAGTCGGTGAATGAAGGTCTGCCCAAATTCGTTCGTTTTGAAAATCTATAGAAAGCTGTTTTGGAAAGCTTGATTCCGCAAAAAAAAATGTTCGTATTGCAAAATATACGTTTTTTTACCCCCGACGCAAAAACGAAGGGGTGTTATAAGTTTGACGTGTCTCTGTGTGTGTGTGTGTGTGTGAGTCTGAGGCAACGTAGCTCCTGAACGGATGAACCGATTTTGATTTTGATTTTGTTTGAAAAGTGAATTAGTCGTGAGTTCGGGAGTGTTCTTAGCTATGTTTGATGAAAATCGGTCCAAGTTTCGAAGGTTTTTGAAATTTTTAATTTAATTGCTTGTTTCTACGTTTCGGGGTTCCGCTCGCGGAATTCCTCCAGCTTTATCTCTTTTACGGACGTAAAGTTAAAGTCTGTCAGGTGTTAGTTGCGCGTTCATCAGAGATTTATTATCAAAAAGAAAAGTACTAAATAATCCTTAATACATTCTTGTCATCGACTCGGGAACAGCTGCTATCGTAATTCGTCTCACACCCATATTCAGAGACGCCAATTAATTTTAATGGGCCGTTAAATGTTTCTTAGTAATGACTGTTAGGGATTTAATGAATGTTACGTACCTACTGTTAGTGGTTTGATAGTGCCTGTTACATAATGAAATGGGATCAAATTGAAAATGCCAGGTACGGTAGATATCTCCGATTGGTACTAAATAATCCTAAAAGTTGGGATCAAAAGTACATTGTACTTGTACTTGTAGGGCGGACCATTTTCCGCAACTAGGCCGCAAGCGGGCCCTTTTTGCGTGATGGGTGGCGGCCGTTATTCCAGCCACCCGATGTCCTCCAGGAAGGCCAGCAGCTCGCTCACGCCGGTGCAGGCTTCCTGAGGGGTCCCCGGTGAGCCGAGGTGTTGTGCCCTTTGAGACGCCACGCTGCTGCACTCCAGGAGCACGTGCGCTGCCGTCTCGTCTGCTGTCAAGCACCCCCTGCACAGGGGGCTGTCTGTAACACCTAAAGTAAACAGGTGTTTGTTTAGGGAGCAGTGACCCGTGACAATGCCGATGACCCTTCGGAGTTTGTCGCGTGTCAAGTTCAAAAGTACATAAAGATGATACTAAAATTTATAAATAAATAACTTTATTTTTACAAAATAATTCATTGTTATTTTTGTGATCATAGTCGTTTTAATTTTTTAGTTGTTTAAGCTATGGAAGCTAAAATGGCTGATAAGTCGCTATAAAATTCCGGAAATAATCCTACTAATATTATACCATAATATCAAAGTTTGTATGTTTGTGTTTCAATCACGCTGCAACTGCTGGTCCGATTTGGATGAAACTTGGACTGTTGAAACAATTGAAAATAATGTACAATGGGTGGCCTTATCACTAGAAACGATCTCTTCCACCTTAGGCTTTTTATCCCGAAAAATTAACAGCGTGAACGAGGCGGGGATGAATTCGCGGGCGGAAGCAAGTTATAAACTTCAACATTACCTTAGTAGGTTCAATGAACACATTTAGTTGTCTAAACTTACAGTTTTTAGTATTTTCACTGTGGCTTTTCATATAAGCAAACAGTGAAAAATCTCAAGTGGTTGCCATTTAACGCCCTTTCGCACCCCCAAGCATTTTCAACCCCCTAAATGGGGCTTTATTGAATTTTCTACCAACAGTGCTATTAACGTAACCTACTTCAATTTGTGAAACTGTCTGTTTTTGTAATAAAGTTAAATTTATGAGCACTGTGGGTTCTATTCCCGGTTCGAGTCAATATTCTTGCGTGATTTGCGAATGTTCTTCAAGCTTTGCTTAATTTGGGACTAGAAGGTGTTTGGTGAAATGTCCATGAATATTTGTAGTTACTTACTCGTTCGTATGACTTAGTGGCCAACTCTGGGAGTGTTTAGGCCTCTTAAGGCCTCTGTCATGGTTTTACGACTGCTAGAGCCGGGACAGTGTAACATGCCTTCCGAAGCACGGAAGCGTAAAGATGTAAATGCCACTAGCGGTCACCCATCCAAATAGTGACCACGCCGAACGTCGCATAACTTAGATAATCGGTGAAGATTGACTAGGCAAGCCTAGCCACGAGTGCTTCTGATATATAGCTGCATTTGCTACTCTGTGACAATGATCTCTCAACATTTTGCTTTACGAGAAAACTTGTATGTTTTATGTTTGACGGGATAACTTTGTTTTCTTGATAAATAGATTTCACAAAGTTCTTTTCCTGGATATATACTGTGACGAATTGTGTGAACATCATCATCATAACGGCCTGTAGAAGTCCACTTCTGGTCAGAGACATCTCCCGTGATTTTCCAGAAAGATTACGAACATCCATTAAATATATCAATGTTCATGGACATTTCACACAACGCCCTCTAATCCCAAACTAAGCAAAGCTTGTTTTGCAACACTTCGCTTACCAGTTCGCGGTCATCAGAGCACATTTTGTTTCCCAATGTTTATCAGTTCAATGAGTTATAAATTTTATTAATCTTATCAAAGCTAACATTTTAATGCATATGGCTTTTTACATCCTAGGTGTATGATACTCCTAGTATTAAAGTTAACCCTCTATGTGTCTATTAAGGTAGTCCCATATATACCTACTAGAAGGAAGAGAGGAAGAGGAAGACCGCGTATTAGCTATATGAGCCAAGTGAAGGCGAAGATAGATGTCATGTCGTATAAGGACGTCAAGGAAGCTGCCCTGAAAAGAAGAACCTGCCGGGAAATGCATATGTTACGCCGACAAAGACGTAGCTCTTAAATTAGAAAAGAGATATATGCCTACTATTAAAGTCTGTAATACACTTGAGTCCATAAAAATATACGTCAACAACCGGAACAATGCACGCGCGTACACTACGTTGCAAACAAAAGTAGCAATTCCACTAATGGACTGGTTCTGTTTCCAATCCACTACCGTGCTGTCTTGTTATCTGATCACTTAGTTTATCTGTTTATGACGATTGTGTGGGTTAAAAACCGGGTTTTTCGGGGTTTTATAAATGCGAGCTTTTAATTTGTATTTACATGTCCACCTTTTGATCGGCTTGTAAAATAACTGAATGGTTTTTTTATTGAAACAGATTTTTTGTTTATGTTGTTTCGTTTAAAGACATAAAACTATTTATAGTTTTCATTGCCACAGATCTTTAGAAGCTGTAAACTGGTTATTTAAGTACTATTTGGTTACTGTACGCTTAAAACGCTAAAGCAACGGTATTACTCGTTTTTGTGGCCACAAATCGTTAGGAGCTGTAATCGAAGTGTAACTGTCCACTTTTTACCACCCAGTCTAATAAAACCTAGTCAGTATGTTGCATAACGTTACCTATCTCAAAGCAATTACTCATAGCACTTATCAGTCACATTCAGGGTCTGGTATCTTAGCGACCTACTGATAACGCAGTGCTAGACTGAAACTCGACCGCGATGGACGCTATAGACTTCACCGATAAAGTGGTGATAGTCACTGGAGCCAGCTCAGGTATTGGAGCTGCATCAGCAGCCCTATTCGCTAAACATGGCGCGAAGCTAGCTCTGATTGGAAGAAACGAAGAGAGATTACACGCAACCGCAGAAAAGTGTTTCCAAACAAACGGATTAAAACCTCTTTGCATCGTACTGGAGCTGACAGAAAAGGACGCATGCGAGCGAGCTGTCAAAATGACAGTCGACACCTACGGACAGATTGACGTATTGGTAAACGGCGCGGGAAAACTAGTGCTGGGATCGCTTTTCGATAACACAATCGACACTTTCGACGAGATGGTTGATATCAATCTCAGAGTTCCGTACAGGATGACGCACATAGCATTACCGTTTCTGGTTAAAACGAAGGGGAATGTTGTGAACTTAGGGACGACGCAAACCTATAAACTACGACACGGGTTTTTACCGCACACGATAGCGAAATGCGGACTAAACAAGTTCACAAAAATGGCGGCTTTTGAGCTAGCGTCAGTCGGAGTGAGAGTGAACTCTGTGAACCCAGGATTGACAAGAACGAATATACTGTCAAATCTAGCGATGTCTGATGAAGAAATCAGCATGGCGTATCAAAGACTATCGACTGACTGTAACATGAAAATTATGGAGCCCGAAGAGATTGCCAAGATGGTGGTTTTTGTGGCAAGCGGAGTGTGCCCGAGTTTGAACGGTGCTGAGATGTCTATCGATGGTGGAACGATGTGAGTTGTGAACTCTAGAAGGATAAGCGACTGATATATTTTATGTGCCATAGTACTCGAAGATAGGGAATCCTAGTGTAGGATTCTCTCATCCTCATCCTAGTTATCCTAGACAGAACCATTGTGAGTGTTGTAGGATATAAGAAAATGCAGTATCAAGACGTAATTAAAAGAATAATGAGTCATTAACGGATATAAGTTTTTAGGTAACGTTGAAAGCTGATAAGAAACTTATTTGTTGTGGCATTAGTTACGCTGTGATTATATTTTTTATATTTGATAGTACTGTACTTAGTTAATGTAGATGAAGAAGGAAGAATGTGGTCTAGGATACTCAAATTAAGCCAATTAAATTATAATGTTTTTTAATTAAGTTTATTGATTTAATTTGAATAAAGTGTTACTTAAATATCTACTTAGTACTCATCCAATGTAACTTGATTACAATAATTTTAATTAAAACTGTAATTGGTCACATTTCCGCAAAGTCACGTCTTAAAACTCCCTTTTGGGGGGAGAGACTGAGAGAACCGGGAAAGTCTTTATGGCTGGTTAGTACGAATAGATGCCTTCCGGTGTTCAACTTTGAATTTGCTGATATCATTATCAGCTGAAGTTTTTGATGCCGGTAATAAATCTTCTTATCAAACTCAAATTGGATCTGGGAAATTATCTATTCCAGTTTTTGATAGGTTATCTGTCAGTGGTGTTTACTAAAAACATGAAAAATGTTGTCAATGTGGAAAAGGTCACAAACACTTTACCGAGTACAATGCGGTCTCCACTCGTGTACTGAGTAAGAGTTTTAACAACATTATCTCCGCCAAGTCTTCACCTATTTCATAGTTGCTATTTGTTCCATAAAACTTTAACACCTCATCGTCTCTTGGAAATACGTCCACACAAATTTTAAATTGGGTTTCTAGGTCTTTGTACTTAATTACTATTTTTATTTTATTAGGTTCCGCCCGCGACTTCGGCCGCGTTTCGTTCGTCCTGTTAATTTTTCAGGATAAAAAGTACCCTAAATGTGTTAATCCAGACTACGAACTCTAGATATTTTATATTCCAAGTTTCATTCAAATCAGACCAGGGTTTACCCCAATACTACATAGGTACCTACTATCGGGATGACGTCAAAATGATGTCGTAAACTCGGTTCAGCCACTGGTGAAACGTATTTTCGGCCGAGATATGACGTCAGCCCTATTAGAGTAAAATCTCTGCCAAACTGAGTATAAAGGCCCTGCAATAAGTTGCAGCGTGATTGAAACACAAACATCTACGGTGTTATTATAGAAAATCACGATAGTACAGGTTTAAACCAGGACTATGTAGTCCAGGTTTGTTACGGTAACTAAGTTGATCAGGGTATCAAAATATTTCCTTATTACAAAACCGAGACTAACAAAAGACTTGTTAGTACTATGACATAGACCCTGGTTTATTTATTATCCACAGACTAATTAGAAAAAACGTGTGTTTAGGGCGCCATCTAGTGTCGAGTAGCGTCAATAAATGAAAACTCATCGATCTTGTCTATGGTTTCTTTAAAACCTGACCTAATGAAACGTCATTTTCGAGTTGCTGACACTTACACTGACAGTAGATAGTACAGACACACGTCTACAAAGAAGAAAAACTGTCAGTTGCCTGTCATGTCAATAAACGCGCGAAGGATAAATAAGTTGAAATCATTTGAATACCTAGGTCTAATAAATGGATAAAACCAAGAAAATAAGGGCTCAAAACTGGAGCGGTGAAGAAAAAGTAATTCAAGAACAAAAAACATAATTATTTACAAATAACATAATAATAGTTAAAACATAATTTTTGACGTTTGATCTGTGATTTTGAGGTTAGTTTCGAGGAAAAATGACATCGCTGTCAGTTTAGTACCAAAGTTCCAAGTTAGACCAGAGTTAAACTAGGGGTCTCGTAGGTCTAACTTTAGTACCATAGATGTTTCGGTAACAAGAGATAAACTTCGTTTTGTAATACCGTTTCGAGTAGTCCATGGTCTAAGCCTTGATTTAAACCTAGACTAACTTTAGTCCTCGTATTGGAATAAGGCGGCTAAACTTTGACATTTATAATATTAGTAAGTCAGGATATAGAACTACTGAAATAGTCTGCTAGCTCAAAGCAGGGTATGAAACTATACCTAGTATAGTACCTAATACATCAGTAAAACACTATCCCGGTCCGTAGTGCATTTGCAAGCGTCAAGTGACAGTCGGACAGACACATTGACGTTCGACGCGCGCTAATTATAACCGGGTTTTGCTCGAACCAGTTATTGCCGGGTTTAATCGGTTTATGGTTTTGAGCTTTAAGGGTTGATATAGGGTTATAGTCATCATTCTTAATTCAATAAAATCTCAAAGATAATTATGATTGTAGGTGCCAGTTCTACGCGACCAGAGCCTAGAAGAACGGGCAAGAAACGAAAGAAGAAATGTTTTTTTGTATAATCCTTTTTTCAAAGAAATATATTTACTTAAATGCTGAAGTTTCAGTGTACTGACAGTATAGGTAGATAACTTTCAATTGTATAAATGCCTGGTGCTGTAATAAGTGTCAATGAAAACATAGGTAGGTTGTAATAATATTTTCATAATAAATTGGCCCTCGGGCGGGAATACTTCTGAGCCTGAGATTGACCCAATATGATTTGCTCGTCGAATTTAAATTTTTGGCTTTTATTCTGAGGAACGATTATAAAAACGTTATTTAGTTTAGATAAAAATATACTATTTTATGCTCTCTAAGAGTTTGGCTTGAAAACAAAAGATCAGTACAATAGGTCAATTTATTTAACTGCAATATCTCATACAATAATAAAACAAACATCTATGTTTGGCACACACAAATGTTTGTTCTCAGTATCGATCGAACCCATGATCCACGCACGGAAGGCAGAGCTAAATGCCGACTGAGCTAAAATGTCTTTGACGTTTATTTGGTTTAATAATAATAAATATATATATAATTTATGCTTGGTGAAGCATAAATGTGACAATCGCAAACGTATCGTAACGCTAGCGTATCCGAGATACACTGCACGGTGACGATACAACGTTCTCCAGTCGAGCTGGCGTGGACGCGCAATATGATGCGAAAACGTTAGGTTTACGTAACTTTGTTCGTGATTACCTCTCTGTTCTATTTTATTACCGTTGTCAAAACGTTTTCAACCCGTCCATCCTCATAAGTTCAAAGCTTTTAAACTCCAATAACTCTTCCCGACAGACGTGAATCGATTTACAACCTTATTGCACACATTATACGTACCGTTCTCCTTTGAAGCGGAACACAATGACCAATGTCTTCGTTGGATAGCTGCCAGATGTATCGTCCAGTGTAAACGGAGCTATGACGTAGGTGGAATATGATTTAGAGGCAGGTCAGGGTAAAGTGGTGGTGGGGTGAATTTGTGGTGCGCTTCAAGGAGCGTTTTACATATGTTTGGTTGCTAATCTACGGTGTAATTTGGATATATTTTGTTGATAAATTGAGATATTATTTTAATGGATATTTGGTTCTTTCAGCTATTATTTGCAGTGTATATTTTATATTTAGAATTTTATGGATATTATCAAGAGCTCTACCAGACATTTAAAAATCAGAAGGTCCTTGAAAATAAGCGGTAGCCGACAGAGACGCAACGCAAAAGATGCAGGTTAGATTTACGCGCGGTGAACTCGTATTTACTAACACCCAAGCAGTGATGCTCGCATTGCTGTGTTCCGGTTTGAAGGGTATGGGTGCCGGTGCTATTACACGCACATGAGACTTAACACCTTTGTATCAGAGTGGTGGACAATGCCTCGTACGCGGCATGTGAAGTGGACGAGACGTCGTCAAAGTCAAAGATCTTTTATTCAGTAAAATCATAAGTATCATTTAGAAACGTCTTGTACTAGCCGATTCTAGGTGCCAGTTCCTCGTGATCATAGTCTATATATTGTTATAAGCAGCGGTAACCGCTTTACATCAGATGGGTAATCTGCTTATGACGTCATATGGTGTTTTTCATGTATGTGACTGTTGTCATGATGATAATATTTTAAGCCCGGGTGTAGTTTAAATGGGGCTTTAGTTCAAACTTTAAATAAATCCAGTTAAATCCTTATTTATAACTGGCAATTATTAGTACACATTAAATTTTATAGCTCTATTGGGACCTATTTGTATGTATTTAATGAATTTAAGGCTAATCCGAACGCATTATAATAATATAAATGTGTACGTAGTATAAATCTTTTATGAATAAAAGTCAATTTCCGGTACTCCGATTCCATCGCATATCAATTTCATAAGTTACGAACGAGGGTAGTTGAAAGTTGAAATTTCCGGCTCGCGTTGTCAGTAGTTCGCTGACTGTCGCGGCGGGCGGACGTGTGGAGGAAATTAAAAGTTTCAAACATTTGAGATGGAATTCGATTGGGATTTTTTTATTAAGACGCTATTTACTAGTAGATATTTCTCGGCCAAATCGACCTTATTCGCAAAATATCAACTGATTAAAGTAGGGTTTCCTCATGTACCGTTTGAAAGCACGAGTTATACGGTCAATTTAGTCGAGTAGAAAGACCCATATATTTTGTCTGGACCACATTCAAACTCCTGACCTGAAGGTGTACTCAGACCACCTCCTCTTTCTAACCACCAAAATAAACCAAATTTTTGTTCTCAATGGGGATCGAATTTGTGATCTACAGCGTAAAGAGTATAGAGACCACGGAGCAGATAATGTATACTTCTCCTTTCCATTTTAACCTTTCTTTTTTCTGTCAAGTGAAGAATAAATAAATAGTATTTAGTTGAGGATAACGTACTGTCAGAGCAACAGTATAGAGAGAGCTATGGTCGGAGTTTCAGATAGAATCTGAACCGAGGTTATCCGACAAAGAATTTAGGTGGTCGACATAGCTCAGAGGATTAGCAAGGTGAAACGGCAGTGGGCCGGCCATGTTTGCCGTAGAACCGACAATCGTTGGAGCAAACGAATACTCGAGTGGAGACCGCGTTTAGGCAAGCGTAGTGTAGGACGCCCTCCGGCGAGATGGAGCGACGATCTGCGAAATGTAGCGCTGACACTGCATGAGAAGAGCTGAAGACCGGGCTCTGTGGGGCGTCTTGGGAGAGACCTATGCCCGTGGACCCAGCAGTGGACTGATATAGGTTGACAATGATGATGATGATGAGAGCAATAGTTCTATGACAACGTACTAGGTATACCAACTGAGGTGTGACGCCTGTCATAGATTGATAAACATATTCTCTTATGCTGTCTTGTATATTGGACTGCGCTGATGTTATTTACTGTTCGTAAAACGCTGATTTGTAACGTCTGGGACTGTGATTGGTTTACTGCTTGTTGTCTTGTGTGTTCCTGTGACACAGACCATGTTATAAGCACTTAAGTACTTAATGTTGAATGTTACATAATGGTCACAAAAGATCTCGCGATGTTTCCAAAAAAAAAACAATATATTTTCAACGACAGATAAATCCAAATCGCATCGATACCGCGATGTTGCCAGTCTTACTTGAAGTACGAAATCATTGAAACTCAAAGAAATGGAAGCTTACGTTATACTGGTTTCCAACTTGATACATTTTGGCCGGAAAAAACAATGATACACTGGTAAGTATACCTTTATTAAAGTAAAACCAAAGATAGATAGGAATGGCCATCAGCTCATTGTTATAAAACAAACAACAGGTTCGTGTCTGTAATTAGAATAATGGTAACAAATCATAGTCGCGACACAGAGCGGGTACATTTATAACGTACCCAGTGTACCTAATAACATAACTACTCGATTAATTTATGTCGACGGGTAACGAGTTGTGATTGCTTTTATATTCCGCTGATGTGTTTGTAGTTGTAATTTGTAATAAATATTGTGGTAGAGTTATAGTCGAAAATCTAGTGCCAGTGATCTCGAATGGTAGAGAAAATACGCGGTTTTTTTTTATCCATGGACATTTAACAGCACCCTCTGCCCTCTAGCCGTAAACTAAATTGCTGAAATAGTCATACTTAGCACAGTCACTGGCGCCTATATAGAATCACCTAGTGATCCTATACCCTAGTTATTATTAGTAGTATTAGTCTTAATTTAAGACTATAACTATGTTGGAAAAACCAGCATAACGTGAGCTGCCATTTTTTAGAATTTTAATGATTTCGTAGTTCAGGTGAGACTAGTAATTAGTATCAATACGATTTGTAAAGTTTATCTCAGCCGTAGCTGAAAAAAAAACATTTCTTTGCGTTTTATTTTCTTTTTTAGGAATATCGCGTGATTTTAGGGGCAAACTACTAGTTTAGAGGGTTTGTCACGATAGTACTAATTAAAATAACAATTAAACTAGTATTCATAGTGTTAACTGCATTGCATTCCGCTCTACTTATACCTATTGGCAGACTATGAGACTGACGTCGCCGCAGAGTAACTAGTTGTGGTTAAGTAGTATGAACAGAACATGGGTATGAACGTGTGATCACCCGAAAACAGTGCTAATGCAGCAAGATATAAAGACACTTTCCATCAGGTGAACTGGCAGCCAAAACATACCTAAGTTCTCTGTCACACTAACGGTTCAAAACGAATACAAAACATTTATTTTTGAATGGGTTCTACGCAGATTTTTAAGAGGGACTACTATATATCTAAGGGGATGTAGACCGTGCCTGAGGATTACAAGCGTAAGGATGAAGCTTTATGTTAAGCTTTTTGTTTAAAACAAAACGCAGATTTGCGCACCTATTCTCAATGCGAACAGTCGAACACGTCTGCAAATCGCCAGTGAGATAGAGCACTAGGAGGTGGGGTACGTATCGCTAAAATCGCTGTCATAGAGGCAAAGCTAAGTGCTGAAACACACTGGCAATTTGCGGGCGAGTTCAAAGCAAAAACTTTGCGCAATAATAACCCATACCCTTCAAACCAGAACACATCAATGCGAGCATCACTGCTTGGCGGCAGAAATACGGTGGTAGTATTTCTCCGGGCGAGATCTTACTACTCAAAACCTTGCGATAAAAAATCTTCTGATTTTTGGTAGCTGAACTGATCCAGAAAGAACGATTGAGGAGGCATCTAACCCACATTACTCTTCGACTCGAAAAATACCAGCGCCATTGTTTTGATTTGGCACCGGTGCGGATCCACATCATTTCAACCATCACCGTTTTGTTTTATTTCCTATCTGACATTTCCTCTGGGTGTCAATCACCTCTTTACGTAAATAAAGCTTCATCCTCACGCTTGTAATCCTCAGGCACGGTCTACATCCCCTTAGATATATAGTAGTCCCTCTGAAGTATCTGCGCAGAACCCATTCAAAAATAAATGTTTATCTCTAAATCTCCGTAAAAGCTCCCTTGTAAAAGGGATTATAAATACGTTTACATTGGATGTTTTATTTGTTAATTTTCTTACAATATTTTTATCTTTCTGTTACAGGTAAGTTTGGAGTCCAGAATGGAAATACATTTTATCATCGTCTCTCAGTAAGGCTTAAGGTAAATTAATTATGTATAAGAATAATAAATTGTGGAATGGTGACTGAGTGAGCAGTTTCCGAAAAATACTCGTTGCCACAAAATATGTAGATTCGTTGTTAGTGGCCAACTCTAGTGACGGAGTTTTTAGGCCGTGGTTTATCGACTGCTAGAGTTGGGACCGACATTTTACCGTGCCTCCAAAGCACGGAAGTGCTCCGATGTAAATACCACATACACACAAAGATTCTTTATTGTTTTTATAACCAACATTTTTTTAAACACTTTTTTCCATTACATAATTTTTCTTTCTGAAATATACCTAGTATCAGTTGGCGAGATGCAAAAGAAATATAGTTAAAAAAACATTCACATAAACCGTTTTATTTAAACAATAACAAAATGGACGTATTTTTCGCGAAACGCATGCAATATGTTTTCGGAGCAAGTTCGGATCAAAACGCACCGGCCCGTGCTGAACAATGGCCGCTCATTTTTCATCAACACCACTCGTATACATTCCATGCAGTATCTTTTATTGTTTGAAACTTCGTAAATGGGACAAGCATTTTAATTTAGAATGTTTTTAAAATTTTAAATTTAGAACTGTTGATTTTAGTATGGAATATTATTCCAGTTACAGTTCTAAATTCAAAATTTAAAAATTAAAAAGGAGTTTCTATGACGATTTGATAGAAACTCCTTGGAAAACATTCGTCTCATCTGATAGCATTCTAATTTGACAGTATGGAGTCCGTACTTCAGGTTTTGTTCATAGGGAGTTCATTTTGCGGAGGGGCTGAATCTAAAGATAGGTATGGAATGTGTTAAGGGTACACATTCCATACCATAGTCACTTTAAAAAATGACAAAATTATCTTTTCTTATAATGTTTTTTTTAATTAAAAATAAATAAAAAAAATGTAGTTTTGTGTCTTAAAACAATCATAACAAATAACACACGCTCAGACAAGTCAGTTTTGCATTAAAATTGTACCATATACTGAACGCAAGTTCAATTACATTATTATAGTCAAAATAGAAAAAATGATGATTGCAATTTACATTTTACTTATGTCACAATTGCTCAGTCATGATTTCAACTTATACATATTTATTTATAACTATTCCGTTACTCCGATTAAGGAAAATAACCGTCATTATGTTGCGATTTCAACCATAAAACTAACGAGTTTCATTGAAATTCCGATAGAGAATCCGATTCCGATCCTTATCCCTCTGAAGTTAGGTGCAACAACGATAAAAATATCGTATACTTTATTTATAACATAAAATGATTGAACGAACATAATTTAAACTGGACGCTGGTAAAAAATCACAACCTTGAACTTTAAAACTAGAACAATAAAGTATATATTGACTACATGCAAGTTTTCGTCGTATCTAATAGACATATTCAAATATTTAGACATCTATAGATATGTTTGTAAAGTCTTATTACAATTATATTTTTTTCATTGTCTTTTTTTAATAAGGTAAAAGGACCTGGTATGTCTTCCACTTAAGTGTAAGATGAAGCCCCACCATCGATAATCACATTAGAACCTACTAAGTTTCTGCAAGAATCCGACACGACAAATAGTATTGTATTCGCTATCTCTTCAGGCATTATTACAACATTATTCGGCACCAACGCTGCCAATCTATCGTAAGCCATGTCCATATGATCATCATCTACGTTGAGATTCGCAAGGAAGTTCGTCCTGGTTATACCTGGTCTGACTGCGTTCATCCTTATACCTTCAGCTGCCAGTTCTACTGCTCCTGATTTCGTAAACCTTTCAAGGGCATCCCTGATCATTGCGAATGGGAGGAAACCAGGTCTACTGCGCAGTGGTGCTCCAAAGACGTTTATTATGTTCCCTTTGGTGAGTTTCAAGTGTGGCGCGCAGAGTTGAGTCATTTTGTATGGTACTCGAAGGTTCAGCGCGATTAGCTCATCGAACACTTCAGTTGTGGTGTCGAAAAGTGAAGTCATGTGTGCTTTACCAGCGCAGTTGACTAGTATATCAATCTTTTTGAACGTCTGTACTGTCTTTCGTATAGCCTCTTCACAATTCCCTTCTACAGTCAAGTCTAGCTGTAGAACCAGAGGTTTGTTTCCTTTAGCTGCTTCACAAGCTGTTCCAACAGCTAGGAGCCTTGCTTCGTGTCTTCCGATGATGGTGACATTGCATCCTTGTCTGGCAAAGAGCTTGGCAGTGGCTGCGCCTATGCCTGAGCTTCCTCCGGTGATGACAGCTACTTTTCCGGTTAGATCCATTTCATTTCAGAGTTTGTCACTGGAGTGTGATTCTTATCTGAATGTATTTAGGTTTTAAACTCCCTTTTCCAAGAATCAGTTTTGACTGTAGCAGTTTGGTAAGTTTACTGACTGCCGTTGTTCGTTAAACGTTTTCTCTCTGACGGTTCAATTTAACTGAGTCACGAGTTCACAATTTTATTCACTTGCTTTTTGCATAAGAGGTTGTTGACCCTATCTTTATCTCATATTTATTCCTGCTTTTTAACTTCTTCGTTTACACTTCTTCGATGATTCAGTTTGACATGTCCGCACGTGACCACGTTTCAAGTGATACTGGCCGGTAGACGCACAGGTGGGGAGTGTTTATGAATGCCCACGCGCAACTGGTTTTTATGACAGCGGCTCTCAATGTTTTGTTGTTTGTTTTCCTTAGAGGAAGGAAAAATGTATTGGAAAGAATATACGTAGGCACGTGATTCATCATTCGTATACAAATAAATATTCGTCATTAATTATACATTATATAACATTTATATGCCTGTATTTCGATTTGGGGGAAGGGGTGGGGATAGGGGCTTGACCCAGCTATTTAGAGTATGAAAAAGGTTTTTCTTTGTTCGCATAGGAAATCGTTTGAATAGCGTTTGGGTTTTAGCGACCAGTCCCCAGCTCAAACTGGCTTTTTTTATATAATATAGACTGTCTTTTGGCTTCTTTTGCTTATGACGATGGTTTATGCGTTATGTATATTGATAACGCATAGAGCCGTTCCAACACGACTATAGAGTACTGTAAGAGCTTATTTCTTCAACTTAAAGTTTAAAGGTTAAAATTTGCATGCCGATGTGTTTGGTGAAATATGTGAAACCGATTAGATACTGTAAGGCCTCCTACGCACTATGCGGTTAGCCGGAATGCGGCCAGCCGTGCGGCTGACCGCAATAACAAATTTGCGGCTGCCGGCCGACCGCTCCGGTCGTTCTGAGCGCTGCGGCCCGACCGGCGGCCAGCCGGACGGTCGCCATACACACTACGCGGATATGCTAGTTTGCGGTTGCTCGCCATTGACGGTAAACGTGTTCACCAACGTTCGCGCATTTGATAGTTTATTACTATGGATTTCGATACCGAAAAATTATCTTCGAAAAACAATTCAAAATGCTTGCTCTCATCTCGAGTTTGCAAATAAGGATGCACCCAGTACCTTTTTTTCGGTTTCTTTTTATAACGCGAGTAAATATAATAAATAGCTGCGACTATTCTTCTTCGACGAATAGTCGACGAAGCTTCTTCGACGTTCATCTTGGAAATGAGCCGATCCAACCGCAAACCACTACGGTTTCTAAACGCACTTTCCGGTTGGAGTTGCGGCTATCCGCCACCCGGCTAACCGCAAGCGCAACCGCTTCCTACGGTTAGCCGCACGGCTGGCCGCATTCCGGCTATCCGCATAGTGCGTAGGAGGCCTAAGAACTTGTAACCATATTTGTAGCAAATAAACCATTTCATTTCAAACCATTTCAAACCATTTCATTTCAAAGTTTGACAGCCTCTGCTCAGTCAACATCAACAAATTACAGCTTAAACCAAACACCTTCCTTGGTAGGTAGTTAGTGACGTCACAGTGAGATAATTAGTACTACCATCTTTCCGAGTTGTAGTCGAACCTTCTAGTCATGATCACTTTAAATTAACTACACATGTTTGGTTTGTAACTCGATGACATCATATCGGCTTGATCGATTTGGATGAAACTTAGTACCTATAAGTATAATATAGTTCGTAACAAGGATTAACATTTAGGCTACTTTTTATTCCGTAAAATCTACAGGACCTACAGAACAGAGGACGAAGGGGATGCGGACGAAGTCGCGGGCGAAAGTTAGTGAAAAATATAATAATTTATAAGTTAAAAAAACTAGGAAAACCGACTTCATCTCGACTACTTGCTTCAGCATCAGATGATGATGATGATGATGATAGCAGTTCATTGGGAATGTTCTAGTGACCGTAAACACCACTAATAAAAGACAAAGAAAAGCAAAATACGCCATTTTGTGCACATAGATGGCATATTTTTGTTCCAGTTAAGTATAAATTATATTTATAAGCCAAACTACTGAACCGATTTTGATGAAAATTGAATGGAACCAACCTGGAAGTACATCCTTCCAGATAAAAAAGAAGTTTTTAAATCGGTTCATAAATGACGGGAGTTCTGAGGTAACAAACAAAAAAAAACAACCGAATTGAGAATCTCCTCCTTTTTTGAAGTCGGTTAAAAACACTTGTTTGTTCATAAAGCTTATGAAAATTAAAAAAAATATTAATAACAATAACCTGTTATTCAATACTTTGCTAATTCAATAAAATTTCCGTGTCATCTTCGCGTCGTTTATCTACGGGAGCAGCGTTTTCGACGCAATAAATCAATTTGTATTGGCCATTGTCAAATAATCCGCTCAAAATTTAGGGTTGCCATTTAAAAAAAATATATTCATGGACATTTCACACGACGGCCCTCTAGTCTCAAACTAAGCAAAGCTTTTAATATGGAAACTAGAGTCTTGTTCGTCCTGTCAACGATGCAAAAAGGAACCCCTTATTACTTACTACTACTACTACTTCATCCTGTCTACTATTCAGAATAAAAAGTAATATGTATCTAGAGTATGAACTTTTTTTACTACACTTTTGAAAATGTTGTGTTATAGTTGGCAACCCTATATTAAACTGTTTTGAATAACTGTGACAAGGCAGATTTATAGTTCTATTCACCTATGCTATAAAAATAGTATTTGTAAGTACCTAGCTATACCCATACTTACTGTATCTAGTAATAGTTAGTTTGTAATGTTCAAGATATAAACAATTACATACTTACTTACTTATTCAGTTTGTGGAGAAGCTGGTACATTGAGCACAAGAATTTGCCAATATTTTGTTCAAACGTTGGTATGACGTAAAAAACCCACCGCCAGCTCCCGAACTAAAGCTCCTTTTGAATACCGTAACAGAATCATTACAATACTTAATTTTACCTCGCCTTTGTTTAGCGTCCTTGTGATGTCGCCGTCGCCGGCCTAGTAGTATAGTTAACAGAGCATAGAAATGAAACTACAGTAAAAATAATGTTTCCGCCAGGATAGAGCATCTCGCTCTAGTTTCGTGAGGGTAGTTCGACAGACTGATTTTAAATGTTAATTGCCCAGTGAGAAGTACTTTTAGTTTCTAATAGTCACATAATAGTTGAGTCTTTAAGTTTATGTCTTTATGTTTGTATTACGATGTGTTGTCAAATAAAGCTTTTTCTTTCTTTCTTTATTTAAGTTAATGCACGCCGTGGTATCCTATAACTGGAGAAACACGTAGTTATAAGACCCATTAAGATTTTGTATTGTATTTTATTTGTGTTTTCTTCGTTGGATGTCCAAATTAATAAAAAAAAATAGCGTTGTGGGTTATTATAACTTGGCATGTACAAATTGTACGATAATTCAAATTATTTATGGTTTTCTAGATTTTGGTAAGTCGATAGCTATAGTTGTAAGAAATCGCCCTGCGCGATAAGACCACTTTTAAATACTACTAAAAAGGGCTAAATATAATACCTTTATGTCAAGTGCATTTTGTAAAGTTTTTAGTCCGCTACAAAGAATTTATTTATTTAATAAGTGGAAAGTATACATTTACTTCAGTAGTCACTTTAAATCACGTGACATGACAATGTCAAATTGTAACCTTTACTGTCATCATTTGATACAATCTCTCAATGATTTTTATTCCCCAGTATTCCCCACACAATCTGACTACCGTGTTAACCGATTGAGTTTCACATCTATGTTGTAATTACCTATTTTATTGTCCGATATTGTATTAGTGGTGGCTTCTTTGTCATGCAAATTATTTACTGGGCTATTTTGTAACTTTTTGCCTTTTGTGCCTTAATTTTACCCAACTTTCGGCTAGGGAGGGTAAGTGTATTTCACCAGTTTCAGTAGTTAAATCAAATATTTTAAAAAAAGTAAGTAAGAGGTTTTTTCAGAAATTCAGAACTGATGTAAAAAAACTCTATACCGACTCTTAGACTCGTATGCTCAAAAAATAACGTTAGACTCGGCAAATATCAAGCATAGATTGTTTTTTTTTATACAACTAAATGATGGAACAAGCCGATGGCCCACCTGATGTTGAAATATAAATAATTGAGTCGAGATTTTCTTATAAAATAGTTATAATTTATGCACGAGTGCGTAACGATATAGACTTGAGTAGTTAGTCTGCATACTGGCATAGTTATAATCTTCGTCTTGAAATCTTACATGCATTTCTATATTCAACCTAAGCGAAACGAGATATATAAATAAATATAAATAAATATTCAGGAACATTTCACACAACACCCTCTAGTCCCAAACTAAGCAATGCTTGTAATATGGGAACCAGATGGCTGATAGAATACTTATATATTTTTTTTTGTAAATACATACTTATAATACATAGTAACACCCAGACATAGAACAAACATCTATGTTTTCCACGCACAAATGTTTGTTCTTGTGGGGATCGAACCCACGACCCACAGCACGGAAGGCAGAGCTATTACCAACTGAGCTGTGACGCCTGTCAAAGTCAAAGTCAAAGTCAAAGTGTCAAAGTCAGATAAAGTTGATATTATATTGCAAGTTGAATCCAAGTAAATAACTCCTATCTACACCCTTGTACGTGATTTACAAGCCCCTAAATAAAGGGGGTAGGGGTAAATGTGCTTACTACTAATTACCCCAGCTGATTTGTTTGTTTTGTTATTCAGTAAATCGTGAAGTATTTAGATAGATATAATATTAAATGGAAATATGAAGGGAAATAGCTATTTTCACTCAAAATAATACTGACCATATTATTATTTTTCCTCACCTCCATCTCGTGCTCTGCCTTCGGTGCTGTGGGTCGTGGGTTCGATACCCACTGAGAACAAACATTTGAGTGTGTTAAACTAGATGTTTGTTCTATGTCTGGGTGTTACTATGTATTATAAGTAAATAAAAAAAAGTATATAAGTATTCTATCAACATCTAGTTCCCATATTACAAGCTTGGCTTAGTTTGGGACTAGAGGGCGTTGTGTGAAATGTTCATTAATATTTATTTGTTTATTTCGTTTATGACACTAGAGTAAACCGACACTGGCGGAATTTCGATTAGTCGCAAAAGCCATAAACCAAGAAGAAGAAGACCATGAATGTGACAATAATAATACAATTTTATTAAGTGACTATAAAACGACAGTGTATAATGATTAAGGGCACTAAAGTACAATTAAGGTCAATGCACACTGATAATGGTAAAATACCGGTTATTCAGAATACCTGTTATTGTACCGGTTTTTTAAGTAATTACTCGCATGGGTATCGGATATGCGATAGTGTACATTTTGTTATTAAAAACGTTGATTTTATTTATTTGTAATTTAAGTGGTAGTAGGTCTAATAATATGTTTATTTGTTTTTATTTATTTGAGTTCCACACGAGTGGCAAGTCAAAGACAGAAAACCAAACTAGACTATGACTAGTGTTGTTTTCATACTATTGACACACAAGAAGAAGAAGCTAGCTGAGAATATAATTATTCTAGTATTGTAAATCTCATGTATTTATGTACTCTGAAACTATTCAGGATACCTGTAACCACCCATTATGTAACCTTTGCGAGCACAAACCGTAGCAAATTTATGCATCCGCCTCGCCTTGTCCGAACCGGACAGCCGGACAGACGGACACGGTCCGGTTAATTCAGTCGATTGACCGGACAGGGTAGGAGGTAACCGAGGTGAACGTCTACTAATTAGTGGGCACTGAGCTAGACTTCGACTATTACCCGTATACAATCGTTTTTCACAAGTTACATCATACGTTGAATTCAGTAGGTCTAGGATGCGCATGCGAGATATTACGCAGACTCGTTCTTTCAAAAAGTAGGCGTTATTTTTAACCAACTTCAAAAAAAGAGGAGGTTCTCAATTCAGTTGTGTTTTTTTTTTCAATTTCAGTAGTTGAACATATAAACAAAAATAACTGAAAAAAAATATGCACGAAATTGCGTATTTTGCTTTTCTGTGACTTTTTAGTAGTGTTTACGGTCATTAGAACATGATGAACTGCCCAATGAACTGCCATCATCATCATCTGCTGATGAAGCCGTTGGTCGAATTCAAGTTGGTGTTTCTAGTTTTTTAAACTTATAATTAGGTAAACTATTACATTATCTGTGGTAATGGTGTCGACAAAACGCGCCTTGTATTTATCAACTTTTGACACTTCTGCGTGGCTATTACCTACATAGAATGTAAGTGATCGAAAAATGTGAGGGGTAACAAATTATAAATTTGGTTATCAAAACAAAGACGAACGCAATAATCGGAATGATATTATCACTCCTACACACAAACCTTCTTGAGTCACGCGTGACATATTATATGACAGTGCGCATCCTAAGCCCGCAGGGGTAAATTTTTACCCATTCTGCATACCCTTTTACCTAAAGCTGTTACAGTGTCCGTGCCTAGAACATTCTAGTCTAGATGGAATATGCTTACCCCGCAACTATACCATCCTCTCAGCCTAGTTGGCCTAATACAAGAAATATGGGTAGTACGTGAAGAGCTGACAGCATCGCAAGCTTTTCCATACGATGTTTCTCGCACTGAAGGCATTGGCATTTTGTAAATTTTTTCGAATAGAGAAATGTGACGACTGAATTAGAATTATATAAATGTGTCTAAGATATAAAGGATGGTGAAACAGGCCCTAATTCAATTAAATAATTTATATTCAGTCTGCTATTACCACAATATATTTTCATGAAATATTTCCATGGCCTAATTTCTTGTGGATTTCATACAAATCTAAACAAAAGATAAAAGTAAATAGATGTTTTTTCCCTATTGTGTATTTTACTTTGGATTTCGTTGCCTAAAATACTGTGACTGGTATTATGACGATAATAATTTTAAATAAACATATTTCACATTTACAGTTTGATATCAATAATCAATAGAGTTGTATTCAATGAAAACCAAACGATCGTAATGGCGTCTATGTTTCCGATCCCAACATCTCCTTAATCCAACGTACAAACCAACAACTGTTATTTTGATCAATGAATCATTGTCATTTTACACAACGCCATCTAGTCTGACATATTCTAACTACGAAGTCTTTCAACCCTTGTACATCGTAGAAGAGCCTAGAAGCTGAAGACTTGATTTAGCCAATTATCTGGGTGTTACTATGTATTATAGGTATGTAAAACAAGTATTTATGTATAGTTATTCTATCAGCAATCTAATTCCCATATCACAAGCTTTGCTTAGTTTGTAACTAGAGGGCGTTTAAAGGTGTTGTAACTTTACTTGGTTAGGGTCTTCACGTCTTGTAACGGTGATGGAGTTTTTAGAACTCCGAAGCTTAGGGTTCCCGCTGATTGCGAAAGCAGTATTTTAACCGAAACGTCATCCCTAAGCCGAGATTGGCCGGATGTAAATAAACATAAGTGAAAGATACTGCGGGCGCGTGGCGACATCTTGGCTTTCCTCTTTTTTTTCTAAAAGAATTATGGAAAAGTCACGGATTAAATTGGGACGACTGGAAATGTGTTTTTTGGGATTAAGTAATGCCTAATAATCTTAACCTAACAAATCCGAGCCCTTTCGTTTAAATCTTTATTTGTTTTAAGAAAAGGCTTGGATCTGTTGGTTTTTTCATCATGGGAGAGAAACAAAATGAAATGTTTTTTTTTGTTATTGAACCAGATATTATGCTATTGTCAAAGATGTTTTGTTTGTTTTGCGATATAAAACGTATCCAAGAATTGACTGGTTGAGAGAAATTCTAATTGATTACCAAAATTTTGTTTTTGGCTGTATTTTTTTTTGCATTTATTATTTGGCCAATTGCAGTGACCAATTGTAAAATGGTTAATACGTTACCAATTTGATACTACCGAACGTAGGTTATAACGTAGACGAAACCACGGTAACGTCAATAAAACTTGTAAAGCGAAATATTTTCATTCAAATCTAGTAACATATCGTGCACCAGGCTTACAGCGGAGACCAATTCATCATAGTGACATGTATTGTTGATACCTGTGAAAATACCGTTATTCTGCACTGCCGGTGTATAGTACCGGTTTTGTAAATGTATACGAGTGTAAACTAGATGGATGAGAGCTTTATAATGCATCTTCGTTTCGCTGGGTAGTGCAGATATCGAATATCCATGCTGTATTTGTTGTAGACTAACTTCTGTCTCTCGACAAAGGCCTCCTCTAAAAGTTTCCACTCTTCTCTATTTTTTGCAATGCGAGTCCATTCTGGGCCTGCTATTTTCCTTATATCATCTTCCCATCTTTTATTCTGTCTACCCTTGCTCCTTTTACCATCCCTTGGGTACCACTCCGTTATCTGTCTAGTCCATTTATCTCGTCTTTCCCTCAACATATGTCCCGTCCATCGCCATTTAAGTTCTCTAAAAACCGTTTCTATATTTTTGAATTTTGTTATGTTTTTTATATCCAACATTCTTACTCTGTCTCTCCTCTTAACTCCAACCACACTTCTTTCAATTCCGTTTTGGCACACTTTTATTTTTTGTAGTTGTTGTTCGGTTAGTGCCCATGTTTGACAGCCATATGATAGGCATGGTAAAATGCATGTATTGTATACTTTCCTCTTCTCTTTGATAGGCATTTCTTTGTTTTTCATGATCTCACTAAGAGACCAATATCGCTTCCAAGTATTAGTCACTCTTCTTTCTATTTCTTTTTGCATGCTATCAACCGTTGATATCAGTTGACCCAAATATATATATTCGTGTACATACTCTATTTGTTCGCCATTAACTAGTATATCGCTTTGTATGGAGTTAGTCATTATTTTGGTTTTTGTAGTATTCATTGATAGACCGGCCTTGGAGCTTTCATCAGATAGTTGTTGCAGCATTTGTGTTAAGCAACTTGGACTTTCAGCAAACAGTATTAGGTCATCTGCAAAGCGTAGGTGATTTAGGTTTTCCCCATTAACGTTTAGTCCATTTGTGGTCCAATCGAGGTTCCTGAATATCATCTCTAGAACGGCTGAGAACAATTTAGGGGAAATAGGATCTCCTTGACGGACGCCTCTTTGGATTTGAAACTCGTCACCGGTACTTTCCAGTCTTACTTGGGCTGTGCTTTTTGAGTATACGTTCTGGAGTATTCTGATGTATTTCGGTGGAACCCCTTGACTTTCTAATGCTTTCCATATGTATGCATGTTCTAAGGAATCAAATGCTTTGTTGAAGTCTACAAATCCTACGTAATAAATCTTATTATATTCTTTGTATTTTTGAAGTACTTGTCGTATTACGTGAATGTGATCTATGGTTGAGAAATTGCTGCGGAAACCAGCTTGTTCTTTCGGTTGATTTTCGTCTAGTGTGGTGGAAATTCGAGACAATATTATTTTTGAGAACACCTTGTATATATTTGACATCAAACTTATCGGTCTATAATTCCCAATATCTCCTTTGTCTCCTTTTTTATGCAGTAATATGATGGTTGATTTAGTCCAGTCATCCGGAATGTTTTCAGTCATAATAATTTCGTTAAATATATCAGTTAGTTTAGGAGCAATAACCGGCATTGTAGTTTTTAATAGTTCGTTTGTTATTTGATCTGTCCCCGGGGCTTTATCTAGTTTTTGTGTTTTAATTGCTTTTATTGTTTCTTCTTTTAGTATTACAGGTATTGGCTCTAGATCGATGGATGTTTCGTTTATTTCTGCAATGTGTGTTGATTTCTGGCTATGGTATAAGTTTTTATAAAAATCCGTGGCAATTTTGAGTATCTCGGGTCTTTTACTTGTACGGTTTCCTTCTTTGTTTTTCATATTCGGCATCCAAAGTTTCTTTTGATTTAATTCTTTAAAAGCCTTCTTTGTTCCTCCAGTCTTTTCTATATAAGTCTTTAGTGTTTTCTGCCTTCTCAATTTTCTGTCTTTCCTAATGTGTTCGTTAATCTTCTTACTTAACTCGGAGATCTTCCTTCGGTTGCTTTTATTTTTTTTATGTAATAGTTCTTTCCTTTCCTTCATAAGCTGTTTTGTCTCGACCGAAATTATATTTTGTTTACTAATCTGGTTTACTTTCATCGTTTCTTTCTTAAGTAGGTTTAGTATGCTGTCATATCGTTCTTGTGTTGTTGCGCTACCCTTTTCTTTTTGCATTAATTCATTTAGGCTGTTAAGAAGTGTATCGCTGTTGCCAGAGCACACTAGAGCAACAGTGCTTTTGTTGTGGAATTTTCTACTTTTCTTTACATGTATTCCTGTCAATGTTGCTCTTAACATTCTGTGGTCTGTGTTAAAGTTTAGGTTGTGTATAATGGATATATCGTTAAAGAGCTTAGCATTGTTGGTCATAATAAAGTCTATTTCGTTCTTGTATAGTCCATTTGGAGAAGTCCACGTCCATTTCTTAGATACTTTCTTTTTAAATTTACTATTTAGAATACATAGGTAATTTTCGAGAGCAAAACTGACGATTCTTATGCCATTCTTACTTCTTTTGCCATACCCGTGTTTTCCCATTGCGTATTCTTCTCCGACATTGCAAACTCCTATTTGTCCGTTAAAATCCCCCATTACAATCACATTCTTGGATGAGCATTGGACAGTGTATTGTAGATCTTCGTAAAATTTTTCTATTTTTAATACATCTTCTTTTTTGTCTGATTCGGTTGGTGAATACGCTTGAATTATAGTCCACATCTCTTCTTTTTCTCTTTGCGAAGACAGTTTTATATTAAGGACAGCTATTCTTTCGGTTATGCCTTTGATCTCTTCGATCTTATAAGCTAGGTTCTTTTTGATTAAGAAGCCGACGCCATAGAGTCCAGGCGTCTCGCCTTTGTAATGTAAAATGTATTCTCCGTAGTCCTCTATTCCTTCTCCAAGTCTTCTCAGTTCGCTAATTCCAATTATGTCCCATTTAATCTTTCTAATGGCTAGTTCTAGTTCAATAAGTTTTTCTGGAGTTCGTAGTGATCTTGTGTTTAATGTTGCTATATGTATTTCTGAAGTTTTTCTTTGTGAGTTACTTTTTACCTTTAGAGGGTCGTGGTCATTTTCCCCCACGAGGACCAGTCGGCTTGGGGGAGGTTAGACAAGCTGTACCGGAACCGGTTGCCGATAAGTAGTACCTACAAAATAGTTTAATTTAGGTAATTTAAGTTAGTTAAAATGTGAAAAAAAAAAACAGCAATAAAGGCTTATTTTATTTATTTTATTTATTTTATTAACTTCTGTCTATGACTTTGGCCGCGTTCCGTCCTGTCATATTTTCCTGTAAATACTAATCCTGTTTACGAACTGTATTTCAAACACATTAAACTTTCACATATTTTGTAATTACTTCAAACCTAAAAAACTGGACAACGGAAAAAACAAACTAATTCCATGTTTTTAAAAACCACATTTTACACATTAATGAAATAAAATGTTAAATGATTATTTTTAGAAAAGAAAACACGGAAAAGTTTATTCTTCTGTAGAACTAATTGTACCAAACTCTCAATATTACCTAATACATTGCGAAGCAATGTTGCGGCGAAAGAGAAATACAATAACTGTTCAGAGAATTTTATTGTCATACTTTTAACATTTTTCTAATTACATTGTTGCACGTACAACGAATGGCAATTTATAACGAACACTGTCGGATACATGGTTCTGAGGTAGCGGTATTTTATAACGAACAGGTACTTTCGAGCTACCGGTATTTTTGTCTGCATCGATGTGTTATTGTCATATTTCTGTACAAACATGATAAATTCGTTTGTTTTGGGTTCAATTCGTACGTGTTTATTTGTATGTTAGTTGTTACACTTTTCATTCGTATTCGCTAGATGTTCGTTCGATCTACCGAGGTAGTTTTGTGATATGCTGCTAGAACGTACTGCATCTTCCCATTTTTATCAATATCGCTAGAAACAGTGATTTGCATTCGCAAAAGTCGCGATCGCAACAGCTGCAGTCTTTGGTTAAAACATAATCAACGCTTAGTCCATTTTAAAATCTCTTACAATGAGTAAAGTGAACAGACACTTTCAAATAATATTTATGTTTAAGTGTCTCTGAGTGCGAATGTAAGTACCTAAGAGCTGAAAATTATTTGACTGCTGGCGCCGGCGGCTAAAAACTACTTAGAACAAAAAGAGGTAATTTTTGCGACTTTCTTGAAAAGAAGTGTAATTTGTTTAAATATTTTATCATGCCTAAGAATAATCTAGTCAAAGTTAAAAAAGTTATTGTATAAGACTTTGTATTTTATAAACTAGTTGGATTTAAGCCAGCTTCACGCGTTTACGCCTGAAACTAGCGAAAATTTCAAAAGCGTATTTTTTGACATCAAATAAAATTACAAAGAAAATTACGAGTGCCTAGTTACAATATCTACAAAATATATGAAAAAGTTAAGCTATCTAACAACCGTTGCAATCGATTTATAGATAACTCAACTGATCCAAATCAGTATCTAGCAATCCCGCTGATCTAGCACTGGCTGCATTCCCGCGCTGAACAGCAGCTAGTATGTACGTAAACGCCCTTGCAGTCCTTTCAACACACCTGTCAATTCATAGTAACTTCTCGGTCTCAAAACCGATACGGTTCGCATCATTAATCAAAAACAGGTATTCATGCGGGTATATCTTGCAATTTCCGCGCGTCTGTTTGTTAGTTCTGATGATAGATGGCGCTGTTCCCTGTGTGGGCAGACTGGGCAGTAAGTAGTTTTTAATGGCCTTTAGATTTCCTCGGTTCTTCATCATAACTTCATTATAAAACTCCGTTTTAGTTAAACATACTTGCCTATACATATATTTTGTACTTAGATATTTTTTTAATTTTATCACTATTATTACTTAGTTTTCTTTCACTACCTACTACCACAGAGGATGCATCCTGTGTGGCATTGCGGTTTTTTTTATTGGGGGACAGT
The DNA here is from genome assembly GCA_947859175.1 of Gandaritis pyraliata. NCBI lineage: Eukaryota > Metazoa > Arthropoda > Insecta > Lepidoptera > Geometridae > Gandaritis > Gandaritis pyraliata. Next base: position 1,047,826 of record OX401877.1, on the reverse strand, counting down.
TTGGACAAAAAAAGTCCAAAAGTCCAAGATTAGACATTTTTGTCCAATCTGTCGCTTAGGGTGACAGAAGGAAATAATCCATTCAGTCTGTCAGAGGCGTAATTTTTAAGTCTCTTGTGTAAGTACCTACAGTAGTAACGGACCTTTGTCCCTCTGAAGTATCTGCGCAGAACCCATTTTTGGTCAAATTGGAGGTAAGCTAATTTTTCCGCACAACAATACATGCTCAATCGTTTGTTGCACCTAACTTCAGAGGGACAAAGATCCGTCGTGAACTTGTGACTAATATACGTTTGTTTTCGGCAGCATTCATACATAGGTACCTTACAAATCGGAACACAATTGATGTATATTCAACGATCATCTAGTTAAAAACAAAACCGGACATACTTACCGTTTCAAAGGGAAGCCGTATTTCGAAACTGTAGCGTAGGTAACTAACCAATCAGACACTATTCGAAATTCATCGAAAGAGTTTGGAACTCTCGCATTGGTCGAACGAGCGATGCCCCAAACTTTGACCGTGTTTTACTTAGATACGTGAGATGGTTTAATTCCCTATGAAAAATCTAGAAAAGGGTGTTATTAAAAAAAATAGCTAGGTGTAAGGTTAGACTGCGCTTTGTAAGTTAAGGTGGGTTTACACTGAGACAGTAACTATCGACAGTGTCACTATCGCTGGTACTAGCAGACGGCGCGGGTACCTTAAAACAGCGTAATTGCTAATATGGCCAGCAGTCGACTGATACGAAAATAATTTAAAGCATTGTTGACGCTCGGTCTAAATAATATACCTGAGTATATTTCTAAAAAGAACTAAAAATATATTTCTATATGCCCAGTGAACGATTTTCTTATAGTTTTAAAATCCTCTTTTGATGGTTTTATAAAACTTCATGATATAGGTACCGTACCATATACTTTTTTCACAAGAGAACAGTAATAGAGCAATCAATTGCATTCCAATTATTTCCAAAACTGAATAATCGAAAGAGCAAAGTTCAACTCGTGCATTTCGACCGCCAACTGGCAAAGCGCGGTAACTGAAACTTTGAGAAATTCGCGACCGGAAACTGAGCCGTCACAAACGAATTAAACTCAAAGTAAAGAGTACTCTAAGCTGGAGTAGAGTGCAGCGAACTTGGCGCTTGTTTTGATGAATAAATAAGTGTGTTGAGTTGCTTAAATTGTGTTGGTAAAAATACTATTTTTATTTTGATGCCTGAGTATGTTGCCCATGGTTTCAATTCTGTTGTACTGACTATATTTTTTTCTGCATTTTATAGACCGTCTTTTGACTTGAATCTCACGTGATGGAAAGTGACGATTAAGCCGATGATAATAACAAAGTCTACTTTAGTGACGTTTAGTGAAGCCGTTTTTAATATGGAGTAGTTTGAATAAAAGTTGTGATATTTGTTTGCAACACTGAATAAATAAACGTTATTTCATAAGGAAATAAGATTTTATCGTAAAGAGTCTTTTACAATCGCCGGATTTGTGCACAATTTGACCAAACTTAGTAATCCGCAGCTGACGCGACGAAAGGGCCAAGTTTGACGTAAACTGTGCAAGTTGATGTTTATGTGATGTTGTTTTTAAGTGTTACTGCGATGTGCCTGAGAATTACGAGTTTTGAACTCATAAAAGGGATTTTAGTTGAAATCCGTTTAGTTGGTTCTGCAAGAGGCAATTTTATATAGTCTTGGCTATCTAAGAACCAGACAATTTTCTACCTTAATTCAAGGAAATAAGTATGAGTTATTGACCACCTCTCCGCTCTTTTACGGTGCCTTGAAAACGGAAGTTATAAGAGTTATTTTTCATTATATAAGGGAGCGATAAAAAACAAGGGGAACCATGTAAATGCAGATTAGTTTTGACTTTTTGGAATAATTTTACTCTTTGGTTCAAAGAATCTGTAAAAAGTAATTATGATTATAAAAAATTAAACAGTATTTTTTTTGTTAATTAATCAGGACAGTAATTAGATCAACAGTGTATTCAAATAAATCAAATTAATATAAAAAATGTTTACTTTTCAGACATGAACACTTTATACTACTAGATATGATCAACTCCGAATAACGCTATACGTCAGATTCTACTTTAAATTAGTCAAAAACCAGGACGGAAATATTTTAATCTAAAGAATAACGTTATTTGAAGTTGGTCAATTCTGGCCTAAGAGCATTAATTTTTTTATACATTATAGGCAAACGTTTGACCGCAATCTCACCTTATTGATGGTAAGTGACGATGAGGTCGTCGATGTAGCACATTTACCTAAAAGAAACCTATTCACTATCCTCTTGAAAACATCCAAATTGTAAGTGTCCGGAAACACAGACGCTGGCAAAGAGTTCCGTTCTTTGGCGGAATTACTCTAGTTTGTAGAATTGATAGATGCAACATTTAGCTTTGACTGTAGCGAAACTTGATTTTAAACCAGCACCTAGTTTTCTAACAAGTTAAGCACTCCTGCGCGCCTCCTGTTCATATCCCCCGTAACTGCGACCCTTATAACGACTGTTGTTGCAATCTACCTCCCTTTATTATCACCTTCGTCCCCTAGATTAGTACTGGGCCGTTACTTCCATTCAGCTATTACGTGAGCCTGTTACAGGGTAAACTTATACCTACCCAGTTACCTGTACCCTTATTGTGACTTGTTTATTTCTAATATCGTATCCACAATATTATTAAAATGAAGGTATGTTTGGTTATTAAGCGGGTAGACGGCTGCCCCTTCTTGGATTCAAGATGTTTATTGATAAAATAATTTACACGTATATAAAATCGTTTTATTAGGTAACATGCGACAAGTTTGCGGTAAGCGTAAATCGGCCATTATAGGGTTAAACTAAAACTCCACCTTTTATTGTCTATACATCTAATATATTTCCCTACCCTACTAACATAGTTTTAAGTTTTACTATTTGTTAGCCTGCGTTTGTTTGTTAGTCTGCGTCAAGTGGCATTGTTTTGGTTCAAACTGACGCTTGACAGCAATGATTGCTTTACGCTGGTCGCTAGCATATTGCGAGTTGCGTAATAGGAAACTGATTTTAATGCAAGTTTTAGCAAGAAACTATAAATCCTACGGATTATAGTACGCAGACGAAACAAAAGCTGTTTAATAATTTTATCTATTCCGAACACGCGAATCTGCTCAACAAATTGCGACATGATTGAGTAACAAACTAACGTTCTCAACTTTCACAATTATAATATTATAGTGATTTACTGGCATAACACAAGTTTCACCACAGCGACATCGTGCTAACAAAGTTTTGAACCAAAACCGGAGGATTTTGGCTTAGCTTATTATAAACTTGTACGCAGCTTTTGATATTGTAAACTTAGCATAAGGTACTTTTCGTTGGAACATTTTAGTTCATTACAAGTGTTTATTTATTGAAAACGCCAACGCAGCGGCATAATTTACACAATGTACTAAAAAAATTAAAAAAAAACTTAGATAAGGTGAAAACGTATGAAATATTCTCACATTTTTATCTTTATAAAGAGCTTTTCACTTTACTGGCAATACAATTATGCTTTATACATAAAAAAAGAAAATAGTTAAGGCGAAGTGACACAGGGCTAGACTCGTATAGCTGTCAGTTGTGTAAATGTAAACCCGGCTTTAAAGTTTATTTACTGACTGAGTTTTGGCAAATCTGTGGTTGGCGTAGTTTGCCAGTTAGCTGACGATTTTAGAACTATCTGCCATTTGCATTAGTGGGTATAAAGTTTGTACCACACTATCCTTCATTAATAGGCCTTTAAACCATGTTTCAGCCGATAACTTTACTAAATGTAATGGACGTGTCACTGACTATGCACCATTTCAAAATAATATCACTTCGAGTAACAGCTACCTTTTTTTTGGTAAAATAAAGTTATTTGTATTTTTTACAACAGTGCTTAGAATTTAGATATTTGTAGATCATCATTTGTAAACCTTAGCCCCACCTCGGTAATCGACACTGCATCTCACTTCTCATCGACTCACTACACCAAAAAGGTTGTTAAAAGTTATGTAAGTAATTCAATTGACTTTTTGTAACGTTTAGAGATAAAGTTCAGTTTGAAAGTGATTACTCAACAGAATTCAAAAGTATTTAAGCTGGGGTCCGGGTCCTACTTAGAAAGCCACGAAACAGAATCCCTATTAAGTATGTAGGTATTTATTTTATGAGAAAATCATGTTTTTGGTCTGCCGCGTCGTCGTCTCGGTTCTTGTAGGCGCCAATCTGTAAAAAAAAATAGGTGACGTATAAATCCCACTAATATTATAAATGTGAAAGTTTCGATGTTTGGAAGGCTTAATTTGTGTTTTAATCACGTCGAAATTATTGAACCAACATGGAATATATATAGTTTGTAACCTGGATTAACACGTAGACTACTTTTTATCCCGAATAATTTACAGTACTTAGCTATAGGATAAAATGAACGAACGGGATTAGCAGCGACAATAAAACATACATTACATCAGAGTACGAGTTTTGGTGCAACAAAGCCGGTGTAAAACGTCTGAAAAAGAAACCGTACACGCGTACGAAGTTGCGGGTAAAATATATACTTATAAATAAATATATATAAAATATATATTTATACGTTGTATGAAAAATCTTATTTTAACTTAAAAAGCTAAATGCTTTTTATACGACGATGCACATCTCTTTCACATTAGCACTCCCACATCGGGGCGCGGACAAAAAAGCGTTAAGTTGCAAGTAAGTTGGTTTAAGTCGGCTAAATGGCGGTCTGACGGGTTTTTGTACGTCAGACTTACAAGTTAAGTTCATTAAGCCGAATGTGTTTTAATAACGTTTCAAGTTGAATGTGTGTTGTTAAAGTGAGCTTGGTCGCGTGGAGTTTGCATATTAACCTAGTTTGTATGATTATTTAAAGTGATCCTCACAATTTTATTCTTCTTCTTCGAGTCGATTGGCTCCCATATGTATTTTTTATTATTTAGTAAGTACCTAGGTACTTACTAAATATCCCGTTTTGCCCAGAAACGGGCCACGTCTATGGCATTTTCCGTGGCGTCACACAGATCCTTCCGGGTGCAGGTGTTGGTGCATTCTGGGCAAGACAGGAAGTGAGGCATTGTCTGTGGGGCTCCGCAGTCACATTGTGCTTGGTCGGAGTACCCCCATTTTACTAAGTTATTAATACAAATTTATTAAAACTAACTTTGTCCAGGAACCATGATGGACTACTTACCTACCAATAGGTGGGTCGTATGTTTATTTGCCGGCATGATAGTAAATTAATAGATATACTTTATAAAATTAACCTTCTTGCCGAGTGAAATAACTAGTGCTTTTTAACGACTAATATTCCCGTTATGTTTATTTTCGACTACCTACATAAATTATAATAATCCGACAGAATATACACATTCAGATTATGTGAAAGAACATTATATTTTAAACAAACAAAATCTCTAAACGGATTTAACAAAGCCCTCTCGCAACACGTATAAAAACTACTAACTCTACTTAACTCGAAACAGAAGTTTGCATCCGAGCTACTAACTCCGTGTAAACAAACCTTAAGCCCGGACAATCCTATCCGTTGCAATGGCCCGCGATCCGTTCCAGATTTAAATTTAGTTCTAGAATCCGTTCGAAATTCAAATGGGGACGCGCGATTGGATTATCTGACGGACCAATCGTGTGGATGTTTGGCGCGCTTGAAACGTTACGTGTGTGATTTATGCGGGTAGGACCTTCGAGAAATTTCCATAGACATCGTGGTTTCACAGTGGATTTTTGAAATTCTTTTGAAAATTGAAATTTCTGATTTTTCTGAACTCTTTTTTTGCAATTACTAAAAGATGTAAGGCACCAACCACTTTTAAAAATACTAGGTATTCATAAAATAGCAAACACTGAGGGTTTTACCCGAAGTCGTGTGAGATTCGGTCACGCCTCGTACTACGCAAACTTAGAGAAATATGCATTATGTCATGTCATATCGCGTGATTTTGATGTGTATGTAAAATGACACTAATGCACGGATGGACTGCTAATATGAATATTGAATGACACAAAGACTGAACAATATATTTGTGAGTAATGCTGCTATTTAAGTTATTAATAGGTTGCAGTACAACACAGTTTAAGGTTCTTTGTTCTAATTTTTTATTTTGTAGTTATTAACTTGACTTATTTCAAATTCACAATGATACCTTTCCCAAAAAAGATCATAATTTAGTTGAAAACATTTAAAAATGGACTTGGAAAAGATGTTTTCCGAACCTAGTTTAATAAGTTAAGTTTTCCTGTTACTAGCAACAAGGACCGAGTTGTCTGAATAAGTAATCTATATTATTATAATAATAATTGCTTACAGATGAGAATAATGGTTTTATGCAGTGACACAGGGCATATCCTCTACGGACATACTCTACAAGATAATGCAATTGCTATAGACTGAGAGAACCGGTTAACGCAAGTTGAAACAAACTCCGTTTCATTACATTTTCTTTCACAAGGTACGTTTTATTTATTATTTTTTTTTATCATTTGGACAAAACAGTAACCTCGGAGCTATGTCATATTGGACATCAAAAATCGTCTCCCCATTGCGTGCGATGACGGAAATGTCATATCTAAATGCGTTCAAAACAGTTCAAACGAATTACTACTGCCGGTAATAATACTCTTTTGACATGCAATGCAAGCTACCTCAGACATGTCTTTCAATCGGATTGTAATGTAATATTAACCTTATTATCCTGGAATTGGGTTCAAAACTGCTTGAAATTTGCTATGGTCCGTAGATAGCTACTGCATTTACAGATAGAAAATATTTATTGAAAACAATACGAATTCCAATCGGGTTTGTATCGGATACCTTTTGCATAATTTTTACTAAGAAAAAAGTGATGGAATAAGAAGTTGGTTTATCTACTTGAAGTTAAGCAGTTACCTCTGCCTATAACATCCACGCTGCGAAGCCACTTGTCGCCAAGCTTTTTAAAGCATAACTGATCCGTCATTTACTTTTAGCTCTAAAAAAATTACAGAGAACCAGAAAATTACGGAACAATACTTGAGTGGTCACATCAGCCTTGAACATCCACCAGAAAAGTCCTAAACTTTCAAGAACTATTATATAAAGCACAGCCAGTTAAAATTCAAGACGCTATTTCCCCACAGCAAAACTTTATTATGCAGACAGAACTTTCAGCTCCTATCCTATAATGTGTCAAAGTTTTACAAACTTTTGTCACGCGTCGCTCAAACGCTAGCGTCTGCCACGTAGTGAGGTCACGGCGTGACTCGACTCTTTGGATGAAAGTGGATACCGTCTAATCTAATACTGAACGCCTAATTTAGTCATTCAAAGTAAATACTTATTCCTACACATATAAGGATCATTTTAAAACATCTGTATGTGCTTCAACGTGGTGTTGAATTTAGTTTAACATGTTCGCTATCAAAAATATCCACGTACAAGTTGTTTTTGGCCTAGTACCAAAGCCGCGAGTAACTATTAGAACATAAATGATCGTTTTCCAAACTATCAAAGAGCTGTAAAAAGTTTCGTTTGCACTTCGTAATGGCCCCGCGTTGGGCGCCAATTCATCTCCTGCAATAATTAAACGTCACACCGAAAATGGTACTTACTTTTTATCCGCTAGTGAAGCCGCGGGAAAAGACTATCATGAACATCACTAGCGATCGTTTTCCAACTGTCAAAGAACTATAAAAACGTTTAGTTTTCACTTCGAAATAGGTCCCGCGTTGGGCGCCAATTCTTCTTTCTTGCAATCATCAAAGTCTCACTGAAAAAGCATACAAGCTAGGTACCTACTATATCAGCAGGTTCAAAGTGTCAAAGAACAATAAAAAAGTTTCGTTTTCCCCATAAAATGGGTCCCGCGTTGGGCGCCAATTCATCTCTCCTGCAATAATTAAACGTCACACGCCACGCATCGTCGCATACATTGTTATGTGCAACGAGAGTCGATTAAGTTCTTGTTTCCCAAGAAACGGGGTGTTGTGACGGGCTTGATATGGCGGTAGTTTTTTGATCATATCAGCCTACAGAAGACCATTGTTAGAAAATATATGACGATAAGGTATTGCTAAAGAAATTAGAACCTTTGCTATCCACTGGATTTCTTTAGGTAGAGTTATACTTCGGGTTTACTGTTTACGACCGATTTTTAACGGTGACTGTTTACAAGGAACTGTTCCACCATTTCAGCCGAAGCTTGTGACATCGTCGTCAATTTATTAATTGAATGTCACAACGGTTATAAATTATCTCGAACGCCTAGGTAACCTGATTTGGTAGTTGGACCTAATTAAATCAGGTGTCGGAAATTGAACCTTGTTTTTATGATATTAAGGCATCATATTACTTGAGTGATTGTGCTGGGAGTTATTATATTGTGTTGTGATAATATAATTATGATGTCAAATTGTCAATGTCAGATATTAAAACAAGTCAAAGATTCTGAAAATCGCAAATTAATAGAAGGAATGTAATCCGAAACACGAATGCATCGAACACCAAAAAGAAAAATGGCGTAAGATAAAAAGTTAATTAATTCTCAAAATGGAATTTCATTTTACGATCACGGCTGATTGCAATCAGTGACGCAACTGATTTAAAACCAGCGTCAAAACGGACATAAACAAAGGAGTTTATAAACGAAGAATAAAGGCAGAAAGACAGTTTGAAAAACACAAGAGTAAAAACATACAAGCGAAGGCAAAGAAAGAGTTTGTATGCAGCGTATGCTACAAGTTTTCTTAAGTCTAAAACGAAACTGAAGAATAAAATTTCATTTAGAAGTTGCATATTACGGTAATATAATAATGGTTTCACTTATGCTCTGAATCATTTCACCAGAAGCACAGATCACTTCCAAACAGTATTTAAACTTAAAAGCAATAAAAACAACTGGGAAACTTAAGGAACTTTAAGTAAATTTTAACAGCTTTAAGTTTCACGAGGATATGTAATTTCAAACATCAGCATCATCAGTCTGTAGACTTTTATTAACTAACAGCATATTTTACAACAACATGCATTGGCGTTTTGAAAATGGAACGGTGAAACTGTGCCTAGACGTAGCCAAGAGCACATTAATTTTTAACAAGTAGGTAAAATAGAAATCTAATGAATTACCTATCTAATATCAGCAATATCAAATGTTATGCTGCATTTAATTTCGCCATTAGCTTAATTAAGCAAACAAAACGCATAGTTTGCCTTTTGTTTGTGACTAAGTATTGCGTTTAGTAATTGCAATATGTTTACTAGGGCTGCCAGTTTGTGCTATCATATTCCTGTCTTTGTCCCACGCTAGGTAGGGTTGGCATAACAGGTTCCTCTTTCACTCTTCTCTATCAGCTGTTATTTTAGTGTTCATTCTTTCTTATTCATGTCTTCTTTCATAAAGGTCATAATCCATCCATTTTCTTTCGCTAATCTTTATTTGGCATTCGTCCACTTGCATACCTTACTCTCGTCTCTTGCTTGTACATACTTTGGAGGGAAAACATTTTGATTTTTATGAAGAAATCGAATGATTTGTGTAATCCCTAATTGCGAGTGGTTAAATTGGCGCCCAACGTGGTACAATGAGTTTTTGTTATATGTTCGTTAAATTCAATATGACCGTTATAACACGCAGTTGTGTACCTATTTTGAGATATAGTCTTAAACGAGGAAGGGAAACATCTTGGGGATACTCGCGGTTTTGTCAGCTCCGCACGTATTGACCTTGTCTTTCTTGTGGATAAGGCTGACGAGGCTGAGAGAATGGTATAGGGGCTATAAGCCTACTCCACCCAAATGATGTCTTAGGCTCCACAGAGTCCTGTACATCGGGGCATGGATAAATAAAGTGCTAGTTAGATATTTTCATCTAAATATACATCCATCATCATCCATCCATCTACATATAAATACGAAGATTTCTGGAAAATATATCTGCCAGGTGAGGCAGGTACCAGAAAAACAGAAATACAAAGTAGTTGTAATATATTCTTAGAAACACTAATGTCTTCAAATGTTTCTCAAAGGGAATAATGTAGGCACTCCACAGTAATATATTTAAGCATCCTAGATTAGATTAGATTAGAAAATTCTTTATTGCACATTTAAAAAACAGTACAGAGGCGGGCTTAATGCTAATTAGCATTTTCTTCCAACCAACCTTTGTGTAGTGTGGAGAAAAGGTAGTGCCTAAACTATGGAAAAATTTGTAGGGAGAAACGTCTTTAAAATATATAAAAATTACCTACTTAAAATAATAAAACACTAACCAAATATATATATATATATATATATACATCCTACCTACTGTTACAACAAATGTCTAGGTACGTTTGTGTGTCTGTTTAAATTTTTACTCATCCATAAAGACTCAACATCTCCATCAAACGATAAACGGAGTTTCGTATAGATATTTTGTGACATGAAAAAATACGAAATCTGCCTACTTCCCTGTTGCAATACCCTTGAATAGGGTTCATATGTGATACCTACCTACAATGTAACAACAACATTACCATGTGAAAGCAATAAATGTGTTGAGTATTGAAAGAAAGGTAATCGCTTAAAAAATATTTCGGTTGGATGCAAACGAAACGAGTGAAGCCGAAGGAAATGCTAGTTATTTAAATATAACAATGTAAAGGCTGGAAGGCGGATGCAAATGGAGGCATGCATAAAGAATAGATATTTCAGCAGTAATCTTTCGGAATAAGGAATATATAATGCTGTGGAACTATTTCTAGCGTATAAAGAAGCAGGATAAGCACGAGTAAATCTGTCTCTGCATCACGTAAACGTAAATTATTTCGAGTCATATTGCGCGTCAACGCCAGCTCGACTGCTGAACGTTGTAGCGTCACCGCGCAGTGTATCTTGGATACCCTCCCGTTCCGATTGTCATATCTATTCATCTGTCTGTAGTATGGTGTTTTTGTGAAGAAGTTCGTCTGGCAAGCACCTACTACCGTACCTTTTTCTGGCAAGCAGTGATGCTCGCATTACTGTGTACTGGTGCCGGTGTAGTTACGGAATTATGGAGACTGTCATCAGGGTCCGAAACGTGTCTAAGTTTGGCAGCGTACTGAACAGTTACAGACAGATATCAGAAACGTTCGAAAGAGATTTCGAATTTGCTATTTGAAATCTTCGAAAATTGTCGGTCCGTAATCGGTCCGTAAGGCTTCTGAATCAGAATAGCCCTGCTGAGGCCTCACTCAGCGGTCCACCCATCCAAATGCCACTGCATTGGTGTACGAAGCGTTCGTGACGTACCTTGCTTAGTCACTCTTCACCGATTATATCTAAGCGACGTGCTGCGCGGTCACTACTTGGATGGATAACTGCTAGTGGCATTTACACTTGAGAGTTTCCGTGCTTCGGAGGGCACGTTAAACTGTCTGGCCTTAAGGCGGCCTAAAAACTCCATCACCAGAGTTGGCCACTAACTTATAAGAACGAACCGAGAACCGACCGATCGGTGTATTTAATAGTATACATTTGGAGCGCTGCTGCAATAGCAGATTGTATACCGTGTTCAACAAGACATACATTCTCTAAACTTTTATTCTCCTCGAATTCTCTTGGAGATTCTAAATCCGATTAGTAAGGCTTCCTCGCTCGGTACATACGCTTTGTTCTAGAGAAGCCTTAGCCGAGGCTTCGTACAGACGCTCCGATTTTACATATAATCTGATTGGGTGGCCTAGTAAGTGGACCACGGGCAAGGACCGACTATTTGTTGATTTTTGAATGATTACTTGACGAGTGGGACATTATGAAGCGTTTACGTTATCTATGCGCATATATGTGCATGCGCATATACGCATATGCGCATTTAACAAAATCCCAAGCGATGTGTTTCGGTTATCGATTGGCAAGTTCAAAAACGGAATAAAACGAAGACTTCTAAATAAATATATATAAATATTCGTGGACTTTACATACAACGCCCTCTAGTCCCAAACTAAGCAAAGCTTGTAATATGGAAACTAGATGGCTGATAGAATAATTATATACTTTTTTTTTGTAAATACGTACTTATAATACATAGTAACACCCAACATCTATGTTTTCCACGCACAAATGTTTGTTCTCAGTGGGGATCGAACCCACGACCCACAGCACAGAAGGCAGAGCTGTTACCGACTGAGCTGTGACGCCTGTCGACTTCTTTTAAAAGCATAAACATAGAAACAAGCGAAGCGCCCTATATCTCATGCAATAAAAAAATCCGATCGGATCAGATTGGGTACATAATTGGACGGTCTGTATAGACCTTTAGTTCTAAACCTTATCCATTCTCAGTGTAGAATTTTTAACAAAGGATTTCAGTCAGTCTGAACTGGAAGATAAAAATGTTTATTTGCAGCAAAAACTAAGCTCTGCTACTACGACTGGGTTCAACTACATTATAAAAGTGTACAAGGTGCACGGACAAGGAAAATGGACGTGTTACTTACTGAATATTTAAACGTGGTTCATTATATTAGACATTTTGTATAGAAAATGTAGATATTTTTAACCGACTTCAAAAAAGGAGGAGGTTCTCAATTTGGAGGTTGTATGTGTTTTTTTTTTATTTTTTTTATATATTTTTTTTTTAATGTTTGTTACCTCAGAACTCCGTCATTTATGAACCGATTTCAAAAATTCTTTTTTTATCTGAAAGAATATACTTCCAGATTAGTCCCATTTAATTTTCATTAAAATCGGTTCCGTAGTTTGGGTTATAAATAGAAATAACTGAAAAATATGCCAAGTTGCGGCGTAGCGCCTATCATTTTACTGCTAGTAACGATGCAATATGCCAAGTTGCGGCGTAGCGCCTACCATTTTAGTATTAGCAACGATGACCCTTTTTGGTGCACATCTAAATTTTTACATTTTTCTAAATTTGTCAATAAACCCAGTTTGTATATTCAAACCGCATTTAATTGGAGAAAAGCAAAAACGCATCAGTTGTTCCTCTAAAGAATCAACACCAACCACGTGCACGAAATTGCGTATTTTGCTTTCCTGTAACTTTTATGTAGTGTTTATAGTGACTAGAACATTTCCAATGAACTGTCATCATCATCATCATCATCTGATGATGAAGCTGGTATTCGAATTGAAGTCGTTTTTTCCAGTTTTTTAACTTATAAATTATTGTAGATAAACTTTTGACTGCGATCTCATCAGATTTACATCAGCTTTGACAGGCGTTGTTAACGTTTTTTTGTTGTTTTTGTGTTTTTTCAGGAATATTTTCATGATATCGGCATTACTAGAGAAACACATCGCCAGTGTGTTGATGAGGTCAATGACCTGTGATCCATCTATTTCCCACAAGCACTAGGTCGAGTTTCAATAACATCTTGCAAACAAGGCATCCGGTTAGTATTCCCTTGGCGTAACTAATCGTAACGTACCAGTTAGTCTCAGTTTTTGAGAACTGATCACCGTTATTTAACGGTGAAACATAGCGGTGATAGATGCATTGTACATTGCATGGTGCTTTGGTCTGGCGTAGGTAAGCCGTCACTCGATTGGGTTCAGCTGAAAATCAGCGTTGAATTGCATTTTTTAGCAACTCAACAATAATGCTGAGCTGCCACCTTTTTGGCAACATATAGTTCTATGTACCTACTTTTGTTTTATGTTTGTATTACGTTTGATGTGTTGTCAAATAAAGCTTTTTCTTTCTTTCTATCTTTCTTTCTTTCTATAAGAACGACTGTAATCCCTAGAACATTAAAATAAGTATTCACATTACTGAGTGCATTCCAGCGAGTGTAGAGTAGTATGCAGGTCATTAATGTTAAGTTAATGTATAAGTTTACTAGCTTCTGCCCGCGTATAGACATAGTATCTCAAAATCTCAAAAACAATTTTATACCTACCTCTTTTCGCGACACAACACAAGTAATTTAAATTTAAAATTTAAAAAACCCCCGACTCTTGGACCGATTTTCATCAAACATAGCTAAGAACGCTCCCGACTAATTCCCCTTTCAAACAAAAAAAAAACAAAATCAAAATCGGTTCATCCGTTCAGGAGCTACGTTGCCTCAGACAGACACACAAACACAGACACGTCAAACTTATAACAACTTAACTTATAACGGTATGCGTTTTTAAGGAACCAGTGTTTCAGGAATGCCGGATGGCTAGTTAACTAGCTGAAGTATATCAGGATTCAGTGCGGCTCCGATGGAACGGACACGTCTTACAATTTGAGGTTAGGTGTACAGTTAGGGAGGGTTAGTCTCAAAATCCCCTTTGAGTTTTTCCCCTTAAGGATATTCTGCGACTATTTTGTCTCAAAATCCCCTTGATTTTGAAGATTTAGAATCAAAAGGATATTGAGACAAATTTTTGACAGGTACTATCAGCAAAAGTTTTACCTTACCACCTTAAGGGTGCATTTCCTGTAAAATAAGAAGACAAAAAAAAGACGGGGTCAGGTAGCTAACTGCTTGCATTTGAAACAGTTTCAAAAGTGGTAAGGCGGAAATTTTGCCGATAGTTTTTAAGGAGTAGGTAGTTAAATAATGAGGATCTGAAACACAATAGGGTAAAAAATTATTTGGATTTTCATATCCCATTTTTGACCCCCTTTCAAGACATTATCTTCATATACCCACCAACAATTTTGGGTTGTAATAAACTATTACTATTCCTTTCAACTCTCCAGCTTCTACGGTTCAGCTCTGGTGGAGGTGACAGACAGACAAATACTTTTCTCTCTTTCTTCCATTTTTCCAACTGAACCGGACGGAACACTAAAAAGACATTTAAAGTGAAATGTTGCTTTAGTTCAATAATTTATAAGTTTAAAAAACTAGAAAAACCGATTTCAATTCGACTACAATACAAAAGCTCAAAGGACTGTGCCACAAACTTTTTTTTTAATATTCTCTGATTTCCAATTATTTGGCTAAGGAACCCTGAAACCCATGTAATGCGGGTAATCCATCATATCCGCGTAATCCGGCTCGAAGCGGCACGCCGGCTGGCCCGGGTCATCCGGATTTTTAATTAATATACCCGTTCGTCTCAAATTTAAATAAGACGGGTTTCTTTAGTGAAGAAAAGGAAAGGTTTAGGAATGCTAAAAAAGCTTGGAAAAAGATTTTTTTTTATTTATTTATTTAATTGTATGACTTAGGCGTAACAGATATAAAAACTAAGTTAAACCAAACATATTCTAAACTATTCTAAAAAATAAATCAAAAAGAAACTTAGGTAGTGACTAAAACTAATTAAAACTATAAGTCAATGTCTTTGGATTGAAATACATGATGACGAGACAGTGTTAAAATTTTGAAAAAATACAATAATAAATTGTTTATTTGCAACACAATTAATTTTCAGGTTCTTGCATTTAAGCCAGGACGGAGGCCTTAAGGTGGCCTTAAAACTCTGTCACCAGAGTTGGCCACTAACACATACGTAGAACGAACGATCTATATACTAGGAAAACCAGGCTGTAGTTTGTTGCCCGTTGTTCTAGGTCGCGTGGAACTGGCACCTAGAATCACCTAGTTATATAAGACGATTCTAAATTATCCTTGTAATTTTATTGAATAAAATAGCTATGATAAATAAATAAATAAATATTCATGGACATTTCACACGACGCCCTCTAATCCCAAACTAAGCAAAGCTTGTAATATGGGAACTAGATGCTGATACAATACTTATATACTTTTTTTTTCGTAAATACATACTTATAATACATAGTAACACCCAGACATAGAACAAACATCTATGTTTTGCCATACTCAAATGTTTGTTCTTGGTGGGGATCGAACCCACGACCCACAGAACGGAAGGCAGATCCATTACCGACTGAGCTGTGACGCCTGTCTTCAAATCTATGATCTTCAAATTATACAAAATACATCGTACTGGATATTGGTCGAGAAGTTGGCTTGGCTTGTTATGGCTGCATGACGTCTTTGTGACGTCATCAAGTCGATACATTAGGCTAACGACATGGACTGCCGTAAAAGATATCGTAAAACATCTGTTATGATTTTGTTAGTAGCGGAAAATTGCACTGTTTTTCTACTATCGGTGTAGTTCATCCGGAAAATGGAAGGAAAAAATTATTCTATCTTGAGTGGATTCGAACCCACGACCTTAGGAACGGATGGCAGGGCAAGTTTATGGCGTCTAATGTCAATTTAGCTATAGAGAGAGAAAAGACACGGTCAATACGTACGGAGCTGAAATAAGCCAGTTTCTTTCACCATTTGAGAGAATCTTGCCCGATCTATCACTATCTTATAAAATACGTAAAAACGTAATGTAAACGTTACGTAAAAATCCTAACTGCCTCTTGAATAGCACAAACTATGTACTCATGCATTGAACAAACATCGCTTAGATTTCTCAAGTACCGGATACCGTTAGATGACGGCAGTATCTGACGGTTTATCACGTCATTTACGGTGCGACCATGTATTGAAGAATTTTTATAGAATTTTTATAGTTTTTTTATATGATCGATGTTTTGTCGATTTGTTATGATAGACAGATAGACAGATAGACAGGCATTTATTTGCACACTAAGTAACACACAGTACACTTACAGAACAAAACCAACAAAAATAAAAATAAAGTAAAAAGTAACAAAAAAATGAACATGGACGCTAGTAGGTGTTTGTCTGCTACAGCAGCAAAAGGGTTTCGACTCCGCGTATGCCTAACTACCCGAAGGTAATTAGGCGTTATTGCAAAAGAAATCATGGAACTGGGAATCTTATCGCGACACACCGGAAATAATAGCAGAAAAAAGAAGCAGAAGACCTATCTGAAGCAGAAGAGTCAGTAGTGGATGCTAGTGTAAACTGGCTGAAATGATGATAAAGACAATAACTTCCATGAAAAACATAATAATGAAATAAATGATACAAAATTTCCAAATACGGCGAACGTTATATTCCGTAGGTATTCTTATTACCTACGTAATATAACGTTCACTGTATTTTGGAGAATAGATACAATTGCAAGTCACGCGGGAAATAGATCGCTTGACCCCTCTTGTGTGCAATTTGTGGGGATCTTGAAATATTTGAGCCTTCAATGGGTTTCATTCTAGCTTGAGGCTTGACAGGTAATCTTTTTAAGGTTTCAGCGTCTGACAAGGGCCCTTTGTTGGGCTTTGGGGCCCTAATTAGAAAACGAGGTTTTGCTTAACATCTAGGACTTGTAATGAACTATTTAATAAATATTTTTTGATAGATAGAAGTTTAATGCCTGATATAGATTTCTCATATCGAGTCAAAAAAAAATATTCGTTATAAGTCGAAAATTACGTTTTGAAATAGAAATCTAATTAACAAATAGTCTCTCAATTGAACAAAGGCCTGAATACAGTGCGTCGGTCGACGCCGTTTGAAGTTCGCCCTCGAGTGGAGTCGAAGACTTGAAGTTGACTTGAAGTGACGTGAAGTGCTTCTTCAACAGTTTGGGGGTAACGATTCGTTTATGGTACCGCTGAGAATCCAAGTTTTTGAGGTTTTTGAAGCAGTCATTATCATCAATCTGAAAATGTCCACAGCTGAGCGATTTTTAATTCTAAAAAGATTTTAAAACTAAAACAATAGTAGCTATTATGCAACTTGATATTAGTATTATCTACATAAAACTAGCGGTGTATCCGTTTGTGCTACTCATTGATGATGGAAGAAGTTAATGGCCCACCTGATGTTTAAAAATATAGGAATTTTATTATCAAAAATTTATAAACGTCTGCCTATAACAATTGCTTAACCAAGCACGTCCTATGAGGACGTTTTTGGGGCCTTGCACTGCGTACATCAATCTGAGACGTAAATGTGTTTAATTGTGATTAAAAATTTATGAACATTTATTAGACCACGCAGTACTAATGTATTTGATTGTGAAATTATCCACATCTCTAGCATTTAGAATTCAGAGTTCATTTTAATAATTATTTTTTTTGTTAAAAATGCTATTTTCTAAAGTATTTGTATATAGTTATTGTTTTGAACAAATACAATTATGTGCCTCTAATGATCCACATCAAAATCAAATGTCAAGATATAACTCACGTTATATTAATAGAAAGATACACCTAAATTAAACCACGCCAGTCGACGACAACTGAATAGCGCAATAAAGTATTGAAACGACGCGTGCGCAGTTATCTCCCGTTTGACATTTAATGTATTGTTTCGACTTCTGTTACGAGTACATTGTAGTTGTATCGTCTTGTACATTGATTTTTTTTGTATGTTTTGCACGAGGATATTTTTATGGAACAGTAAAATTGTGCTTCAACAAGGGTATGAGCACACTTTTGAGATTTACGTTACTGCTTGATCATTGCATTACAAAACGGGTGACAAAGTACTGACAATATTTATTAACAAGTAATTATAGATAAAATAAATACCGGAATATTTTTATTGATATAGGGTTTTTAGACGAATTATTTTGAATTCTAACAAAGTATCATTCCAGTTTTCGTCTATTTATCTAGCAGATAAAAGAAACCGACAGATGGAGGGTACCATATTTTTACTTTTTTCATAAACTAGACGAAACACTACTTTGTTTTTTTCCTTTTCACGAAGAAGTATGACAATCCAGAAGCTCTATAAAATATTCTCAAAAACACTTACCACCTATACCTGTTTTACGTAACTTTCAAAAGTTGCCAATTTGACTTCGAAACTTCCGAGGTTATAATCAACAACTTGTAGGATCATCCCCGAGCGCTCGTAACGGATGAGGCTCTGATGACCGATGACGTCACATCCCTTGATAAGTACCTCCGGCTATTGTTTTGGAGGTTAGAAGTTTGAAGCTTTGGTAGTATGTAAGTAGATGATTAATTTCTATGTGGCTGAATTTTTAAGGGCATAGAAAAAATTACATATTTATTTGTTACCTAGATACTTAGATAGATTTAGGCTCTAAATCTTTCTGTTGCTCTAATAGAGCTTTTGCATCTAATCTAGATGATTTATACAGCGTCATAGTTTTATTCAGATAGGTATTCTAAAGCTCCGCTAACGAAAATGGCTGCTAAATCTGTTGTTATCTCCTTTCGTTGTGATGCAAGTGACAATGACAGAGCATTTTTGAAAGCCGCACTAAAATGACAGAGATTATGAATAAAAGGGGGGTTGTTTTGTTATCACATCGCCAACAAATCTGACAGTCGCCGCATCAAAAAAAAAAAATCACGTAAAGCTAATGTATTTGAGTCATATTGCGCGTCAACGTCAGCTCGACTGCCGAACGTTGCAGCGTCACCGCGCAGTGTATCTCGAATACGCTAGCGTTACGATACTTTTACGATCGTCACATTTATTCTTGACCAAGGCACTGAAAGTCTTCGGGTGGTCTAAAACTAACCAAAATACGAGTTGAAGTTTCAAATAATCTACCAATTTCATATCCTGAAACCTAATCTCATTCTGAATCCAATATCGGAATTACATTATAACGATATTGGCCTCATTTTTTACAAACCGACTATTGCCCGCGGTTTTACACGCAGATTTAAAGTATCTTCAGTTTTTCGTTCGTATGAATTGAGTTATACTTTCCAACAGACAAACATACCATCTTTCACATTTGTAATAGACTTGTCTAAGATAGAGGCATTAGTTTTCTAAATCGATCTATCCATTTGATTTTAAAGTCCATTTTGCAATCCATTTCTTCCATTATTCTTGAAAAAAGTGTGCTACCTAATGGAGTCGATTCTGTTGTTCTACTACTAATATTTGTCAGTGCTAAAAAAATGTTGCCATAAATAAAATCGAGATGGAGGGTCTTATCCGAAATAGCACGAGATTCGACCACACATCTCGCGTGACGCTATCCACCATCTTTGATTGATGGTGACACTTCACAATTTGACAGATAATCGAGTGACTGCCCAAACAAGATAGCAGGAGCATCCTTATTCTTCGAACAATCATTGAATTTTGGACAGCATCACGGCTCAGTTGGTAATAGCTCTGCCTCCTCTGTAGGATGTGGATTCGATTCTCACCGAGAGCATTTTTATTTACAGACTTCAAAAAAAGAGGTTCACTATTCAGGTTTTTTTTTATTATGTTAGTTACCCCAGAAATCCATTATTTATAAACCAATTAGAAAAAATCTTTTGCAATATTCAGAGATTGATCCTATAAAAATATAATCAAACCGGTTTAGTAGTTTGGCTTTTAAATTAAAATAACTGGGAATAGTATGCTTCGCGCACGATTCGCAACGTTCTACTTCTAATAGTTCAAAGTCCAAACACTATAGGTGGACGTGTCTTCGACTGTACAGTAAAGTGTTAATCTATCTACGTATCCAATTACCTAATGATCTATCGCAGTGAGAATCTTGAAGTTAATCCGATTTCCTTCGCTCAGCTCGAAAGTGATTGATTAGCTTATTAACGTTGACTTCTTACAGAAAGTGGGTTAGGTTTCATGTACATTAACTCCTTGGACGAATACACGGGACACGTAACTCGGACGATCTCGCCTTTACCCCCGCTCGCCACGTACCAGCCTTTTTGCCTAACAAGCAAAATTGTTGCGTCAGTGTTGACACGACCACTACGTTGATTCTCAAGACAAGATAATGCAAAAAAAATGACAAAATGCGCCGTATTATTTTGTAAAAACTACAGTGATCGCGTAACTAATATTTCTTTTCACCTGTGAGTACAATTTTATGCCGATAAAGTGGCAAATTTTTCATAAAACTAATAAAATTGAATATAATTTTTGCTTATATGATGCCATATTAACGAGTACTCAATTTTTTCTGCAATGTAACTATATTTATGACTTACTGAAATGAGTCGGGTTTTACCATTCTTTTTTCATTCGTTCAGTGTTCGTTCATTACAATTCTTTCAAATAGGGATGGAACTATCGATGAAAAATATCGATGTAAATGAACGAACGAATTTATTCTCACTCTTAGGTTTCCAACTAATCCATTAAAAAAAAGAGAATGGGTGAAAGCAGTACGCAGAGAACAGGCATGGATTCCAAAAAAACATAGCAGTATATGTAGTATACATTTTGAACCAGAGTGCTACAACAAAAATTTAAAAAAAAAGAAAAGACTCTGGAAAGATGCTGTTCCTACATTACACTTGCCTGAATTTGTAAGTAGAGCTTGAAATGCCGTTATGCAATTTTCATATTCATCATCATCAACAGATTGTCAGGACAAGGTTTGTATGTATAAAAGAAAGTTTTAAAAAGTGAAATCGAAACTTTTTTTAAATCTCACAATATGGCATAATAAAAATCCTTTCGTTGCCAGCTCCCAAAGTCTCAAATTACCGCAATACCAAACTTGAACATTCAGATTTGACAAACCTGAGCACATACTCCAGGGTCTGATGATAGGTAGCACTGATGAAGAGGATCTCTGAAGCTATTTTTAATTGTTGTAAAAGTGGCTTATGGTTACAATGACATGTCTATGTAAAATTATCAAGTAAAATGTTTAATGCCTAAGTTTATTTCCTTGTGATTTTCCATTATTATTATATCATCAACCCAGGCATCATCTTACCTTACTACAATTTCAAATTTAATAAAGTAGGTACCTACCTAATTCAACTCCTTCGTTTCCCGTCATTCATTCATTTTTATCGATACTATTTCATCGAATGCGTCAATCACTAGTGTCAATTTACAATAATTGTTAGACAGTGACAACGCTATATGCAGAACTAATGCAGCAATAGATTACTCCTCCCGAGCCCCGCAAAAAGTGGTCGACGGTGTTTTCATACTTTTTTCGAGCATGACGTGTCCCGTGTATTCGTCCAAGATTAACTCTCATAAGAAAAGCGGTGATGGGCTTGCAAGTCTTGCAACCCATCACGTGTGGAGTGCCTGAAGCAATGTCAAAGTTTGCGGGTAGGTCTTCTAAGATAATTCCGACAAGCATGTAAGGGGGGACCATTTCGCACAGTCTTTGTTATGAAAATGACTTTTTATTCCGACTGTACTGAAGTAGTACTATAGTATATAGGTACTTATAGTATTTGTAGTAGTAGTAAGACTAGTAAGTACTTTACTTAAGTACAGTGGAAGTAAAAAGTCTTTTCTTTTTAGTTTATTTACCATTTTAAAAAATTACATTGTTACAAAAATTACATTACACCACAAGGTTTATAGGCATAATGCTATTGGAGTCCGTATCGATAGCCTTAAGTACATTCATATTTAAATTAGGTAGGTGTTATCAGGTCTTTTGCATCAAATTTAGGACCTATTTGTAAAGATAAGAGGATAGTTTAACTGTTGCTAGCCTACTTCATCTAGATAATATGTCCCAGGCGGTAATACCAGCTCTGTAGTTCTAACTCGTGTACAAAGCATCGAAAATAAATAGAGGCCTATTTCTTTATATAAAACAATGTGTAAGACACGAAACAAATATTTTAGTAAAAAAAAACTATTTTTTTACACGCGTGAACTATTTCCGTAAACCTTGATTTGAAATAAAGATAATTAGCGTGAAAGTTATGCCTTGAGAATAAAAATTGTATTGCTATTCGACTATTTAAATAATTACACGCGTACGCACTAGTTTGGAATGTTGCCATTTTACTTTTTACACGTGTAGTGACGGAAAGTGTCACAACTCGAAATGATAAAGTGGTATGGTAACATTAACATTAGAAAGATGCGTGTAAAGGTGCGTTTTGACCGGACGAGTGAATGCACATTCTTCTTCTTCTCTTATATATGGCCTCTGTCCGTCGTTTCGACAGACACTTTGGCCAGTGTCAAGTGGATTATTTGAAATAGGTTAAGTCAAGTCGAGTAATACCTACGTCAAGTCGTTTGTTTTGAAGACAAAATGGTGGATTTTCCCTTCAAAACTTGAAAACGAATTCCATCAAATAATAAAAACACATAATACACATTTATTCCAATGGTTCACACTTTATCCCATGACTGCAAGTATTATTGGTTAAAA
This sequence comes from Gandaritis pyraliata, assembly GCA_947859175.1. Taxonomy (NCBI): domain Eukaryota; kingdom Metazoa; phylum Arthropoda; class Insecta; order Lepidoptera; family Geometridae; genus Gandaritis; species Gandaritis pyraliata. The sequence goes on along the minus strand of OX401877.1, from coordinate 1,024,810 downwards.
TTCCACCAAAATTAAAGAAGAATACTCGCTATACCACCAAGAAAAACAATTAAAATAAATGTTGCTTTTACTAATGACAGAACTCATTCTATCCCCAATACTATACATGTGAGAAGTTCTGTCTGTTTGACACTTCCAAAGATAAACCTCTCGTGTTAAAATTTTGCAGAGAGATAACTCGTTTACAAAATAGCTTATGGAAATTGTTAATATTGTTTACAATGTAAAATAAATAAATATCAATTCATGGACATTTCACACGACGCCCTCTGGTCTCAAACTAAGCAAAGCTTCTAATAACACACCTACATTAATGCTTTTTTTTTTGTAAATACATAATACATAGTAACACCCACACATAGAACAAACATCTACTTACGTCAAAAATAGAGTTACAATTGAATTTTACTAATATTATAAATGTAAAAGCTTAGATGTTTGTGTTTTAATCACGTCGAAACTACTGAACCAACTTGGATGAAACTTGGCATATATATAGTTCGTAACCTGGAGTGACACATAGGTTACTTTTCATCCCGAATAACAGGAGTTACAGGATAAATTGAACGAACGGGATTAGCAACACCAATAAAACTTACTTTGACACGTCAATTGCTTCAGAGGGCTTATGTAAATTATGAATTTAATATTACATCCAAATCGGCCCTACTTACTTATTTAATCGTATGATTAATCAATTAATCGGCCCTGAAATTACGATTGAGCAACAAACACCTAAACTACAATATGAAATATTACTAGAATTTTATTTTCAAATTCAGCACACGGCTTTTATAAGTCTTATTTCTTTGCATGGTACTGCAAGTTGCCTCGCAGATTGCAGCGTGACGTCACGAGTTGCAGAATCCCGAGGGTCTGCCGCGTCTCGCAGCAGCAAACGAGGGATTTACCGCTGCCTTGTGGCCCAAGTTGAGATTTTTTTTATACATTAGGTATAAATAAATAAAAATAAATAAATATTCATGGACATTTCACACGACGCCTCTAGTCCCAAACTAAGCAAAGCTTGTAATATGGTAACTAGATGGCTAATAGAATACTTATATACTTAAATATAGACATATATTATATCTATATTTATATCTTACGTATAGACAAGCGTTTGACCGCAATCTCAAGTGACGATGCGGTCGACGATGTAGCACATTAAAACTATTCAGATAAATATCGAAGAACGTAGAGAATTTGTTGAAATATTAGTAATTAAATTAAATTAAAGCCTTATTTCAGCAGTATAAAACCTATGTGTAGAATTTGTCTATCTAGGTTTGACAAATACTTTCGTAGGTACTTCCGATAATTTATGTGAACAAGATCTTTTATGTATTCCCAATTTATAAAATTATTATTCCACAAGATTATTAATTTTATTAATAATCTCTACAGAAGTTATTGTAAAGAATTTATTAATTGCTGAAAATGAGTTTTAATGATATAAAAGCCTTATTTTTAATCTTTAAGGCGGATATCACGGTCAAACCGTGAAAATGCCCATTTTTGACGTTCTGGATCTCTGAAACTGAAACTCTTAGATAATTTTGATTTATTGTTTGATGTAGAATAGTTATTCGCATTGACCGTAGCGGCCTCGCTTTTTGCAATTTTTCCTTATATATTTAAATAAAGCCAAAATTCCGAAACAAGTTTTTAATAAAACTCGCGCAGACACTTTTTCAAGCTCCTGGATTGAACTACTGTGCAAAGCAAACGAAATGAAAAATATCTACAAATATCTCTTATATACTGCCATTGACCGTAGCGGCCCCGGAATTCAGAAATAAGTATGGGATATCTACAAAAAAAATCAATTCAAAACCATAAAATTGCTAAAAACGTTCAGAATTAGCCGTTAATTTCTCCATACTACATTAATATTATTAAGTAAAAATTATACCAAAATAAACGTTAGTTCATAATCAATAAAATTGTATACTTTTTATTTAAATAATTCATTTTATTATATTGAATAAACGTAATTTAAAACTGCATGAAATGCGATCTCAGACTCTCAGACGAACTCAGACGCGCGCCAGCCCTTGAATCGCGGCCAAACTGTGATAGCCCTCTTAAGGGCGTCTTGCACCAGAATCACTAAACGTATTTAACAGCTAAATCGATTTAAATCTGACGTATTTGTATGACTTGACAACTCGCTAAACACTATTTAAGAGTTAAACGCGTTTAGCGATTCTGGTGCAAGCCGCCCTAAGTGTTGGATGGCCCCCCACGCGATGAACCGACGACGTTGTCAAGATCGCGGTGTCGATGGATGGAGTAGGCGATGCATTGTCATAGGCAGAGGTTACCGCGTAAGATGAATGACAAGCCGGTTCCATCACGACAAAAAGTGTATCACAGAGCACGTCCTCTGAGGATAAGCCTCTGAGGCAATGTATTATTATAGAGTCTATAACAATGTTACCTTACCATCGTCCTGTCCCGTCTTATAGTTGTTTAAAAAACAGAGTATAATCTTTTTGATATTTTGACTTGGGTTGACTTGATCTTAAGTAGGTACAGTTCATTCTATACTACCGGGACTTTATGTACGACTGACGCGGAAAATATAACATTTTAGTTTCCATTATTCCAGAGGAATATCCTTTGAAATGCCTATATGTTATAGTTTTATTATTATTATATTTAGCCCTCCGTGTCCCACTGCTGAGCAAAGACCTCCCCCCATTCTCTCCACACACTCCGATCCTGGGCTATACTTTGCCAATCTGATAAATAACGGTCAAGCTCGTCGCGCCACCTTCTTTTTGTTATAGTAATTGAGTAAAAATAAAAAAGTAACAGGACTGAATTTATCATGTACACACGGCTACAGGTCAGGTTAGACAGCCAATATAACTATAACTACGCTGTCTACAATGCAGAGAATCGTTGGAAAGAGAGATCAATAGGTGTAAGCGCGCGTCTCACACAAAAACACTATCGTCCCTCTCGCACGATTCGCAGCGTTCAACTTCTAATAGTTTAAAGTCCAATCAGTCTAGGTCGACGTGTCTTCAAGTGTACGATGGTTATTCGTTCAGAACCGCGTAGTTCGACTCCATAGTCGAACCACGATGACCAGTTCACCTGATTCGATTCATCGATCCCAGGTTCTCATTTTATAGACATTTACCAGTGGATGCTACTAACGGATGTTCGTATATTATAGAAACCGGGTATTAATGGTGAAATACGTGATAAATCTCCGTAGAGTATCTGAGAGCATGATATACGATTTACCACAGGTATAATAATTATGTAAATTACTCTCAAGTAAGTGTTCCATTTCAGAAATGCTTAGTTATCTATTTTCAGTGTGAATCTGACAGAGAAACAATTATGCGAAAATATATGTATTCCGTCTACACCACCAAACCAAACTTGATTTACTGGCGAATGAAACGCTTGAATTTCACGCAAAACGGATTAGCCACTGGCATAATAAATTACTCGCATCCAAAACTTAAAATATTGTCGACAGAGTGACATATTGAGAGATTAACGGCTATGCGAACTATTCATTGGGTTTTGCATTACATTTTATAAACTGCCTAACTGATTCTATGAAATGAATTGTGTTACAACAACTGCGGATGTGACAGTTATTGTAACTGTCACATCCACGGTTGTGACACTACCATTCCTCAAATCGAGTATAATAAAATCTACAGAATCTATACTCACGTTTTTCACTTATATTTATTGATTCATAAATATTTGCCTGAATATAGGTACAAAAGTTTTACGTTATAATATAATTTGAGCCAGTACAATCTACCTCATGGAGTGATTCGCAAAAGCTATAAACCAAGAAGTTGAAGTTGAAATTTGATGAAAATTTATTTTTTAAGATAATCAAACAATAATAACAAACTATTCATTTATATGCGATAAGTACGTCAAAATATTATAAAAACCCAATAAATCACAATTTAAAATCTAGATAAACAAGTATTCCTTAATATTAGAAATATTTTGTCTAGTAATGACTTATCGGTGGTAAAAAACGGTAAAAAAATATTTCTTATTGTACAAACTTTGTTTTGGTGCAATAAAGTGTTAAAAAGAACCGAAATTCACGAAAATAATGTTATCCGAACCATTTAGACACAAGTCGGTTTACAAATCGGCCTACAAAAATCACAGTACGCATCTAATTCTATTGCAACATTAAAGAAACCAATCTACTAATCGAAACAAACAAATCATACGGTTCGTTGAACTCGATTCGAAAATACAAGGTGTTCTAGAATGGAATATGTTATGTACCTAGTCTCCCAAAAGAAGCATATTCGACGCAAAGTTACAATATTGCCGAAAAATAAAATAAAATACTTGTAGTTAATTTTTACCTATCTAAAAACTATTAAATAAAAGCTGATAAGAGGGAAAAATCCGTTTTTGAATAGACTTCATTTGCGAATAAAATATCCCAAAAAACGGTTTTTTTTTTCAGTAGTGATAGTGATTTTTTGTAATTAAATAGAATAACCAAAAATCATCGAACTAAAGTTATTTACCATTCAGTATAGAACAGGCCCCTTTAAACTAATACATAATTATTTCGGAGCACCCTGGGTATAGTTACAACAAACCGATCGAATAAACTAATCGATTTAAAATCGAATCGATAGTTTGAGAGTCTCGATTGGGAATAGTTCACAATTAAAGATCGGTGGCTATTTTTGATTGACGAAGAACAGAACGTTGGAATGGCATGTGCGTGAGTGGTGCAAGGCACGAGATCGAGACGAACAAATCTGACAGTCGTCGCGTTACGTAAACCTAACGTATTCGGATCGCATTGCGCGTCAACGCCAGCTCGACTGTTAAAATTTGCAGCGTCACCGCGCAGTGTATCTCGGATATGCTAGCGTTACGATGCGTTTACGATTATCAAATTTATTCGTGATCAAGGCACTAAAGGTTTTAGAATAGTGACCGTCTAGGTATAGTAGTCACAACAGATCTTTGTCCCTCTGAAGTATCTGCGCAGAACCCATTTTTGGTCGAATAGGAGGTTCGAAAAAATTAAAAAAGTTGTTATATAAATATAAATGTTGGTGAGAACAGGAGAGCAAAGATTATTGGACACCTTATACGACATGACAGCTTAATCGGAAATATCATTGAAGGGAAGGTAGAAGGAAAGAGAGGAATAGAAAGACCGCGTATTAGCTACATGAGCCAAGTGAAGGCGAAGATAGATGTCATGTCGTATAAGGACGTCAAGGAAGCTGCCCTGAAAAGAAGAACTTGGCGGGAAATGCATACATTACGCCGACAAGAGCATAGCTCTTAAATTAGAAGAAGGAGTTCGAATTTTTCCGCACAACAGTACATGCGCAATCGTTTCTTTGTAACTTAAGAGGGACAAAGATCCATTGTGACTACTATACTTAGTATGAATTAACTGTTAAAGAAATAATCTGTTGAACAGAAACCATTTCATTCCTTATGCCATATCTCAAACAATGCGACGGGACAAATGAAGCCGCCTATCAATCTTATTGTATACGATCGTCACTTCCTGAACATAGACTTTGATTCAGGCGGATCAGCTTTTGATGTAAAGTAAACTTTAAGACACTGGTTTTAGACTGTAATTTTTGTTGGCAAGAACGTCTCTCTTGTAAAGTGGCTTAGTGGTGTCGATTCAGAGCATCTAGTTGGTACAAGATTTTTTGATTTTTTGACTGAAGTGAAAAATTGACGTGAACAAAACCTCGGTCTGGCTACTTTCCTGTTGCAATACCCCTGAACAGAGTTCATGTGTGATATCTACCTACAATGTAACAACTATAATACCATGTGAAAGCAATAAATGTACTTATTGAGTATTGACAGTTTTAGAAAACTTTATTTCGATGTTGGTTTTCCTCAAAGATAGTGATAACCATAATTAACAATTTTATAATCAAAAAGAACCCCATCCCCCGTTTCGTTGCCGCAGAGTTAAATTAAATCACTGGGATAATTTTGAATAGACTTATATTTTTGAATCAACACCACAAAAGATTGATATATAGATAGATTTTATTTATTTGATACTGATAGTGATAACACACTTAAATATTTACAATAAAATGAAATATAAATAATATAAATACAATATAAATCGTTTGCAACGCTGTGTAGATAGCTCAACTGCTTTATGTGTATTTTGTACATATTATAAATATTGTAAATACTTTATTAGTCATAATTTTCTTCATAGAAATAAAATGGATATGGACCGAATGTCATCTATTACACATAAAATGAAAGTGGGTAGGTATTATGTAAAAGTCACAAGGATCATTTTCAACAGTCTTAAAACTATAGATGAATCTGAAATAACCAATCTAAAGTGATAGGATAGTAAAGCTCATGTGACAAATCATGTCCACTGAATAGCGTGCGCGTCCATTGTCCACCCCTGTGCGGGGGATGGTAATATATCATCCCCTATTGACGAGCACTAATGGCTGAGGGACAGGAAATGGACGACTGTCTTGGATTGTGACCTGCACTGTTCTAAATGATTTATACAGTGTACGAGTCAGGGGGTGATTTATAAAAATAAGTAGCTGTTACCCGCGACTTTGTGCGCGTGTACTGTTTTCTGAGTGGATTCTTTGAGAAGCTTGTCATTATCGAGCTCGTACTCGCAGACGTTTTACACCGGCTCCATGCTCCAAAACTCGTACTAGGCCCTCTGAAGTAGGTGACGTGATGTCATCCTCGTCTCAAAGTAAACAAACATCACTTAGCACTTTAGTTAATCCAGATTTTTTTTTAATAATTTCTAACCTAACCTTTGGACCGCGATCTCACCTGATGGTAAGTGACGATGCTGTCGACGAAGTAGCACGCTTACCTTGAAGATACCTTTTCACTCGCCTCTTGAAAACATCTAAATTATATGAACCCAAAGGTTTGCTGGAAGAAAACTCTTGTTAGGGTTAAGCTCGCCTTTGTATATATCATCTATTTTTGTTCTTTGTTTATGTCCAGTTTTTTGTGCAATAAAGAACTAAGAAGAATAATTAAGAGTTTAGTAAAAATTCCCTCCTAAGAGGAGGTACTAAAAATTAAACGTTGTAAAGTGTTAACCCCCCGACAGCCCTACCCCTAAACGGTTCGTCGAATATTCATTATTTTGGGAAAACAAACTACGCACCATCCGGTTTTAAAAATTTACACGTAACCCTGCGGTTTTTGTAAAACGTGTGCACTTGTGTTAGAGTGAGACACAGAATAAGTTATTAAAAGAACAGTGATCTATTTCTAAGTGCGGCTTGCACCAGAATCATTAAACGTGTTTAACAGCTAAATCGATTTAAATCTGACGTATTTGTATGACTTGACAACTCGCTAAATACTATTTAATAGTTAAACGCGTTTAGCGATTCTGGTGCAAGCCGCCCTAAGTGTCTTTTTTATACATTACTAGCTTCGGCCCGCGACTTTGTCCTCGTTCCGTTTGATCCTGTTGATTATCCGGGATAAAAAGTAGCCTATGTGTTAATCCAGGCGACCAACTATATGTATTCCAAGTTTCATCCAAGTTGGTTCAGTAGTTTAGACGTGATTGAAACACAAACATCTAAATATCTAAACTTTCGCATTTATAATATTAGTAGGATAGAAACACCCAGACATAAACTACACGCGAGAGCAATGATTCCGGGTCACTTAAAGAATGTTAAAAATCTCGGAAACTAAAAATGATAGGTTAATGCAATAAATTGTATTTAATAGACAATGTAATACTCCTTAAATGAAGGTATTAAAACTTCTTAGTTATTGTAAAGTTATATCTTAAAAAAATCAAATTTGAAAAAGGGCCACTTTCGAAGATGGAACTACGAAATTACAGCATTTGGTTTTGCTTTTGTTTGTAATCTGTCATTTATGTGGGTATATAAACCATGTTGATAGTGCTCTATATTCATTATTCAAGCTGAAATTATGTCGCTTACGCCTGAAGAATGCACCAGAATACTTACAATGCTGGAAACCGGCCGGAGTCAGCGCGATACAGCCAGGACTGTCGGTGTGTCGCTGTCAACAGTACAAAGAGTTCTCCGACGTTACGAAGAAACTGGTTCTAACCTACGCAGACCAGGAACGGGCAGAACCAGGTGTACCACAGCACGAGAAGACCGATACTTGGTGAACACCATGCTTCGAAATCGCTTTCTCACAGGAACTGAACTCACAAATCAGTTTCGACGCCTCGGAGGAAGTAACCCAAGTGCATGGACAGTAAGACGTCGGCTTGCTGAATCTAACTTAAAACCCCTTAGACCTGCAAACGGCCCTAAACTGGAGCGTGGGCATCGTATTTCAAGACTAAGATATGCCCAGAGCCACGTAAATTGGAGTATTGAAGATTGGTCAAAAGTTATGTTCTCCGACAAATCAAAATTTATGCTCTACAAGCACGATGGAAGACACAGAGTGTATCGAAGACCAGGGGAAAGATTCAAGCAAGCATGCATCGAAGAAAAAGTAGCCTACGGTGGTGGGTCTGTACTTGTGTGGGCCGGAATTTCTTCTGAAAGTCGCACAGAGCTGGTGATCATAGAAAACGGCTCTTTAACTAGCGTAAGATATGTGGAAGAAATCCTCAATGATCATGTTGGTCCATTTATGGTCAATTTAGGTGAGGATGCTATATTTATGCATGACAATGCCCGACCTCATACAGGTAGGATTGTGAATGACTACCTTCAAGAGATGAACATTACTCGTATGGAGTGGCCAGCGCGCAGCCCGGATATCAACCCGATCGAGCATGCTTGGGACGAGCTAGGCAGATGCGTAAAACAACGAAACCCTCCCCCAATCACGCTTCGTGAGCTCAAAATTGCTCTCACAGAGGAATGGGAGAATATTCCCCAAAATCGTATAAGGAACTTGGTGTACAGCATGCCAAACCGCGTAAACGCAGTAATGGAAGCACGAGGAGGCAATACGAAGTATTAAAATTCAAGTCAAATCGTAATAAAGTTCAAAAATTTCATGTTTCCTATTTTTGTTTTAAGGAGAGATCAGCAGTTTTTTTCTTTATGTAATTTTGTGTTAATAAAATGTATGGTGACTCATATTTTTTTACTTTCATTTAAGGAGTATTACATTGTCTATTAAATACAATTTATTGCATTAACCTATCATTTTTAGTTTCCGAGATTTTTAACATTCTTTAAGTGACCCGGAATCATTGCTCTCGAGTGTATTTTAACTATTGAAAAGTCGATTCAAACTTTCCCTACTTCCGTATCTACACTGTGGCGTGTTAATTTATTAAAGGCGCATTCTGACGGAGCACGGTTAGTTAGCAAGTAATTTGTAGACACGTAGCTTGTGTTTAGACGTACCTTGTGCTTGATTAGTCTTTCAATTATTTAGTTGTATCCGGTAGGACGTAAGTACCTTGTCGGCCTAGTGGTATACCTATCTAGTACCTAGTATATCTACAAGTAATTAAATAATTTTTTTTTAAAATCCCCGACTCTTGGACCTATTTTCATCAAACATAGCTAAGAGCACTCCCGACTAATTCACCTTTCAAACAAAAAAAAAAAACAAAATCCAAATCGGTTCATCCGTACAGAAGCTACGTTGCCTCAGACACACACACACAGACACGTCAAACTTATAACACCCCGTCGTTTTTGCGTCGGGGGTTAAAAATACCAATACCTACATAAAACAAGGAAGCAGGCCGTAGTTTGTTGCCCGTTCTTGTTGTCTCTGGTCGCGTGGAACTGGCACCTAGAATAACCTAATATAAGACGATTCTAAATGATGCTTTTTTTATACAAATTAAGTGATGGAACGAGCTGATTGCCCACCTGATGTTAAGTGGTTACCTCTGCCTATATCGATGCATTACCTCACTAAGCACATCTCCTGAAGACGTGCCATGTGATGCGCTGCGTCCATCACTCAGACATAAGTGTTAAGGGTCATGTGCCTGTAATAGCACCGGCATCCATACCCTTCAAACCGGAACACAGCAATGCGAGCTTGACTGCTTGACTGCTTGACGGCTGAAATAGGTACGGTGGTAATACATCCCTGGTTGAGCACAAGAAGCTCTACTACGTCTTTCAAAAAGATAAATAAATAAATAATCATGGACTTTACACACGACGCCCTCTAGTCCCAAACTAAGCAAAGCTTGTGATATGGGAACTAGATGGCTGACAGAATACTTATATACTTTTTTTTTTGTAAATACATACTTATCCTATCCTATCCTACTAATATTATAAATATGCGAAAGTTTAGATGTTTGGATGTTTGTGTTTCAATCACGTCAAAACCACTGAACCAACTTGGATGAAACTTGGCATATATATAGTTCGTAACCTGGATTGACATATAGGCTTCTTTTTATCCCGAATAATTAACAGGACCTACAGGATAAAATGAACAAAAAGGATTAGCAGCGCCAATTGGCAAGAGGATTTCATTGTCATGTCATGTCACGTCAGTTTGACAGGGCGTAGTACTACCTCTTTGGTCTAACAACCAGCGTTTGACATTCCAGTACGGGTTCGGTGTAATGAGGTGTAATGTCAAGTTTCTCAAAGAAGTATCCGCTCGGTACACGCACAGATAATATAATGTACATGGAAACTGTAGACGCGTACGAAGTCGCGGGTAACTGCTAGTTATACATAAATACTTACTACTTATTATTATACTTATTATTAGATGCTCTACCTTTCTCATTTTGTTGTATCCAGGGTGTGATAATAATATGTTACACTATCTACCCAAGAAACATTAAAATAAGTTAACCAAACCCCTAAGTCAGTTAGTTTCGCAATCACCATTACGGGGTAATGTGAGATAGCAAGCGCTTGCATAGTGGAGTGCTACGCATCCTGTCATTAAAGATGCCCTGAGGGGGTAAGGGTGGCGCCAGAGTGACAGCGATATGGCCGCAGTGCTAGGGATAAGGTGCGGCTACAGTGCTAGACATTTTTTTTGTTAGGGAACATTGCTATTCATAGAATGTACCCTAATACTATTACGATCTTTTAAAATAAAATAAATAAATAAATATTCATGGACTTTACACACAACGCCCTCTAGTCCCAAACTAAGCAAAGCTTGGGATATGGGAACTAGATGGCTGATAGAATACTTATATACTTTTTTTTTTGTAAATACATACTTATAATACATAGTAACACCCAGACATAGAACAAACATCAATGTTTTCCACGCACAAATGTTTGTTCTTGGTGGGGATCGAACCCACGACCCACAGCACGGAAGGCAGAGCTATTACCGACTGAGCTGTGACGCCTGTCGCCTCATCTAGCCGAAATACAGGCTAATGAGTAATTTAACTCTAACTAAGTTTATAGTATAGATTATTCTAAGAACGTGCTCAGTAGCACGTTTCCTATAGTCTCTATTTAAGATATGTTAGAGAATGTACGAACATAAATGCTCCTACGTCTCTGGTGTGGCTAGAGTGCTAGCGATAAGATGCGGTCAGAATGCTAGCGAGATTCACTATCATCTTTCCGTCCTTGTCCCACGCTAGGCAAGGTCGGCACAACAGGTTTACAATTTCTTATAGTGATCTGGATGCCCACGCACATGACGAGATACCACAGATACCCAAGACTGAATGTAGAACTAGAGAAATTTGGTTTGTCGAATGCTTCCTTCATATCAACATAAAAAGAACGCAATTTTTAAGTCCATTCTGAATGATTCTTAATTCTTTATTGCACACAACACTGACAACACAGGACATAAACAAAAGACAGGAATAGATGACATGTACAAAGGCGAGCTTAACCCTAACAAGAGTAATAATATTAAGATAATAATATTGAGGTTTTGTGTTTCGTGACTACAAAAAAAAAAATCTGTTTGCAAAACGAAGACAATCTAAACGATAGATAAACAATCTAATAGATGAACCCACGCAATTCGAACTCAATAATTCAAAGTTACACGACTATCAAAATACCCGAACTACCCTCAAAATACCTCAAGCTATTTACCAAACCCTGGATCTGTCAGTCAGCTGACCCAAGCAGCCCCAATAGCGCCCACAGATCAATTATTCAAAATAGACAATGTGATACAAATCTCGCTGTTTCGCTTCGAGCGCTTACTAGCTTCTGTCCGCGGTTTTGTCTACGACAAACGTGGCGGAAAACATTTTCGTAAAAGTCATTGAAAGCAACTTGCAGGCTTTTTCACGTGTTTTGATTTTGAAATGTATTTTATATATTTTTAATTATTTTTCTATTTAGTGATGTACTTACACCGTTTCATAGTGAAATATGCTGAAGCACTTATTCAGTACTGTTTTAACCAATTTCACTGGACATTCCGTGTTTGTCTGTAAAATGTAAAGTAAATATTAACAGCAGATTTTTAAGTGATAAAATGTTAAAATTATTTTTAACAGCTCGCACTCGCACCAAACCCTTAGTAGGTCGCGAAATAATCAAGCCAAGATGAGGTTGAATGTTTAATGCTTCATTTGGTGCGTTCCATTTTGGTGAAGAAAAACACCATAAGCCGCTCTAAGCTCAAAAACTGCAGTGAATCTGAGGGTTTTATGATTAAAATTTGAGTTTTTAAGAAATTCATGATTACATAGGCACGGGTACCAATAGGCACCCGTAGTACAGTCGAAGACACGTCCACCTATACTGTTTCGACTTTGAACCATCAGAAATTGAACGTTGCGAATCTTGCGAGAGGGACGACAATGCGCTCGCCTATTACGCTCCTTTTCCAACGATTCTCTGCATTGTATGTTGCGTAGTTATGGTTTTATTGGGTGTATAACCTGACCTGTGGCCGTGTGTACCAAGGTTAGTGCACCTCGCTAAAGATTTAACCCGTCAAACGCCCGAGCGGGATCAGTTAATCCCCACGTCCTTTGGAAAAGCTTAACCGTGCACTTGCCGCAATCTCTTTATTTCCTTGTTTATTCAAAGACTAAGCTTCGATACGGTATAAATCACATGTGACCCGCTTAGCTTGCATTTAGGGTACCGTGGGAAGATGGGAAAACGGGGGGGGGGGGGGGGACAAACTTGCGAGAGACTGGCTCGTATGCTAAGCCAATACTCAAAGTCTAAATCTAAACTCAAGCAATCTAAAATCTAAACAGTCGGTGAAAAATTTCAATTCAAACTTGGGTAATATATCTGAATACGGTAACTACACTTAACTATTCAAAGCGTTTTGTATAAAAAATTTAGAAAGTTTTTTCATACAGAACTCTTTTTCGATTTCGCTGATCTCTCGATCAATTTTACTCTAGTTTGCTCCGACTGAGGATTAAAGAGCCAATCCAATGGTTAAGCCCTAGCTTAGGTCCCAAGATTTTTGAACGAGTTTTACGCTTTTAGTTCATAAAGTTAATTTTATCTTTTTTAGGTATCTTCGTGTGGTCTCAAAGTTTTTTATATCATTTTGAAGTTAATTTATCGTGTAACTTTGTATTTTTTAGTTTACTTTTAGAATAAAGTGTAGTGTTATCAATGCCGCCTTCGATTCCTAAGGTACAGGGTTCGAATCCGGTCTTGCACAGATGATTCTATTGATTTTGGATCTTGGTCGTGGTCTCGAATCCCGTCTTTCACTTTCATTTATTTGATTTTATGTGCAGTAAATCAATGTTTATAAACAATTACAAAAAATATAAATACCTAGACTTTGTCCATTTAATATTTGAAATTATTTCTTATAGTATTTTACTTTAGATGGCATGACGCTACAAAGAAAATCTCTTAAAACTCTAAACTCAATTACTACTCAAAATCTTCAAAAAAACTTTTTAAAAAGCGTAAATACGAAAAAGTTTAAATCAAATTCTCTGCGTTCCGAATTCTGGCCTACCCTCATGAATTTATTAAAACAAAGTCGGATAATGAAAAATGCTCATACATGATCTAAATGTGTAAGTATTCTATCAGCCATCTAGTTTCCATTGTAAAGGCAGTACAAGTTTTTATCTCTTGGTAGCCAAGATGTTTAAGGGACCTCTTGTTACTCAAAATACTCGAATGAGGACTTAAAGAGTTATCAAAGTCCAAACATTGAATTTTGTAAAAAAATGTTACATGTCAGAATCATCACACAAATCTTTGCCCTGGGTGACGACGGGTGGGTGATCCAGAATTGCAGTTTGGGAGGGGTTTGACCTAGAATTTCAATTTAGGGGGGGCTGCTTGACCCAGCTATTTAGGGTTTACCCTGACAAATCCTGGTCAACCCTTCGGTATATCTGGAGCTTATGGGCACGGGGGGCTGGACCCCCTGGATTCGCTGCTGGGGGGATCGAACTGAATTATCAGCATATTTATTTTGACAGATCTGTAATCTAAAAGCTTATTTGTGTGAAAATTAATTGTGTGAAATGTCCCTGAATATTTATTATATTTATTTTACATCGTCTATATAACAGTTTCCTCACGGTGTTTTCCTTCACCGTTTATCAGCAGAAATGTATAAGAACAAGGCACGTGTCTGGGTAACTGTCACTGCGAGTGCGTGGTTTAAATAAACATTGTAGTCTAGAAGTTGGTGGATGATATTTTACTTTATATTAATTGCTTCTCTATTATTAAACTGTACGTCATTGCTGAGTGATTCAATAATTTATTGATTGCTGAATAAATAGACGTTCAACACCTGGCAAGCCATATTCTATCACATATTCTTAAGAAGTAGTATTTTTGATTTTATACAATGGATTTAGTAACAGTTTTTTATTGCAATAATAACGAGGAAATAATAGAAAAAAAACATTTCAATTTTTATTTAACCTATTGAGTCCAACTGCACGTTTGGTCTCCCCTAAAATTTTCTACTCGTCTTGGTCTGTGACAATTTTCCACCTATCTTTCTTCTGCTCAAAATCTTCTCGTTAAGTTTTATAAATACAAAATAGTCGCGCTCTCCTACACTATAATAGTTAATTTGAAAAGTGACATCTGCTTATTACCCTCGTTTGTCTAATTGTAATAACGCGAATAGCCCGCTAAAAGCCAAACATTTCATTTAGTCAATTCAATTGTCACTAACATGATTTTTTAACGTTATTTTGTGGAACTTGAAACGTTTTATCGTTTTATTTTCTTTTCTTTTAAGACAGACAGACATGACATGTTGTGCTTGTTCAAACACTTTTCTAAATACCAAGCAATTAATGTTTGTTTATAAAAAAACATGCAGGTCTTGTCTACCGCGCTTAGAGTTTAGTTTTCATAACTTTTTTTCTATACTTACATCATTATTCATATAGAGCGTCGGTTTTTTTTAACTACCTACCTACGATCATGTATTTAACTTTAGTTTTTAAAATTCTATCTATCTAAAAAAATCTATCTAAAATTAATAATATAATTTTTATTTTTACTGCACCTTTACGCCCTTTGTAATCTCACATATTCCGCAAACCAAACAAACCGCTCTATTCTCAAAAAAAAAAATAATTAAATAAAGTACAAATATGCAGTACATCTCCTAGACTAGTCTACAGAAATATTCGCATCTCAGCGTCACCGCATGAGCCGCATGTCTCGTATGAGTCACTTTTTCAGATTTAGGAGCACTGAGTAAGTATGACGAAGTGTTCTTGGGAGGTATGCGATTGGTCAAAGAACTTTGTCCAGTACCTACATGAACAGAAAACTAATGAAAATGTATACCTATATATTTTATGAAAAAAAGTTATGTCATAGTCATAATTTCTTTATTCAATAAAATCACAAGGATCATTTAGAATCGTTTTATATAACTAGGTGATTCTAGGTGCCAATTCCACGCGACCAGAAGCCTTATTCTAACTTCGGCAGAGATTTTACTCTAATAGGGATGACGTGAAAAAGACGTTGAAAACTCCTGTCACCAGTGGGTGAAACCAGTTTTCGGCAGAGATAAGACGTCATCCCAATTAGAGTAAAATCTCTGCCGAAGTGAGAATAAGACCCCCGAGCCTAGAAGAACGGGTTAGTCTCAAAATCCCCTTTATTTCAAAATTTTTGAATCAAGGGGATCTTGAGACTAAAAGTCTCAAAATCCCCTTTGGGTAAAATTACACCGAAATAGTCGTATCTTAATTTTACTTTACCTACCTACTTTTTGAATTAAATACCTAGTCCACTGCTACTGAACTATCCATTTCAATGATCAAAATATTTTTTGTAGCAGTACCTACATAAAAATGGAACCTTAACCTCACCCTCCAGCATAGGTACTACTTGTCTTATAAATTATCAACTTAGTTAGCATGGAGTTCCGGAACAAAATGTACCTACTTAACTAGCAGTCATAAAAATTAAGATTTGGATTGATTTGGAGGAAATTTTAATAAAAGTACTAGGGTAGTAGAATAAAGTAAGATGTGGTTCTAATTAAAACTCACCTTTTGCAATGTATCTTTTCATTATTATTAGTAGTCCTTCCTGTTGGATAGTATTTTGCTTTCTTGTACTTAAGTACCTACCTAACTTTTGGTTTACCTCTTGACTAGTTCTGCTCTCCTGGTACTTTTCACAAAATCAACTGAATTATTTATTTCTTGACTGGTTGATTAGTTGTGGTCAGTGTGACAATACATTTTAGTACCACTAAAATGTGCTATACGGGTCACATTCAAAATGAGGTGTTTTATATGAGATTTTTATTCTGACTCCGGAAAGGAGATTCATTTCGTATTAAATATTTAACTGATGCAACTTCACAATACTAATACAGGTATGCATTATTTATAACTGAAACTGTAACTGAAAACAAGATAAATATCTATTTAGGGTCCAAATGTTACGGAACGTGTGCGAGATTTTACTATTTCTAACATAAAGTCAGCTTATAATTACGACTAATACAGTATTTACAATATTTATAATATTTACAAAATACACATGAAACAGTTACAAACAATTTATAGATAGCTCAACTGATCCAAACTAGTACCAATCGGAACCGTGCCCAAGACTTTGACTGCATTGCCGCGCTGAATAACTTATTATATAGAGTGAAAACCTTTGTCCCAGATGTGTAACACTTTTTTTGCCGGTATTTTTGTAACCGATTAAAACATACATTCGATATTAAAATAAAAAAGAAACATTTGTTTTGATGTAGGTGCGACAAAAGCGCAGAGCTGAACACTAAAAATACATATTTTTACTTCTCCATTAAAAATTATGTACCTACCTATTTTTCAGTGTTTATACCTAAACGTAAAGCATAGCACATTGTCGGTGTGGTTATTTTTTGTGTTAGAAATAGTAAAATCACACACACGTTTCGTGATATTTGGACTCCAAATATATTTTTATCTTTATAGCACATTTATTTTTAACAAAATTCACTTTCACATCAAGACCACAACCAGTTAAGAAATAAAAACTAATATAGTCAAAACACAAATATAAGATAACTCTTCTTGGATCAATTGAGATGGTTTTGTGAAAAGTACCAGGAGAGCAGAACCAGTCCAGAGGTAGACTAATCCTACTAATATTATAAATGCGAAAGATTAGATTTTTAGATGTTTGTGTTTCAATCACGTCAAACCTACTGAACCTACTTGGATGAAACTTGGCATATATGTAGTTCGTAACCTGGATTGACACATAGGCTACTTTTTATCCCGAATAATTAACAGGATCTACAAAATAAAATGAAAAAAACGGGATTAGCAGCGCCAATTGGCAAGAGGATTTCATTGTCATGTCATGTCACATCAGTTTGACAGGGCGTAGTACTACCTCTTTATTTAAGTACGGGTTCGGTGTAATGTCAAGTTTCTCAATGTATCCGCTCGATACACGCACAGATAATATGATGTACACGGAAACGGTTCTCGCGTACGAAGTCGCGGGCAACTGCTAGTAGCTAACTTATTAGCTATTTCTTGGTTTTGTACTTATACAAAACCAAGAAAGCAAAATACTATCCAACAGGATGAGCCCATCCTGTTGGATAGTATTTTTCTTTCTTGGTTTATATTTACTAGCAGTTACCCGCGACTTCGTACGCGTCTACAGTTTCCGTGTACATTATATTATCTGTGCGTGTACCGAGCGGATACTTTCTTGAGAAACTTGACATTACACCTCATTACACCGAACTCGTACCTACTGGAATGTCAAACGCTAGTTGTTAGACCAAAGAGGTAGTACTACGCCCTGTCAAACTGACGTGACATGACATGACAATGAAATCCTCTTGCCAACTGGCGCTGCTAATCCTTTTCGTTCATTTTATCCTGTAGATCCTGTTAATTATTCGGGATAAAAAGTAGCCTATATGTCAATCCAGGTTACGAACTATATACATGCCAAGTTTCATCCAAGTTGGTTCAGTGGTTTTGACGTGATTGAAACACAAACATCCAAACATCTAAACATCCAAACATCTAAACTTTCGCATTTATAATATTAGTAGGATAGGATAGGATTACATTTAATAAATAGTTTTATTAGTAGCCACTAATAATAATGAAAAGATAGATTGAAAATGTTAGTTTTAATAATTTGAACCACCTCTTACTTTATTCTACTACCCTAGTAATTTTATTAAAATTTCCTCCAAATCAAGCCAAATCTTCATTTTTATGAATGCTAGTTTAGGTAGGTACAATCTTATAGGTTCCAGAACTCCATGCTATTACGGTGTAAATTTGCCAAAGGGGATTATGAGACTTTTAGTCTCAAGATCCCCTTGATTCAAAAATTTTGAAATAAAGGGGATTTTGAGACTAAAAGTCTCAAAATCCCCTTAAAGGGAAAAACTCAAAGGGGATTTTGAGACTAACCCAGAAGAACGGGCAAGAAACTACGGCCTGCCCCCGTATTCCAATCTTTTGCTGTCAAGTTATATTTCACTGCCCAGTGTAATTTCTTCAGGTCACGTGCTACAATTTTGTACCACGTGATCATTCTTTTTAGACACTTGACAGCAAAATATGCGCGAAAACACATCAAATGACGTCATAATGTCACTATTTAGTCACAGAATAACTATGAGTTAGTATGAACTGACCATGATTTAAAACTTTGCAGTTTAACTTTGCAGTTCAACTTTGATTGGCATACCCCTGCTGGTTCCTAGCGTTTTTTGTATGATCTTTTTTACAAATAAATATACTACTAGAAAATATTGTTACAATAGTTGTTACTCGTACTATTATGTAACAATCTGAAAGCCCAAGTGATGGGCTACCTGGGCAAGTTACGTCGGTAGGTACGTGTGTAAGATATTGTACATGCCCATCCACTTCACCATCTGGTATCGGTTACCGGTTATCCGTCAACCAGGACGTGTGAAAATGCACTCATTTTATAGTTGGTGTGCTATAAACTCTACCGGCGCTTGTGTTTCCGAACACTTACAATTTGGATGTTTTCAAGAGGAGAATGAATAGGTTTCTTCTAGGCAAATGTGCTTCATCGTCGACCGCATCGTCACTTACCATCAGGTGAGATTGCGGTCAAACGTTTGCTTAAAATCTATAAAAAAAACCACCTCTGTTGCTAGTATACTGGTTTCTTGTGAGGTTTTCCTTAATATAATCAAAATGATAACATCTTTCCCTTCAGCTATACTATAAAATGAGGAAAGTTTTATCTAAATCTGTACAAAATTGAGATTCTGAAGGAGAATGCTGAAATACCTAATATCTGGAGATATCTTTACGACTTCTAGGGAAGACTTACCCTCGGATTTATAACATACTAGCAGGTACCCGCGACTTTGTCCACATAAAATTTAACCTAAAAAAACAACAAGCGGGAAAAGTAGGTAGCCTACATAGGCTACCTACTTTTCTCGCTTTTTCCAGTTAATCCAGGTTATGAACTATATAAATTCCAAGTTTCATCTAAGTTGGTTCAGTAGTTTCGACGTTATTGAAACACAAACATCTATGTTTCGCATTTATAATATTAGTGGGATGAGTGGGATGGGATGTAGAGGCTCTTCTAGAGGCGAATTCAAGCGAAGTATTAGTCTCTCTTTATGAATTTGGGGGTAAGGTAAAGCCCCATTTACTTACATGGTGACATTTTCTTGTACATACAAGAGCAATTTGAGTGCAATAAATTAAGTGCACTTCAAGAATTGTTTTACACGCGTATCTAGTAAGAAAAATTTAATCAAAAAAGTTGAACAAATTCTTAAAAAAAAACAATCTTAATAAAATGGGTGACATCGCTTTCTAAATTTATTTGAAAAGTTCAGAACAAGCGTCGAACAAACGCGTCCGGCTGGACGACCGGACGGCCGGACGACCGGACGGCCGGATGGCCGGACAACCGGATGGTCGGACGGCTGCAGCGTTCGGTCCGGTCGGGTCAGTGCAATAATAACTGCATTCTTGTTGTTTTAGATAAACTTCGGACATAGTTTTACTTTATAAATCAACTGGTAAACGGCCACATAGCTCATTTGGTATAGCATGTAGGTTGTGGGTTCGATTCCCACACAGAACCTCCATACTTCAACGTCAACTTTACCCCATCGCAAAGTACCTTAAAATCTTCACAACAGAGTCGAAAATCATTTAACATTGCATTGCTCTTTATTTGTACCGTTAATCGCTACAAAAATTTATTCATTATTCTTTACGTAATAGAGTCGAAAATCCTTCAACATGGCATCCCATTTTATGTCACCATAAATCAGTATAGCTGACATTTATCTAGCTTTGTAAACGTCAAAACACAGGTCACCACGGAATAAATCAGTTTACTATCTTCGAAAACTACAAAATTGTCGCGACGAGTATTTGTTGGTGTGGTAATCCTTATTGTGTAGGTGGTAAAGGGAATTATCGCTTGAAAACGGTTTGAGGGTAGTTTGGTGCACGCATTGTGACGTGTGTAGGTACATTTGTTAGTGTCGTGTTTGTCAATTTGACAGTGAATTTGACAGTTTTGACAGAGCACCGGGAATGTTACTGAATAGATAGTCAATTGACAGATTTTTAGGTGTTTTTTATTAATTTGCAATGATATTTTAGAAAGTTAGATACCTAATGATGACAGATGTAATGAGATAGATATAGAATAAAAAGAGAAAAAACGGTCAATAAATTAATACTAAATCAATTGTATTAAACTAAGCTTGTTTTTTTTTAATCTAAATTAATTATAGGTCTTATTTTAATAAATTAATGTTTGTGTAAGACATTCGATATTCAAAATTAGCACTTGTGTAATAATTTTTTACTTATTATGTAAATCATTAATTTCCAAATCGTTCGTAAAAAAAATTACAGAAACAAAGAATAAAAACATTTTCAAATTAGTCCAATAAAATCACGTCTTAATTAAATTATTCCACGAAACCAATTTACGTTTGAAAACAATAATATTCAAAAAATACAATTATGCCATATTTTTTCTTTAATTTTCGAGGCACGTGCCGAACCCGCCATCTGTCGCACAATTAGCTTTACATGAATTAAACGTCTCCGCGTTCTATATTTGAAAATTCTGTG
This sequence comes from Gandaritis pyraliata, assembly GCA_947859175.1. Lineage (NCBI taxonomy): Eukaryota > Metazoa > Arthropoda > Insecta > Lepidoptera > Geometridae > Gandaritis > Gandaritis pyraliata. The sequence goes on along the minus strand of OX401877.1, from coordinate 1,003,293 downwards.
TTCTATATTTGAAAATTCGGTGTTCTATATTTGAAGATTACATTGTTTGAAAATTAACTGGTTTTATATTCGAAACAGATTTTATCATTGTTCGGAATTCAAACATAGATTTATTTGAGAATCTACTCAAATCTATCCTTGAGTAACGCCTAAGTCTGAGGGAGTTCTTTTTTCAGAATACGAGCCCAAGGCTCTCCAAACCTTCAATACAAGTCTAAAATTATCTTATCTACATTATTTCAGAGAAATAAAGTGGAAAATTGAAAGCATAATTTATAAGTTTAAAAAACTAGAAAAATCGACTTCAATTCGACTACCGGCTTCATCATCGGATGATGATGATGATGACAGTTCATTGGGAATGTTCTAGTGACTATAAACACCACTTAAAGTCACAGGAAAGCAAAATACGCAATCTCGTGCACGTGGTTAGCATATTTTTTTTTCAGTTATTTCTATTTATAACACAAACTACTGAACCGATTTTGATAAAAATTGAATGGGACCAACCTGGAAGTATACCCTTTCATTTTTGTTAAACAATTTACATTTTTGTAAACAATTTCCAACATTTCAGATGCCTGGGTACGAACCCAGGTACAAACCACTGAAATATTCAGCCAGAGGGCGCTCCGATCGACTCACCACTACCTTCGCAAATGAATATTGTATTTTTGCAATTTTGCCCGACATAGCTATAGTCTGATCACGATAAGTCTGCAACTCGTCTGCAAATATATAGATAAACCCCCTTGAATTACAGACAAGGGCGTGAGCACATTTCTTAGTACATTAACGGCTTGATTATCGAACACTTAGAAGGGCTTGAATGCCAATCTGCAATGTACAACAAATATACTACTAACGAGCGTCCAAATTTGACATTTCTAAAGTTACAAAATTCTGGCGTTTTTCGTAATGAAATGATGATTCCCTTGTATTGCTTCCTTTGCTTTGTGTATCTTCCTTCTGTGCTGTGGGTCGTGGGTTCGATCCCCAGCAAGGACAAACATTTGTGCGTGGCAAACATAGATGTTTGTTCTACGTCTGGGTGTTAACTATGTATTATAAGTATGTATTTACAAACTCTCCAACACTTAACCTAACACGACTCTTACTAATGTGATATTTTGTTTTGTTTCAGGTACGTTAACCCTATACGACCCTCTACGCAGCGTGAGGCCTTTTAGACCCCTAAGGGTATTCGCACACGATGGGGTTTGGACGCGCGTTTTTAACGCGGTTAGATAATACATTAGGTAATGCGTAGAAGTGGTCACGGTGAGATTCGACGTGGTTTGTATTGTAACGTGCTTGGTTACCTGGGGTGTCAAGTATTAGTTATTATTGTACCTACTAGATTGTATTGGATACATACTGCAGCATTAAGCTGAGCTGAGGCCGTTTTCACCACCACTCAGGTGAATTTAATTTAATTTTAGTCTTTTTTAATTTTATGTTTTTATTTTAGTTTTAAGTTCTTCTTATATCTGCTTTTTCTTTTTTGTTAATTTGTGTGGTGGTTAAATAAATGATGTATCTATATATCTATCTACTAGCATCCGTATTAGCACTACTAGATGTGTATCTGAAGAAGTACTATATCTATTTTGTTTCCGTAGTGCTACAAGGAATTGGTATTTGATGACAAAATCTGTAGAATTCGGAGATTTAATTCCTCATTCTCTACATTTTGATAAGTTGACAAAATGTGCGAATATAATAATAATACTGAATTAACACAAGAAATTGACTGAAGTGAAAAATTGACGTGAATAAAACCTCGGTCTGCCTACTTTCCTGTTGCAATACCCCTGAACAGGGTTCATGTGTGATACCTACCTACAATGTAACAACTATAATACCATGTGAAAGCAATAAATGTATTGAGTATTGAGTTTGACTTTTTTTTGTATTAGGTATAGTTTGACTCGCGACCGAATAGAGTCGTAATGTCACGCCGCGTGTAAACGGGCCTTATGTCACGCCGCGTGTAAACGGGCCTTATGTCACGCATGTCGCCGCAGGAAATGGCGATGCTATCACACGTTTATCGGAAGGTTAACTTTAATAGTGCTTTTATGGAACGAGTTTAAGGGTGGTTTCATTGAAATTGTTTTTTTAGTATGCAGATAAAATCAGTTTTATAATTACTAGTTGTTTCAACTTAGTAGGTATTTTCACTTAAATTTTCCTGAGACGTATAATTTATAACTTAATCGTGTGAAATGTCCATGAATATTTATTTATTCGTCGACCGCATCGTCACTTAACATCAGGTGAGATCGCGGTCATACGCTTGCTTATAAATCTTAAAAAAAAAATATGTATAGACTTTCCTGATTTGCATCAGGAAAATTTAAGTCTATAAGTTATACGTCTCTCAACTTTTAAGATACGTTTGAGAGTCGATTCCGTATTTTTTTAGGATTTTTGTAATAACCATGTTCTCTTTTTCACATATTTCCCTAAGGCGGTCTAAAAACTCCTTCATCAGAGTTGGCCATTAACTCATAAGAACGAACGAACTTATTTTCCTTCTAGCAAGCAGCTGCCCGCGACTTCGTACGCGAGTACCGTTTCCGTGTACATTATATTATCTGTGTATTATATTATCTGTGCGTGTACCGAACGGATACTTTGAGAAACTTGACATTACACCGAACCCGTACTCGAATGTCAAACGTACGACCAAAGAGGTAGTATGACGCCCTGTCAAACTGACGTGACATGACATGACAATGAAATCCTCTTGCCAATTGGCGCCGCTAATTCCGTTTGTTCATTTTATTCTGCAGATCCTGTTAATTATTCGGGATAAAAAGTAGCATATGTGTCAATCCAGGTTACGAACTATATATATGCCAAGTTTCATCCAAGTTGGTTCAGTAGTTTTGACGTGATTGAAACACAAACATCCAAACCTCTAAACTTTCGCATTTATAATATTTGTAGGATAGGATGTGAGTGAACAAGCAATGGTATAGTGGAAATAGTTCAAATAAAACGCGATCAAAGTGTGTTTTTTAAGAAAATATAAAAAATTCTTCGCCTGCACGAGCGAATCAATTTGGCATCGACTTGTATAACCTGTGGAGTGTACCGTTCCCAAAACAAACAAAACACTATTATCTCACGTAGACGAAACATCACAGCTCAGTCGGTATAGCTCTGCCTTACGTGCTGTGGGTCGTGGGTTCGATCACCATTGAGAACAAACATTTGTGTGTGACAAACGTAGATGTTTGTTCTATGTTTGAGCGTTACTGTGTATATAAGTATGTATTTACAAAAGAAGTAAAATGTTCTATCAGCAATCTAGTTCATTACAAGCTTTGCTTAGTTTGGCATTAGAGGGCGTCGTGTAAAATGTCTATGAATATTTATTTATTTATCTATTTCCAAATGTCTATTAGTATTATTCAGGTTCATCATCATCATCATCCACAGCCTGACTTCACCCACTGCTGAGTACCTATAGACCTCTCTCTTTTTGTACCATCTCTCACGACCCCGCGCCAGTCTCATCCAATTTTTGCCCGTGATATCAGTGATATCGTCCGCCCATCTTGCCGACCTACATTATAGAAATGAGAAATTATTCAGGTTAATTATAATTAAATCAAAGTTAAATCTAAACAAATAAAATGCCAATAGAATGTGCTATACTTTACTAAATTAATGACTTTATTCACAAAGAAAATTATGAATACAGTATTTACAATATTTATAATATGTACAAAATACACATGAAGCAGTTGAGCTATCTACACACCGTTGCAAACGATTTATAGATAGCTCAACTGATCCAAATCAGTGCTATACTTGTTTTGCGCACGATCCCACATTAGCAGAAAGCCGCGTGGTTTTTTCCTTTGAACTTGCCGCTTCTCGACGAGATTCGCATTCTAGAGATGAGCTGAATATTTATACTTGTTTGAACTACGGGGTTTGACTTTTTTTTTGTACCTGTTGTTTAATAATATGATATAGATATTCATGGACTTTACACACAACGCCCTCTAGTCCCAAACTAAGCAAAGCTTGTAATATGGGAACTAAATGGCTGATAAGAATACTTATAAACTTTTTTTTTTAAATACATACTTATAGTACATAATAACACCCAGACATAGAACAAACATCTGTGTTTTCCACGCACAAATGTTTGTTCTTGGTGGGATCGAACCCACGACCCACAGCACGGAAGGCAGAGCTATTATCGACTGCGCAATGACGTCTGTCTAATGAGCTGTGCTGTGATGCCTGTTTAATAATTATCTCAGCCTATAACAACGCGTTACTACACAGAGCATGTCTATTAAGGACGTGTCCTGTGAGGCAGTGCACTGCGGTCATCAGTCTGAGACGTATAGGTATTTCAAACTAGAACAGTAATACGACTGCTTGACAACAGAAATACTCGTAGGTTCACCGGACGAACTCTTTCAAAAGGAAGCTTATTCACTGCTACTAAAATTAATTTATCTCCAACCATACCTTTATTCTGAACTAGCTTCTGCCGGCGACTTTGTCCGCGTCCCGTTTTATCCTGTTGATTTTCCGGGATAAAAAGTAGCCTATGTGTTAATTGTGTTAATCCAAGCTACGAACTATATATGTATTCCAAGATTCGTCCAAATCGGAACGGTAGTTTTTGCGTGATAGTGTGACAAACATCCGTATATACGACTTTCGCGTTTATAGAATTTTAGTAAGGATATTTCAAATATTATACGGATATATATACGGATAACTCGGAGACAACAGTTTCCCAACACTAGTGTTTATACAGAATTTCCACCACTTTTATGTTCTTTGCGCGAATACTCTTTTTAGGCAAATTGGTAGAAGGGTAAGCAAAGCTGGTTTCAAAGCTGGTCTGGCGATTTTTCTAGCTTGAAAGCGCATGAAAGCTGCTATTCTAAAGCGCTTTAGTGTAACTTCAATTTGCCTAGTCGTTTGGAACAGATTAAAAGCTTAGGCACGTTCATATCGGTCAACAAATGAGTGGGTGACTGCTGGAATATAGCGGCTGTGTATTTTAAGACCATGACACTGTATCAATCATCTAGATGAGACTAAAGGCCTTATACCTATGTTTTAAAGAACATAGTTGTCGTGATAGGACACTTTCAGCCCGTTCCTACCTACGGACAGCCGTTAGTTAATAAAGGAATCCGTTAAACTAAATCTTATGGACAGGTGTGACAAGCATCACAGCTCAGTCGGTAATGGCTCTGCCTTCCGTGCTGTGGGTCGTGGGTTCGATCCCCACTGAGAACAAACATTTGTGCGTGGAAAACATAGATGTTTGTTCTATGTCTGGGTGTTATTATGTATTATAAGTATGTATTTACAATAGAAAAGTATAAAAGTATTCTATCAGCCATCTAGTTTCCATATCACAAGCTTTGCTTAGTTTGGGACTAGAAGCAGTTGTGTGTAAAGTCCATGAATATTTTTTTATGGCTAACAAGCAGCCTAAAAATTCTGTTTCCAAAATTTTTAAACTTTATCAAGTCTAGCTCATACAAAGTTCACCCCAATTGACTCAGCGGTATACCTACAACCCCTGAGGGGATTATCCCCCTTGTCAAATTGTGTTATCCGCCTACATCCCCCTTAAATCCCGTAGAATACCCCTGTTGTGGCCGTGATGCGGGTGAAATCCCACTAATAATATAATGTACACGGTAACGGTACTCGCGTACGAAGTCGCGGGTAACTACTAGTAGTAAATAAACATTGGTCTACATTTCAAACAGCGACATCCAGTAATAATCTATAGGTCTTTGCATCTAATGTGTCTTTGCATTTATAAAATTGTACATGCTGTGCTGATACGTAGGTACTGTCAAACTCCGATTGTTGGTGCTTTGGTCTGGCGTAGGTAAGGCGTCACTCGATTGGGTTCAGCTGAAAATCAGCGTTGAATTGTTTTTTTTTAGCAACTCAACAATTATGCTGAGCTGCCACCTTTTTGGCAACATATTACTATAGTTCTAGGTACTTTTGTTTTATGTTTGTATTACGATGTGTTGTCAAATAAAGCTTTTTCTTTCTTTCTTTCTAATGTAGATGATTTATACAGCGTCAGGGGCCATGTTTTACCCTTGCCATACGAACGGGATGCTGTAGTGCATGGGATATTTTTTAGACAGAGTAGGCTTTCCCAGCCCCTATACCTGCCATCCTCTCAGCCTAGTCGGCCTTATCCACATGAAAGACAACATACGTGCGGAGCTGACTAAGACCTATTTTCATTTTCCTCCTCGGTATGGAGAGGCCTGTGTTCATCTGTGGACTTCTACAGGCTTATGCGATGATGATAGTATATGTAATACAAATTCGAGATCATTTATTAATCAACTTCTTTGAAACTGATGGTAATTTACCTATTAGATAATTTATTTATTATATATTTATAGTACATTAAAAAAAGAAGAAAACAAGAGAAATAACAATTTAGAACATGAAATACAATGGGTGGTCTTATCGCTATAAGCGATCTCTTCTAGACAACCTTTGGATTGACAAAAACATTAGACTAGATAAGATACTTCATTATAATAGCGCTTCTCACACTTTTTTAGAATCTACAACGAAAAATCCGACATTACCATTTGAACACTTACCTAAACAAAAGGCCAGTAATAATTAATTTCCCATTTCGAGTCGGCAGCGGGGAATCCCCGAAGCGGGAATAATTAAACGATACCGTCTGAACACGCCTTTATTTTTGTGCACTGGAATTTGGGAGACTTTTAAATCGGGTTTTATTTTTTGGATTGGGTTTGTAGTTTTTGGGTTGAAATGTAAAATTAATTAGGATTGGTAGGGGTAAAAAAATAATGTAAGTCTAAATTAGATTTAGTTCATTGACAAAAGATGCGTATCGTTGAGGAGATAGAAAAAAATCGAAATCTAACCAGTTTTATACAATTTTAAGCTCCTCTATATTATTAACAAAATTATTGACCAAGTCGGAAAAAATACAGTTTAATTTAATTAATTTTTAATATTTTCTTAGTAAGGATTTCTGGAATATATCCATAAACTTGAAATTAGTTAAAATTAGTCCATAAAATAGTATCCAATACGTTCATAAGTATGGCAGTCAAGAGGATGATCCAACGAACGAACTTTTGTTGATAGTCTACGCATTTTCGTAGATCTATAAGTATATTCTTACTTTCTTATATAAATGGATCAAGTAATCTTAGTTAGACCCACTTTATTTCGTTCATTCTCGTTGTCCCTTCTTATATTCTACCTACCTTACTAATCTATAACTCAAAAAGTATTCAGAAGGATCAAAATATCATCTCCGTAGAGGGTCTACGAATTCGTAGCCCGTCTACGTCTCGTAGCACTGTTAAGAGTGCGACGCGGATTCTCGTAGCGTTGTTAGGGGTGCAATGGTAACGTGTGCACGTGTGCATGACAATGCACGGGCGCTGGATAATTGAAGTACAGTCAGCTGCAGAAAAAGATACACATATGAAATTGATAAGATAAATACTGTAGTCTGGAATCTAAAATAAGTACAGTCAGCTACAAATGGAGCCCATTTACCATTGTGGCCATTAGAGATCGGAAAAAATATGAACAGAAAAATATAGTGTTTGTAATAAAAGTTATATTTACGATTGATAGTCCCCAGGCAATGTAAAAATTAGTCACTTTAGACTAACTACTAACGACTAACTTTAGACTTAAGGTGACTAACTTCGAATGCGGTTGTAAAATTCTGGGCAAAACAGATTTATTAAAAACCCATGTTTTAAATTTTTTTTGTTTATTTATTTTATTGAATAACAAAATCCACACAAAAATAATGGTGAAAGCATAATTTTAAAACTTATTTTTGTCACGAACGAAGAAGAAAGCCTCTTAAGACAACACGTCTAATATTTTATACCACTTGTGCCGCTGACTGTACTCACAGCGACTCTATATAGGACTGGAGTGGGAGCGATTTGAAACCAATTTTGTAGCAAATGCCTGAAAGAAGTTTCGATTTACTGAACGAAATAGATAGTGAATTTATTTATAATCCAAAAGAATTCAATAATAATGATGCGTATATAAAACATATACAGGGTGTAGACCACTTCTGAAAATAGAGACCACATCGTCACTTACCATCAGGTGAGATTGCGGTCAAACGTTTGTCTATAATGTATAAAAAAAAAAAAAAAAAAAAGTATACTGATGGGTGCGTTAACCCTTCGAAGTTTTCGGCAATGGTCGTAATACACCCTGTATAGAAGTCTTAAAAATACTTACAAAATATGCTATCCTTTTCTGTTAGTGTCATGATTTTAGTTTCAAAATATGATATGGACAAAATAAATAGTTAGAAAATTTTTGGGATTACAGAACGTTGCGTAAATACTTATTTATTTAATGTCTGTTTGTACGATGCATTGCCTCACTGAGCGCGTCCACTGAGGACGTGCCCTGTGATGCATTGCACTCCGTCCATCACTCTGAGACAGTGTTATGTGTGATGTGCGTGTAATAGTACCGGCACCCATACCCTTCAAACCGGAACACAGCAATGCGAGCATCACTGCTTGGTAGAAATAGGTTTTTATATATTACTAGTAGTTACCCGCGACTTCGTACGCGTCTACAGTTTCCGTGTACATTATATTATCTGTGCATGTACCGAGCGGATACTTTGAGAAACTTGACATTAAACCTCATTACACCGAACTCGTATCTACTGGAATGTCAAAAGCTAGTTGTTAGACCAAAGAGGTAGTACTACGCCCTGTCAAACTGACGTGACATGACATGACAATGAAATCCTCTTGCCAATTGGCGCTGCTAATCCTTTTCGTTCATTTTATCCTGTAGATCCTGTTAATTATTCGGGATAAAAAGTAGCCTATATGTCAATCCAGGTTACGAACTATATATATGCCAAGTTTCATCCAAGTTGGTTCAGTGGTTTTGACGTGATTGAAACACAAACATCCAATCATCTAAACTTTCGCATTTATAATATTAGTAGGATCGGTGGGAATCAAACCCGCAACCTATATCACAGATGACAGAGTTATACCAACAGAGCTTTGAGACCTGTCGCTTAATTGGCAAGCGAAGCTATTATGCATTTCAATTCGGTCATTAACAAACGTTGAACGCTCACTTAGAACTAACTTGGTTATTCCCCTTGCCTTCAAAGAGCTACCAGTTAAGTTGCATCTAACTTAAGCTGAGGTTTTCTAAGATACGACAGCTTAAATATACTTGTATTAGTAGTCAAAACGGATCTTTGTCCCTCTCAAGTATCTGCGCAGAACCCATTTTTGGGTCGAATTAGAGGTAAGCGAATTTTTCTCCACAACAGTACATGCGCAATCGTTGTTGCACCTAACTTCAGAGGGATAACGATCCGTTGTCCGTACTGTAAGTAGGCGAGGAACACGGTGGAATGTGTGTCCTACGAAAAGGGAAGATTGACTCATAGGCTACTTTTTATCCCGAATAATTAACAGGATCTACAGGGTAAAATGAACGAAAAGGATTAGCAGCGCCAATTGGCAAGAGGATTTCATTGACATGTCATGTCACGTCAGTTTGACAGGGCGTAGTACTACCTCTTTGGTCTAACGACTAGCGTTTGACATTCCAGTACGAGTTCGGTGTAATGAGGTGTAATGTCAAGTTTCTCAAAGTATCAGCTCGGTACACGCACAGATAATAATAATACACAGATAATGTAATGTACACGGAAACTGTAGTCGCGTACGAAGTCGCGGGCAACTACTAGTAACTTAAATACAGTTTCGTGGCAGTGCAAAATACGGCTGTAAGACGACGGCAGCGTATTTATCAAAACCAGAACTAGTCGATGCTAGTCTCTCAAAGGATGTCTCAGTCTATTGTAGCTTCATTCGTTAGAAACTGTTCGACTCAGTAATTTAATAGGTAACATGTTGGACGTTATATCTACTAATATTATAAACTAGCTGTTACCCGCGACTTTGTACGCGTGTACCAGTTTTTCAGACATTTTACACCGGCATTATTCACTGGCACTCGTACTAGGGCCTCAATCCCCATTGCTACACCGTAGCATGCTACGACGTAGCCAGTGGGGATTTTTGGAAACAAAAACTGGAAATCACCACTGGTGGAGATTTCAGTTGAATACAAATATTATATTCATCTAGTTCCCATATCACAAGCTTTGCTTAGTTTGGAACTAGAGGGCGTTGTGTGTAAAGTCCATGAATATTTATTTATTATTATTATTCAGTTGGAATGAAAAATAGAAAAATATTTACAGCACTGTAAGTGTACTGTTGTATACTGCGTTGCAAATTAATTGGAAAACGTTGGAGCAATCGACGGAAGAATAAAAAGGGTATTTTATTAAAAAACTTGTCGATTGCAAATGTTATGGCACGAGATGCGGTGGTTAGGGTTGCCACAAACAGAATAAAGTATGTGATTATTATTCGCACGTTTTCAAATCCTTTGTTTTGTTTTTTTTGTTTTATTTTGTTATTGGCTAAAATAAGATAAGAAAAAGTTCAATTCATATCACTACTTAGTACAATGTGTACAATTTAACATGGCATAATGGTTAATAATAGTTTGATTTGGATGAAATTTGGACTATGTAATAGTTCGTAACCTGGATTAAAGTAGGCTACTTTTTATCCCGGAAAATCAACAGCATCAAATGGGACGCGAAGTCTTATAACATTAAGGGCGGCTTGCACCAGAATCACACGATTCTAAATGATCCTTGTGATTTTATTGAATAAAGAAATTTTGACTTTGACTAAACGTGTTTAACAGCTAAATCGATTTAAATCTGACGTATTTATCATCATCATCATCATCAACCTATACTCGTCCACTGCTGGACGTAGGTATCTCCCGCGACGCGACACTGAGCTCGGTCTTCGGCTCTTCTCATGCAGTGTCAGCGCTACATTTCGCAGATCATCGCTCCATCTCGCCGGAGGGCGTGACGTATTTGTATGACTTGACAACTCGCTAAATACTATTTAAGAGATAAACGCGTTTAGCGATTCTGGTGCAAGCCGGTAAAAGCTGTAATATAAAGTCTTGTTATCAAGCACGTATAAAAAACGTGGCAGTAAGTAGCACTTTATGTCGCGGTTGACAACCCTGTCTAGTACGTGTGTAGTGCAGGGACGCGACAGGATCGGGTTTTCAATTCCAACAAGTGGGTGGCTGTATTACGGTAGTGTACACTGCGGGACAAAATAACAGGTCTACTGATATATGTATACTTGAGTTCATTCTGGAATTTTTTATCGACAACGCAAAGTTAAAATACAAAGGTAACACGGATTTATCATGTGTAGTATATGCCTAATTACAACAAAATAAGTATTCCATCAGCATCTAGTTCCCATAGTACAAGCTTTGCTTAGTTTGGGACTAGAGAGCGTTGTGTGAAGTGTCCATGAATATTTATTAGTAAAAAATATATTTAAGGCGACTTGCACCAAATTCACTAAACGTGTTTAACAGCTAAATAGATCTGACGTGTTTATATGACTTTACAACTCTCTAAATACTATTTAATAGTTAAAAGCGTTCAACGATTCTGGTGCAAGCTGCCCTTAATTAAATCTAAACTCATTTAAATCTACTTATATGCAATTTTGACGTTAATTTGTCCGCAACCACATTCAATATGGTTGCTTTGACCTCCCAGTGCACTCGTGTACGCTAAATGCTTATTTGAATTTCAGAACTCGTAGTCGCGACACAAATAAATATATTTGCATTTAATTTTGTCCCGAAGTGTACGAACCCCACTCATCTAGTTCTACTTATAATAAGTATTTAAATTAGAAATTATGTCGTTTTAGAAATTAAATGGTACCTAGTTGTTTTGTAAGAGGATGCTTTCATCCATCGACTTCCCGCGATCTTCGCGATCTGTGACAGGCGTCACAGCTCAGTCGGTAATAGCTCTGCCTTCCGTGCTGTGGGTCGTGGGTTCGATCCCCACCAAGAACAAACATTTGTGCGTGGAAAACATAGATGTTTGTTCTATGTCTGGGTGTTACTATTTAATTATAAGTATGTATTTACAAAAAAAAGTATTTAAGTATTCTATCAGCCATCTAGTTCCCATATCACAAGCTTTGCTTAGTTTGGGACTAGATGGCGTTGTGTGTAAAGTCCATGAATATTTATTTATTATCTTGACAATGTCGTCGGTCCATCGGATGGGGGCCATCCTTCACTTTCCGGTTCGTGGTCGCCATTCGAGAACCTTTTACGCCAGCAGTGGTTAGTTATGTAAAGTTTATGTTTAGTTGTAGAAAGAGCTCGGGGAAGTACTAGCACCTATTTCTGATGCTCGCATTGTGTTTCGGTTTGAAGGGTATGGGTGCCGGTGCTATTACACGCACATGAGACTTGACCTTTCGTCTCAGAGAGATGGACGCAGTGGAATGCATCACAGGGCACGTTTTCAGTGGACGTGCTCAGTGAGGCAATGCATCGTTACCACTTAACATCAATTGGGCCATCGGCTTGTAAATAATAAATAATAAATTCATGGACATTCCACACAACGCTCTCTAGTAACAAACTAAACAAAGCTTGTATAATATGGAAACTAGATGCTGATAAAATACTTATATACTTTTTTTTTGTAAATACATACTTATAATACATAGTAACACCCAGACATAGAACAAACATCTATGTTTGCCACACACAAATGTTTGTTCTTGGTGGGGATCGAACCCACAGCACGGAAGGCAGAGCTATTACCGACTGAGCTGTGACGCCTGTCAATGTATAATGTATATTAATATGTTATTTTGTTTGTTACAGGACGTTATTCACACAATCAGCACACCACACGGACAGGTTCAAAGGATCGTTGTATTTAAGAAGAATGGCGTACAAGCTATGGTTGAATATCCTTTTCAATAGAATTAAAAACATAATGACTGAACAAGCTTAAGGCCCATCAAATAACAATTCCAATACAATGTACTATCGGCAAAATTTCCGCCTTACCACTTTTGAAACTTTTTCGCTTGCAAGCTACCTGACCTCGCCTTTTTCTTTTGTCTTATTATTTTGTCCAACCAGAGATCTAAACATCTATTTATTTTTATGACGGCCCATTGTTTTCATAACTTTTACACCCGAAATAATTTGCTGCGCTCTTAAGGTGGTAAGGTAGAACTTTTGCTGATGGTACATCATAATCCAACATCGAGAAATTTTCGTACTCTTGAAGATTTTGAAAGCGCAATACCTAACACAATACGTGACTGTCAAAACAGCGTCAAGGGTATAAATCTTTATTGGATGCGACTGCGTTACGTAAACCTAACGTATTCGAGTGATATTGCGCGTCAACGCCAGCTCGACTGCCGCACGTTGCAGCGTCACCGCGCAGTGTATCTCGGATACGCTGTTACGATACGTTTACGATTGTCACATTCGTGATCTAGGATCACAGCTTATAAAACCGGAGCCCTACTTTCGGAGCTACGAAGGCACAGACAAACACAAACAGACATACATAACTTATAACACTCCTTCCGTTTTTCGGTCAGTGGTTAAAAATATGATAATTGAATGGAAGAAATAACAACATCCCAATAAATCAGTTAAAACCCATAGAAATAGTTTGTTGTGAGTTATTGTATGGTACCACTTATGGGAGTAGCCATAAAAATAAAGTTGTATATTTTCCTAGGGTTTGGTCCGTTTGAGCGAGCGGAATCATAAGCTGAGTTTAAACTGTTGAATTAAAAAATCTATTTAAATTGTCTGTAGATAGTTTAGGTCGGAGTGTCAGCGGGTAGATCATAAGCGGAGCGGAAAATAAATAGGTCTACATGTTGTAAAATTGGAAAGTCTTCTTTTGTTTAAATTTTTAATATTGTAAAAGTTTGGGAGTTTGGAACTATTTTAGCAATTTAACTTGCCGCAATAGCTATTAACATCAAAGAACTTGAAACATTTTAGTATATTAGCAAACCTGGTTGTTTAAATTCAATAAAACCTATGCAATAATAATAAAAAATTAACAGCTCTTCAAAGCTGTGTACGTTTCTGTGTTCTTATTGAACAGGCAATAAAACTTTACTTGCTTATATAAATGAATTGCTTATTTAAATGAATTGTCTAGATCTTTATTTACGTATTCACGACTCAATGTTTCTTTATTTTTTTTGTGCAAAATACCTGACTGGTAATGATAATAATAACATGCTTAAAAGAATATTATTTAATTATGAATGAAAAGGTGCTGCTAATAGTGTATGAACTTGTGATTTTGATTTTTAATTTAATATTACCTTAATTAAAACGGATTAACCTATTTAAATTAGTTAAATAATCAATTTGTGATTCTTTAGGCGTTATGTACCAGTTGAGTCATTAGCATAACAAATCTTATTTTATTTTCTTAGTTAAAACATTTACTACATATAAAGCTTTAAGCAAACATATGGATCACAGTCGTGAATTATTAATTAATTCCATTTTATTTTTCATTTAAAATGTTCATTCGCTACATATAAAACCGTACTATTTCACTTTGCACTATTCTAGTTTCGTGATCGTTAAAAACTCACATAAATAAACCAACAGTCGAATGTTCAACTATATTGTGAAAAGTTACAACAGGTGTGGGTTTCTTTTTACTGTGATTTATTTTGTCAGATTTCCAAATTATTTCATGCCTCCTGGCCCACCCAGGCACTTTGATGAATGTATAAGATATACTTTTATAAATAATTTATTATCGGTCCTAATATCGCTTAGTAATTTAGTCGTTTTATTGTTTTGATATGTAGGTAATCTATACAACCATTGCTGCGCCCTCACATGGTTCATGACTGTTCTTGTAGCTAACTAGGACGTAAGCTATTTATTTAAACTATGTATGCAATGAATAAATTAAATGAGAGTTAACGGATGGATTAAAATTAATGACACTGGCAGCCAAAAGCTTAGCTATCTATCATAAAAAAAAAGTTATTTCTAAAAAAAATTGAATGGATGGTAATGATAAAAAAATACTTTTACTTTTTATAGTCAGGTGTAAATTACAAAAAAAAATTACAATGCATAGTCTACCAATAACTCAACCTAACTTTATAAAAAAAAACATTGTAATATTGGAAATAAACTAAATTCAATCAACATTTTGAGTGATAATATAAAAATTTAAAAGCAAAATCTTGTTATTGTCAGATGTTAAAAACCTATTAATAATATTGAATTATACTTTATCCAACGTTTGGTTTATATCATCTAACCTAAACACGACTACACTCAAAATTTCGCAATCCATGTGGATGAGATCATAATTCATTTTTCTCCACTTAAAACAAAAACTATTTATAGTTGCCGCTCTCGATATCAATTGCTAATACATTTATTTTTATTAAGAACAGTTTCTGAATACCTACCGCCGTTCTATTTTATAAAATCAGCATTATTAGCTCTGCATTTTAAACACGAAAATTTCAGCTCTAATCCTAAAGTCATAGGAATCATAATAAATTTTAATAATTTGGTTTTCTTGCCAAACTTTTTTAGCAGTTTGCTATATGGAAAACGATGAAATAAATGAAATGTTTCATCGAGAAACTAGAATTGAAATGTCTAAATATTTATTCTTACATTTTAAGCTTTGAATTATTTTATCATTGAACAAATGATTGCAATTTATCTTCGGTAAAAATGATACATTTTACGTCGTAGAATAATATGCTATTGGTCATTTACATGCAATTTGTGGTACAAATGAGTAGATTAAATAATATTTGACTCAAAAGATACACTCATCATCCAAGTGATTTCGTACAAATCATATTTTTTCCAATCACAATAAATTTAACACTTGAAATCGTTAATCTTAAATATAAAACAACATCTCATAGTAAATTTACGACACGTACTACGTAATTTTACGGTTTTTGTAAGCGTGGACGTAGATTTTACGAGTGTATCGTTAAACTGAGAACTCGTAAAGTTTTGAAAGTTTTAGAATTTTAGTTAAAAGAGGGATTCCTCAGTTTTATTCCCCTGAAGGTTTGTGTGAAAACAGTGCAGACAACAAAACTTTAAACAAAACATTTACTTAAAAACAATGTTTTTGTATGAATATTTCGATTTGCATTCAAAATCATACAAAAAATATAAAATGTGTGCGGATACTTAATTGTTTTGTTTGTAAAACAATAGTAGATAATTTAACATACTTGACCGAATTTCTTATTTTTCTGAAATATCTAAATTCAACAAGTCAAACAAGTTTAATCTTACTATCGAGATCTCTAAAATCTGACATCAATTCGGTTACAAACTTGCAAAATAACTTATGAAAAATATAAAATCCTTTGCATCACTTTGCTCGGAATAAAATTCTATGTTTACTTCGTAAGTGTAACAGGTTGCCTTCGGAATAACTTCACGATGCCGTCGGTCATCAATTGGGAGGTTTTTCTTTACTCCACCTTGCATGTCCATTCGAGAACCTTTTTCACTACACGGTTGTCAGTTTTGCGAGCTATATGGCCTGCCTATTGCCACTTCTACTTGATTCCATTACATTGATTACTAGTGTTGCCTTTGTCTGTAGCATCTGGACTAAATTTCATAGCTTGCTGTTTATGGTAATTCCCAATATTCAATCTATCTCTGGTTTAGCTCTACTAAAGGTATATTACCATCGCAACATATATTATTTCATTAAAAAATTTACTGATTTAATTTTACAGAGGGTTGAATATTGGGTTCGGCCGTTAGCCTTCCTTGCCAAGTGAGTCCTAGAGAGTAAAGCATCAACTTTGAAGTTAGTTATCAAAGTTGGTCAACAGTGTGTGCCTTTTGGGCTTTGGGGTCACCATTCTAAGCTACTGTTCAAGCATTATTAAATTGGGTCAAGGCTATTATAAGACCATTCGTATCCTCTGAGATAGTAATAGCTGTAATAAAAGTTATTTCTGTCTGAACTATTATTAAAACGCTATATATTTCGCATTATGACACTTTTAGAGCATTCAAAGCGTTTACGGTTCGTATCTCTTCGCTAATAAACACATCTTTGGCTTTGATTACTCACATCGGTTTTATAACCAAAATAACCGGGAGTTTCTTCCAATTATAGAAGCTTTTAAACGGCAGAATATAATAGAAACTTCTTGAATTTCTTTGATCAAATATCTTCGACCAATCGAATACCATCCTATACCTAATATATTACTCTTGAAAGGCATCGAAAGGCATAATTAATTCTCGGTCCGTTATCGACTTTTCTAATTACGTATTCTTTATTTTTTGCTTCTCTCTGAAGCAGATTTATTCAAATTACTTGGAAGTTTTACGTGGTTTTACTACGTGGAGTAGGAATGCCTGCGAGTTGGTAGTTGCCGGAGTGGTAGCGGGTTTACGCCTTACCAAACTAACAACAAACACTTTTGCCATCATAAATTTATCAACTGCACAAACAGCTAAATGAGTAGAAAAAGTTCATAAAAATCATAATTTATTCTTAAATCGAAACCAGTACTTATAAAAATAATAGCTGAAAACAAAAACAACAGCATTATGCAAGTAGATTTTGTAATTTAACTATAAATTCTCACCTTACTTTAATTCTTAATTCTTTATTGCACACAATACAGGACATAAACAAAAGACAGAAATAGATGACATATCAAACGCTTCAATTTTTATTCGCTCGTTCAAACTCTAGCCACACCCAAATCTCGCGATATTAACCAAATGAACTCAATTACCGTCTGTCATTTGAATAATCGCGACGTCTCTGTAACTCGCTCGTGTAATAACACTTTGATTTTACTATTTGAATGCTTAAGCGTCTCTTTAAGTTTGCTTGCTATCTGTATACATAACCGTCACAATGTTATAATGCTAAAAGATTTCATATAAGATAATAGGAAATTGGTATTTGAATTATATCATCGTGATTCAATCGTTTCTATAGTTATTTTTTATCAACACTCATTCTTACTGGAACCTGACTGTTTTTTTCCTTCTTTTTTGTCATATTTTACAAATAAAATTATAGATAAAGTTCTAAAAAAATTTTTGACAAAAAATCTAATAAATCTAAAAATCTGTATAATCCAAAACGCTTACAGTCGGACCGCACCCTAACCAGCGTTATTAAAAGTCAGTTTGTATAAATCCGCTGTCGTTCGAGTTGTAGAATTTTTCGAATCTGAATGATATTACTGTTTCAGATAAAGTCCTGTCCATTGGGACTCTTTGAAGTTTTATTTATTAGGCTCACGAGATTTTTCGTCTAATGGCATAATATTTATAAAAAAGAATATTTAATATGGGATTAATAATTCTAATTTAAATTTCAGTATTCTTTTAATTAAAAAGTTAGGTTATACTTGTAATATATACCAATTTTTTATGAGGTTTTTGCAAGCCTATATTGTTCCACTGCTGGGTAATTTTCTTCATTCGTAAATTTCACAGTTTCAAAAAAACAACTGGTTCACTTTTTTTTTAATTAACCTGTCTCGTCCCACTGCTGGGCAAAGGTCTCCCCCAGAGACTTCCAATACTTCCTATCCTGAACCTCCTCCCACCATCTCCCTTTAATAATAATTCATATATTATAACATATACATATACATATAACAAGGCAGTGTGATGTCTCCACTCTCCTGCCTGAAAACCAGCGCCGCTCTGCTTCTGCAGAGCTGCATTAAGCTGAGGCAGGACCTTTTTGGCTCACATCAACGCGCTGGTCAGCACTCACACCTGCCCAGCCTACCTACCTACCTAGGTACTAGGTACTCGTAATTGTGTAATTGTGTAGGTACTTATTGTTTTCTTTTTTTATGCTTGTTCTGTGCTGTACCTGTGTTGTGATTGTGTGTCGAATAAATAAATATCTATCTATCTATCTATATTAATTTTCATAGAAATACAAATTACCTAGACTGGCAAATAGCAAAATTTAAATTAGTGAAATCTCAACTTACCAAGTTGCCAACTGCAAAGTTTTAAAGTTTGTGTTAAAGTTACGCCAGATTCATTTTGTTTGAAATTCATTTATTATGAATTTATACTGTGATATTAATTTTGGATATTTTATTCTTAATTAGCTTGCTTCTTTAGTTACAGTTGGCAACACTGGTTGTAGAGGAGGTTATCAAAAGACTGTGAAGTATAAATATAATGTTTTTTGTTAACGATTTCTATAAATAAAAGAAAAGGTGTTCAAAAGAGAAAATTCGTTTCAAATTTTGTAACTTTTGGGGACTCGTCTGGTATAGACCAAAAGAGGAGAATCGAAAACTCAAAAAGACTCGATCGCAAAATATCCGACATATTCACTGGGTATGTATAATGTACTCTAATAAATTAAAAAAATTAATACAATAGTAATGGTTTGCAACGATTCACCGACAGCTCAACTGTTCCATGTGTATTTTGTAAATATTGAAATGTACTCTATTAGTCATAATTTTCGTTGTGATTAAATATTTTGTTATAAATGTACGTAATTAATATAATCACCGATTTAATTTGGGAAATATTCGAGGTTATTCATTGAGGCGATTTAATGATTAAAAATTAACGCGACCGTGTGTGCGGTTCATTACCGTCCAATTTGGTACAGTTGACTACACATCAACCTATCAACGGTTCGAACTTTGAACTATTATAATTTGAATGTTGCGAATCATGCGAGAGGGACGATATGTTTTTATGTGAGACTCGCTGCTTGCGCGCCACGCGCCTACACCTATTGCGAGCCCTGATTCGCAACATTCACATTATAATAGTTCAAAGTTCAAACAGTGGATAGGTTGATGTGTAGCCAACAAACTTTTAAATGTTTCTGTACTTAATTGCCTACAATCCACCACATTTTTAATAGTTTTTATGGGATATTTTTATGTTACAAGCACCTGATACCAGTTTTCGGCCTATAAAATACATTATTTCACAGAGCACGTCCGTCTACGGAGAATACTTTTTTTGGGAAATTTTACGAAATCTACTGTATTATGTGTTGTTTACTGGGTTTACATACTTAAAGTTGATTTAAAAAAATTATTTTGTTTTTGTGCTAAACGAATATGATCCTTAACCCATTGCCACAAGTTCGAATGTGTGGAATCAGCGACGAGAGCGAAAGAGGCACTGAACGGCTGCGACATATACTCCGGATGCTGTACACTCAAAATTGAATTTGCAAAGGTAAGTGCAACTTTTTCTATACCTACCAGAGTTTTTAATTTTTTTTTGCTATTAAATAGTTTCTACTTTTCGAGGGAGATTGTAGAAAGAAGTGGACGGACAAGTTAATGTAGTGATACTAAAAAAAATATATCCTGAAGTAGAAAAAAATTACCACACCTCGTTTTGTTGTAAAAAATATTAGAAAAATGTGAATAAACGAAGCAACTAACGCTCGCAATAGGACCACGCCATGCTTAATCAAATCAATCTTCTTTGTAAAAATTCTCAACGATGCCCCATTTCACTAGAATGAGACTTTCATGGTTAAAATATCGGATGGGCGGTCGGTTTAAAGGTGGGTTTGATTATCCTCGCGAGACATTTCTTGCATCACCTCAAAAAAATATTGGGTACAGACTCATCATTTATTGACCTAAACCAAATTTTTTAAATGTACTTGTACAAGTAATTAAATTAAAAATTGAAAAAACCCTCTGAATTTTGGACCGCTTTTCATCAAACATAGCTAAGAACACTCCCGACTTATTCACCTTTCAAACAAAAAAAAAACAAAATTAAAATCGGTTCATCCGTTCAGGAGCTACTTTGCCTCAGACAGACACACACACACACACACACACAGACACGTCAAACTTATTACACCCCGTAGTTTTTGCGTCGGGGGTTAAAAAAAGGCACCAAGCGTTTCGGTTCCACCTTCATCATGCGAACCGCTAAAGAATGGAACAACTTACCGGCGTCTGTCTTTCCTCATCACTACAATCTGGATCTCTTCAAGACAAGAGTGAATAGGTGTCTTCTACCGTCTTGCTCCATAGTCGGCTTCATCGTCACTTTCCATCAGATCATATTGAAGTCAAAAGACAGTGTAACAAATGTAAAAAATAGGCCCTCCGATGTATTGGTACTTTCTCAAAATCTTTGTTTTATTAAACTTTTATGATTCTTTCGCATTATCTATATAAAATATGTACAGTGAAGTCGGTCTGTAACTCGAGCAGTCACTGAGTGCCCATCAAATGCGTGTTTGTTGGTGTTATGTTACAGTCACTTAAGGGGGTGGGGGTTAAAGGGGGGTTGATTACTTTTGGGAGCTTTGGTTCATTTTGGTTTAAGTTTTGATTTCGTCTTTGTAATTTTGCTAGATTACTGAATAAATTAATTTATTATTAAAATTATTTGGCTTCCGCCCGTCGCGTCTCGTTTAATCCTGTTGATTTTCCGGGATAAAAAGTAGCTTATGTGTTAATCCTGGCTACGAACTATATATGTATTCCAAGTTCATCCAAATCGGACCAGTAATGCGTGAAAGAGTAACAAACATACATGATTACAAACTTTCGCGTTTATAATATTAGTAAGATGGTCTTAACCATCGCGAGATACAGGTTGCTCCATTTTCAGTGGTCCAAAAATTTATAGGCCTCATGGGTCATCCTGTATTATGTATTAACAGGCATCACAGCTCAGTCGGTAATGGATCTGCCTTCCGTGCTGTGGGTCGTGGGTTCGATCCTTACCAAGAACAAACATTTGTGTGTGGCAAAACATAGATGTTTAGTATGTATTTAGAAAAAAAAAGTATATAAGTATTCTAGCAGCATCTAGTTCCCATATTACAAGCTTTGCTTAGTTTGGTACTAGAGGGCGTCGTGTGAAATGTCCATGAATATTTATTTATATTTTTTATAAGTTCATTTCGTACAAACTTCTATAGACAAAACGACTTGCCTTTTTTCCGTTTCATAAATTCAATACCTACGGTGATAGAATGAGACAGCTGTAATGTGAAATAGCCTCAGGTGGGAACGAGATGAAGCAAAATGAAGCGAATCCAATGATTCGGGCATAGTTGCAACTATAGTCACTTAGTGCGAAATATCACTTTGTCTTCAGGGGTGACGCACTCGTGCCTAGGCTTGCTTAGTCAATCACCGATTGTTTAAGTTAAGCGACGTTCTGCGCCGTCACTATTTGGATGGGTGACCGCTAGTAGCATTTACATCTGAGCGCTTCTTGAGGGCATTTACAATTCATTTACTCAATTAAATTAATTTACATAGTGTTAAAACCAATTACATTTATTAATACTAGTAGTCAAGAAATAGATTAAAAAATAAATGTCAAAAAAAATATAAAATAAAATTAGTATAAAATTGGCATGTCCAACTGTCCCGACTCTAGCAGTCGTTAAGACACGACGGAGGTCTTAAGGCGGTCTAAAAACTCCGTCACTAGAGTTGGCCACTAGCACATATGAACAAACAAACAAATGCGCGTAAAATCAAGTCACGAGTGCTGTTGGGTAGTTGCTGTGCGTGTGACAACCCTGGTTACGTGCTAGGGACTTCATTTGCCGGTATATTGTCGCGAGAGGACAGTTTTATTCGATTTTACCTACGTACGTGGAGTTCAGTGAGTTTTGCACACGACTAACGGCCGAACCTTATTTTCCATCCTCGGTAAATGTCAGAAATATAAATAGAAAGAAATAGAATTTTTGTTTTCGCAACATACAAAATATATTTAATAATAAAACATTAAAATGAGTAAAAAAAAGAACCCACTCAGGCAAATGCTAAAGGTGCACAGTGGCTCCTTTAGCGCTGGTTTTCAGGTTGTTAGAATCATAATTTTTAACGAATTATTCCCTTCTATCACCCTGATCTGTCACCCTAAGAGCGGCTTGCACCAGAATCACTAAACGTGTTTAACAGCTAAATAGATTTAAATCTGACGTAGTTATACGACTTGACAACTCGCTAAATACTATTTAATAGTTAAACGCGTTTAGTGATTCTGGTGCAAGCCGCCCTAAGGCTTGTTTTGTGCTGTACCTACCTGTGACTGTGAACTAAATAAAAAATGTATCTATCTAAGGAGACAGATTGGACAAAAGAGTTTTCAATCTGTCCCTCTTTTGGTAATTTGTTTTGTCATAATCTAAAAACTATATTCGTAAATCAACGACAGACAATTTATGAAACGGTAAACATTTTATCGCAAACTGATAAAAAAAGTCAAGAGTTAAAATTTAAACATTGAAAAAATTTAAAAAATGGCAAACATTTTAGTGCAAAAATATCGAAATAAGCTCCGAAATAAAGTGCAAAAATGACTGAGAGCTTAACATCCGATTAGTCGGAAATAAAAATGTCGTCTGCGATTCTAGACACGCGAACCGCAAAGATATTTCGGGGTTCCGTTATTTTATGACGAAAGAGAAACGCTTTCTGATTCTGAATGAGAATAATATTAAATAAATTCATATCGCGTAACTTTTTCGGATACATAAATACATGTCAAATCAAAACGGCTTATAAAGAGTAGGTACTTAACCTACCTACTTTTTTGCGATAAATTCATCTATATAATTTATTTCTTTTTAAGAGAAAATAATCCTACTAATATTTTATACGCGAAAGTTTGTTTGTTACTCTTTCACGCTAAAACTGCTGGTCCGATTTGAATCAAACTTGGAATACAAATAGTTCGTAACCTGGACATAAGCTACTTTTTATACCGGAATATCGACACGATCAAACGAAACGCGGACGAAGTCGCGGACAGAAGCTAGTGTTTAATAATATAGTGTAGCTACTGCTGGTAAATTGACCCTAATTGTATTTTTTTAATAATTTTACAGTTATCTCTATAAGATACTCTTTCTTTATCATTTTCATATCAACGGAAAGAGATGGCAAGAGACTTATACAATTTTAGAAAGAAAGAAACATTTATTTGTAAAATCACGCTGACACATAAAATACATGATACACACACAATACATTTTAGCTGAAAAAGTGACTAAAATAAACAAAACCATCAAGATTCATCGCCTATTTAGACTACTTATCTTATAGCTGTGTTTTTACAACATGAGTCAGTACTCATGTTGTGAAAAAGTTTAAAAAAGTTGTTGCTAAAAGACTAAGCTTAGTCCAAGCTTACTTAAAAAATTAAGTCCACAGTACATTTTTATGCAGAACCCCCATTTAAATAATCGCACGAGCATTTTAGTTTAATTCCTCGCGGCTAACGCCGGCGGCAGCTTAAAAAAGGTCAAATTAAATTTTTAAATGTACTCGAAAATGTTGATCGCCCCTGCATACGAATGAGAAGATGTATTTTTGAAAAGCGCTTAATTTTTTTGAATTAGAATTAGATTTTGGTTAATTCTATACGCGGGATGATGTTTTGTTTTTGCTAAATGTGTTTAGCGCGATTATGTTAGGATTTTAGGATGCACGGATCCAAAGGGGCTGGATGCTAAGAGGCTCAAAAAGGCTCTCGAATCCGATTATCTAAGTTAAGCGACGTTCGGCGCGGTCACTGTTTGGATGGGTGATCGCTAGTGGTATTTACATCTGAGCGCTTCCGTGCTTCAGAGGGCACGTTCAACTGTCGGTCCCGGGCAGTCCCGGCTCAGCTAGCCACGACGACTCACAGACGATGCACAGGATAATACAGGGCGTCCCACGGATATGCCGCATGGAGGGAAAGTACCTTGAATATTGTAGATGGAACATTTTACTGAAAGAAGACATTATTTGAATTTAAAAAACAATTTAAACTGCATTCATAGATATTTAAATAATTACATGGTTGAACCGGAAATCGAACCCGTTACACGAGAAAAATAATTAGCCTGTAGCTTAATCATACCGATCGAAAGGCTTCATCATAAGGATTATTTTTTGCTAAATAACATAGTGTCACAAATAAAAGGAAGACCATGAATTTTAAACTTTTTTAATACAAAATTAATCACTTAAATTAACCATTAATAATCCGTTCGGGAGTGGCATAAAGCTGAGACTGGACCTGTTTGACAGCAATTTGTTTTTGTATTGTATTTGTTTATGTCTGTGTTTTTGTGTAATGTCTGTCAAATAAATAAATTCTTATTCTTATTCTTATATCCGTGGGACGCCCTGTATAATAATAGAAGTATTTTTACTTCAGAAACGACATTATATCTGAAACCTGTCGAGCCGTGATTTCTCGGTAGAGGGCGCGCGTCTCGTTAAGATGTTTCAGATCAGTGGAGTTGTCGATACTGATACATATTCTATTAAAGATTTTGTGATGACTTGTGTAGTGTAGTGGTATGCTGCTGGTGCTAGTTCGATTCTCCTTGCAGCATGATATATGTTAACTGAATGGACTCTTCAGATATCCACAAATTCAGTGCCGTATAGATATAAACAGTAGTTCGTAAGTCAAACTTAAAATCCTATCCTACTAATATTATTATGCGAAATTTTAGATGTTTGGAAAAGTAGCCTATGTGTCAATCCAGGTTACGAACTATATACATGCCAAGTTTAATCCATGTTGGTTCTGAGGTTTCGACGTGATTGAAACACAAACATCCAAACATCTAAACTTTCGCATTTATAATATTAGTAAGATAGAAATATCCTTTGGCCACAATCTCACCTGATGGTAAGTGACGATGAGGCCGACGATGGAGCAGGACAGTCTACAAGACACCTATTCACGTCTGATACCTGGATCAAATACCAAACCTTTAGCCTAAAAGCCTCATAAAAACTTACTTAAACACCTAAATGGCCACTCAGTTCTCACAGCTCATATCCTTATTCACAAACGATTCTTCCTCGTTCAGCATCCATATTACCCACCACAAAGAGACAAGCCATCTGCGCGGTGCTGAACTCGAGGGCCTGTACACACGAGTGGCTCTGAGGATAGCTAGCTTTGTTCACACTCTTGTCGTGATGTTCAAATGTTCACTGCCTTTTTATAGCGGCTCTAATTCCTCTCTCGAAAAGAGTGACAAAAACTTGTGGGTTTTTAATGTGATAATGTTTAAAAAACTAGAAAAACAGACTTCAATTTGACTACCGGCGTCATCATCAAATGATGATGATGATGGCAGTTCATCGGGAATGTTCTAGTGACTATAAACACCACTAAAAAGTCACAGAAAAGCAAAATACGCAATTTCGTGCATGGAGGATGGCATATTTTTTCAGTTTTTTCTATTTATAACCCAAACTACTGAACCAATTTTGATGAAAATTGAATGGGACCAACCTGGAAGTAGATATATTTTCAGATGAAAAAAAAATTCAAATCGGTTTATAAATGACAGAGTTCTGAGGTAACAAACAAAAAAAACATACAACCGAATTGAGAACCTCCTCCTTTTTTGAAGTTGGTTAAAACTCCTCAAACAAATTCGTTTTGTGTGTGTGTTGACTATTTTGACCTTTTTTTTTTCATATGAATTCACAAATACTTATTATAATAATAGTTAATACCGATTCAACCCGTAACGCGTGCCAAAAAGGCGTTACATGCAACAATGCAGTCATTCACCCGTTAACCCCTAAAACAGACACTAACCCAGAAACAATACAAGTCTGTCCTAATTTATCTTCGGTTGTCTGCACTCTACTAAAAGCTAGTAGGTACTTTAGTTAAGTTGCTTTAACATCCATTGATTCTACTGTAGATATTAATCTCCGAAATTCGACAAGTTAAAAAAACTATATAAATAAATACCCGTAAAACAAAATGGCGTCAAAACTTTACTGTGGGTTTCCACTGCCAAAACATTACAGCAAAACATTATGATTTTGTATTATGTATGAAATGAAATATGTATTTTTTTTTCAGCCTGAAAGATTGAACGTGTTCAAAAACGATCAAGACAGCTGGGATTACACATGTGAGTACATAGGTATTAAAAATTTAATTATTATAATAAAATTTAGTAAATTTTCAAATAAATTTAGAAAATTTCGCCATATAAAATATATATTTAGGTAATTTCCGAATTTAGTTAAATTTAAGGCATGTGAGTTATAAAATGCATGGCAATTATGATATTGTTATATAGTTGTATGAAATTTATAACTATGAACATGACATAAATCAACATATACTGTGCCTATACTCTACTAAACTTTTAAACACATAAAATGAATTATACATATGTACACAGATTATATTTTACTGAAGAGTTAAAACTTATTAACGAAACACAGTTCGTACGTAAAAAAAAATATTGGTTATGGGCTCGATCTCGATTCAGCTTAGTTCCTATATGAAATAAGTTTCGTTCACAAAACCGCTTACAAAAGCTACTGTACAATAAATCAGTCTCAAAGTCACAGCTTTTAATACCGTTTTAAATATATTTTCTCTTTTAAAACATGAAAGAAAACGTTTTTATCCGCGTTAAATATATTCAGCTACTTTTCTTACTTTGCATATGAATTGAGACGTTTGCGTCGTCACCATGACTGAAGAGTTACATTTTAAAATTTTTCCTTTTATTTAAAACTAGCTTCCGTCCTCGTCTCGTTCGTTCAGGTTACGGACTATATATATTCCATGTTTCGTCCTCAGAGGACGTGCTCGGTGAGGCAATGCATTGTTATAGGCAGAAACCACTTAAGATCAGGTGGGCCATCGGCTTCTTCCATCATTTAGTTGTAAAAAAAAATCCACTCCTAAAAAGTTGACTTCAAAAAATTACCGCATAAAGTTCATATTGGCACAGCACATATACTTTTGGACATCAAATGATTTTATGACCGTAAAGTAAATAAATAAAATGTAAATAAGGATTATTTGATGAGTTGCGGTTCTGCGTTCGCTCGTGGGGTTTTAAATTAAGTACAATAAAATTAAAAGTAGGGTTAATTTTAGAAAATGAAATATTTTTTGCCTTATACTTTTTACCTCAAAAACATGCCAAAATGTTTTACTGACTTTTTTAGGGGTACGAACGTAGGTATCTTAATATCACAAAATGAACAGAGACGTTTAACTCCCTCATAACTTCCCAAGTATTTTATCACAAATGCAAATTGCATGGTA
This sequence comes from Gandaritis pyraliata, assembly GCA_947859175.1. Taxonomy (NCBI): domain Eukaryota; kingdom Metazoa; phylum Arthropoda; class Insecta; order Lepidoptera; family Geometridae; genus Gandaritis; species Gandaritis pyraliata. The sequence goes on along the minus strand of OX401877.1, from coordinate 975,192 downwards.
AGTGCTCGATTTCCGCCTCATTTCGATCCACAAATCATCTTTTAATAACTCTATGGGGTCACAGCTCAAATAGAACAGCTGGGAATGTCGCGTCGTTTGTAAAATAGACCAATAAGGCTGCTAAGCTGATTGGTGTTCAATAATACATCACGCTTGCTTGGAATAAATTATTAGTCTTGATTGTCTGTCCGCACTTGTTTGTTGATTTCAAAAATCCAGGTTAGTCCCATTTCATATTCATCAAAATCGGTTCAGTAGTTTTGGGTTGTAAATAGAAATAACTGAAAAAAATATGCCAACCACGTGCACGAAATTGCGTATTTTCCTTTCCTGTTACTTTTAAGTGGTGTTTATAGTCACTAGAACATTCCCAATGAACTGTCATCATCATCTGATGATGAAGCTGGTAGTCGAATTGAAGTCGGTTTTTCTATTATATCACAGTCAGCTTAGCTCGTGGAAAAACTGTTCTACCTAAAGTTATTTCAAAGGTTTTGATATTCTTATATCCTAAAAATAGTCAATCTGTCAGTTTCACACTCAAGAAAGTACTAATCTGTGCTCAAGATGAAAAAAAAAATCAAATACCAACCGTCTTCACAGCACTGCGGCTGAACTTTACAACGATAATGACCGTCTAGCACCGTTCTCCCTGAAGACGTAGATAGGAAATTGCAGATCAACCGGATGTCTGTGGTGTTCGGACTGGCGATTGTGAGATCTCCTTCGAATTCTAGTCGCCTGGTACTTTGGAATTATTGAATAGAAATATTGGGCAAGAAGAAAATGATATTGTAGAACTTTAATAGTTTTTATACTACTGAGCCGGCAAAGGAGACTGATATTACCTTGCGAATTCTGGACGCCTGGTACATAAAAGTTAGTCGGTAGAAGTAACCCGTCGGATAGGAAAATTATAAGAAGCAAAAAAGTATCTGAATCTTGTGACTTCAAAGTTGGTTTTCAAAACCAGATTGAGATCTCCTTGCCAATTGCCAATTCTGATCACCTGGTACTTTAGAGTTTTTTGAACTTAGGTATGATTTATAAGATTATCTTTAGATTTATTAGATTGTAAAGGGTATCTGTAAGATTTCCTCGTGAGTTCTGGCCGCCTGGTACCACGTCCAACAGTTATTATATTTTTAACGTTATTTGATGGCATTAAAAGAACTTTTCGAAAAGCCAGTTAAAGTTAAATCCCATCCGATATGGAAATGGAAACACAATAGGCGTGGTTCGCAACTTTGTTTCGCTAACCGGTTTACTAACCGTCAGTTTAAATTGTATGCAAATGTGTTTTATAGGGACAGTATTGTTACTGATGTAGTTTTTACCCAACTATGAATCAAACCGATAACCCACCTGATGTTAAGTGGTAACCACTGCGTACAATGCATTCCCTCACTGAGTTTATATTGCGTTTAATTGCTCTGTATTTACAGCATTTGGTGGTGGTTTCCAGTTATGAGGGTATTCATCAGCTCTGAAAATAAGTTTTAAGGAATCTCAGCCATAATTGCAGTTTGAAAACATTTAGTTCATTTTAAAGTATTGAGATTTGATGAACGGGACTCCACACTCCAAGGTCTTGATTTTTTTTCTGTTTAGTGCACATGATATCTAAAGAATGTACCCTAGTATGATTATTGATTACAATCTAGCCACAACGTGGGCTAATGAGTTATTTAAAATTAACTTAAATTGATATAAATACCACCGTTTAAATTTTTCGTGAAATTATCTTGTTACACATTGTGTTTATGTTAGCTTTAACCCTATATATTCTTGATTAATACATTTTATCCACATAATACTGGTCTACAGAGCCACGTTCTTGGCATAACGTCTACGCAATAATTCAGATATTTTGAATTCACGATGCATCTTCGGTCTGAAAGGGAATTAGGTTAATACGTGTATGGAGTAGTAGATTTAAATGGGGCTTACAACAATAATAATAATAGTTTCTACAATTGGCTCGCCCTCATCATCATCAACCTATATCAGTCCACTGCTGGACGTAGGTCTCTCCCAAGAGGTGCCACTGAACTCGGTCTTCGGCTCTTCTCATCTAGTGTTTGATCTACATTTCGCAGATCGTCGCTCCATCTCGCCGGAGGGCGTCCTACACTACGCTTGCCTAAACTTGGGTCTCCACTCAAGTATTCGTTTGCTCCAACAATTGTCGGTTCTACGGCAAACATGGCATGGCTCAGTCATTTCAGTAATAATGAAACTGGCCTTTGCATCAAATCTAGATGATTTGTACAGTACAGCCATTTTTCATCCATGCCCCGTTGAACAGGACGCTGTAGTGTCTGGGACATTTTCTGATATATTAGGTATTTATCTATGTAATTGCGGTTTTTTATGAAATAAGTTACATAACGTAATTCTTTCTATTCCTCAAAGTGTCTATGCAATCGATGCATGTTTGCCAACGCTGTGGCAGTTTATTGATGTCCTTCTTGAAGTAGCTAGGTGGACGGGAGGCAATAAATTCATCAATTTTTTATCCCACCAAGAAGTTATCAAAATTCCGGAAATAAAAGAAGTCTCACTCACAAAAAAAAATCTAAAGTGAATCTCCATACGTTCATATGTAGCTCAACCCTAATGAGATTGGAATGGTTTGTGAGTCTGTTTGTGCCAGATGGAATTGCATAGTATTGCTATTTATGTTATTATTTAAACTAGACTTTATTATTAATGATTGTTGCTGGTAACATAGAATCGCCTAGAAATTATTTTGCGATACCTATCCGAAAAAAAAACTCAAGTTTTAAATATCTTTTAGTTCTAAAACCAAAAGGTAGTTATTGTGTTGTAAGTTTTATAGTGCAGATTCCAAAGACATGATTTTTAACTCCTGACCAAAAAACGGAAGGAGTAATATAAGTTTGACAGCGTTGTGTGTGTCTGTTTGTTTGTACCCTCATAGTTCTGAAAGTAGGGCTCTGAATTGAATGCGGATTTGTTTGTAAGGGTGATTTATCTGGGACGGTTCTTAGCCTGTTTGGTGAAAATTGGTCGAGCTGAATTGAAGTTAAACGTTTTTAAAAATAGAGACCTTTTTTTTCTTGAATGCACCAATCGAGTTCACTACAGAAAGAATGAAATTCTTGGCACAGCAGTTTTAAATTGCAAGAGTTTACGATCTGCAAATGAATTTATCTTTTTGTCTACTTATAAACAAGTTGCCAATTTTGAAATTTGCCAAGTAATTAGCTAATATAATTTGGCAACACTTTCTATCAGTATTTGGAGATATACACAAACTCAAAGTCAAACATCTTTTATTTAATGAAATCACAAGGATCATTTGAATCGTTTTATATATAACTAGGTGATTCTAGGTGCCAGTTCTACGCGACGTAGAACAACGGGCAAGAAACTACGGCCTGCTTCCTACCGTTTTTTTGTATGATTCGTCTTACAAAGAAATATACTTAAAAGTTTCAGTGTGGTGACATTTCAACTTATATTAGTAACGCTTCAATGTATTTAGCTTTTACTCCTGAAACAGTAGTTTGAAAAGGTTCCACAGGGACGCACAATTTAGATTTGCTGACTGTACATTGTTGTGTAGTGCACTTAATGTCAATTACTTACTCAGTTACAAACGAGGGTAGACAGAAGTTGGCTTCGCCCTCTGTTTATCGTCTCGCGTCGTTAAGCACGTCATCTCTGTAATACATTGTTGGTTGTACCGCTCCAAGTTTACTATGAACTTGTTTTACTGCGCTAGTTTTGTTTTACTATGGTTGAAAATTCTGGCGCCCAACGTGGGACTAGTTGAAATGTATTCGTTCGTATAAGTTTTTAGGCTAGAGACTGCTAGAGCGGGAACCGATAGTTTAACGTGCCCTTTTAAGCAAAGAAGCGTTCAGATATAAATGCCACTAACGGTCACCCATCCAAATAGTGACCGCGCACAACGTCGCTTAACTTAGATAATCGGTGAAGATTGACTAAGCAAGCCTAGCCACGAACGCTTTTAATGTGAAGCTACGAAATGGTTTTTCATTCTGTACTTATCTGTTTATTTTTGTCATTTTTTGCTTATGTGTATTTGCTCGTATATATTAGTTAAGAATTGGCACAGTGATTTATCATCTATATTCAAAGTTTCATCTAAATCGGTGCAACCGTTACAGTTGTTAAAAAGAAGGATAACAAATACGTTATTTTTTAATTTTTAACTATGAATACGGTATCAGTACTTTTCTATTTGCACAGACACTTTGATTCAACTCAAATGTCTCATATCACTATCCGAGAACTGTATGAACTTTGTAGGTTAAGTTGTTACTTTTTATGGGCGAGGAAGGGATGAGAAGACTTTTAGTGGCGTTTTTATTTTTATAACTTCACTACCATTGTGCACTTTGCATTTTGCATACATTTATTATTATCCAAAACATGAAACAACCCGACTTCAAAAAAAAAGTGTGTTATAGTAGAATTTGATGGAATTCGTTTCCAAGTTTTGAAAGGAAAATCCACCATTTTGCCTTCAAAACAAACGACAGTCGACTTGACTAAATACTATTTCAATATTCACTTGACACTGGTAAAATTGTCTTTTGAAATGACGGACAGAGGCCATAAATAAGAAGAAGAACATTCGTCTATCGTTTTCGCAGTAATGGTATCGTACTTGTTTTAAATAGGTACTTAGGGAAATATTCTTTTGTTGGGAGTAGAGTATCGCTGCCGCGGGCACTCAAATATTCATGATAGAATCGTTTTGTGGGAATCAAACCGACTGTTACACTATAGATTGGAATCACCATAACTTTTCAGAACTATTCGGTATTCGATAGGTTTTGGATAATAATAATAGTCTAATTTGTTAAAATACCCTTTATCACAATTATTTCAGTTGTAGGACGTGTCCTTTTGTGAAATGGAATAATTAAATTAAAACAACAATTAAATTAAAAATTTTAAAAACCCCCGAATCTTGAACCGATTTTCATCAAACATAGCTAAGAACACTCCCGATTAATTCACCTTTCAAACAAAATCAAAATCGGTGCATCCGTTCAGGAGCTACATTGCCTCAGACAGACACAAACACACACACACACACACACATATAGACACGTCAAACTTATAACACCTCGTCGTTTTTGCGTCGGGGGTTAAAAAGCTTTGAAACTAACTCAAACCGTTACCGGCGTCTGTCTTTCCTCATCACTACCATCTGGATCTCTTCAAGATAAGAGTGAATAGGTGTCTTCTACCGTCTTGCTCCATCGTCGGCTTCATCGTCACTTTCCATCAGGTGATATTGAAGTCAATGGATGGTCTCACACGAAAAGAATTGTCAATGTTTTCATTTAGTTTATTCAAGTGTAAAATTATACAAAAACTATGCATTCCCCGTAAAATAAACTATGTATATATGGCTTCCCCGCGGAATAATTTTGGAATAAGTTGTAAATCTTATCGAAATTAGACTATCCGATTGATTGTAAAAATTGCTTTTATTTGAAGTATGTTAAAAGTAAATAATTACGCAATAGTAATGGTGTTACTCGCTGGAGTTACACCTTAAAACACCAAATCATGAACCAATCTGATTATGACTAGCCGATCGCAGATAGTATGGAATTTAAAAAAACGTAATAGTTACTTAGATATCTCTCTAAAACTGAGTTCTTATGAAAACAAGAGTCAAAACCAATCAAACAAAGTTTCGAGTATAAATCAAATATTTTGTTCGCGCTCGGACTTCACAGTATAAATACGTTCAGTCTCGTTCGGCCGATTGTAATCAAGAATCTATACGGACGGACTGAATTCAGACACGATTTGAAACAAGCATAAATCTATGAGAAGTTTTAGCGACTACGAAAGCTGAGTCAGTCTTTTTTTCACTATTTTCAAGTATTGAAAAAAAACTATAAAAATAAAAAAATAGTTTATTAAAGCAAAAAATTTAAAATTAGTATACATTACGAGTAGGTACATAAAGGTCTTAAATTCTTATGCTGTTGTTCTTTAAAGTTAAACTATATTGCGATCTTCACACCAGGCAAGCTTGTCGTGAAGACCACGCCACACTACTTACACCCAGGAAGACTGGTAGAGAATACTCTTAGCATTAAGTCCTAGCACTACTTAATTGTGTGAAATTTTAAATTAATAAATAAATAACACCAGTTTTTACGATTTGACTTTAGTAGCCTTGGCCAAACAATAGTAAGTAGTAATATTACAAAAAAAAAGCAAGAAAACAATATTCCAAAAAGTGTTAACTTGTAAAGTAACTGAAGTCCTACCATACATCGTTTATTCTTAGTATTTATTGTTATATTTTAAACTTTAATCGGTTTAGCAGAATATTTGTAACGGATCATAATTACATGAAAACGTATGCCACTAAAACGTGGCACATTCCACAATACACATCCTTACATAGGGGAAATTATGAATTATAACGCTGAAAATAAATGTCTCTATTGGTCTGAATTGTTAGATAATTTTTATCATGCTCAAAGTGTGTTTACATACTACAGTACAAGCTCAAATAAAAAGAACCCATTCTGTTTATTCGAACAATCTAGAAAGAAAATTAGCTGCAAGTTTAAAGCATTTAAAAAACATTGCATTACCTTACCTGATTGGCTCCGCAAATTGGACGCTCAAATTGGACGCTTAAATTGGACGCTCAAATTGGACTGTCTGTAAACCCTCAGCAAACAAGGTCCGGTGCCAATAACGGAAACTAAGTTAGGTTTTGATTTCAAATGGCATTTTATCAAAACGCTTTCGGATGCGAATTGTAAATCATGATTTATTTCACGTGTTTCTGGCAACACTCACCGGATGTTGTTTTGAAATTGTTTGAAATAGGAACGTTCTGATTTATACCACGTCTTTTTTTTATCGATTTAATAATTTGCCTGAATAGTATCTGTTCCTTTGCAAATTCCAACTTTTATACAAAAGTTTTGGATGTTTTTCTTTTTTTAAGTTTTTTGTTAACATAACAAATTTTTTTAAAACTTTAACTATTATAAAAACTAGGAAATATCGGAACGGATTAAAATTAAACACTATTTTTAACATTGTAAAGTACAATTCTTGTTACAAGCCCAAGAATTTAACAAAACAAACACAGTTACAAACTTTAATTAAAGCATACATTTTTGGCGCCCAACGTGGTGCGAAGCGAACATTTCTGAAATTTAATTAATTTGTCTTTTTATACAAACCTAGTATAGGCACTGTTAGATCTAAAGTTAGAATTCAAGTTGAGTTTTATTTTGGCCATAACATTTTTTTTACAAATTGTAGACAAACGTTTGACCGCAATCTCACCTGATGGTAAGTGACGATGCGGTCGACGATGTACCACATTTGCCTAGAAGAAACCTATTCACTCTCCTCTTGAAAACATCCAAATTGTAAGTTCGGAAACCCAGACCGGCATACTAATAAACTAATTAATTTATTTGTCTAAAACGCGTCGAACTAGAAAACAACTTTTTAAACGAATTTTTATTATATCTTGTTTAACACTATTTTAAAATGTTAGTGTTAATTGTAAAAGACTTGGAGAGCAACCTCACGATACAATTTATAATCTAGATAATGCTTACGCAACATTATTGCGGTTTGGCCTACAGACATATAGTCTTAACAAGCTAACTTTGCGTTAAAATGGGCCACCCCAAAAAAAATTGTACATGGATCTTTACACAGTAACTATCAAATCCTCAAATCACTTCTTTTTCGCGGTACAGACAGTGTTTGTTACTAAGCTGGTACTAGAAAAACTAAATAATAATTAAGCAATTCCCCTGACCGCTTCATTTAATTTGTAATCCAATGACCTAGCACGAAACTACCCTCAAACAGAAATATAACCAACTGCTTAAAAAATAAAGTGCTGTTTGCTTTGATCCGCGTTCTACGACGTGTACTAAAGTACTTGTAAGGTAAAACAGTCTTTGTTTCTTTAATAATAGAACTTGATTTCTTATGATAATGATTTTGACGGTAGTTTAGTTTTGCTGAACCAAAATGAGTCGTAAAAATAAGAAGATAGGGTTTATTTTTGTGTAAATGCCAAATGGAGGGTAGATGAATAATTTAGGACGCTGTTCATAGCGTGACTTCCGATGTCTAGAGCAATGTACCTGTTTAGTGTCCTTTTTAGACGTGAAGTTTTATAAGGATTTGCTGCAAGACAAGTTCTGGTTATTTTAAAACGTTTTCTCATAGAAATATGATATTTTCCCGCGATAAAGTGTAATATTTGTCTCCGGAATACACGCTATCTTTGTGCTGAGTCTGGTCTAGATCAATTTAGCGGTTTACCTGTGAATGTACACACGGCGACTATGATGTGTCTAACCTGACGTGTAGTCGTGTGTACACGTATATATTTTTGTTTTAAACTACCCTCAGAGATATTTGAATAACGATTGTTACTAATAATAATCATCATTTTACTCATAAGAAATTACTTTTAAAATTGGAAGAGTGGTTTCTATATCTCTACACTTCTATATTCTCTACAATTCTTTTTTTTTTTCAATATTAAAAAGTTTTTTGTGTGGACTGTACAAAACGGGTTATAATATCAGTTTCAGATTTGGCATCTGGGTGTTATTATTTACATTTATAATTATTTTAGCGAGGTAAGGGGCGTTTGGGGAGGTATTCCACTAATGGACTTGCAGATAAATTAGGTACCTACAGGGATTTTAATTGACATAATTTATGAAAAACACTGGTGTTATTGAACCCAGTTTTCTTTCGCAGTCACTGAAGTGAATTCATTCGTATGAGTTTTTAACCATCTTTAGTAGAGGTGGTTGTCAATTCAACGCAAATTTTTTTTTAGTATGTGCATTGTACAATCGAAGACACGTCCACCTATACTGTTTAGACTTTGAACTATTAGAAGTTGAACGCTGCGAATTGTGCGAGAGGGACGGCAATGTGTTTGTGTAGGACTAGGGTTACCATCCGTCCGGATAAGTCCGGACATGTCCGGACTTTTAGACCCTTGTCCGGTCTTTGTCCGGCCTTTTAATATGTCCGGATTTTTAAATTTAAATTAGATGGAATATGAGTAATATAACTACTTACATAATAAGTAATTTAATCTCAAATTAGTCTTTAATTAATTCTTTATTCTTTATTGCACACAACACAGGACAAAAGACAGAAATAGATAATCAAAGTCTTCTTTAACAATAAACTTACAATAATTCTTATATTGCGTTTGCAAACAATCAATCCTCCCTCGCAATGTCCGCAATGCGTTATGTGAGCATCTGCTACCATGCCTACCATACCACTGTAACTAAGAGGGTATGTTTCCATTTTGTGAGTAAAAAGTCCGGACTTTTATCGAAATGTCCGGCTTTTTGCCAGGACTTTTCAAATTCCTAAATGGTAACCCTATGTAGGACGGGATGCAAGCGCGGCGCGCGCCTTCTCTGCATTGTATGTAGCGTAGTTATGGTTGTATTGGGTGTATTACCTGACCTGTGGCCGTGTGTACACCTTGTAATCTGCGGTTGTTCCGTCACTTTTTCTCATAAAAAAAGTATTTTTATAGTATCATGTGGGGGTAAGTATCTAAAAAGACGGCCACGAAAATTGCAGACTTTATTGTAACATCCCATTTATTCAAAATCCGATCATAGCCGACTCAAGTGATAGCGGTTACACAAAACGCTGAATAAAACGTATAAAAACGCGTTTTACAATCGAATGGGATAAACGAGCCTCCACAATGGAGTAAGCGGACTACGCAGTATCCTTTAAAGCAATTTCCGACGCCGCATCACTCGCAATTTCAGCTTATTTATCGCGTACGTGGGCAAAGTAAGTAACAGTTAAACACGCAAATTTCACTCTAGTACTGGGTTACAGAACCTACAAAGCTTCACATCCATTTGGCCTTATAAAAAAAAAGAAAAAAAAAACTTAGAGAAAAGTAAGTTTGTGTGTGACATAGATGTTTGTTCTATGTCTGGGTGTTACTATGTATTATAAGTATGTATTTACAAAAAAAGTATATAAGTATTCTATCAGCGTCTAGTTCCCATATTACAAGCTTTGCTTAGTTTGGGACTAGAAGGCGTCCTGTGAAATGTCCATGAATATTTATTTTATTTTATTTATTTATAAATTGCAGACTCATAACTGAACTTGTAGAAAATCATACAAGGTAAACTCTTGCTAAAGTGCCCAACATCCTCTCAATATTTTATCAGAATGACTGATCTGAACTCAGTAGGGTTTTCACTTCTGTTCTTTGTGAGAAAAGTGATGGAAGAAGTTCTATCTGATGTTAAGCGGTCACCTCTGCCTTATCCTAGTCCTCCTATTCTCAGTGGACGTGCTCTGTAAGATCATTGGGCACGTCAACTGAAGACTTCCTATGTTCAACACTCTGAGACGTGTGCGTGTAATAGCACCGGCACCCATACCCTTCAAACCGGAACACAGCAATGCGAGCATCAGTGTGCGGCAGGAATAGGTGGTAGTACTTCCCCAGACGAGCTCGCACACAAAGAGCCCTACTACTAAGTACTGCTAGGTGTTCTGTAGTGGCTCAGGCATCAGTGGGCCCTTTTTCATGTTAGGAGTTATTTGCAATCCTATGTTTGCAACTTGTTAGGTTTTTTGTTTTTATAATTGTCATTGTTTGAAATGTGCGTTTGGGTCCAAATTGCATGGTTTATTTTTTGTTCCGGTCTGTCTGTTCTGAATGGTACTTTGTCAGTTTTTTTTATTTATATATGTGTTGCTTCTCAACGTTGAGATGGGTTTAGGTAATTTTAGAACACATTACGCGAATCATAGGTGATCTATAAATTAGTCGTTTTTAAATCGCCATTATTTATTGACCGAGCGAGCGAAGCGTCTCAGTTTCGACATTAACCAAACATGCTTTTGTCTGACAGTTCTCGCCTACAGGTCGGATTTATCAACCGATTTGGACGAAAATTGGCACACAAGTTCCTTATTTATTAATAATTTTTTGTCGACCGCAATTTTTGATTGGGGAGAAAAGGGGGAAAGTTTGCTGTAGCGTTGTTTATCGACGGATTTCAATCAAATTTGAGAAGCACGCAAAATACTTCATTCTACACAAGATGGTGTAAAAATATTTTCAAAAAAGGGGAGTGGAAGGGGGAAAAGAGGGGTAATTCATTTTTAATTCTTTTCCCGACAATTTACTCCTACCAATATCAATGAGACTACACAGTCTTCTCCGCCTTTATGAGAAAAATCCGTAGACACCAGATTTGACCAAGGGAACACGAGTAATCGCTAAAACTTATATACTTACCCCTATTTTGCTCAAAAGTCTACATAGGTAAGGCTTATTGGAAAATTCAAGCACCTGAAATTCGACTTAGCCAGAGGAAAGGGGAAAGTGTCGGTTATTGCATGGTTATAAAGGCTTGCCAGGTCTATGTTCTCATAGGACAACTAGTATATAATTATTGGTTATACCTTAGCAAAGTTCTAGAACTTCTCATCCCTGTGTCCCGCTGTGTTAGTATTCATAGCGATGCTGCCGTCTGCGACCGTATTGCGACTACCCTCAATATTTTATTCAATTATATGTAAAAAAAACCGGTCAAGCGTGAATCGCACCCGCGCACTGAGGGTTCCGTATCATTATAAAATCAAAATAATAATTTCAAATTGTTGATGGTAAGGAAAAAACATTTTGAGTCAAACAAAGACTATGTTAGCAATTTAGGCACGTGTATTGGTATTGTTTCAGTATATTTAAAAGTAAAAAGTTTAAAAGATAGTTGTACTTGTAGATAGTAGAACAATCTGAATCTGAACTAAACACAACAAGCGTACGGCCCGCCCGATGGTAAGCGGTTACTGTAGCCCATTGAAGACAAGCACCAAGCGTACGGCCCGCCTGAAGGTAAGCGATTACCGTAGCGTATTGAAGACTGAAACACCAAAGATTAAAATTAAAATTGTTATCAGTACCGCGGCCTTAGGGACAGACAGGCTTACAAATAGATGGATAGATATTTTTTTATTTGTTTCACAATCACAAGTAGGTACAGCACAAAACAAGCAGAAAAAAACAAACAATAAGTACTTACACAATAAAATATAGATAAATCAGATAAATATAACAAATAAATAAATAGGGTCTCGTTGGCACCGTTTCGTTACAGAACCCTAAAAACACCCCTTTTCTTCGCCTCCGCCATTTGCAATTTCGATTGCAGCCGACTTTCTATTACCTATCGCTGTGCTTGTGGTTGTGACAGTTATTAGAATCGATGTAAATTGATTATTTTAAACATTTTTAAATTACAAAATACACATGGGTGTTTTTTTTATGCATCTAAATGATGACAGGTTGGTATAATGATGATGATTAAATTCTGAACCAAAGGATCTGAACTGAGAATTTTTTTAGATCAGTAAATCTTTGTGGTTAGGTATTGATTTGCAATGTGATTAATCAATCTTTGAGCTAATCAAATCCTGTGTCTGATTGCCTGGAACAGAAATGCAATTAGTCTAATACATTATTCAATTTCTAAGGCACGTTAGTGGCGTATGTACATTCTCGCTGTGACTTTGTCTAACCAACACTTTTTTTCGGTAATATCACAAGGAACATTGATAATAAGAATCTCTTTTTTCGTTACGAGTTCAAACCCCGTAGAAAGAGTTTTTATTTTTGCACTCAATTTTTTTCGCTAAGTGCTGGCTGTCAATAGTATTTTTGTGGACTAAACATTCTTAATGAAACCAAGGCCCTTCTTCCGGTTCTTTAAATTTATAACAATTCTAATGGATTCTAAAAAAAATCCTTTACTTTTAACGTTTTAAGCGTTATTGTTTCATCAAAAACTTTTAATGATGACTCCTCGTGAAAAATAATTTTTCTTTTTAACCCTAAAACGAGTAGGGTACCATTTTTAGCGCAAAAACAAAATGACAGTAATTATTTCTTTGAGATTCGTTTGAGAGTTTTTATAGAGATGCATAGTTTTGTAAGTTCATTTTTCAAGTTGGGTAATAAGGATTTTTTATTCAGTTGATTTATAGTTATTTTCTGTACCGTTTCAGATGGCGTGAAAGGCAAGTTTGCCAATTTTTTAAGAGATATTTTAAAAATAATAAATGCAAAGGCAAAACGCTGGACTCTGATTTCAATTCTTTTTTTTCGTACAAAAACTATTATAGATCTGCGATGTTTCTTATATTTGGTAGGAATCGGTGCAGCCGTTCTTATATTATAAGGATATTGCAAAATCTATTTCTAAAATCCATTTACTCCGATGCCCTGAGCTCGTAGTCTCAATTTTGTTGATTTGCGTAAATTCAGTCGCAATTTATGTGACAAAAAAGTTTTGGTAAAACGAAAATGACTTATGTCCATACAAAAATTGCGAATTACTTTTCGGAAATCAACACTATTACTCTATACCCTTGAATGTTACCAAAACAGTTTATCCCAGTACAAACAAGCAAACAGCACATTCGCATAAGCAAATCTCCGACCGACTGAGATGGGAGAGCTCAATGAATACAAATTGAAATCAAACGTAGTAGCTTTGTGCAAATAAGATTGTACGATACTTTCAAGTGATTTGTAAACCTCTTTCTGATACTACTTTTACTGTTTCACTAACCTTTTTGATCTCAAAAGCAACCAGACGATAATGTAAAAGTGCGGGTGTAGCGAAAACTGCAAGTCATTTATAGTTGGTACTCCGTAAATACAAGTAATAAACAAAAAGTAAAAATAGGTACAGAAAATTCATTATATTGCCGACCTTTGTTCTAATCCTGAAATGCGATAGAAAAATATTTTCTCGATAGAAAAAAATCCCAAAGTTACCTCTACGTCTTGATTACTTCACTTATTATTTCGTTGAAAGTTAAATACATGTACCAATAGTTTCTTGAGCGATGTCCTTATCTGTATTTTTTTCAAATTATCTCTTGTTTACAAGATATCATCAAAAAACTGCTAATTCACGCATTTTTTATGTCGTGACGGTCGCAAGCGCCACGAAAAGGCACGTGCGGTTTCGAACCTTATTCCAATGATCTTATGACCGCAGTTTGAATACGCACGCCCTAAGGGGCTAATTTTCATGATACACGCACCTTTAAAACATCCAAAGTGCTCTCGAAAATTTGAAAATCTTATCGTGACATATGTGCAAAAAACCTTGATGCAGTTTGATGAGAATCAACTAACAAAACTCATACTAGCCACTCTGGTTCTGTGGTCTGGTGGATTCTGGTTGTAGTCAGAGGTCTCCATATCCCGATTTCTAACCTCGGAGGTACATCGCACTTCACTTAGCAAGGATCTGTAAAGCTTAGCTATTTGTTAGCCGTCGATGTGATGGGCGCCTATCAATTCTGAATAGTTCTGGGTGTTCCGTCCGGCTCGTTGACTTTAGCCGGAGTTGGTATTGTTTGATTCTTTGGTTAAAAGTCCCTTAAATCCCTCAAAAAGCGTCATTCAGCTGTAACTTCCGGTCTGTTAAGAGTGTTAGGACTTTTATGTTAATCTGAAATGCTTGCTCGTGTGGCTTTCATTTGTTTTCGAGTTAATTCATTTTGTTTGCATATTTGCTAGTAAAAAGTTTACGCATCGGGAATTTATTGTATGTAGATGAAATGGCATTAAGATTCCAGCCCATGGCTTCCGTTTAGTTGGAGGTTTCTTTGGTCTATTAAATGCTGTCAGTTGAATTGATGACACACGCTACATGACGCTTCCCCAAGTATGTCATAACTTATGGTTTTGTTCATACAGTTTCTCTTTAATGAGTTAGAATTACCATATCAATTAACAACATGATTTGAATAAAACGAAACAATAATATTTTTGGTTACAGAAAAAAATACACATAATAAAAAAGTATTTCGAAGTTCCGGCTTTTTAAACACAATTTCATCCGACTATTTCTCACCCAAACTAGCAGCCCTATTCAGTTTAGCACACGATACTCGACGGTGTGAAATATCTCACCGGGGAAGTAGTGCCTTATCAATGAGCCGTGTTCGGGGGATCTTTTATGCGATTTTCGCCTCACCCATACCTACTTTTACAAATTATGTACCTACTTGATACTACTTACAAATCATTCTTAACCCTGACCGAAAAAGGATGGGCTTTTTTAAGTAAAAAAAATATATTCCTGGACATATCACACAACCAACGCCCTCTAGTCTCAAACTAAGCAAAGCTTGTGGGAACTAGATTACTGATAGAACACTGATATACTTCTTTTTTAAATACATACTTTATAATACCCAGACATACTGAACTCACCCAAAGTTTATTTTATCATCTTTCTGATCCCCCACAACTTTGATCAGAGAAAACACCCGACATTTCTTGTCGGCGCCTACACAAAATCGGTTTCCTACAAATGTGAATAGTTTCATATAAAATGCTCTGCCACTGGAACATCCGATTTAAATCCGGGCCCGACAGCCGACAAGTGAGAACCAGCCGTACTTGATATTTCTACAAATTGTGCGTATTTGTGGATATTCGACCTTCGATCTTTCTTCATACATCATTCTCCCTCCATCTTATATCTCATCAATCGTAGTATGTCTCACTCAGAGTGAAAGCTATGTATAGAGCGATACTGATATGAACTTTTTTCTTATAGTTTGAAGTTGGAAATCCAAGCAACGTTTCAGAGTTGAGAAAATCACCATTCCATACAAAAAGCCATCAAAAATGTAGTTGATTTTTTTTCTTACTAGTTTTTAGTGCTACAGAAAAAGTTGTTCTGATAGGTTTTTAAACATCCCGAAGTTTTCGCGACAGAGGCCTTAAGGTGGCCTAAAAACAGTCACCAGAGTTGGCCACGAACGAACGAACAGTTGTGTTTTAGTATTCTGCTACTACGCTTCTCCCATGCCTCTCATAAAGCATCCGTGTCGATCTGTCACAATCGAGAATGCGAGTATCGGAGTCGTTGTTATTGGATTATCGGCTTTTATGTCGCGTTGAGCCGACGGGTGGTATTCGACTATCACGGGAACATTTTACACTTCTCCCATTTTACACCCTAGATTATATGAATGACAAAATGTGCGAATATAATAATACTGAATTAACACAAGAAATTGACTGAATTGAAATATTGACGTGAATAAAACCTCGATCTGCCTACTTTCCTGTTGCAACACCCCTGAACAGAGTTCATATGTGATACCTACCTACAATGTAACAACTATAATACCATGTGAAAGCAATAAATGTATTGAGTATTGAGTACACCCCACTGATTGTCTAATTCTGATACCATCGGTTTTTTGACAAATGTCATACAAAATCTGACAAATTACAATGAAAATTATAGTTACTACTGAACCAATTCTGTTGAAAATTGAATGGGACCAATCTGGAAACATCCTTTCAGATGAAAAAGATTTTTTTTAATTGAGAACCTTCCTCCTTTTTGAAGTCTGCTAAAAATTGGTTGAATTAGGATAATTTGCTAAAAACTTCACGTAAAATCATTAATAGTGACGAAAACTCATGGTACCACCTAACACGGTCGCTGTCAATCGATAGTATCAATAAACTCATCCTCTAAGGGCCAACGCACATCTGACGACAAAACTGTTTTGTCGCGTACTTAGTGACGTGAAAATAAATTTTCTGTTATAACGAAAACAGCATATGATGAATGCTTCGTCGTCATATGCTGTTTTCGTTGTAACGAAATTCACATCAATTGACACGACGCATGCATAAAATTATGTTTACCTATCTATTATAGCATTGTTTAGTACCTACCTATTAAACATTGCTTTATACGCACATACCTAGAGAATGAACTGTGCTTTTTTAATAAATAAGAATATAGTTTAATTATGTAGTGTACTTAATAATATTACTAAGTACTTAGCATGATTCTCATTAAATAAGCAAGTAACGAAAACAGCAAATAAGACGAAGCATATTGTGACGAAAAAAGTTATACTGACATGGTTTGTCACGAAATTATGAAGTTTCACATCAGTAACTGTTCGACAAGACTTTTTGTCTTTGGTTTGCGTTCTCCCTTAAAAACAATCTGGGAGCTGGAGCACCAACAGTTTATTTTTAACTAGCAGTTACCCGCGACTTCGTACGCGTCTACAGTTTCCGTGTACCTACATTAGATTATCTGTGCGTGTACCGAGCGGATACTTCTTTGAGAAACTTGACATTACACCTCATTACACCGAACTCGTACTGGAATGTCAAACGCTAGTCGTTAGACCAAAGAGGTAGTACTACATCCTGTCAAACTGACGTGACATGACATGACAATGAAATCCTCTTGCCAATTGGCGCTGCTAATCCTTTTCGTTCATTTTATCCTGTAGATCCTGTTAATTATTCGCGATAAAAAGTAGCCTATATGTCAATCCAGGTTACGAACTATATATATGCCAAGTTTCATCCAAGTTGGTTCATTAGTTTTGACGTGATTGAAACACAAACATCCAAACATCTAAACATCCAAACATCTAAACTTTCGCATTTATAATATTAGTAGGATAGGATAGGATATTTCGGCTTAAAGAACTTTACAGTCCACTTATAATGAGCTTAAACTATAATTTTGTAAGTAGGTAGGAAGGTTGGTAGTCTTAATACGAGGTACTTAAGTAAATAAACAACACATTACTCAGCTAACATATTTCACAATCAATTAATGACCCAATCAAGAAAGGGTGCTTGAAGAGGTTTGATTTGATTATCCATTCGCAGCCTAAAGCAGTCGACTGCTGGGTACCTCAGGCTACCCGTGTGCCCGTGTATGTCCGGCCTTACGTACACGTGAGCTCCAAGGGAGGTCCCGATTACCGTAGCTGATCTGTACTCAATGGCGAGCGTGAAATGGCAGCTCGATTTATTGCTAGCTTATTTTAAATCAAAGTTTTGGTTGAACACTTTTGATCTTGTGGTAGTTTTATCCTAGGTAGTGGGTTCGATTCCAGCCATGCACAAAATGATGAAACAAGACCGATCAAGTTCAGTATCATTAGTAAATAATGATGAGACTTTCAAAACCATTTTATGACTGAAATAAATTAAAATAAACTAGGATATTTTTATACATTATAGGCAAACGTTTCTTTCCATTTTATTTTTCTAACTAAGATTAAGAAATAAAAACTTTAGTCGTAGTATTTAGATAAAAACTTACGATTAGAGCCAACAGTAGGTACACGATTTTGAAATAAAGTGATCTATATCTGATGCTGTATGTACGAGTCGCCCACCAAGACTTCCAAAACGACACAATAGTATCGATTCTGTTGTTGCATTTTTCTAAACTAACCTAATTTGACAGCGCTAAAATTATAGCTGTCTTTGTCGTTTCAGTTTATGAGAAAGGGACGGCAACATTTTTAGTGCTATCAAATTAGGAATTAAGCAACAACAGAATCATTGGCAATAGCTTTTTTTTTCAAAAACTATGTTAGTGTGCTTTGGAACGGTCAGCGCAGTCCACGAGCCCATCAATTTTCTTCAAATTACACCATCTATCTCATTCTCAAGTAAGTACTCGCCACAAAAAGATCATATCGTTTCGTCCCACATAATGATGCCACAGGTTTCATGTGTGATACCTACCTACAATGTAACAACTATAATACCATGTGAAAGCAATAAATGTATTGAGTATTGAGTATTGAGTATTGAGTACAATTCTGTCCGTAGGGTAAGAGGGGTAAAAGCCTAAGCCATACAGGCTAATAACAAAGCCTAGTGCGACCACAGAGCATGATAGGTAATAGCTGGACCATACTAGAGACGCCTTTAATTTATTTTTATTCATAGGACATCCAACAAAGGTGACACGATAACAACAGAAATGTCATAGCAATGGGCATAAAACTATTGCGTTCCTATTCCAACTTGATTTCCACGTTGTTGGTTTAAGGAATCAAAATCTGAACATTGTTCAGCGAAAAGTGCGTCCTCCTTTCCAGACA
The DNA here is from genome assembly GCA_947859175.1 of Gandaritis pyraliata. Classification (NCBI taxonomy): domain Eukaryota; kingdom Metazoa; phylum Arthropoda; class Insecta; order Lepidoptera; family Geometridae; genus Gandaritis; species Gandaritis pyraliata. Next base: position 956,181 of record OX401877.1, on the reverse strand, counting down.
TAAAAACTAAAAAAACTGTAAGTTGTTGTTAATTTCTTCTCTATTGAAGCGAGTGGAATAATTTCCTTGCTCTATGCGCTTTCCCTCATATGTCCCAATTTATACCCATATATGGGTCACGTCGGCACTCCGATGAACGCATGAGAGAAAAAACTCGAGGCGACACAGAAAATATAAAAAGTAAAGCAAAATGTTAAATGTTTTACAGGCACAAAGCATTTGCATGCACGCGGCATTTACATCTAACAGTTAATTTTCAAAATACAGGAGATCTTGAGCCGAGGTAAAAATAAAAAAAAATTAAGGAAAACCATTTAGAAGCGTAGAGCTCTTTATGAAAGATCTCATGCGGGGAAGTACTACCACCGTTCCTATTTCTGCCGCCAAACTGGCACAGTGATGCTCGCATTGCTGTGTTCTGGTTTGAAGAGTATGGGTACCGGTGCTATTACACGCACACTTTATGTCTGAATGATAGACGCTGTGCAATGCATCACAGGAAACGTTTTCAGTGGATGTGCTCAGTGAGACAATGCATCGTTATAGGCAGTTACAGGCTTAATATCAGGTGTTTTTATCATTTTTTGGTCAGGTTTTTGTATCATTTAGGTGTATAAAAAAAAATTCTGTGTTCTGGTTTGAAGAGTGCATTACCTCACAGTCACAGGGCACTCCTCAGTGGATTTATATTACTGTTGATGTAGTTTTACTGTAAGTATTGTAACTGTGGTTTACTGCGTACGACAGGCTTAAGTACAAAGCCTAGTTCAATTTGTATGCATATTATGTTGCGAATTTTTCCTTACACAAGTAAGAAATAAGCATAAATAATAATTACAATGTACTGGGTGGTTTTACTGAAGAAAATCTTTGAATATATAGACTTTTCTTTGAATATAAAAGTTGAGCCAGTTATAAGACTTTGTCTAAAGATTTTTGTGAAGTTAAAATAATTTATAAGTTAAAAAACTGGAAAACCGACTTCAACTCGACTACCAGCTTCATCATCAGATGATGATGACGATGATGACAGTTCATTGGGAATGTTCTAGTCACTATAAACACCACATAAAAGTCACAGGAAAGCAAAATACGCAATTTGGTGCACGTGGTTGGTGTTGATTCTTTAGAGGAACAACTGGTGGGTTTTTGCTTTTCTCCAATTAAATGCGGTTTGAATGTACAAACTGGGTTTATTGACAAATTTAGAAAAATGTAAAAATTTAGGTGTGCACCACAAAGGGTCCATCGTTGCTAGCAGTAAAATGGTAGGCGCTACGCCGCAACTTGGCATATTGCATCGTTGCTAGCAGTAAAATAGTAGGCGCTGCGCCGCGCCGGGCATATTTTTTTTCAGTTATTTCTATTTATAACCCAAACTACTCAACCGATTTTGATGAAAATAAAATGGGACCAATCTGGAAGTATATCCTTTCAGATGAAAAAAGAATTTTTGAAATCGGTTCATAAATGACGGAGTTCTGAGGTAACAAACATTAAAAAAAAAAAAAAAAAAAATAAAAAAAAAAAAAAAAAACATACAACCGAATTGAGAACCTCCTCCTTTTTTGAAGTCGGTTAATTACATGATGCTACATTGTTTGGGGTAAAAATAATAAGAACATATTTTGTTTAAAACAGTTTTAGTTACAACAGAATTACCACCATTGTCTGTTTTTCTCAGTGCTACCAGATACCCCAATTGTTACACGTACATAATGTTTATTAATTACTTACCTGTAACTTCTAAACACAAGCATAACATTATAAATATTTATACAAAAAAAAACTTTGCATCAAAAGGAAACTCCGAAATATAGGTACAGCAAAGGGAATGAAAAGCATCGAAGATTTGATGGAAGAACTAAATAATATATTTTGAACTAACGACAATAGTTGTACAATTTACAGCAAATTACAAACTAACAGAAGAATGATAAATATAAAGCTAATCAAATGAAAACAAGTTTGAAAGAAGAATGAGAGATTATATTTTGAAAAGACCATGGTTATACGCACAACACATTTACACATATAACAGGATCATTTCAACACGATTTTGCTTGGGCATATGGTACGTATGGCTTACATTAACTTTACTATCTACATCGCTATGTGGTCAAAGCTTCATCCAAATAAGATTTATTTCATTTAAAGTTCTTTATAATTCAAGTGTTACTATAAAATTTATAAGAAAATATATAAACTTTAATTTTATTGTCATTCATATTTTTAAGATGTTTTCAATTATACATTTCAAATACTTTATAAAATACTGTTTTAAAATACATAATAATGTTATGAGAGTTGTTCAAGCTTTGACAAGATTGCTTTTATATGATACTGCATTAATACTTAGACTCTTTGGTACAAAATCAATTTTTCTACGTATATATTTGATTGTGGACCAAATAGTCTCGCCTATTTATTTACAGCTTTACTATTTATATACTTAGTAATCTTTACATAGATGCATCCACAGTTTTAACTTATTAACATACAAATGTACACAAGAAAATTGAGATTGACCGTACGAACATTTTAAGATATATAGCGGTCAGTCTTACATTTCCTGCATTGTACAACCATTATTAATGTATTTTCTATAATTAATAGTCTACCATGCACATATAAAACTAATGACAAACACACTCTTAAAAGAAAGAATAAAAGATCCGTGATTAATGATACAAAAAACAATATAAATGTATCTCACAATACAAACAGATACAGCAAGAACACAAGACACTTTGTCAGTCATACAAAAGTATACAAAAAAAGATATATTTTTGATTGTTTCATATTTTTTGTAGCTTTTTTATATAACTATCGAATTGGCATGCACATAACGCTATGCGGAGAGATATATAAAATATATGAAAAGATATATATAGAGAGTTGTAAAGAGTGTGTTCGTCTTTATGTGTGCAGGGTTTGACTGGGCTGGTGGCGGTTGGGGATGAGGAACCGTATCTTTATCGGTGAGTTTTATGTTAAGTTTAACATCAGCATCTTTATTAGTTGCTCATTGTTGTTACCTATTTTTAAGTTATGTGATTCCTGTAGTATATCTGTGGTGAACAATAAAGATAAATAGATAGATAGATAAAATACCTTATTGTAAACCACATAAAATATTACAAAAATGATGGAAACATACAAATAACGACAATGGGATACAATCAAGAGTTATCTATATATATTTCTTGCAGAACATTTAGACTAAATTATATATATTTCACGGGTATTTCTAGTTAAAGATGGCAACATCTGTGATGTATTAAGTCTTTGTCAGTTCAAAAAGTCTTATGTAAAAATGAAATATGTTTTCAGGAGACACAAAAAAACAGTTTTTTTGAATGGAACGTGTGACTTTTCTATGATATTTTAATGCAAGTTTATTTAGTTTTACTTATATTGATATTATTATACGAGTATGCTACCTTTGTATATTAATACAAGATTTCTGTAACTACATATAATGTCATTTTTACATACTTACGACTTTTCAAACTGATAGCTGTGATTAGTGTTTTAAATATATCCTGATCGCAAAGATTTAAGCACTTAGCTAGCATTCCTGGTCTCCAAGATATTCAAGTTTTTACAGCATGACCAGATTTAAGAGATAGGGTATTAGGCAACGCATCGACAATGCTTCTGGTGTTGTGGATTTTCATATAGGCGACGATAACCGCTTACCATCAGGTGGGCCTTAAGCCTGTTTGCCTATCAATGGCATAAAAAAATGACCTGGAAATTAGCTCTCGAGTGGAGAAAGGCAGCAACCAATATGAATAAACCTTCGATCAACTATACTCATAAACCTATTATAATTGTTTAGGTATCCATTTGTAACCTATATATCGGCTACCTCACTGCAGGTCGAACACGAGAGTAACCGATGCCATTAGATCGGTAACTAATCATTAATTCAGTCGAAAATATCGACCAAGACCTGGTTCTACTACGCAAAACGATAGTCGACAAATCGAATTTACATTGTGCTACATTGCGCGGCGACCTTATGAATTTTGGTGGAGCCTTGCGGAAATGCCGCTCCGCCGCGCAGTGTAAATTCAAAACGACGAAATAAGGACTCCTTTATCATTTTGCGTGGTATACATCTACCACGGTTGTTGTGAGGCAGAAAGACAAAAATGTGTTGTAATCGCAGAGTAGGTAGATGTAGAGCAATTTTTGATACGATTACAGTACGCACAACGGATCTTTATCCCTCTGAAGTTAGGTGCAATAAACGATTGAGATACTGTTGTGCGGAAAAATTCGCTTACCTCCAATTCAACCCAAAATGGATTCTGCGCAGATGCTTCCGAGGGACAAAGATCCGTTGTGACTACTATACCTAGATAATCTTTATGGAGATAAATTCATGTTCAAGATATCGATATTGCCACTGCTTTTAGTCACCTCTGCTCTACCAACGGCATTGTAAAGATCACGAAAAGTCTATGCACGAAGAAGGCTCATAATCTTTGTTTTTAGAAATCTTTAGGGAAGGTTTAGGTCCAGCAGCTGGTTATGATGATGATGCTTACAGAGGACATGCCCCACGTGACACTGAACTGCGTCCATCACTCTGAGACATAAATATGTCAAGTCGTGCGTGTAATAGCACCGGCACCATATCATTCAAACCGGAACGCAGCAATGCGAGCATCACTGTGCGACATAGGTGGTAGTACCTTATTCTCACTTCGGCAGAGATTTTACTCTAATAGGGATGACGTCATCATCATCATCATCATCATCAACCTATATTCGTCCACTGCTGGACGTAGGTCTCTCCCAAGACGCGCCATTGAGCTCGGTCTTCGGCCCTTCTCATCCAGTGTCTGCCAGCTACATTTCGCAGATCGTCGCCCCATCTCGCCGGAGGGCGTCCTACACTACGCTTGCCTAAACGTGGTCTCCACGTGACGTGATGACGTCATATCTCGGCCAAAAAGTCATTTCACCCATTAGTTAAACGAGTATTCGATGTCATTTTGAGGTTATCCCTATTAGAATAAAATCTCTGCCGAAGTGAGAATTAGCCCCTGAACCCGGACGAGCTCTTTCTCAAGGATCTTTACTGCTACGTACCACCCATCATCAGTATGTTTGATAGAAGTTTCATAGACCCTTATTTCACCATCTCATGATTACACCCTCCGTCAAATATAAATATCTCCTGTCTCTACTTTAGACTTGTCAAAGACAAAGATGGGTATAATTTTATTTGCTGGATAGCGTTGCTCAGATAGTGAAACAGTCCCTAAGTACACCTTCTTCTTTCTTCTTCTAATTTAAGAGCTACGCTCTTGTCAGCGTAACGAATGCATTTCCCGCCAGGTTCTTCTTTTCAGAGCAGCTTCCTTGACGTCCTTATACGACATGACATCGATCTTCGCCTTCACTTGGCTCATATAGCTAATACGCGGTCTTCCTCTTCCTTTCTTTCCTTCTACCTTCCCTTCAATGATATTTCCGATAAAGCTGTCATGTCGTATAAGGTGTCCAATCATCTTTCCTCTCCTGTTCTCAACAATTTTTATAAGTATACATATACCCTTCAAATAGGAACAAAGCAATGCATCGCTGTGCGACATAGGGGTACTTCGAGGAGCTCTTTCACGAGGAGCCTTACTGACTGATGGCTTATGTTTGTCAACAGTATCTGAGGATGTTCCGCCAGTGCAAAGAAGCGCGCCACTGCTGCAGTCGCCGCAGTACACTGGAGGACGGCCTCAGCCATACAGTAAGTACTGGGTTCGATTCTATATCGGGACAATGTTTTTGAATGTGTTTGTTTGGTGTCGGTCGGGTAGCGGCTGTAGTTTTAACTTCTTGTAACGACTGTTGATTTATTCCCTGCTGTTATCCTGATCTGTCTCACTGGGGTGATAGATTGGACAAAAAACCCAATCTGTCCCTCTTTTCGCAGCAGATTGACAGATTAGACTTAAAAATTTGAAGTTTATTTTGATCTGGGTTACACTGCGTGATATATACGGCGACAACTTCGCCGGATGATTTTAGCAGCGTCGGGCAGTGTACCTCAAAACGGCAATGTGAACCTTATTTTATCGTTATGTGGAGGTTAACATTAATATTTAGTTTATGCGGTAACTAAACACATATACACAACAGTATTTTTATATATTTATTTAACATTAGTTTTATAAAATAATAAAAATGGTATTTTGTATTCAAGCCACTCTTATTTTACCCAATACGATGATATGTTTCATTCATATTCACATATTCATTTATTTTAACCATAGGATCTTATAGAGAACACAAATTAGTTACGTCACTTTTATACAAAACAATAGGTAGGTATAATAAAAAATCAATAATAGTAAAAGAGTTCTAAAAGTTAATTAATAAATTTGTGTTGTAGCTGTATAGGGGCTTTGTCAAAAATAAAAATAACATTAATACTAATGTAAAATATAAATAAATAATGAAGCAGTTGTCCAAGGCCTTGTCAACAAACAACTAAACTAAGTATAGGTACTAATAGGTAGATTGTTGGAGCTTTTCAGAGAGTTTGTTATGTCCATCAGAATGGTTCGCAGCGATTGGTAAACACCATGCATTTCTATCGTCCAAATAGTTATTGACCATTTCAACCCATTTTATCTTCTTACAGTAAAATTATGATTAGATTCCCTAGAGTTTATGATTTCATGTCTTTCGAAAAATAATACCTACACAATACTATAAATAACTAAGTTCTAATGAAGCTCCAGTTTCATAAATAAAACCGACATTATCAGAGGAATATTCAATTTCAGTCGGCTCTGTAAACAAACCAGATATTAAGGAAAAATAAACTTGAAAGAATACTCGTAAATACACAGAAATATTGGCGAGAATGGGTGATATTACTATTCACTATACGCGCTCGGAAAAGGCAATTCATTTTTGAAGATGCGAATCAAGAATTCGCTCTTCTGTTTGATTTGAACTTTGACTCAAACTATTTAGGCAGAGACGCATCCAACGTCTGATGTTTTTTTTTTTTTTGAGATAATTAAAGTCAGTTATTTTGTCTCTTTATTTATGGCTTCTGTCCGTAATTTTTAACCGACTTCAAAAAAGGAGGTTATCAATTTGGTTGTTTTTTTTTTCGCGTATTGCTCATTTTGCTTTTTTGTGTTTTTTTAGTGGTGGTCACTAGAACATTCCCAATGAATTGCGATTGCTGTCGGTTTTCCTAGTCGGTAAACTTATAAATTATGACAGACAATTTTTCCAGTGCCAAGTGAATTATTTAAAATAGTATATAGTAAATATTAATACCTCTTTATTTCGGAAATCGTTCAAAAACTTAATGTTATTTTCATAATGTCAGCATTGTAGCATCGGTTGAACAACTAAACTCTACTGTTAGAACACAAATTAAAGTTTTAGTTTGGCAAACGGGCTTTCATAGTTGGAAGTTAAACTCGGACTTGTCCGTCGTGCTATTCACGTTCTAGGGGGGTCTACCATCACCTCTCTTTTCATAAAACAAACAAAATTTGGGACCAAACAGCAATCGAGATATAAATAAAATTGAAACGTTATGTTTCGTCCCAGTGGGACGAAATACCGGTAGTCCGAAACTAGAATAACTCTTCTTTTCCTGTGATATTTGAATAGTGAGTAAAGGATATCATTATTGATATTAGCCGATCGCTAAACTATCATTTTTGATTGTAATTTATCAAAATTTTAATGATATTTGAAAAAAACTCCATCGGATTTAGACAATTAGGCGGCTGTGCCTTAATCCTATCAATATTATAAATGCGAAAGTTTAGATGTTTAGATGTTTGGATGTTTAGATGTTTGGATGTTTGGATGTTTGTGTTTCAATCACGTCTAAACTACTAAACCAACTTGGATGAATCTTGGCATATATATAGTTCGTAACCTAGATTGACATATAGGCTACTTTTTATCCCGAATAATTAACAGGATCTACAGGATAAAATGAACGAAAAGGATTAGCAGCGCCAATTGGCAAGAGGATTTCATTGTCATGTCATGTCACGTCAGTTGGACAGGGCGTAGTACTACCTCTTTGGTCTAACGACTAGCGTTTGACATTCCAGTACGAGTTCGGTGTAATGAGGTGTAATGTCAAGTTTCACATAGTATCCGCTCGGTACACGCACAGATAATATAATGTACACGGAAACTGTAAACGCGTACGAAGTCGCGGGTAACTGCTAGTAACGAATAAATATGACAATCTTAAACGTATCGTAACGGTAGCGTATCCGAGATACACTGCGCAGTGATGCTACAACGTTCGGCAGTCGAGCTGGCGTTGACGCGCAATATTCTTTTTGTTTTAGTACCTAAAAATGTACCTATTTCTTTGTGTTTTTGTGCCTAAATGCGTGTACTATGTATGGATCTTGTTGTCTGAAATAAAGAAGTTAATAATAATAATATGATTCGAATACGTTAGGTTTACGTAACGCGGCGACTGTCAGATTTGTTCGTGATCACCCTTTTGGTGTCTCCATACAAAATGAGCGCAGACTAGGCCCTCTCATGATGAACACAGCTGCAATAGACGGTGGTAGGACCGCTGTCCCCATTCGAGAACAATCCCAAATTCTAATTGAGTTCACAGGATTAAGTTTACAAGGAAGTTTCGAGAACGAGAAACGCTTTTTGAAACGCTATTCTAGTTTTCTTTGAGTTTATAATATGATTGTTGTCGCTGGCAATTAGGGAAGTAGTTTTGGATCCTTTTAAAAGTGCAGTCGGAGTTTATGCTAAACGTGGAAGTTTGACTGGCACTTGATTGTTTGTTTGATTTAAATACCCATTGGACTGTCATTGACTGTCATTGTGTGAAAGATGACATGAATGTGAGAGGAGTAGATTCTGAGTTGACGAATGATAGGAGTGAGTGGAAGAAGAAGACATGTTGTGCCGACCCCACCTAGCGTGGGATAAGGGCAGGAGAATGATGATGATGGACTGTCATTGACATTGTTAAGATTGTGGGAAACCAGTGGATGGAGAATGCTCAGAATTGCTCTTTCTGGAACTATGGGGGTTTTGTTCAGCAGTGGACTTCTATAGGCTAATCTGCAGATATTATGGTCACAAAAATATGACATAATATTATAATATATAATATTGTGGTATTTGTGTTACTATGTATTATAAGTATGTATTTACAAAAAAAAAAGTATGTAAGTATTCTATCAGCCATCTAGTTCCCATATCACAAGCTTTGCTTAGTTTGGGACTAGAGGGCGTTGTGTGTAAAGTTCATGAATATTTATTTTTATTTATTTTAAAAAGCAAATTGAATTTAGCGCATTTCTCCATTCATAAGTAACTTTCATCTTGTTTGTTTTATTTTAAAAGCAACGATATCATACGTATGCTTGACATGGACTACCCATTTTATCATCAAGTTTCAGAATATCATCATTATGAAAAACACAAGTTTTCATGTTGGTTTTTGGTATTACGGAATACGAATTTTAAGCAAAATGAAATTCCGGTGTAGTTAGCTGGTCCTATAAAGTCTAAGGTTGATTTTGAAGCTTATCAACAGCCGCCAGCAATTCGTCATTCCACTCCCCAAACGGTAAAAGTAATGATATGCTAAATCCCATAGAGCTGTAACGATTATATAATAAACGTCCATATCATACGACGAGAGTAAATTTCTCGAGTAAATTGAAAAATTTCATGCATAAAAGATGCTCCAACTCATACGAATAGTCAAATGAGGCATTACCAGTTGAATAAAATTGAAATTTGTTTAAGGGCCAACGCACATCTATCGACAAAACTGTTTTGTCGCGTACTTAGTGACGTGAAAATAAATTTTCTGTTATAACGAAAACAGCATATGATGAATGCTTCCTCGTCATAGGCTGTTTTCGTTGTAACGAAACTCACATCAATTGACACGACAGTCTTTTCTCAAGTATGTTTACCTATCTATTATAGCATTGTTTAGTACCTACCTATTAAACATTGCTTTATACGCACATACCTAGAGAATGAACTGTGTTTTTTAATAAATAAGAATATAAGAGTAATTATGTAGTTTACTTAATATTATTATTAAGTACTTAGGATGATTCTCATTAAATAAGCAAGTAACGAAAACAGCAAATAAAAAGAAGCATATTGTAACTAAAAAAGTTTTACTGAAAGTTTCACATCACTAACTGTTCGACAAGACGTTTTGTTTTTGGTTTGCGTTCGCCCTAAACGCTTCCTCACAAATGGCGCGAAAGTGAGCCATCGCCATTTTGAATTGCGGATATTAAACTTTCATAGCATTATTCATATCCACTATTACTATTTGTATGAATGTGTGACTGTCTGAGGCAACGTAGCTCCTGAACGGATAAACCGATTTTGATTTTTTTTTTGTTTGCAAGGTGAATTAGTCGGGAGTGTTCTTAGCTATGTTTGATGAAAATCGGTCCAAGATTCGGGGGTATTTTAAATTTTAAATTTAATTACTCGTTCTTATAGGCTTTGGTCGCAATAACTGGTGTTTATATATATAATGTTTTACCTTTCAAAGTAGATAATCCTTGAGTTTCTAAGAAATAAAAACTGCATTTTTCATGAGTACTAACCGCTTATTGAACTATCTTTACAAAGGGGGTTGTCTCAAAATTTCCTTTAACTTTTCCCCTTGAAAATTTTCTTAGTCAGCTAATATCTTGGAAAATGTATAGACAGCTTTATCAAATCGAAAACGAGTCCTAGCGTACGAAACCGCGTACATACGCTAGTGTTTATTATTTTTTATGTGTAAAATATGGTACCTTTTCATCGATAAAAACTTTATATCAGCGTGGAAAGTTGAAACTTTTATACGAAATTTATGCTATTTCTGATCTTTTAATAGAGCGATGATAAATTTATTATGTGCAGCTTTTAAAGTGATAGTTTTATCATGATTCTATATATAAGATCTTATTTCGTTGGATTTATGGTTACTATATTAGGGGCCGCTACTAAAATGGGACTGTTTTATAGTCTTAATGGGTCGGCAAAGGTATTGTTAGCGTCTATAGGTCTGCAACCGCATTCCATTACTTACCATTGTTTATTCATTTAATCGTATAAAAAAATATCGAGAATGTCTTGCACCACGATGCATGGAAAATTGCTAAGGCTATTTTATATTTCACCAGCGAATGAGTTTGTTAACTGTTACCTGATTTTTTTTTAGACATTATAGACAAACGTTTGACTGTAATCTCACCTGATGGTAAGTGACGGATGTGGTCGACGATATAGCACATTTGCCTGGAAGAAACGTTTTGACTCTTGAAAACATCCATATTGTAAATTATGTTCTCTACCTACTATAATTGTAAATAATTACATTTTTATTAAACAATATCCTATCGAAAACGAAAATATTATTTTTAATCCTGTTAAAAACGAAATGCAGCTCTTTTTCCAAAGTTTTCCGCTTAAGAGCTTATAGTATCTCAATTTCTCATTTTTGATCCCGCATATCATTAAAAGTATTGAATCAATCATTTTGAAAAAAATATATATTACAGTTGAGAATATTTGTGATACATCATATGTTGTGAAAACACGATTACTAAAAATTTTCTCGATAGAAAAAAATCCCAAACTTCCCTCTGAATCAATCTAAGAAACCACAGAAGTCAGTCAATACTTTACCTATACTATTGAAACTTTGTATATAAATTCAACTTAGCAATACCCGTACATCATATGTTTTAGATTTATTATAATGTTTTTTTTTGCATTTTAAGAAATTAAATTCTCAAATATTGCGCGTGAGGCGTCGCAACCGCTCAGATTCAGTCTAGCTCCGGCAGTCGAACAGGGAACCCGCGTCACTTGCTCGCACGCCTACCTACGTAGATACGAAAATTAGAGAGAAAATTATATTTTTTTTTTCTAAATTATAACTATAATTATATAATTTTTTTTAAATAACCAGTACAAGAAAAAATGAGAGAAGGGATTGGAGAAAAGAAATTGCTAAAAACACGAATAAAATATTGAAGTAAGTACCTAAAAAGAGTCATATCATAAAATGTTTTTTACCTACCTAGGTGCCCGCGGGTACGCATTTTGGTTAGGACCTAATTATTCCGAGTCTGATTATTGCAATCTTCTACACTAATATTATAGGTACAGAGGAAAGACTTGATTGTTTGTTTGTATTGAATAGGCTCCGAAACTACTGGACCGATTTGAAAAATTTTTTCACCGGTGGGATGTTACACTATTCGCGGGTGACATAGGCTATATTTTATCCCGGAAAATCAACAAGATAAAATAAACGGGACGCGGACGAAGTCGCGGGCAGACAGCTAGTTGGTAAATAAAGTAGATAAACCTTGTTACGTAATTATAATTGTACCTACCCAAACATTTTTCATTTTCAGAAATAAAAAAATATTCGCAATAAAGAAAATGTAGGTACCTACCGAACGTGGACCCGTGCTCGTGAGTATCTAAAAAAAATTAGGTAAGTATTCTAAATAAAATAAATAAATATCATTATTCAGGGACATTTCACGCAACGCCCTCTAGTCCTAATAATAATAATATTTGTTTATTTTATTTAGAATACTTACCTAATTTCTTTTTTGTAAATACATACTTACACATAGTATGTAATACCCAGGCATTGAACAAACATCTATGTATGCACACACAAAATGTTCGTTCTTAGTGGGGATCGAACCCACAACTGAAAGGCTCGGCACGCAAGGCAGAGCTATTACTGTGCCTTGATCACGAATAAATGTGACAATCGTGAACGTATCGTAACGCTAGCGTATCCGAGATACACTGCGCGGTGACGCTACAACGTTCGGCAGTCGGGCTGATGTTGACGCGCAATATCACTTGAATACGTTAGGTTTACGTAACGCGGCGACTGTCAGATTTGTTCGTGATTACCCCTCTGATTGAACTGTGACGCCTGTCAATGTTATGTTTTCACTATGTTTTCACACTTTCATAGATTATACTAAATGTTTTGAAAATAGGGTAAGCAAAGCAAGCACAGGTTATTAGGTACCTACCAACGAGGTAGGTATATCTGTAGTGAATTGAATTTCTACAATAAACATTTTAACCAACTTCAAAAAAATGGATTGAGATCTCAATTCAATTGTATTTTGTTTGTTACCTCAAAACACCGTTCGCTTCTTGACAGGCGTTACAGCTCAGTCGGTAACAGCTCTGCCTTCCGTGCACAGCACGGAAGGCAGAGCTCGTGAGGTCGTGGGTTCGATCCCCACTGAGAACAAACATTTGTGCGTGGCAAACATAGATGTTTGTCCTATGTCTGGGTGTTACTATGTACCTATTATAAGTAGGTATTTACAAAAAAAAAAAAAGAATATAAGTATTCTTTAATATAAGTATAAGTCCACGAATATTTATTTATTTATTCTCTCACTCGATCAATTATTATTTTAGTGATATGAATAAAAGAGAAGGTAAAGAATCCCGAAAATCCCGGTATTTGACGGGATATCCCGGGATCCTAGTAGGTATGTATGTATAGTAGGGTATATTCCCGGGACATCCCAGAATCCCGATTCTTGAAGACGATTCAAGATCCGGGAAATCAAAATCAAATCCCGGGATTTTTGGGACAACATAATTTTGTATTTCAAATATTTGACAATGTCGTTTTTGAAGTGTTCTTTTCTAAAGGGTTGACCAGAGTAGGTTTGATTTTAATTAAAATTTATGTTCTTCTGTTTAGAGCTTGTTTTAAAAATATTTTCTATACTGTCTTTTTGTTAATAAAGAATAAATTCATTTTACAATCATCTAAATACTGAAATCACAAATACGCAAAAAGGTGTCATATCTTACAACACGTTATGAATCCAGTCTGGTGCTGCGTAGTATAGACCACGTTAATCGCTTCCCATCAGGTGGTCTTACATTTGTTTGATGAAGGAAAAGCCTAAGTTTAGCCAAGTCTAGTGCTGCAAGTATATACTCGTATAGACCACTTTAACCGCTTCCCATCAGCTGGGTAGTACACTTGTTTGATGATGGAAAAGCCTAAGCTTAAGCCAAGTTTGGTGCTATGGGCATTTATAGACCACGTTAACCGCTTCCCATCAGGTGGGCTTTACATTTGGTGCTCTGGGTATCTATAGATCACGTTACCGCTTCTCATCCGGTGAGTCTTCTATCTATCTTCCTACTCATCATCGGGCGGGTCAATGCTTTTGTCATAAAAAGAATATCCGGGTCCAAGTCTTTTATTTTCGTAGTCAAAGATACGTCCAAGCATTAGAATAGTATATGCAGTAGAATAGTAAATTGCAGCCAGATTTAGTGGTAGCGAACGATCCAATTTTTGAACTCGTACCTCTGACTACCCCTTTTAGTAACTGGAAAGAACGTCAACGTTACTTGAGGATTACTATTGTGAGCTTACTTGTTTCATTTCGGAGATATACTTGGAGTAAATGGGCGATTTACTTCGACTGATAGAAGATTAAAGCAAAACGACATCACTGGTTTTAATTACGGATACTAGCCAAACAACATTGCATTTGGTTAAAATTTTTGCACTGGAATGTACTAAAACACGTTTTCTAACTTAGTAATGAATGATTTTTCGATACTTAGCGTTCTTTTAGATTAATTTCATATTTTATACCCAAAAAACTTAAAACGGTTGTGTCTCAAAATGGCCGACCTGTGGGTTGATGCCGTTCTGCGTAACACCGACGATTTGTTGTTACAGAATGCAACCAACGGATTGTATGGATCCCAGTACTTCCAATGAAAAAAACCTGATTTGACCTTGTTTACGTGTTACTGACGCATCTGTGACTTGCAAGCCACATGCAGCTGACGACACTAGTTAACTCACTCCTACATAAGACGGGGCAAATGGAGCGACAGGGCAGTCTCAGTCGGACTTTCGTCCGATGCACATATTTTTTTTGGCGCTCTAGAGTTGCTAATTATTGTGCGAGACTCACTGATCGGTCGGTAGCGATGATCAGTTACGGAGTTAGTTAAATCGTTTAGCTAATTACACAAAGTGACAATCGATAATTTAAGTCAAAGTCATAGTCTTCTTTATTCAATAAAATCACAAGGATCATTTAGAATCGTCTTATAAAACTGGGTGATTCTAGGTGCCAGTTCCACGTGACCAGAGCCTAAAAGGACGGGCAAGAAACTACGGCCTGCTTCCTAGCGTTACACAGTATGTTTTTTTTGTGTAAACTGATTATTTCTCGTCATTTGTTGTGACAATTTGCTATAGCTTTAGTTTCGTACTTCGTTTCTTTGTTGGTTTGTTAATTACTTCTAATTTCGATGATCCTTCAAAATACTTACCAGAAACAACAGGTATATAATAAACTACCAGAACAAATGAAAGAAGCCTAATCTGAGACCCTATTTATAAAATTGCTAAAATCAATCCTCGTAAAATTGAAAAATTGACGTGAACAAAACCTCGGTCTGCCTACTTTCCTGTTGCAATACCCCTGAACATAGTTCATATGTGATACCTATTTACAATGTAACAACTATAATACCATGTGAAAGCAATAAATGTATTGAGTATATTATGGTGGCGGCCATGTTGTATTTGAAATTTATCATAATGTATATAGCATTCTACTGGTCAAGCCCTTTCTTTTGATACCCATATTGAGGGAGTTGTGAAAAAATATGTCATCTGCCATCTTGTGGCGGTTCAACAAGATTCAACAAAATCAGTTCATCCGTTCGGGAACTACGTTGCCCTTAGACAGACACACACACATACACACACACACACACAAGGCACACACGCACACGTCAAACTTACACCCCATCGTTTTTGCGTCGGGAGTTAAAAAAATATTGCGTTTATTTTATTGCTACACATAGCGATATATTTTTTTACCAAAAAGTTTTAGTTTTTGTAAGTTTTAATCCATAGTTAGACCCTGGTAAGTATTCCGTCAACCATTTAGCAAGAAATCATTTCAAATAATACATTTGAAAACATGTGATATGTAAAATTATGTTGTACAAAAATCCCGGGATTTGATTTTGATTTCCCGGATCTTGCAAGAATCAGGATTCTGAGATTGGGATTGGGACCCTACTGTATACATACCTACCTACTAAGGTCTCGGGAAATGCCGTCAAATACCGGGATTCTTTACCTACTTCTCTTTTGTTCCTACCGCTAAAATAATAATTGATCGAGTGAGAGAAACGAACGGTGTTCTGAGGTAACAAACAAAATACAATCGAATTGAAATCTCTCTCCTTGAGATACAATAAAAACAATAAAATTTTCTGATTTCTCTTTGTTTTTTACTACTAAGTCCATTCCATATTACAACATTTAGTATGATTAGGAGCCGTGCCACAGGCCTTAGAAAAAAATGGCCAACTGTGGACCACTTTTCTGCAATATTCCTTTCACATTATTTCCATACCTACTGGGTGTACAATAACAGTGTATGTATCCTATCATAACTAGGTACTTACGGCGCTTTAGTATATTTGTACAATAATTTATTTTTTTATTTCCATACCTCGGTACTAGATGTACAATAACTGTGTATTTACATTTACTCTATCGTACGGTCGACTCGTGACCTCTGCGCTGCGTGATGAACTGTGCGAGTGAGATAGCTGCGAGTGCGCGGTGCGGTAACTGCACGAATGGGCCGTGAAACTTGGATTTGAGCTGGAGTAGTATACGCTCTTAAAAAAGTGCATTCTAAACTCTGCCCACTACAGTGTGATAGGAGTGAAAGAGTTGGAAATAGAATAGAAGCGTTGTAAAAAGAAGCATGAAAGGCGAGTGAACTAGGTTGTTAAGAGGTCGACGTACTAGGGCTTAGTATAAACATAGACTCTACTATCACATAGTCACCAGAGCCACAGGATTCTATTGTAAATATTTGAGTGTAATAATTTATTAATAATCAGGCCTTTTTACATCTAATCTACATGATTTATACAGCGTCAGGAGCAACCTATGCTCCGGTGTACGGGAGGCTGCAGTGCCTGGGACATACTCAATACTTAATACATTTATTGCTTTCACATGGTATTATAGTTGTTACATTGTAGGTAGGTATCACACATGAACCCTGTTCAGGGGTATTGCAACAGGAGAGCAGGCAGACCGAGGTTTTATTCACGTCAATTTTTCAATTAGTCAATTTCTTGTGTTATATAGAATTTTTATAGAATTAATATAGAATTTAGAAGTTTGATTAGATAGAATAGGCTTGTAGCTCTTAAACCATCTTCTCAGCCTAGTCGGCCTTATCCACAGGAAAGATAGTGAGAATCATTCTCCTCAGACAAAGTTGTCGGAAAAGAATAGCTCTCGGCGACCACGTAGCACAAAATGCAGCGTAGGACGCCAGTGAAGACTACTGGGAGATGCTCGGATCTATATAGGCCGAAGAAATACTACAGCCGCAAATGCTAATTAAAAAAAAAATAGGTATTGCCCGCGCTAGATGAGAGGACTATCTAAAACTAGCAGTTACCCGCGACTTCGTACTCGTCTACAGTTTCCGTGTACATTATATTATCTGTGCGTGTACCGAGCGGATACTTCTTTGAGAAACTTGACATTAAACCTCATTACACCGAACTCGTACTGAAATGTCAAACCTGACGTGACATGACATGACAATGAAATCCTCTGGCCAATTGGCGCTGCTAATCCATTTCGTTCATTTTATCTTGTAGATCCTGTTAATTATTCGGGATAAAAAGTAGCCTATATGTCAATCCAGGTTACGAACTATATATATGCCAAATTTCATCCAAGTTGGTTCAGTAGTTTAGACGTGATTGAAACACAAACATCCAAACATCTAAACTTTCGCATTTATAATATTAGTAAGATTAGTAAGATAAGAAGTAAGATGTAGGTACCGCCGCTTAGATTTAATATTTACCCAGTGCGTCGGCACCTTAACTTAAGTAGGTCATATAGATAGCGCGCTATCAAAACCTGAATACGTGCGCTCACGGTGATATCTGCCGGTGGAATGAGCTACACTGTTGGCTTATTTGAGTTTTGACTGTGTTACTCTTGGGAGTCAAATGCAGGGTTGCGATTTACGGATACAACAAATGTTATTAACTAGCTTCCGTCCGCGTCTCGTTTGATCCTGCTGATTTTTCGGTATAAAAAGTAGCTTATGTGTTAATCCAGGCTACGAACTAAACATAGACATAGACAAATGTTTATTTGTTACATCACACATAGAAAAAACATTAAAACGAAAATTGTGTGCTACTGCGACAAATTGGCTCCACCTCAGTATTTGGCTCAGTAATTGGCTCCATGCTTCACCACCTAATGGCAGCTCAGCGCTGTTATTCTGCCGAAACTATAATGTATTCCAAGTTTCATCCAAATCGGATCAGTAGTTTTTGCGTGAAAGAGTAACAAACATCCATAATCTAGCTTGCCCGAGCGGTAAATGTCTAAGGCAAGTACTTTTGATATTTTTGAAATGTTTGATACTTGACACTGTGGAAACGTTTATTTAAAAAATAAAGTAACAAAGAAAAAGGTTGGTTGTTTAATACATATATACTTTATTTTTGTAAATACATACTTATAATACATAGTAACACCCAGACATAGAACAAACATCTATGTTTTCCACGCACAAATGGTTGTTCTCGGTGGGGATCGAACCCACGACCCACAGCACGGAAGGCAGAGCTATTACCGACTGAGCTGTGACGCCTGTCAATATTAATTATTAATTTGCTTTGTTTAGTTGAGTTTATTTAGTGCACGCTGTGGCGTCCTGTAATTAGGGAAACACAAAGCATTTCCTTTAGATTTAAGAATGTACTTGATAATTGTGATTTCCTTGTTGGATGCTTTCCCCTAACCTCTCTCGTCCCACTGCTGGGCAAAGGTCTCCCCTAAAGACTTCCAATGTTCTCTCTCCTGGGCCTCCTCCCACCATCTCGTTTCAAAGGCGTCCAGGTCGTCACGCCAGCGCTTTTTCTTTTGATGCTTTTAATAAAATAAATAAAAGTATATCTTGGCTTTGGATAAAACTTGGAATATAATCGTTTTGATGAGCTGACCCATAATAGATTAGTTTTTCGATCTAAACCAAAGGCTGTAGCTAGTTATGCTGCCTGTATCAACCAGTCGCCCAGTCTTTAATATCTAGTAGGCATAACATTGCTGTTGTGCATCAGCGCCCACGCGCATTCCAGCGTCCAGACGGCGGACGATTTGCTGATGCAGCGAACTCGAGCAACGGATGTTCTTTAGGTTTAAGATTCATTCTGTTTTTTGCCACTGCTTGTATTAGACATAAAAGTCATAACCATTAAATAATTTAAATTCAATTATTTCTTGTGTTTTTAAAAAAGCTTTTCCACGGTTTCCCAACAAGTCTGGCGCAGCCGGTAGGATTTCCACGATTTTCCCGAAAATCTACGGTCGTGTACAGCTCACGGAAGTAGAAATTCGTATGAAAACTGACTTTAAGCAGATGTGGAAACGAACCAAATAAATTTGACTCTGGTAAAGCGTGTGAATTAAAGTGGCAAACAGTTTCCGGAGGACATGGGATCGAGCAGCTTGTGAGTAAACTTTTTCACTTCCTGTATTTCATATTCCTGTGTCTTTTCCAACCTTTTTCTCGAACACAAATTGTCGAGCTTATTAATTGCGTTTATCTGATTTTGTTTGCATTACATTGGCGAACTAATTTGCACATAAATAGGCAGATTTGTTAGACGTAATTAATTTGTGTAGTTATAAGAAGCACTTAAATAGGCAATTGGTTTACACCTAAATAGGTAAATCAAATAGAATAAGCTGCACTTAAATAGGCAATTGATTTACACCTAAATAGGTAAATCAAATAGAATAAGTTGCACACAAATAGGCACATTGGTTTACACACCCATTGGTAAATCAAATAGGATTAGTTGCACTAAAATAGGCAAACTGGTTTGCACATCAATAGGTAAATCAGTGTAATTTTAAGTTGATAAAATAAATTATAAGAAGATGGCGTTTAAGGCCGTGCCCAAGGAAACTCTGGCAATTATCCCTAAATATGACGGGGAAGAAAACCTATTAAACTTATTTATATCTAAGTGTGAATATATATTAAGTAACAGTAAAATCGAAGGAGATGTAGCTCAGAATCTGTACTTATTTCATGCGATATCGAGTAAGCTTACTGGTAGAGCTGCGACTCTACTTAGCGACCACCCGAATATTAAGTCATATGATGAGCTTAAGGACCTTCTTACGCAACATTTCGGTGACCCTCGATCGGAAGATTGCATTGCGATCGAACTCGAAACTTTAAAGCTGAAACAAGGTGAAACATACATACAGTTTTGTCATAGAATTCAAAATGTCAGAAGTTCTTTGTTTGCGAAAGTAAATAGACTTACCGATGAAGGAATCAAGGCAGCTAAAATGATAGTGTACAACAACACCGCCCTAAATGTCTTCTTGTACAACCTCCCCGAAGATATGATTCGTATTGTGCGTCTGAAAGGGTGCTCTACCCTAGAAAATGCCTTAAGCATTGTTACTGAAGAGGTTAATTTCAAGTTCCAATATGATGCTAAAAATAAAATTCTAAAAAATACTTCGGCACAAGTACCAAATTCCCAAGCTTCACAAATTGCATCGAAACCACCACCAGCACCAGTGCCTCAATCTCTAGGCCCTAGGCCAATTTTCTCGATGCAAAATAACAACTATAGACCGGCTATGCCTCAGACAAATTTCAAATTCGGGATTCCACAAAATCAACAAGGAGGGTTTAGGCCAAACTTTATCCAACAAATGAGATTCGCGCCGCCCACGCATGGCTATCGATTTGGGACAGCCCAAAACGTACCTCGACCT
This sequence comes from Gandaritis pyraliata, assembly GCA_947859175.1. Classification (NCBI taxonomy): domain Eukaryota; kingdom Metazoa; phylum Arthropoda; class Insecta; order Lepidoptera; family Geometridae; genus Gandaritis; species Gandaritis pyraliata. Next base: position 935,264 of record OX401877.1, on the reverse strand, counting down.
AATATCGGTCAGGCCCCCGCGCAACGCGCGCCTTTCCAGTATGGCGGTTATAGGTTTGGTATTCCCCAGCAGCAAGGTTTTAAGTTCGGTATTCAGAACCAACCTCAATCAGGTAACAATAATTATAAATTCGGCATACCACATGACATTAGGCTAAAAGATTCTGACGTCACGATGCGCACAGCGCCGGTAAGACAAAATATGATCGCGAACGATCTGTATTATATGGAAGATCTAACACCTTATCAGGAATATAGCACCGATTATGACAACTATGACTACGGTTATACATACGGCGATAATGTAGAGAGTGACTGTCATTACATGGAAAACATCGATGAGACAAATTCCGCATATCCGGAAAACCCTCAACCGGAAAACATCTGTCCGGAAATCGTACAGCCGGAAAATTTTCAGGAAACAGCCTCCAAGGATGCGGTGAAGTGATAAGCCTTAATTACTGTGACAGTATTTTAAAGTTACCTCACGTGGTGATTCCTGAAATAAATTCCAAGTTTCTCATCGATACTGGAAGTAGCAGATCGTTTATAAGCCCCGCTAAAGCCAATGAATTTTTCAACGAATTCAAATACTATGAACCATTCACGGTGATTAGCACACATGCTCAGAGCATGCACAATGAAATAATATACATCCCATTGTTAAAGACCTTCAAAAGCACACTGCCTCATAAATTCTACATCTATGATGTTGATGGACGATACGACGGCTTAATAGGATCTGATCTCTTGTCGAAGTTAGGAGCAAATATCGACATGCGTAACCATCTGTTACGTACACATAATGCGGAAATCCCGATCATCTACAATCCACCTTACGAGATTTGTATTCCGCCACGGTCTGAAACAAGAGTTAGGATTCCCACCAACTTACAACATGGTGATGCGATATTAGAATATCTGCAATTTAAGAAAGGTGTTCGTATGCCTAGTGCTCTTGTTAGGTGTGAGAACTACTTCGCAGAAACGATCGTACAAAACGTAACCAATGAGAAAACTGTTATCACGTTTAAGGAACCGTTTGATGTTATTGTATTCGAAAATGAAGAATGTAAAGTGAACTTTGTGAAAGATGATGGTATGATTGATCAGGTTTTGAAAGAAAATTTAAAAAAATTGCGATTAGACCACATGAATAAAGAAGAACGTGATAGCGTTTTCCGGCTATGCCACGAATATCGTGATATATTTTATTGCGATAAACTGCCCTTGTCTTTCACTAATCAAGTGAAACATAACATCAGGACGACAAACGAGGATCCGATTTACATCCGACCTTATCGACACCCACCTGTCATAAATCAGGAAATACAAAAACAAGTAGATAAACTTTTGAGAGATAACGTCATAGCAGACTCTCATTCACCTTGGAGTGCACCAGTCCATCTGGTACCTAAAAAAATGGATGCTTCAGGTGAAAGGAAATTTAGGATGGTAATCGATTATCGGCGCCTCAATGAAATCACAGTCGACGACAAATACCCGTTGCCCAATATATCTGATCTCTTTGATAAGATAGGCAAGTCACAATATTTTAGCACAATAGATCTTGCTAGCGGGTATCACCAAATTGAAGTAAATGAGGCGGATAGATCAAAGACGGCATTTACTACGCAGTCAGGACATTACGAGTTTAAAAGAATGCCTTTTGGCTTAAAGACGGCACCTGCAACGTTTCAACGGGCTATGGATAATGTGCTGCGAGGTCTTCAGGGTATCCACTGTTTGGTATATCTTGACGACATCATAGTCTTTTCATCCAGTCTAGAGGAACACGTCGAGAAACTCCGTAAAATATTTAATCGGCTTAGAGAGACGAACTTAAAAGTAACACTCGACAAATGCGAATTCCTGAGAAAGGAAGTACTCTATCTTGGTCACACTATCACCAAAAACGGCCTTATGCCCAATAATGACAAGATAAAAGCAGTCTTGAATTTTCCGATACCACGAACATCCACTGAAATCAAGAGTTTTCTTGGTTTGGTAGGTTATTACAGGAAATTTATAAAGGATTTTGCTAAGCTTACACAGCCACTAACATCATGTCTGAAAAAGAAAAATAAGATCGATCACACAAAACAGGAGTACATAGACGCATTTGAAAAATGTAAAGAGCTCTTAACCAACGCACCGCTCTTACAATTTCCCGACTTTACTAAGCCATTCGTCCTTACGACGGATGCATCCAACTACGCAATCGGCGCTGTCCTTTCACAGGGACCCATTGGTAGTGATAAGCCGATAGCTTACGCAAGTCGTACCCTGAACGATGCCGAAACGCGATACAGTACTATTGAGAAAGAACTATTAGCGATAGTCTGGGCTACAAAGCACTTTCGACCATATTTGTACGGAAAGAAATTTAAAATTTACACGGACCATAGGCCACTAACTTGGATTAAATCAATTACAGAGCCGAATAGTAAGTTAACACGTTGGAAACTGCGTTTATCGGAATTTGATTACGATATTGAACATAAAGAGGGGAAGCAAAATTGCAATGCAGATGCTTTGTCGCGAATAAGACTCAACGCCCTAGGTGAAAATGATGACGTTTCGATGAAGGTTAATTTAGATAAGAAGGAACAGAAGCTGAAACGTCATATTGTAGAATTGACAGATGAAATAGTAAGGTTAAGTAAAGATCCAAAAGGTGCCTCTCGCACCTCTACACCACGCGAGCGAACGCCACCTCCGATATTAATTTCATCCGGTTCGGAGAAAAGCAATCCATCAATAGCTGGCAAAGGTCGCAGGTCTCCTTACTCACAACCATCTGTAGGCAGTACCACCGGATCTGCATCAGAAGGACGCGATGACCCTAGTATAGGCACGGTACACTCAGCTCACGATTTAGACACCGACGGTATGCTGATATTACAAGAGGCTGTAGACACCAAGCCAAATCAGATACTCGTGCATACCTGGAATCGAGACGAACTATCGGTTAAAGACTTATCTAGAGACAAACAAAAGGTTTTAGAGGTTCACTTACCTTTAAACAATCTAGAGCTGGTAAAAAGGTTTCTTAAAGGATATATTAGGCCAAAAGTCAAATATTTCTTTTATTTTGAAGACGATTTACATCGAAAGCAGTTTTCAGAAGCTACTATCTTGCTCTTTCAAAAAGGAACTGTAAAGTTTTACCAATGTACGAAGAGAGTTGTTTATGTAGAGAACGAACAGGAACAAAGAGACGTGATACTTAAATATCACGTGGGTAAAACTAGCCATAGGGGAGTAAAAGAAACGTTAGTCCATCTAAAACGAACCTTTTACTGGAATAATATGGACCAGACAGTGGCTAGTGTTATTAATTCGTGTGAACTATGCAAAAAAATGAAATATGACCGTAAACCATTGAAACCAGAATTACAATTATCACAGACGCAAAGTAAGCCATTCCAAGAACTGTTCATAGACACATTTTCGATTGACGGAAAACATTATTTAACAATAGTCGATGCCTTCAGCAAATTAGGCCAAGCTTTCGAAATTAGTGCCAAAACCACACCCGAAGCCGTCAGAGCTCTAATAAAATACTTTTCTCTGTACGGAACACCTTGTAGGATCAGTTCAGACCCCGGCACGGAATTTAACAATACACTCATGAAGGAAACACTAGCATTTTATAAAATCGACCTTCACATCGGTACCCCTCATAATCCCAACTCTATGGGAATAGTCGAAAGGTTTCACTCGACTATTATAGAAATATACCGAATCGCTAAGTACCAACAGAAGATAACCGATGCTGCATCTGTCATGAGTTATGCAGTTATGTCGTATAACCACACGATCCACTCTACTACAGGCCTCACTCCATTTGAAGTAGTTTTTGGCCACACAGAATCCAATAGCGCATTTAACGTAGATTTTAATAAACATTTTACACAGCAATTGGTGAAGGAACACGTAAACAGGACAAAACATTTGTATGAGTATTTAACGGATAAAATAATAGATGCAAAGAAAGCTGTAATAGAGAAACGTGGAGGCGAAAAAGATTTTGACATAGACGTAGGCGACACGGTCTTCATAAAAGGAGTAAACACTAGACGCGGTAAAGATAAACCCCGTTACCAGAAAGCTCAGGTTACCGGAGCTATAGAGAGAAACGTTGTACCAATTATAACGAATAGTAGAAATACCAAAGTTCCTATTAAAGATATCAGGCGTCCTCCACAGGTCAATACTTCTGGCGGTCCAAGTGATCCGAAGCCAGGCCCTTCATCTGCAGCCGATTGACAGGAACCCAGGACTGCTACCTGTAAAGGAAGGTCAAGCTGTTGTCAGCCATGATTCATGGACTGTCGTTAAGATCCTAGATTTAAAATATATCTATGAGGAATTGGAGTTAACTATAAATAGTTATGTAAGATTGAAAAGACAAATAGAAAGCTTATTCAACACCAAAGCTTTCGACTCTGACTTTATTGGAGTAGAGTCACAAACAGATTATACCATGAATATAACTATCGAAAAATATAAGCAATTGATTCCATCGGTAAGATCTAAGCGTGGTTTATTAAATCCACTTGGTTCATTGATTAAGATAATTACAGGTAATCTTGACAATGACGATGCTGTAATGTACGAAACGTTAATTCATGAGATAAAGACTAAACAAGACGCGGTATCAAATAAAATAACAATCGTTACCGAAATGATGGGTACGTTCACGAAAATAGCGAACTCTACCAAAAACAATTTCATTCAGATTGAGGAAAGTATTCAAGATATTAATCGCAGCTTAAATGGATCGAAGTTATCACAAACTAGTAACAAAATTATTCACATCTATAACATTTATACACATAACTTTCAAACACTCTACATCAGACTGAATGAGATTGAAACGGCTCTTGCTTTCGCTAAGGTTAAATTGTTACACCAATCGATTGTAGACACGGATGAGTTTATATTATTGTTAAAAGAAATTGAACAAACGGATAGATTAGTATTTCCAGCAAAAATTGAAAATTTATTAAAATTAGAACAATGTATAGAAATGAAGGCGTATATAAAACAAAATCAGATAAAGCTAATTATGCACATTCCTTTGATCACAAACGAAGTTTTTAACTATTTTAAATTGGTTCCCTTACCTGTTCATAGTAGAGTCAATGACATTACCTCTCTGATCCTTCCCAAATACCCTTACGTCCTTGTGAAAGGGTTGAAAGCGAGGCCGCTCTCCCAGTCATGCCGCGAAGTCGACGAAGCCCGTTTCCTGTGCTTCGAGAACGACGCTACGCCACTGATCGAAGACGATTGTATTACCGGACTTATGAAATTTTCTACAAATATCTCGAGCTGTCACCCGATCCCCATTACCATCAACGATGTAAGAGCTGATCTAATACAGCCCAATCGCTGGATTATCTACTCGAGAACCGATACGCTACTTACCAAGTATTGCGAGGACGAGATAACACAAGAAACGATTTGTGGAACTTACTTGTTAACTATGGATGATGATTGTGAAGTAAAGATTAAGGAATTGACGCTTAAGAAACACCAGAGTCAAGGAAAGGATGTAGTTTACATGAAGTTTCCAGTAATCAGTTTCCCTAAAATAATGTCAAGCCCATCTGATATGCTGAGAAAACCAATCAACCTCAACGGAATCGATCTTGCCGACGTCCAGTTCCTGAATTACTTATTGCAGAAAAGTGGAAGTGAAAATAGTGATAGTGAAAATAGTTATAGTGCTCTAGATTATAAAAGTGTTAGCATAGGAAACATGGTGCTTTGCGCCTTTATTATAATTTGTCTCTATTTGTTAGCATTTAAGCATAGAATTAAGAAATCCTGTGTTGCGAGGAAAACTCGAGATAACCCTCATCCTTCGGGTAATCTCGAACTTACGGAGGGAGGAGTTATGCTGCCTGTATCAACCAGTCGCCCAGTCTTTAATATCTAGTAGGCATAACATTGCTGTTGTGCATCAGCGCCCACGCGCATTCCAGCGTCCAGACGGCGGACGATTTGCTGATGCAGCGAACTCGAGCAACGGATGTTCTTTAGGTTTAAGATTCATTCTGTTTTTTGCCACTGCTTGTATTAGACATAAAAGTCATAACCATTAAATAATTTAAATTCAATTATTTCTTGTGTTTTTAAAAAAGCTTTTCCACGGTTTCCCAACAAGTCTAGCTAGTAAACAACAGTGCATTTTACATTTACGTTTATTACGTCTATCGTCAGCGACTGCCAGCCCTGAAATGACGTCCGCAAGAGTGTTGCCAGGTTTAAATAATTCATAAATTCCAGGCCGGGGTTGCCAGTCTAGAATCGCGCGGTGTGAATGAAACGTGAATTTAATATGTATGACGGGTATAGCACTTAACCTTTAGCACTGGTTTGTAGGTATTCTAGATACTCTAGAATTGGTAACATAAAATTTATTCACAAAGAAAATTATGACTAATAAAGTATTTACAATATTTATAATATGTACAAAATACACATGAAGCAGTTGAGCTATCTACACACCGTTGCAAACGATTTATAGATAGCTCAACTGATCCAAATCAGTACCAATCGGAAGCGTGCCCAAGACACTGGCACTCTAGAATCTAGATTTATCATTAGCTTTGTAGATTGATTCAGTCACGTAGCGTGTGTAGTAGACACAACGGATCTTTGTCCCTCTGAATTATCTGCGCAGAAACGATTTTTGAATTTTTCCGCACAACAGTACATGCGCAATCGTTGTTGTACCTAACTTCAGAGGGACAAAGATCCGTTGTGACTACTATACTAACTTACAGCGTTATTTTTATTATTGCCAACTTCAATTGAATTTTATTATCTTTTCTCTTTCAACCTATAAATTGTTCGACCCAGCAGGTTTTCTCAGTTCGACCCAAAACCAATTTCTCATTCAACCCAATTCTGAATGAAACGGCCAAAAAATGGAATCTAACAATTTAAATCGTAAAAAGAACTAACTGCAAGTCGCATCCATTCCAAATTTAAATTGTAGCGCTAAAGCAACGCGCGATATGTCACGTTTATTTATTTTTCTGTTTTTATGTTTCAAAGGTTATATTCGAGGCTGGATAAAATTGAAAATAATAAAAGAATGTTCTCCACACCTGGCTTGTGGATATAACGTTTTAAAAATGTATATAAATGGCTCTTTTTTGATCGCGCGCCGTGTAAACTTCCACTCGACGGTAAAAGTCTTTGTTTGGGCTTTAAGTTTTAAGTCTTTTGTTGACTGACCATCGCCTGATATACAAATATTTGTGTGATCTACAAATACGTATTGCTTTTGTAGATACTTTCGTAGTATACAGGGTATAATAAGAACACTCCTGAAAACTTCCGAGGGGTCTCCGTCAATATAAACCCACTATTGAACCAACAACGTAAGCGCGAAAAATCAGCAGTCCATATATTAATACCAAGTAAATGTTGCATTTTGTATGGTACAGCTGATTTTGTCGTGCCAACATTGTTGTTTCTATAGTTGAAGATGTTGAGTTTGTTGCCTTTTTACTGTTGAATGGTTTTCATTCAGTCTATCGACAGCTTTATATTTATCCTTCTTTACTTCCCATTTTCAACCCACTTGCCACGATAAAAGGATCATACAAAACAACGCTAGGAACTAGGCCGTAGTTTCTTGCCCGTTCTTCTTGGCTCTGGTCGCGTGGAACTGGCAATTAAAATCACCTAGTTATATAACACGAGTATTTTCAACGAGAGACGATTTTCAAGTGTTTACTTTTTTGTTACACCATACTGTACTTAAAACTTTTTCAACAAAAAGCGACCTAAAAACTATTAATTAAAAAAGTACGCAGTTAATTTTCAAACTACAAACAACCGTTAATAGCGTCCATTGCAGCACAAACGACCCATTTAGCTTTCGATATCGACTGTATTTCACTTAGGAGTATGAAAATATTGAGAAATACGTGTATTTTATGATTAAATGCAATCCGTGACTCCGCTGTTGGGGTGTTTTTTACCCGAAGTTTATGAAAATAATATCGAAATAGACTAGCGTATTGTTTTATTTTAATTTAAACTTTACAACTACGCTGCCAGTGTACTTATGTATGAAATAAATATCTTTTAACAAAAAGTTAACGTTTCTGGTGTAATTATTTAATAATACCTAGTGTTTTCGTTTGTTTGCTTATAGCAATTCCCTCGGAGGCCTTAAGGCGGTTTAGAAACTCCGTCACCAGAGATGGCCACATTGACCACTCATACGAACAAACAAACAGAAGTAATTCTCTCAAAAGTCCGCAATTTTTTTTGTTTAGGGTTAATTTTCTTGTGCGTTCCGACTAAATTAGAATCATTCGCTTATCCCCAGAATGATTTTAACTCAAGATTGAATCTGTCGCTCGAATTAAACCCCCGGTGAGTTCGCTTTAAACCAAACTTATAAACCTAGTTCAATTTTGCAGATTGGTTTATTTTTCGCCGTCACGGTTTTCAGGCCAATTACAACGAACGTCGGATGCTTTTAAACAATTATTTCTGCCTCTATTCTTTATCAATCTATCACTAATGGACCCCCCATTTCCCCGTACAATGTTGTCATACAAATTAACTAGGTTAAGGGGACTTTTACACGCACGAGAGCTTTCAAATTTGACAAACATTTTTCTTGTTAACTTCGAGTTTAACTGTAAATATGATTTAGGTTTCTATTTGAATAATTTACTAAACATTATAATTGTGTAGTCTTTTTCTGGCAGTCTTCCGTTTTTATATTTTTTCTTATAATTATTTTTAGTACAATTAATGATTAGGCTAAAAGTGTTTAATTTATTGAACTGCTTGGAAACAAAGTTGAAGTGAGAATATTTTCCGCGGCCCTTTAAAGGCATTCCTAAATGTTTGTGTGTTACTACATTTTTACAGTTTCATAAAAGCACTTAACATAAAAAGGCTTTTAGTGGCAGTGCTTTTCCCAATTTACTGTTTTAATATTTTTATCCGATATACCTACTCACTATTGCAAAATGCGGGCATCGATGTAAATAGACGCGTGCATTATTAACTCTTTAAAAAAATTAAACTGGGGATGTAACTGGGATTACAGCTGTTAGCTTATTTCATTTTCAAATTATGCGAAACTCATAAACGGGTGAAATTAGCCTCAATTTGGGATTGTTCGTTTTTTACCTATTTTAATCTCGACAGCTTAAAGGTTAATCTTTTATGACACTACATACACTTATAAAACAGCGACTGCTAACCACCAAATACAAAATATCTCTGATATTGCAACCGTCTACGGGATTACAGTTACTTATCAACAGATACTAAAAAACACAGAAATTAATACTTATACGTCGGTGGAGAATAAAAAGGAGATGTCTAAGAAGATTTTTGATTTAATACCATCTACAGATGCGTCAACCCAGCCGACGACAGCCGCAAGATGCACCGATGATGCCTGCAGTCCTCATAGCCAGCAGAGTGACACACCGCAGAACGGTTTGTAATGGAATGACATGACAAGTGTGTGGCACTAACATAATTGCAATTATTGTTCAATAAGTGATTGTCGATGTGTGCAATTTCGTTCAGAAATTCAGTCAAAAGTTCTTTTAAATTTTTGAAATTAAAAACATTTTTATTGATTTGAATATATTATGTTTTTATTTTTGTGCAAAATCATTTTAACCTTGGGGCGTTGTCGTGTACAGACAGATATCATCAGACAAAAGTAGTCGTCTGAGTTGCCATAACGAAATCGGAGGGCTGAAATGACTGCAAATTATGAACGTGACTGCACTTACATAGTAGCATGGCAGGTCCCAACACTAATGTTGCCTTTGTAAATGTTACTATTAAATAAACATGCCCGGTAGACCTATGTATGATCTAAAATTTGTCCTATTTGAAAGGTGGAGAACCGGCACATGAGACCTAACACCATTACGCCTCAGGGTGATGGAAACACCACAAATATTAAAGCACATCCTCTTGTGAGTAGTTAAAATAAATAAGGCAGTGCTAACCACTCTATTTTGTTTGAAGGTTGGACTCTACTCGTTTCACCCCAAAAAATATATCAATGTTTTTTATTTCGGACCATAAATGGGACGGAATGGGAATTATAATAAGTAGATGTGTTTAGAACTATATTAATCTCATCTGCTGTGGAAGCTAATACACGCTAGGAGAAATCGCTACGATCCATTTGTACACATAAATCAACCCCCTTAACAAAGGTTAAGGTGTGTATGATAAAATTGTGCAATGTTGTAAGTTCTTAACTTTTAATACTTTGTATAATTTCAACTATACATTCCGATTGTTGCAATTTTTTTAGCGTATGACTTCCATCACCTAATTTAAACATTGACTCTACTTTAGGTACATACATTCACATTGATAAAACATAACTAAAATTTTTAGATGTATACAAAGTATCAAAGAAATCATCATCATTTTGCCAAATGTTACCACAAATATTCTCATAGTTTTACACACTTACTTACATTTTAGAGAATTAGAAAATAAAATATCTTAAGGTACACTTTTGATTGTATTTATTCTATTTTTCTCAAATTATAAAACATTTTTACAATAAACAAATTATCACAATACAGACTTTCATTTAATACCTACCTTACCTACCTACGCATGTACCTACTTCCTATTGATGTTAGATATATAAGCACTTGTTATGTATGTGTGTTAGATCTGCATAGTATAGAAAAATAACACCTGTACCGTCTTATTTACATATAATAATTCTAATAGATATATACACTGAAAATAATCTAATGTCATGACGAACGAGCGGTCAATTTAAAACCAAGAAATCCTGGTCAAAATTGTGGACTTTAATAAAAAAAAACAGTAACAAATGAAAGGTATAAATTATAAATATAACTAAACGATTTTTAAAAAAAAACGAGCAAAATGAAATGATCAATTGTTTTTCTTTTGAATGAAGTATTCAGTAGATACTTGATTTTTTTTTCTTGTTGCTTTCAGATATGGATTTTGGGAGTGGGGGCCCTCCTCCAGGGATGATGAAAGACAGACACGGCCCTCCGCCGCCACACCATCCGGTAAGCAAGAATTTGCATTATATCTTTAGACCGTATCTTTTTGGTCAATATCAAGCTTGTGATAATTTAACAAAAGACCCTTAAAAAATTCATCATTTACTGATTTACTTATATCAAAATAGATAAACTTGAAATGTTTTCATTGAAAATTGATAGAATTTTATCTTGTCTTGTAATTTGTCATGGGTTGAATCGCCAATATTTTCGGGATGAAACAAAAATATTCGCTGTTAAAAATCGATGGTGTAAAACAGAAATATTAACACCTATGCGTGTAACAGGAGCTTTTTGGCAGTTACATAATGACAGTTATTATGCACTAACGCACAGGCAACATAATCGTGAGGTTACTAAAGTAAAACTGTTATTATTTATTAACTATATATCATTATTATGTCTATAATGTTATATTTTGTTAAAATTTATGTGAAAGTAAGCCTGTATGTATGTTAATTCTGTGTATGTATTATAAAATGAAGTCAAGGGTAAAAGCTAGTGTTGAATAAAGCAATGTAACCCCAGATGATCCGGTGCCGTCCTAAAATACTCTGTAAAATTATTAATAACGCATCTTACCCGCGCTCATGCAAATTTATCGTTTCATTACGGGTTCATACTTCATGTTAATCTTTGGGTGTAGCTTCTAGCTTGTTTTAGCTGTGTTATATCAACCTGAAGAAATCCACTGAACATGCACTTTTCTCATATATTTCAAGGAAGAATGATTTTAGGCCATCTCCATCTACCTACTTCTCGCGATCTTTATATATTTTGCAAAAATCGCTGAAATTCAATGTTCTTTAATAATCTTATAAAAAATTCTTAAGCTGTTACGACTTGTTTGTGTCACATACACACATTCAGACATGAGTATTTATAATATTAATAATAATCTTCTGTAAGGTGGCTAAACTTTATCGATATCTATAATATCAGCAAAATACCTACGTTTTTAGAATCATATTTTAGTAAGGATTCATACAAATTAATTAATGTTAAATTAAAGCATATCGTAAAACACGACGTATTCTACCCTCAATAAAGTTTTAATCACTAAAATTGACTTTATTATGAAAATAAATGATTTTATATTCATACCGCCTCGTGTTTTTAATTAATTTGATAGATTAATACCTATTAAGCTAATAAAGTGGTAGTGTAAGTGTGCTTGGGCTATTAAACTTGGCATGGTTAATAATGTGGGGTTTCGCTTGACCTCTGTGGTTGCTATTTTTATTTTGAGTAATCATAGTCTGCCCAATAATCAGTTTAAAATTTGTACAGACTTACAGACAGCAGGCACGTCCGCCAAGGACTTGTCTTAATTTGGACGTGCCAATGCGCGTAGTATGTACACTCTTCTTCTTCTTCTTGCGTGACGAAGTTCGAGTAGAACTAAGTTATTTGTACTCCATCGTCTGTGGCATATATAAGAAATGGGACATCGTTTAGATGGGGTCCTCGAAGTCACATTTACTAAGAGTATGAATACTGCATCCATCACTCACAGGCGTAAATGTGTTTTCTTCTACACATGAAAATAAGCATTGGACGGGGCCAAATTATTCTTTTAAATTCGTACTGACAAACTTTTTTTTTGTTTTTCCAGCGCTTTTCTAGCGCCTAGGTTCATCTAGTTTGTAAGACTTGTGATTTTACTCAAAAAAATTTGTATATAGATTTAGTCTAAGCCTGTTTTTGGTTTGCAGCGCGACGGTCGTGGTTACGGCCCCGAAGGCTACTCCAACGAGGGTTTCGCTCCGCCCCCCATGCACCACCCCATGCCGCCGCAGAACCAGGTGATGTCAGGGTTCAGTGACGAATATGTGGGTAGACGTTTTATTTTAAGCTTTTTTTGCTTTTCAGCTTTTTATAAATGGTGAACTGATAATTAATTATCCTAGAAAATCGATTGGACAATAAATAAATAAATATTCATGGACATTTCACACGACGCCCTCTAGTCCCAAACTAAGCAAAGCTTGTAATATGGGAACCAGATGCTGATAGAATACTTATATACTTTTTTTTTGTAAATACATACTTATAATACATAGTAACACCCAGACATAGAACAAACATCTATGTTTGCCACACACAAATCTTTGTTCTTAGTGGGGATCGAACCCACGACACACAGCACGGAAGGCAGAGCTATTACCGACTGAGCTGTGACGCCTGTCAATGAATGCCCGCCAATGAAAATACCATTAAAAATAACCAGTCGCAAAAACTTTTAGACCAATGAGGATTCGATTATCAAGGAGTTTGGATTAGAAGGATGGACTACAAATAGACCATACAGTAAATGCCCAAAACGAATCTTATTTGTTTTGTCAATGTGATGCAACTCATGTGTTATTTTCTACGCATGAGCGACATAAAAAAGCCAATAGCTATTTATCTTTATAGAATATTTTCCTGGAATGAACGTGTCCGCCCATGTGAACTTTTTCCAAATAAATATTATTTATTTCGAATTTAAACCAAAATCTAGTTCAGCTCTCGACTTTATAACTTTAGCTTGTGTGTTTTGACAGTTGTTGTGACGTTGACATCTGTCTATTCCAGGGCGGTCCGCCACAGCAAGGGGCAGTGATGATGGTATACGGACTGGATCCGCAGACGGTGAACGCAGATAGGCTCTTCAATCTATGCTGTCTATACGGAAATGTTGTTAGAGTGAGTACAATAATTCATAAGTTAAAAAACTGGAGAAACCGACTTCAATTCGACTACCAGCTTCATCATCAGATGATGATGATGATGATGATGACAGTTCATTGGGAATGTTCTAGTCACTATAAACAAAACACCACATAAAAGTCACAGGATAGCAAAATACGCAATTGCGTGCATGTGGTTGGTGTTGATTCTTTAGAGGAACAACTGGTGGGTTTTTGCTTTTCTCCAATTAAATGCGGTTTGAATGTACAAACTGGGTTTATTGACAAATTTAGAAAAATGTAAAAATTTAGGTGTGCACCACAAAGGGTCATCGTTGCTAGCAGTAAAATGGTAGGCGCTACGCCGCAACTTGGCATATTGCATCGTTGCTAGCAGTAAAATGGTAGGCGCTACGCGGCAACTTGGCATATTTTTCAGTTATTTCTATTTATAACCCAAACTACTGAACCGATTTTGATGAAAATTAAATGGGACCAATCTGGAAGTATATCCTTTCAGATAAAAAAGAATTTTTTAAATCAGTTCATAAATGACGGAGTTCTGAGAGAGTATGAATAATTAAAATAAGTACATTAATAAATCATTCTCGTTATAAATTAGTAGTTTATAAGGAAAGAATTATGATTATGTTTCAGGTAAAATTTCTAAAGACCAAAGAGGGTACAGCGATGGTGCAAATGGGGGATGGCGTCTCAGTGGAGCGATGTGTCCAGAACTTGAATAATGTAACCGTCGGAGATTACACATTGACACTCGCGTAAGTACCATGCTTTAAAGAAGTGCTAGTGGCTAGGCTTGCTTAGTCAATCTTCACCGATTATTCTAAGCGAAGCGACGTTCTGCGCGGTCACTATTTGGATGGGTGACCGCTAGTGCCGCTAGCTAGGCAAGCGTAGTGTAGGACGCCCTCCGGCGAGATGGAGCGACTATCTGCGAAATGTAGCGCTGACACTGGATGAGAAGAGCCGAAGACCGAGCTCAATTGCGCGTCTTGGGAGAGACCTACGTCCAGCAGTGGATGAGTATAGGTTGATGATGATGATGATTCCACACAACGCCTACTAGTCCCAAACTAAGCAAAGCTTGTAATATGAGAACTGTATAAGTAACACCCAGACGTAGAACGAACATATTTGTCAGACACAAATGATTGTTTCCCCACTGTGGGGATCGAACCCACGACCCACAGCGCGGAAGGCAGAGTTGTGACGCCTGTAATGTCATTCCTTGTCTTGCTTCTGCTTGAGACCGCAGAGTATAACAAATCAACTTTTTAGAGACTCCCTTCTTCACCGGTCATTTTTCCTAACTTACCAACTCAAATCTCCGCCATTTGTTAAAAGATTAGTAAACTAGTAAACGCCAATAAACACTCATCATCATCATCATCATCATCATCATCATCATCATCATCATCATCATCAACCTATATTCGTCCACTGCTGGACGTAGGTCTCTCCCAAGACGCGCCATTGAGCTCGGTCTTCGGCTCTTCTCATCCAGTGTCTGCCAGCTACATTTCGCAGATCGTCGCCCCACTAAACACTGACATTGGCAAATCCGTGGTAGCCCTAGCCACCGAACAGCCAGAACAACAAGAAGAAGAAGAGAGAGAGTATTTTTTGAGTAGGTACGAATCTGAATGTCTTCTTCGTTCCAGCTTCTCAAAACAAGCGTACCTCTCCGAGGTTATGAATCCTTACCCCCTCCCGGACAAGAGCCCCTCGTTCAAGGACTACGTGGGGAACAAGAATAACCGATTCCTGACGCCCGCGTCCATTCACAAGAACAGGATACAACCGCCTTCCAAGGTATTATATACTAGCACTTACCCGTGACTTCGTACCGTTTTTTTGAGCGGATTCTATGACATTACACCTCTATAGTCACCTCTCTCTAGCCTCAAAGGTTTGCTGGAAGAAAACTCTTGTTAGGGTTAAGCTCGCCTTTGTACCATCAGCAAAAGTTCTGCCTTACCACCTTAAGGGTGCATTTTCTGTGAACTGACTAGCCGTTAATTTTTGAATACCAATAGAAGCAAATTATTTCGGGTGTAAAAGATATGAAAACAATGGGCCGTCATAAAAATAAATAGATGTTCAGGTCTCTGGTTGGTCAAAATAAGAAGACAAAAGAAAAAGGCGAGGCCAGGTAGCTAACTACTTGCAAGCGAAACAGTTTCAAAATTTTTCAAAATTTCAGTTTCGTAATTTTGCCGATAGTACATGTCATCTATTTCTGTCTTTTGTTTATGTCCTGTGTTGTGTGCAATAAAGAATTAAGAATTACAGCGTGACATTACACCGAGCTCGTACCCGCGTGTCAGACGATAGACAACAAAACTTTATTAGCCCTCTTATGCAACTGACGTGACGTCGGCCTTGTGTCATCCCTGCTGATCCCGTTCGTTCATTTTATCCTGTAGATCCTGTTAATTATTCGGGATAAAAAGTAGCCTATGTGTCAATCCAGGTTACGAACTATATATGCCAAGTTTCATCCAAGTTGGTTCATTAGTTTCGACGTGTTTGAAACACAAACATCCAAACACTAAACATCTAAACTTTCGCATTTATAATATGAGTGGGATAGTTGTGGGATCGAATAAAACCCCCTCTTTTCCAGGTGTTACATTTCTTCAACACGCCGCCAGATGTGTCAGACGATCAGTTACTGCAAGTGTTCAAAGACTACAACGTGACGCCACCACACACCATCTCCAAATTCCCTTTGAAGAGTGAAAGGTAAGGTTATACGTACACACAAAACCCCCATACTTTCTACACAACTACACACAAACTCGCAAACACACCTTGCAGATCCACACATATCTCACTCGCTCTGGTCGCGTAGAACTGGCACCTAGAATCACCTAGTTATATAAGACGATTCTAAATGATCCTTTTGATTTCATTCAATAAAAATTTTACACAAACACACTCTCACAAGATCGACAGTATGCACAAATTGGTGAATATACCTGCACAAGCAAAGGCTTTTCTCCGTGCATAAACTTTAAATTACACACATTTGTTAGAACTCACTTAACCCGTTCACAAAATACACAAATTATTTATATACCCCTGCACAGACTCATAAATGAACACACAACTCTCACATAAACACACCCTCAAGAATTTCACATATACACACCCTCGCATCCTTGATATAATTACACACACATTCGCGCTATAAAGTAGCTCCATCATAACAGTTCCTTCCGTTTGCAGATCTTCATCAGGTCTTATGGAGTTCCAGAACATATCGCAATCCGTTATGGCAATTATGGCTTGCAACCACGCGACCATCCAACATCCAGGTAAATATACTGATCTATTATAATCTGGATCACGATGATGATGATGATGAATTTGTATAGTGAACTTTTGTGGGAGGAGGGAGTATTGGAAGTCTTCGGAGAAACCCTTTACTCAGCAGTGGAACTGGATAGGTTAACAAAAAATATATATGAACTTTTAAAGCTATTAAACGTTTTACCATCCGCGACTCATAAGTGCCCCATCTGTCTCTGCCTTCTGCGTTGTGGGTTCGATCATTTACTAAAAGATGATTAATACTAAGTACTATCAGAAATCTTAGTTCCTAAGTATAAGTGCTTAGTTTGAGACTAGATGGCGTTGTGAAATGTTCTCCAATATTTTACTGCGTCTAAAATAATAATGAAAGGGGTTCTTTTAACCTCTAATATTTAGAGTAATAATCAATTTGACCCTATAACGATTTTGATGGTGATAGGATAAGATTTTGATAGAAGTTGGTGGGAGGAGGCCCAGGTGAGAGAGTATTGGAAGTCTTTGGGGGGGACCTTTACCCAGCAGTGGGACGAGATAGGTTGAAAAAAAAACTCTGATTTTAAACGGCGAATGTTCCAGGTGCAAAGTTTCCGTTCGTGATGAAGTTGTGCTTCTCATCTTCGCGGCAAATCGGCCAGGGGAAGGGTCAGCAGGGGAAAAGCGAACGGCAGAACAATGGCGTCGAACACGAATACTAGTAAGAATACTTTATGTACAGTGTGACCCTATGGGGTAAAAAGTTTTTGGGGTTGAAAATTCGTGTTATCGGTAGTATCCGTGACAGCATACTAGTAAAATGACTTAATGTTTAATGTGACCCTATGGGGTATAATGAGGTAAAGTTTTTGGGGTTGAAAATTCGTGTTTTCGAGGTAGTACCTGTGACAGAAAACTAATAAAATGACTTTATGTACAGTGTGACCTTTTGGGGTAAAACGAGGTAAAGTTTTGTGGGTTGAAAATTCGTGTTTTCGAGTTAGTAATGTAACTGGACTGTCTGTCATGTTAAAACGAATATACTTTATGTAGGTACAGTGTAGGTACCTCCTATGGGGTAGAATGGGGTAAGTTTTTGGGGTTGAATATTCGTGTTTTTTCAGGTATGAACACCATTAGTAAAGATACTTACCCCTTTTAGGGGTAAAATAAAGAGTGAAAGAGGCCTCTTATCAACTAAGGTTTATAAATTTTGGGGGTATTTTTAATGACAAACATCAAGAAAATCATGATTTACTCTAGCGAATATTTTTTTAATAAGTAGAAAATTAATTCTTATTTAGCATTTATTTTATATTTTATAGTTAGGTACCTACTACTTACATACGATTACCTAACACATGAAATATTGGTGTAATGTAATGATGTATTAAATAAAATTATAATTTAAAAAATTTTAAACACGAATTTTTAACCCTTAAAAAACTTACTACTCGAAAAACTAGTTTGACTCTAAAATGGCCGTCACGTACATTGAGGTACGAAAGTGGTTTTAAAAAAAGACATGTAAATTGTATAGGGATGTTGGACCAATGTTAAGTCGATTTGGTGCGAGTTTTTATGAAACAACTTGCTATTTTACTGATAAAACATTTAAAAGACAATTCCTTATTTTTTTTGTTATAATAATCTTTATATTGCAAAATTGACTTAAGTCAAGCTTCGGTTTATTTATCGGACGAGTATTTTAATGTTATCTTTATTTAAGTCTAATACCTAATTAATACTTGTACAGGTGGTCACCAAGATTACATAGGTTAGGGACTTAAGAAAATTACGCGATTGACATAAATGTTTTATCAGTAAAATGGTATGGAATAAGTCATAAAAAAAATCCATATTTCCGTTAATAATTAGCCAAAGATAAATGTTACCAAGCTAAAAAAAATTACGTTGTTGACTAATAATGTAGATTAAAATGTAGTGTTTCGTTTTTTCTGTCTCTACAAAAGTACTGTAGTTAAATTGTATAATCTATTGCTGAAAATAGCTGCACAAATGTAGTTAATATGGATATGTTGTATGTAGGTAGTAGGTGTTAGTGTATATTTTTCCGGTCTATTGTTGAATCCTGCCAATATTTTTTGAAATAATTATGTTATTATCTCAAAGATGTAGTTAAGCTGTTTGTTAATAAGTGTGACTTTTACTTTTTATCCCAGTTAAATATTTTAATGGGAATTTTTGAGTGCCCTGATGGGAAAAAACAAATTTTTTTCTACACTTTTTTTATTAGCGGCCTAATTCATAAACGTTGAAATATGTTATATAAACTAAGTAAAATTTATTTCTATTTATTTAGTATCTAATGACGAATATATTATCCTAAGTATTGGAGTAGATTTATTCAGTGCAAGTAATTTTTTCTAGTCAAAATTTATACGCATAATTCTATCGCATAATAAATTCTAACGGTGATTTTAGACTGATGACCTCTCTCCTTGATCGTTTTAAATTTTCTAAGCAGAATTTTAAATATATTCTCTAAACAAATATTTTAAACTTTTCAATTGTAGGGACCATAGACTTTGACGTGACAATCTCTATAAACTTGCATTGACTTTTAAAAATATTATAATAACACTTTTCTGTACAAGAGAACATGTCAAGCAAATTTATAGAGATGTCTGCTTTTTACATAGTGTACTTATAATATTAATTATTTTGACTAAAAATATATTTATTCTTCTATCTTCTACACTATTCCCATGTGTTTCACATTTTTAAATTTAAAATAATATAAATAATATGGAGTTGTCTTTGGTATTAAAGCATTTGTCGTAAAAAAGCAAAATAAAAAAAAATATGGTGGGCTTTCCGTTCCTTGTAAGCCAAATAAAGTAAGCCAAAGTTTAAGAAAAGTATGATAGCTATAAAAATATATAAAAAAATATTGTAAATATTAAAAATGCTGTTTAAAACATTATTTCGCGCCAATAGTTGTTATAAAGTACAATCAAGTACAGAAGTGTCATGTTCAATAAAAAAATGTACCTTATTAAAATGGCATATTCGTTATAAGATAATTATGGATTATTGAAATAATTTTTAACATTAAATAAAATTATGATTGGGAGTCGGTCACATATCTTTTGTGAAGTATGCTAATGTAATGTATATTGTCAATTTGAAATTTTATGAGCATTATTATAGATTAAAAACGTAAAAAATCTGTACAGTCGTGCCCAATTGCCTGTTATATTTTTGTGAAGTCATTGCAACAGTGCTTTTTTAAGCTTAACGGTAACTAGATTTGTACTTAATAGATTAGTCTTAGAGTAATTCGTGCGCGACTGTACATTTTGCTTGTATTGTCGGAAATATGTAATAATGTCAATTTAAAGTAGTTATATTTAGTGTATGTCTTGAAGAAATGTATCATTATTATTATGCTTGGAAATTACATATCACAGTGACAAATAATAATTATGAAATCTATATTATGATAAAATAATGAAAGCATGTCTTTTTCGCATAAGTAACCACAGAATGCGCCGGCTAATTTTGCTCAAACTTTGGTTTTTTATCTGTTTTTCTGTTCTTATACTTACTCATAGCATTCAATGGCCTTGACTTTGTACCTACATATAAACGTTAGGTTTTTTTTTAACAATATTCACAGATTACGCGGATTTTTTGGATACCATATTTTGCAAAGAACCTAAAAACACAATACCTAATACATACTAATTTGCAAAAATACATACAAAAAAATCTTGAAGTTTTCACAAAAAGAAAACAACAAAGTTTTACCCAATCTTCGACACCTTTAAGATAATAAAAGTTTGCAATAATTCAAAACAATTCAATGGGGTATCCAAAAACTTCCCCGTTTTAGAACGACTTTAAAAAATAATCAAACATGCAAACTCACATAAAACTATTTGCTTCTAGCTAAAGGCGTACCGGAGGGGCACAAACACACACACATATCAAGATGGAAGGCAACACACACACACACAGGCACAACACCAACGAGTGCGTTTTGGGGGGAGGGATATTGTTGCCATATTAAAATAAAAAAATCATCCTCTGGAAATGCTAATTTATTTGACATTGCAAACTTACACAGGTCAAATTGTTTTAATGACACGTTTTGTATATTTTGATATAAGAATGGATGATTTTTCTGAAATGGCAACATTGTTATAATTCCTTTACATTATTGTGATTTAGATCACTCTTATAAAGACATTAACAGATAGTTTTTTTTTTCTATAATTTAATTAAATATAACACATAACATGCGTTTTCATTGTTATTAACACATAAAATTACATTTCCAATTTTATTTCTTTCTTTTGTTTTTTTTTCTTATTTTATTTAATTTTCTGTGGGGGCAATATTAGTAAATATTCTCCGTATGCGATATGCATTTTTTTTTTATTTTGACTATAGCTATATTTAAGGTATATTCCCATTTAATTTGTGTAACGTTAGAATTTACTAGATAAGTAATTTGGTTCTCCGGTGCCATTTTCAAAATATAATTTTAAAAGCATAATTACAATGAAATGTTTAGCTATTTTGAGGATGGTACCATATTTTTTTCGTTTTATACATGATTTGTAGTATTTGATTAGTTTGTGAGTAAAAACATAGTTTTTCTTATTCCCTGTTTTGTTGACTTTGAAGTAATTGGTTCATGCGATGCTATCCGAAATAATCGGTATGTATCATTCATATTTTATATGAAGCTTAAAATAGCTCTTAATGAACGAAATTAATACGCCTGGATTGAAAAATTCGGTTGTTTGTAAACATGTCAGTTGTGAAAATGTACAAGAAATAAAGAAATTGTGGTATAAGATAGAAATTTGAGTTTTATTCTTTTTTTTGTAGGACCACGCTTAGAGTGTGCATGTTTCGTTCTTGCATGATTTAGTGACATGATTCATTTAAAATTTTAAGAACCAAAAAATGTATGTGTAAGAATTAGATTAGCACTTTTAGGGTAGTAGTAAGTGTGTCATTGCAAAGTCAATTATATTCGATTAGTGGGAAATATGACAGTATGGATTTTCTATAATATTTCTTAAAAATTAAAAAAAATATACCTAGGAAATCTTTCAAAAAAGGATACATAAGGATTAAAATGGGGAAATACGAACAACAGCCAGGCTAAGGATGCACACCATGACATGTCACGCGTGTCTCGAGAAGTTTTGTACGTACAAATGACAAAAACATTCGATTTCGATTCTCTTTCACTGCTTTTTCAGTTTATTGTGCTCATCTTTGTATTAATAATAAAATATATAATTTGGTACCCCTCACATTTTAAGATCATTTACCGACACATTATCTACTCGTATTTATGTCGATATATCGAGTAATATCGACTATTATCTCGTCCTCAAAGAGGTACGAGATAATAGTCACGCAGAACTGTCAAAAGTTGATAATACTAAGCGCGTTTTCTCGACAACATTACCACAGATAATGTTTCGCGGTGTAAATATTATAATTAATATTTTTGAACTTTGAGTTTTTTTTTTTGAATGCCTAGGTACATTTTGACAGAACGAGTCGATAAAATGTCTCGCGTGCGCATCCTTAGCAGACGGATTCGCTGATTTCAATAACCTATTCTAAAATAGATGTTGTGTGATCTATGTGTAGTTTGTCTTACTGTTCGCATTATGTACTTTACCGTTTTGAAGCCTATCTCTGTATTAGCCGATCCGATTCCTAAAACATTGATTGTGAATACACTTTCCAGGCGGTACAGATTCATGGGGCGAATAGGATGAATTGTATTTTTTTTTCTTATCTAAATTCTGTCTTTAGTAATTTTAGATTTAGTAAATTTTAGTAATTTTCAAGTTATTTTATTCTCAATTTACTAAACTAAGCAGAAGTGTAGCCAAAATAGGGTTTTTTATAATCTAGCTGAGTAAATAGTAACAATGTTACTATCAGATTAATAGATGCATATCTTTTTCTCTAGAAATATTTTCGAAATGAAATAAGTGTTAGTATTAAACTTTGATGTCGTGGTAGCTTTTCTTGTTTTGTGTTGGTTTTTTTTTGTCGGCAGAACCTTTTATAATCTGTTATGACAATGATGAATGACACTTCTCACACGTCAATTAAACACTGTAAAAGAAATCACTGTCTAATTCACAAAAACACACAAAATTATATAAAAGTCGCTATGTCATGCTTCACAAGAAACATAACTCAGGCGTTACAATAATAATTTACATTAAGACAATTTGTAACTTTGATTATTTTCGTTTAGATTTATTAATTATTTGGATATTAGTCTCGTAGTTACAAGGTGAACATTAAATACAATGTCAAACACAATATTCTTTCATTTAGCACCTGACATAACATCCCACTATCACTGCTCTACAATATTTTATGACACTAACATGCCCTATTCAAATCTGACACTTTATTTAAGTCAATGTACATAAACGTCTTAATTATCGATGGTTAATCCAGCCACGCCCATTTACAATAATGGCTTAAGATAAAACGTGTGTGCGCGACTGTACCTACTTATATTTCTACAGCCCTAGTCACTTCTAGTCTCATTGTAGTTATAAAAAACAATTTTATTATAAATAGATCTACAAATAAATAGGTAAAAAATACTTACGATTGGGCGTGAAAGTAAGTTGAAACTAAAAACTCTTAATTATCTGTATTAAACTACTGGTACCGTCACTGGAAGCTTTATATTGAGATGACGTATCCGTTTCCGTCGATTTTCTACCAGTTTTAGTACTTTTTACCCTTGTGTTTCCGGCCAAGTGGCGCCACCTGGCGGCCGTGCGTCATTTTGCTTTGTAAAATGTATCGCGCCATCTTAGATTCATTGGCGTTTTGTATTCCGTCGAAGCAAGTTGTGTCCAGAGCTCTATCTCTGCCACGACTATTGCAAAAATATTTTAAATTATTTTATCATAAAGTGAAGGATT
Organism: Gandaritis pyraliata; assembly: GCA_947859175.1. Taxonomy (NCBI): domain Eukaryota; kingdom Metazoa; phylum Arthropoda; class Insecta; order Lepidoptera; family Geometridae; genus Gandaritis; species Gandaritis pyraliata. The sequence goes on along the minus strand of OX401877.1, from coordinate 911,250 downwards.
ATTTTAAAAGTGGAATTCTCCATACTTTTGTTCAGTGAATCTGTGCAAAGAGGAAAGAACTGTAAGTACCCTCTTTGTTAATAGTTGTACGTGATTAATTCTTTTAACGGTTTTTCCGTTCGGATCATGTACCTACATAAATTATTATTTTAAATTGCCAGTTTATTACGGTATATTTTATTGTGCAAAAATTAAACGTATTTCTTTTGCAGAATGGATAGTAATGATAAGCCACCAGCTGTGGCTGGTCCTAGTGGGACTCGCAAGCGTGTTCGAAGCTGCTCCAGCAGCAGCTCCACCAGCAGTAGCTCATCGAGCTCTTCTTCTGTGAGCCACCAGTCGGGCAGAAAGCGACGTCGCCACCAGCGCCGCAAGAACAAGCGCGCACGCCGTCGTTCGGACCCTAGGATGAACAAACTAGTCCAGGATATGGGTGAGCTACAAAATATGGTTGCCAATTTTATTACCAGCCAATCTGGTAATGTGGCTACTGCTTGTCATGATGAGGCTTCTATTTGCTCCGAAGTTAGTGGAGAGCTTTACGAAAACCATAACGTCACGGACGAACCACGTCTTGACTGTGAAGGCCTAAATCAGAGCAGTGACTTTACTTTTGACATCGAGACTAAGCTGAAGGAACCAGCTGTTCCTAAAACCACCCAGGACTATTTAAAAAAGCTACTCGAGGTTCAGCGTTTAGGTAGTACCTCTTGGTCTGAGGTTAGATACGCTGATACTCAAAAAGTGTATAACCATGCTCCAGGTTTCATAGACTTGGAAACAAACGAAGAGGTAAAAACGTATGATACCTTACGTCATCTGGCGCACGCTGATAGGTCTTATGCGGCTTTGACGTATTGCATTCTAAAACAGAAAGAAACCTTGCAAGAAGGTATCCGTAATCTTCTCTCTTGGGCTAAGCATACAGACGTAAATTTTGACAATTTAAGCAGTAAAGTGGAAGAACTTTTTCAAAAAGGAGAACTGCATAAAGTTTCATCAGATCTTTTACAATTAGTTTGCGGCCATCGAGCCGAAAGTATCGAAATGCGCAGAGAGACTATTACGAGCCAAGTTAGAGACCCCTTAGTTAAAGCGTCGTTAAATAGAATACCCCCGTCTGCCACCTACATATTTGAGTCTGAACCTTTCACGGCTGCTCTGGAAAAAGCAGGGGGTGTCCGCAAGGCATTTTGGCCACTCAAATCTGATGGTTTCTCACAGGCGAAATCCAATCAGTCCAACAGCCGCCCCTCGCGGGGGCAAGGCGTTCGAAAGACCGTAGTTCCATCGCGTGGAAATCAATATACCCATAATGAACCTGGCCTCCCAACGCATATGCATGGTTGTAGCAACCCACCCTCGCGGGGTGGATGTTCCCATAACAATTTTCAGTACAGGGGCCAGACTTCAAATGTGCAATACGAGAACCATAACTACAATCATGGGAGAGGTTCATTTCACAACCGAGGCTCGCGGCCCGACCGTGGAAATAGCCGAGGACGCTCGCATGCTCCGAGAGGTTCTAGAGGAAACCAGAAAAGGTACAAACAATGACTCGCGATGTTTTCGAGCAGGTCAGTTAGCGCACTTCCACTCGCGGTGGAAGAAAATGGGAGCACCAGAAATTGTTTTAAAATTGATACAGGGTTATCGGATACCATTTTTTCAAAAGCCTCCCCTTATTTATCCGAGTATAAACCTAGGTCCCTTTCACACTCCTGTCTCTGCAGAGATGTCTGCCATTGTTTACAAAATGAAAGCACAGGGGGTTCTAAAAGTAGCTCGACACTCTCCCAGCTTTGTGTCCCCTCTGTTTCTGGTGCCCAAACCCGACGGGTCAGCCCGTCCCATATTCAACCTCAAAGCGCTAAACGACTATGTACTCGCCGAACCTTTTCACCTGATAAACATGTATCGCATTCCGGATTTTTTGCAACCAAACGACTGGCTATGCAAAGTAGATCTTTCTCAAGCATACTTTCATCTAAAAATAGCAAAGTCCCACAGGCGCTTTCTACGCCTTATATACAACAAAGAGCTGCTAGAAATGACTTGCCTTCCGTTCGGTTTGAGCACAGCTCCCAAAACATTTTCCATACTAACAAATTGGGTGGCTCAGACATTACGAGAAAAATGGAATGTCAGAATTCTTGTATATCTCGACGATTACTTGATAGTACACCAAAATGCAGACATACTTCACGAACATGTCAAGCTCGCAGTTCAGACGTTGAAAAATCTGGGGTGGGTAGTCAATTTCGAGAAATCTGTCCTCAACCCTCAAAAAAGCATAATATACCTCGGCATACTGTGGAGACCCTGGGACAACCTGAAATCCCTACCCAAAGAAAAATCCACCAAAATAGTTCAAAAAGTAGATCAAGTCCTCAAACAAAGAAAGGTAACCGTAAAAGACTTGCAGAGGATAATAGGACTTCTAAATTTTGCCAGCTTTGTTGTTCCTCGAGGACGACTCAACCATCGACAATTGATAATGTTCATCAATGCCTTACCAGACCCGTCGACAAAGGCCTACCCAGTACCAGAAAGCGTTCTCAAAGAACTGGTTTGGTGGACTCAGAACTCTCATTTATCAACACCGCTACATTACCCGCCACCGGAGAACTTTTTGACGACAGATGCTTCAGATCAAGCTTGGGGAGCACAACTGAACGATTTGGCTCTCTCGGGCGGTTGGTCGCAGGAAGAACAAGGTCTACACTGCAACCAGAAGGAGATGCTGGCCATTCTATATGCCATTCAAAGTCAAGTCGACGTGCTAAGTCGCAGCTCTGTTCTAATTCAGTGCGACAACAAGACTGCGGTTGCTCATCTGCGAAAAGAAGGAGGTACGAAATCAATTCCGCTTATGGAAATAACTTATCGAATTTTGAGTTTGCTAGATCAACATCACATTCACTTCAGCACACACTATATCCCAGGCCGGTACAACAATCATGCAGACCATCTGTCACGTCATCGTCGCCCTCCAGAGTGGCATCTTTTACCGGCCTGTGTGGACATAGTGTTTGCAAAGTGGGGAACCCCAGTACTAGACCTGTTTGCGTCAGAGACCGCGCATGTAGTCCACAATTATGTGTCCCGAGACCTGAGGGACCGCCAAGCTTTGTTTCACGACGCGTTCAGTGTTCCATGGAATTACCCACTCGCATGGGTGTTCCCACCACCGTTTCTAATCCCCAGAGTCTTAGCTCACCTAAATCAGTCAACGGGAATATTCCTCGTAGTAGTTCCCCGGTGGGAAATGGTATTTTGGCGAGCCGACCTCAAAGCCCGAGCTTTGGCAGCACCGTTGACGCTGAAAAACCTCAAGAAACATCTAGTCGACACATCGACGGGGTTTCCACCTCCAAAGGTCGAGGAGATAACTCTCGAAGTATGGAAATGTGGGGGTGGTCAGAGGATGTAACTACATGGAACACAGAACAGCTATCGTTACTTAAAAATTCCTGGCGGAAGTCTACTCGTAAAACATACCAGGTGGCTTGGAATCGTTGGATTTCTTGGTGTAACTCTAAAAATTTTGACGTAAAAAAGCCTACGGGATCGCAATTAGCACAATTTCTTTCAGATTTACACTTGATTAACAAGCTATCGTACAATACGATTGTTTTACATAAATCTGTAGTCTCTACGTTATGTAACGCTGACACGTCCAGTCTTTTAAGCTCTCATGTTTTGGTTAAGCACATTTTAAAATCAATAGCTCTGAAAAATCCAAAAATCTCCAAGTCACCTGTCTGGGACGTCAGTAAACTTATTTCATTTTTAAAGGACTATACAGTAGACACGAGTAGTATGTTTCAAATATCGCGTCACACCGCTATACTTCTATTACTTTGCTCAGGAAGGCGCATCCACGACCTGACCTTACTCTCTATAGATCCTACACACTGTATTAGATCAGATGATAGTATTATATTTTGGCCTGTATTCGGTTCAAAGACCGACTGCAGTAACTATAGACAGTCTGGTTGGAAGTTATTATTAAATAATGATCATCCTAACTTAAACCCTTTATTGTGGATTGAAAAAACTATAACATTATTAAATGAAAGACGTAGCACAGCCAAATCATCTAATTTATTTGTTACAGTAAGAGGTATCGCTAAACCCGCATCACGCACTGTGATAGCAGGCTGGGTCAAAACTTTGTTTAAACAGGCAGGCATTACAGCACCTCCAGGAAGCGTTCGATCTGCGGTTTCTTCGAAGAGTTGGTTGGAGAATCATCCTCTTGACGAAATCTTGGCCCGAGGGAATTGGCGATCAGCTAATACTTTCCAGCGGTTTTACAGACGAGAGGTTATGAGCGGCAATCAATCTGAAAGTATAACGCAACTATTTAAAGCAATAAATTAATATACAAATGTATGTGTAAAATACGATTAAGTATGATGATTATAAATTACTTATGATTTCTGATTATAGCAAAATAATTATAGCTTGTTATTATTATTATTTATGTAATTAAAATATTGTTAATGAATATTATACACTTACTGTTGCATAAGTTGGATTTTTATTGTTCTGTAAATCACATTTACTAAAAATAAAAATTTAATTATTATTATACTTACGGCTATATAATTAAATGTCACATTGGCGCTAGGTTACCTAATTTAACAAGTGGCGACACCAGGCGATAACAAACAGGTCTCAATATAAAGCTTCCAGTGACGGTACCAGTAGTTTAATAGCAGCGTTTTACCTGAAATAAAACGCATATTAAAATACTTACCTCACTGGAAGCTTTCACTTTTATCTCTGCCTGGTGAAATTGAGCCAATGAATCTAAGATGGCGCGATACATTTTACAAAGCAAAATGACGCACGGCCGCCAGGTGGCGCCACTTGGCCGGAAACACAAGGGTAAAAAGTACTAAAACTGGTAGAAAATCGACGGAAACGGATACGTCATCTCAATATAAAGCTTCCAGTGAGGTAAGTATTTTAATATGCGTTTTATTTCAGGTAAAACGCTGCTATTTTCTTATAAATCTACGTTCCTTTCAAATTCTTTAATAAGACGACTTAAACTTCAGAGGATTAAATTATCAACTAATATTCAATGAACAACTTATTCTATAGACCCAATAGTAAAAACGGGTACGATAAATATAACTTGTTCCATCTTTGCCAAGTAGGTAAGTAGTACCTAGTCACAACTAACGTAGGTATCCAGGGGCGAGTACGAGTTGACTATGTACAAAACGGTGTCAAACGTCTGACGCCGAGCACACCGGTGTGCGCTGCTTGGTATGGAAACACTGAGCGGGAGCTTGACAAAACCAAGCTTCTCAAAAAATCCGCTCAGTGTTTCCATACCAAGCAGCGCACACCGGTGTGCTCGGCGTCAGACGTTTGACACTGTTTTGTACATTGTCAACTCGTACTCGCCCCTCTGATCTTCTTAGGTTTTTTGGTACCTAAATTTTGACCTAGTATTTCAGATTGCACTAATTTAGTACTAAATGATGGCATATTCAAAAATCTAGAATGTTCTATGTGTATGCTGGGGACATACACATCTATTTTTGGTCGAATTAGAGGTAAGCTTTTTCCGTACAACAGTACATGCGCAATCATTGTCGCAACAAACTTCAGAGGGATAAAGATCCGTTGTGCGTACTGATTTTTTTTTAATTCTGTCGGTTTTATAGAAAGAATTGTTTATACTGATGGGTACTAAGCAAAAAGTTTTTAAGGGTGTATTTATTACATTTATATTTTGCCTCTAAGTAGCAAAAAAAAGCTCTATTAAATTGCTCAATACTCATTCAAATCATGAAAAATTTATCACTACAAAATATCATTTACATTCAAATTCTTTACATGAGGGAAAGAGATAGGTTAATCACGTAAGTACATGTCATAAAATACCTACGTTTATATTTTACGTTTTTGTTATAGTTATAAATTGTAATTAGGAAAAAGAAGTTATTTACATAGCTGCACTTGAAACGCGAAATGATGTAAATTGTATAGAAATAAATAATGGTTTTTCGATATAATGATTTTCATTTAAATCTGCCCAATCCATTTAACAAATATCGACTAGTCTAGGTATGTAATCTCGATGGAGATAAAAAAATAAGGCAAATTAAAATCGCGCAATAATTTGAATTTCCCGCGAAAAGTTGACGATTGAAAAGGTCTAGCTAGTTCATTCAATGATTTTTCAGTTCATTCGTAGGTAGCGAGATAGGGCTTGCGGCATGCACCAAACAAAACGGGGCTTGTCCGGACTTCCGTAAACCGTACGGTCAATCAATCAATCACTGATACATTTATGAAGTTTATTGGAGTTAAAGCTCTAAGTAGATACTCAGCTGTAGGTAGTAATATAACTAAAATCTTGTTAGTATTTTGCAAGTTTAAATAAAAATGAGTTTGATTTGAAAGCAAAGTATGTTTTCAGATAGTAGGTAGGTACAGCTTTGGAAAAATGAGTAAAAAAAGTTGAGGGCGCCACTGTCTTTGCAATAAATCAATTCGTAATTTTTTTGTATGGAAATGAATGAACGAGATATTTAGTTTCGTTTCAAGATGTTTTCGCCAAGCTGTAGGAAGTTTTTAATTGAAACCGAAATAGTTTCAGATATAATGATGAATTGACCTTCATTCCATCTACGAAATACCCGTAGGTAACAGTTTAGAAAACAATCTGATAGTTGATGATGATGATTATGATGATTCATCCTGGCCGGTTTCGGCGACATCACTAAACCGGATGTTACTAGCGCCACTAAGCGGATAAGGTTGACAACGGCAAATTGCCAAAAAGTCAAAACTACTCATTCATTCATTGTTCATTCAAAACAACTACGTAATGGTGGCTGCCGTGCGCTGCCGTGTGTACTCATTGCCGACAACATAATTTCTTGTAAAAAAAATATCTGGAAAACTTGAAAAAACTAAAGTTAACTTTACGGAGCTTTCATGATTCAAACCTAAGGTAAACCAATGCTTTTTACATCCCTAACTTTACCGAAAGCTCAAAATCGTAGGACTGATTGAAAGATTTTCATAAAATGGCGGCCTGAAATAACTTTTTGAGGCCAGATTTTAATCCAACTTTGACGTGTTTGATTTCATAGGGTGGTAACAGTTTTGAATAATTGGTAGAACTGATAAGAATGTAAATAAACACTGGTGATAGATGGCCGTGAAAAATATTACTCTAATATTTTTTACATCTAATTATATAACTCTAATCGTCCTACTTAGGCCCAAACGTAACTTACCTACCTACCTGATTTCTGATTGCTTTACTTATAAGATTCACATGAATATTTTGAATTATTTTAATTATGGTAAGCATGGCACATAAAACTTTTATTTAAAAATGTTACTACAGATTTTACATAACTTTTAATCTCACTAGAATCACTACAAACACTGGTGCAGTTGATGAGTGAATCGCTTAGACCTTTTCTTCAAGGAAAAGTTGCATCCAGCTACGTTTCAAATCATCATTTCATCGTGATTTTTTGCTCATTGAGTTACCTATAGTGACTCGTTGAGAACTTTTAGCAGATGACCAGGTTTTATTTAACTCTTTCAGGATGGCACAGCGGTGCATAGTTTGTGAAACGAATGGACCATTCGAGAATGATTTTATCCAAGATGTCTTCGATGAGGATGTAAGTCCTATTTTAACACACTTAAAAAAAAGAGGAGGTTGAATATCAGAACTCCATTATTGATAAACTGATTTGAAAAAATATTTTTTATCTGAAAGAATAAACTTTTAGGATGGTCCTGTAGAGATTTTATCAAAATCGGTTCAGTAGTTTGGTTTTTATATCAAAGTAAATGTAATAAATATGTCATCCACATACACGAAATTGCTTATTTTGCTTTCCTGTGACTTTTCAGTGATGTTTACGGTCACTAAAACATTTCCAATGAACTGCCATCATCATCAGATGATGAAACTGGAACGTAGCCGAAGTCTGTTACCCCAGTTATTTAAACTTATAAATTACAAATACAAATAAAATTTATTGTCATCAAAAGGTATAGGTAAATTATTCATCATCATCATTCATTTATTTTTTTAATCCAGTCTACAAACTATGTTGTATTCCAAGTTTCATCTGACCAGTAGTTTTTGCGTGAAAGAGTAACAAGCATCCATACTCACAAACTTTCGCGTTTATAATATTAGTAGGATTATAAAAAAATGTTTTTCAGAACACATGCTCCAGCGGTCGGAAGCTCTTGGAAGTCCTGTGTGAAATAATTGACACAGATCTGGATGAAGTCTCAGTTGACACTAAGATACTCTGCCAAGAATGCCATAAGATGTGTCTGAATTATGAGATGTATAAATCTAAGTAAGTTTTAAGTTACCCGATAGGTGGGAGACCATCTGCACACGGTCAGCGACTAAGGGGTCGGCCAAGAAAGCGTTGGCGGGACGATCTAGACGCCTTCGATGGTGGAAGGAGGCTCAGGATAGGGAGTATTGGAAGTCTCTGGGGGAGACCTTTGCCCAGTAGTGGGATGAGACAGGTTAATTAAAAAAAAAGTTTTAAGTTAGCCTGAAGCCAGGAGTGGGTGCATACGGGTTAAATAGATAGAAGCTTTAAGTTAGGTATTGATGAAACGGTTTAACTAGTTACCCATGCCTCGATGTATGAGATTCTGCAGTGTCTGGGACATTTTAGATGAAGTAGGCTTGTACTGGAGTGGAGACACGTTTAGGCAAGCGTAGTGTAGGACGCCCTCCGAGATGGGGAGCGAAATGTAGCGCTGACACTGGATGAGAGGAGCCGAAGACCGAGCTGTGGTGCATCTAGGGACAAACCTATGTCCAGCAGTGGACCAATATAGGTTGATGATGATGATGATGATGACGAGGCTTTTAGCACTTGTACCATCTCAGCCCATCCAGCCTTATCCATAGGAAAGACAAGACCATGGAATAGCATATCATTCTGTATTCTTACTCTAAAGTGGGTTATGGCCATTTCATACCTTCCTCGTGTTAATGAGAGATTTTTATAAGTGTTACAAACTGGGATCCATCCTCAGGGTCTGATGATGGCAGCTATGGTGAAGAGAATCTATTTTTTAAATTAATTTTGTTGTTTACAGTGCATCGATCCTAAAAAGGAAGTTGTCCGAGTTGTATAACTCACAAGAAAAAGCTTCTATCACAAGCACGGTCACAGAGCCAGCCAATAATGCTTCTCCTAAGAAAACTACTAAAGGTAACATATTACTTCTTCTAACCACACAACTGATAAAGAAAGGGGTGTTATAAGTTTTAAAAGTGAGTTAGTGGCCAACTCTAGTGACGGAGTTTTTAGACCGCCTTAGGCCTCCGTCGTGGCTTAACGCCTGCTAGAGCTGGGACAGTTGAACGTGCCCTCCGTAGCACGGAAGCGCTCAGATGCAAATGCTATTAGCGGTCACCCATCCCGATAGTGTCAGCGCAGAAAGTCGCTCAACATGAAAAGTATCTAAAAAGTTTGTGTGTTTGTTTGTGTGGTCAAGTCTTCCAACTTTCTTTTATACACCCACCAAGAACAAACATTTGTGTTGTGCGTGGCAAACATAGATGTTTGTTCTATGTCTGGGTGTTACTATGTATTATAAGTATGTATTTACAAAAAAAAAAGTATATAAGTATTCTATCAGCATCTAGTTCCCATATTACAAGCTTTGCTTAGTTTGGGACTAGAGGGCGTTGTGTGAAATGTCCATGAATATTTATTTTATTTATTATTTGTTATAGGAAGGTTTGTGGTACCAGCCTCGAAATTACAACCATTGCCGGCTGATTATCAGCTAAATCTGGGGAAAATAGCCGCCATGACGAATCCTAAAAGGCTTGTAAGTACACATAAGTTTTATTTTAGAATCTAACTTCATCTGCGTCATCATTCGTCTTCATTCATTCTTCATCATTTCACTCTTGTTAGGGTTAAGCTCGCCTTTGTAAATGTCATCTATTTCTGTCTTTTGTTTATGTCCTGTGTTGTGTGCAATAAAGAATTAAGAATCTGCGTTTCTCTAACTTTTTTTTAATTTTTTTTTTTAATTTATGAGCAAGCGTTTTTCCGCAATCTTACCCTACTTAATATTAATTGATTTACAAATAAGATTACATACTGAAAACAAATTTTGATTTAAATAAAACATAGCTTATGGCATTTGGAGATAGTGTAGCTATCAATCGGTAAAATAATTTTGAAAATTGATTCAATCGTTCCAAAGATTGCCTACTACAAGCAAAGCTACATACTTCACCTCTATATAAATAAATATATATTTACAGTCATTACAACTAAATGATAGGAATTAGTCGACGGCCCACCTGATGTTAAGCGGTTACCTCTGCCTATAACAATGTAGTTGTAAATAAATAATTTTATTTTATTTTTAACCCCCGACGCAAAAACGAGGGGTGTTATAAGTTTGACGTGTGTGTCTGTGTCTGTCTGTCTGTCTGAGGCAACGTAGCGCCGGAACGGATGAACCGATTTTGATTTTGTTTTTTTGTTTGAATTAATCGGGAGTGTTCTTAGCTATGTTTGATGAAAATCGGTCCAAGATTCGGGGACTTTTTAATTTTTTAATATAATTACTTGTAGATTATAATCATATTTTTATTTTACAGACGCCAAAACCGCTTGTCAACCTCAAGATGACAATAGGTAACTCCATCCTAACAAAAAGTCTAGCCACATCAACGGTCAAAGTGCTCCAACCCGATGAACTATCAGAAGACACAAACACTATCAATATTAGTGAATGGAATGTCAACAGTTTGCCGAGTGAAATATTCTCTACAAATGATCAAAGTGAAAATGCGGAGAATAAGAAAATCGAGATTGATGAAGGTAAAAAAACACTAGAAATTAAGACTTCTTCTTCTTCTCTTATATATGGCCTCTGTCCGTCATTTCGACAGACAATTTTGCCAATGTCAAGTGGATTATTTGAAATAAGTTTAGTCACGTCAAGTCGTTAAAAATCTGTTATAAATTCGTCAAAAATTACTGACAGGCGTCACAGCTCAGTCGGTAATAGCTCTGCCTTCCGTGCTGTGGGTCGTGGGTTCGATCCCCACTGAGAACAAACATTTGTGTGTGTATTGTAAGATTTTAATTTCATTTTTGTTATTTCAGATGTCGAAATAGTTCCAGAAACTCAAAATGACCCCATTCTGATAGATTCGTCATCTATAAAGGTAAATAATCTATCTACTTAAACGTGTACTATGAAACGGGACATGATTTAGATGAAGTAGACTTGTAGTATAAGACGATTCTAAATGATTCTTGTGATTTTATTGAATAAAGAAATTTTGACTTTGTATGTGTTTACAAAAAATATATAGGTATGTATAAGTAAGTATTCTATCAGCCAATCTAGTTCCCATATCACAAGCTTTGCTTAGTTTGAGACTAGAGGGCGCTGTGTGAAATGAACATGAATATTTATTTATTTACCTATTTAATATGGAACCTATATAGTGCGAAAAATATTTTATATTATTGTTAAATTATTTTTATTTTATTTCAGACTGAAACTGCAGACGATACACGGTACATACATTCTGAGAATTACGAATTGTTACTCGATGAACAGGATGCTGACGAACAGCAACGTAAGTAGAAAAAAAACTAAACTAAAATAAATATTTAAAAAAAAGCTAAAAATATGGTATATTAAAAAAAAACAATATGAGGATTTTTGTCCAAAAATCCTCTGCTAGCAATAAATAAATAAATATTCATGGACTTTACACACAACGCCCTCTAGTCCCAAACTAAGCAAAGCTTGTGATATGGGAACTAGATGCTGATATAATACATATATACTTTTTTTTTGTAAATACATACTTATAATACATAGTAACACCCAGACATAGAACAAACATCTATGTTTTCCACGCACATATGTTTGTTCTCAGTGGGGATCGAACCCACGACCCACAGCGCGGAAGGCAGAGCTAATACCGACTGATTCTAAATGATCCTTCTGATTTTATTGAATAAAGATATTTTGACTTTGAGTCTGTGACGCCTTTTGTTTTAAAAGTAATAAACTATTTGCAGATACAATTTTAGTGGATAGTAATGGTTCAATATTGGAAATGATGTCCGGACAGAAACTAGTTTACGAGAACGGACAACTCTCACTTGTGGAAGACAATGATGATGATGAGGATGAACAAGGTAAACCACAATACACTTACAATTTAGATGTATTCAAGAGGAGAATGTATAGATTGCTTCTAGGCAAATGTGGTACATCGTCGACCGCATCGTCACTTAACATCCGGTGAGGTTGCGGTCAAACGTTTGCTTATAATCACAGGCACATGAGACTTAGTGGTTACCACTTAACTATATTTATATTTAGTTGTTGTTAAGTACTTGAATAGATCTGGATTACAATGTTAGTTTTAATTTACTTAGCTTAATTTTAAGTTAACTGTTACATTGTGAATGTTGTGTTCGCCTATAATTGGTGTTTGCACTAGACATAACACTAGATAGATAGATAGAAGATAGAAAATAGTTTATTGCACACCTTAACCTAGGGACTACTATAACATACAAAACAAAACTTAACTAATTGTACAATGGGCGGTCTTATCGCTAGTGAGCGATCTCTACCAGACAACCATGGACGGAAAGGACTGCGAGGTAATAAACTAGGGGTGCTATCTAAAGATAATAAATATTTCAAAAAATATTGAAACTTAGACACTATATAATTTTATGGCAAACAATACTTATAACATACAAAATATACCTAATACATACAAAGCAAAGAATAATAATAAAAATATAATGTTGTTTCTGTGCACAACACTGTTGTGCATCCTATTAATAAATAAATAAATAAACATCAGGTGGGCAATTTGTATAACAAGAAATTGTTTTCAGATTCTAACGATGAAGAGTCGCAGATAGAACTGCAAGTATCTGGTGACGAGGAGACTGCGAATGCTATCATAGCCGCCGCACAAGAACAAGGTAACAAAATATGTTATTTTGATCACCATTTGATTGTATATTATACAATCAAATGTTTATTTGATAGAAATATGGTTACAAAGTCCTTATGACTAGGTTTATAAACTATACATTACAAACTATACAAACTATATTGACAGGCGTCACAGCTCAGTCGGTATAGCTCTGCCTTCCGTGCTGTGGGTCGTGGGTTCGATCCCCACTGAGAACAAACATTTGTGCGTGGAAAACATAGATGTTTGTTCTATGTCTGGGTGTTACTATGTAATTATAAGTATGTATTTACAAAAAAAAAGTATATAAGTATTTTATCAGCCATCTAGTTCCCATATCACAAGCTTTACTTAGTTTGGGACTAGAGGGCGTTGTGTGTAAAGTCCATGAATATTTATTTATTTATACAAGGTGTAACATACTGTCCCTATAAGCCGAAAAGGGGATTATTCTGACCAAACAAGTGAATAGATTGGCATGTGCAAAAGTTGAATACAACATGTTTAAAATTTCAATTTTTTTTGTATCTTAGAAATTTGCTACAACTAAGTATTTGTTTAGTTTGCGTATGTATCCAGCCTGTTAGTACACATGCACACGCACCCTTCTATCACGTCGCACTCACACATAGACTCTTTAACGCGTGTGCAATGCTATTTTTAAAGAAAGTTTAAAACGCTTCTACATTTAATTTATCTATTTAATTATAAGTATGTATTTACAAAAAAAAAAGTATTTAAGTATTCTATCAGCCATCTAGTTCCCATATCACAAGCTTTGCTTAGTTTGGGACTAGAGGGCGTCGTGTGTTAAGTCCATGAATATTTATTTATTTAAAGTCGTATAACAAACGTTCTCCATGACACGTAGGATACCCCCTTTCGGGCTTATTGAGACATTATGTTACACCCTGTGTAAGCGGTGCAGAGCCTGGTATGATGGTATAGCAGAGAAAACGAAGGAAACTTTAAAAATTACTAGATATATTGGAAAAGAAAAAACTAAGGCTGCCAAGGCGTGTGCGGCGTGCGCGGGGCTCGTATTACCGACGATGACAGACTGATTGGTGGGTACTTTTTGAATCCTCTTCTAATGCTTTCCCCGCGCCCCGCGTACCCCTCTCGCGTCTAGGATACACACATTTTTGGTAGGCAAAAAGGTAGGTAGGCTAGGTAGGCACTCCTAGGCAAACATTAATATTTTAGCTAGTACTTATATATAACTAGCAGTTACCCGCGACTTCGTACGCGTCTACAGTTTCCGTCTTCATTAAATAAATAAATAAATAATTCAGGGACATTTCACACAACACCCTCTAGTCCCAAACTAAGCAATGCTTGTAATATGGGAACCAGATGGCTGATGGCATTATATTATCTGTGCGTGTACCGAGCGGATACTTTGAGAAACTTGACATTACACTGCACTCGTACTGGAATGTCAAACGCTAGTTGTTAGACCTAAGAGGTAGTACTACGCACTGTCAAACTGACGTGACATGACATGACAATGAAATCCTCTTGCCAATTGGCGCTGCTAATCCTTTTCGTTCATATTATCCTGTAGATCCTGATAATTATTCGGGATAAAAAGTAGCCTATATGTCAATCCAGGTTACGTACTATATATATGCCAAGTTTCATCCAAGTTGGTTCAGTAGTTTAGACGTGATTGAAACACAAACATCCAAACATCTAAACTTTCGCATTTATAATATTAGTAGGATTCGCGTCGCTAACACCCTGTAAAGAAAGAAAGAAAGAAAGAAAAAGCTTTATTTGACAACACATCGTAATACAAACATAAAACAAAAGTACCTGTATACACATAATGATGATAAAGTATTGTTAATGTTCCAGGCGGTGCGTTTATAAAGGTGGAGAGTGGTGAGATGTACCGCGTGAAGTCAGTCGCGAGTGCGAGTGCGAGTGCGAGTGCAGCGAGCGCGGCGGACACGGCGGCGCTGCTGGTGGCGCGGGACGGACACCTCTACAAGTGTCTCGTGTGCGACAACCGACGGGGTAACTATCCGCATTACCTTACATTTTACGTATACTACAAATAAATAAATAAATATTCAGGGACATTTCACACAACACCCTCAAATTCAGGTTTTGACAAAGTCAAAATTTCTTTATTCAATAAAATGACAAGGATCATTTGACCTTGACAGGCGTCACAGCTCAGTCGGTAATAGCTCTGCCTTCCGTGCTGTGGGTCGTGGGTTCGATCCCCACTGAGAACAAACATTTGTGTGCAAAACATAGATGTTTGTTCTATGTCTGGGTGTTACTATGTATTATAAGTATGTATTTACAAAAAAAAAGTATATAAGTATTCTATCAGCATCTAGTTCCCATATTACAAGCTTTGCTTAGTTTGGGACTAGAGGGTGTTGTGTGAAATGTCCCTGAATATTTATTTATTTATTTAGAATCGTCTTATATAACTAGATGATTCTAGGTGCCAGTTCCACGCGACCAGTATATATTTGTAAACAGGGTGTAACATAATGTCCCTATAAGCCCGACAGGGGGGTAATTATTTATTTTATTTAGAGCATCTAACAGGAAATCATAATTATCAAGTACATTCTTAAATCTAAAGTAGTAGGGAATGCTTTGTGTTTCCTTAATTACAGGACGCCACGGCGTGCGCAAAATAAACTCAACCAAACTAACTATTATAAGTTAATTTTTAAGTTTTTGTATATCACCTGAATTCTTTGTGTGTACAATAAAGTATTATCTATCTATCTATCTAAACTAAACAAAGCAAATTAATAATAACTAGTGATTGGTTCTAGTATTCTACACATCATGGCGAACAACGTTTGTTCTACGACTTTAAGTGTTTCGAAGTTTTCATGAAAAGAGTCTTAAAGTTTCCTTAAAAATAACATTGCGCAAGCTTTAAAATGTCTATGTGTGGGTGCGACGTGATAGGAGGGTGCGTGAGCATGTGTATTTGGGACGCTGTGTGAAATGTCCGTGAATATTTAATATGCGTAGCTTTTTCGCATTTTCATGAATGAAATACTTCAAAATATTTAAAGTCGTAGAACAAAAGTTCGCCATGACGTGTAGAATACCCACCTTTCTGACTTATAGGGACATTATGTTACACCCTGTATAGGAACTAAATTGCTGATTAATATTATCCTATCCTACTAATTAATAAACATATTATAAATGCGAAAGTTTAGATGTTTGGATGTTTGTGTTTCAATCACGTCTAAACTACTGAACCAACTTGGATGAAACTTGGCATATATATAGTTCGTAACCTGGATTGACACATAGGCTACTTTTTATCCCGAATAATTAACAGGATCTACAGGATAAAATGAACGAAAAGGATTAGCAGCGCTAATTGGCAAGAGGATTTCATTGTCATGTCATGTCACGTCAGTTTGACAGGGCGTAGTACTACCTCTTTGGTCTAACGACTAGCGTTTGACATTCCAGTAGGTACGAGTTCGGTGTAATGTCAAGTTTCTCAAAGTATCCGCTCGGTACACGCACAGATAATATAATGTACACAAAAACTGTAGACGCGTACGAAGTCGCGGGTAACTACTAGTGTTTAATAATTTTAATTACAGGGCCAATAAAGATGACTTATACGTGTGATGCAACGAATATGGTGAAGCATATGAAGAACCAACATTCAGCGAAAGTGTACATTTGCGCTATATGCGGGGTCATCATACGAAACCGGTCTGGATATGCAACACATATGGGTGAGATCACTTCTGAGATGAGATTATTCATATTCATGTTCATGGACTTTACACACAACGCCCTCTAGTCCCAAACTAAGCAAAGCTTGTAATATGGGAACTATATGGCTGATAGAATACATATATACTTTTTTTTTTGTAAATACATACTTATTATACATAGTAACACCCAGACATAGAACAAACATCTATGTTTTCCACGCACAAATGTTTGTTCTTGGTGGGGATCGAACCCACGACACACAGCACGGAAGGCAGAGCCATTACCAACTGAGCTGTGACGCCTGTCTTATGTGTCTGAGATTTATTTAGTACCAATTTATAGTAGTCACAACGGATCTTTGTCCGTCTGAAGTATTTGCGCAGAAACCCGACTATACCGTTCTCGAAAATCGAATTCGCAGTTTTTGTATGGAGAAAAATGGTTTTTGTTTCATTCACTATTATGAGATATAGAAAAGACCTTGATTTTCAAGAATCAAATAATATAAATCGCTGTCTCTGGGTTTAGTTTTAAAACAATATAAGCTGAATATAATATAATATAATATGAGCTGTGACAGGCGTCACAGCTCAGTCGGTAACGGCTCTGCCTTCCGTGCTGTGGGTCGTGGGTTCGATCCCCACTGAGAACAAACATTTGTGCGTGGAAAACATAGATGTTTGTTCTATGTCTGGGTGTAACTATGTATTATAAGTATGTATTTACAAAAAAAAAGTATATAAGTATTCTATCAGCCATCTAGTTCCCATATCACAAGCTTTCCTTAGTTTGGGACTAGAGGGCGTTGTGTGTAAAGTCCATGAATAATTTATATTTATTTATTATTTATTTAATATTTGTTATCATTTTCAAATTGTTTTTAAATTTGACAGCGGAGCACGCAAAGCAACTCGGAATTACAAAATCTCGATCGTACGATTGTGAGATTTGTAAGAAGAGTTACACATCGCGCACTTTGTTGCAAGAACACAACAATCTACACACCGGCAGCCGGCCGTATGCATGCCACATTTGCGAAAAAACATTTGCATCTAAATATACCAGACAGGCACATTTGAAAACACATCAGGTTGGTATAGAATTATCATTTTAAACAATTACATTACATCATAGAGCACGTCCTCTGATAATGTGTGTAGGACGTAACTATTTCATTCCCTCTCTCTATTAGACTATTACCTCTATTAGACATAGACAGTTATTTATTGATCACAAAAAACACAAGAAAAGAGGGCGTTGTGTGTAAGGTCCATGAATATTTATTTATTTATTTAGTTTATTTATATAGCACAGGAAAAGTAGGTATACAATAAAAAAAAAGAGATAAAAAGATAATTATTACAATTAATTAATTCACAAAAAATATTTAAAACAATAACAAGAGACATTTTAAGTAATAATAAATAATAATTACATATTTAATAATG
Source organism: Gandaritis pyraliata (assembly GCA_947859175.1). NCBI lineage: Eukaryota > Metazoa > Arthropoda > Insecta > Lepidoptera > Geometridae > Gandaritis > Gandaritis pyraliata. The sequence goes on along the minus strand of OX401877.1, from coordinate 893,055 downwards.
ATAATTGTCAATAAATTAAAATAAAATATAATAATATTTTATGAGTTTATTGTTTATTATAGCGACAAGCGTCACAGCTCAGTCGGTATAGCTCTGCCTTCCGTGCTGCGGGTCGTGGGTTCGATCCCCACCAAGAACAAACATATGTGTCCAAATAGATGTTTGTTCTACGTCTGGGTGTTACTATGTATCATAAGTATGTATTTACAAAAAGTATATAAGTATTCTATCAGCAATCTAGTTCCCATATTAGCTTTGCTTAGTTTGGCACTAGAGGTCGTTGTTTGAAATGTCCGTGAATATTTATTTAATGTTTTTTTTAATTGTTTTCAGGTCAGACCTCGTCCGTTTAAATGTAAAACGTGCGGAAAATCGTTCCTCTCGCAACAAAATCTGACACAACACGAGAAAACGCATCTGGGAATCAAAAGTTTCGTCTGTAACATATGTAGTATGTATAACTCTGTTTATTTCACTTATAAATCATACTAATATTATAAACGCGAAAGTTTGTAAGTAAAGAAGAAGAAGAATAAAAAGCATTTATTACGACACGAAGGTTAAAAACTAAACAAAAAACTTATACTAAATAGGGTTACATATGTAAATATGGATGTTTGTTACTCTTTCACGCAACTACTGGTCCGATTTGAATTAAACTTGGAATACATATAGTTCGTAGCCTGGATTAACACATAGGCTAATTTTTATCAATTGACTCAAATTTTATGAATTTATCAAATCATTTTATCGATATTATTTGGATCAGTTGAGCTATCTATAAATCGTTTGCAACGGTGTGTAGATAGCTCAACTGCTTCATGTGTATATTGTACATATTATATTTATTGTAAATACAGTATTAGTCATAAAAAAAATATCGATTAACTCTAATTTAATTTTTCGGAAAATCAATAGGATCAAACCGGACGCGGACAAAGTCGCGAACGGAAGCTAGTTAATTATAAAACAATTTGTTATATTTGACAGATAAAGCTTTTAGCACGCAGCACAGTTTGGAAGTACACGGCGTGGTGCACAGCGGACAAAAGAGCCACGTTTGTGACGTCTGCGACAAGGCGTTCGCAAGACGAGCGGAGCTGGGCGACCACATCAGAATACATACAGGTCAGACCTATTCACTAGTAGCAGTTACCCGCGACTTCGTACGCGTCCACAGTTTCCATGTACATTATATTATCTGTGCGTGTACCGAGCGGATACTCTGAGAAACTTGACATTACACCTCATTACACCGAACTCGTAACTACTGGAATGTCAAACGCTAGTCGTTAGACCAAAGAGGTAGTACTTCGCCCTGTCAAACTGACGTGACATGACATGACAATGAAATCCTCTTGGCAATTGGCGCTGCTAATCCTTTTCGTTCATTTTATCCTGTAGATCCTGTTAATTATTCGGGATAAAAAGTAGCCTATATGTCAATCCAGGTTACGAACTACATATATGCCAAGTTATATCCAAGTTGGTTCATTAGTTTTGACGTGATTGAAACACAATGTTGTTCGCCATGACGTGTAGAATATCCCCCCTTCGGACTTATAAGGACATTATGTTACACCCTGTATCCTACTAATAATATAAATGCGAAAGTTTAGATGTTTGGATGTTTGTGTTTCAATCACGTTAAAACCACTGAACCAACTTGGATGAAACTTGGCATATATGTAGTTCGTAACCTGGATTGACATATAGGCTACTTTTTATCCCGAATAATTAACAGGATCTACAGGATAAAATGAACGAAAAGGATTAGCAGCGCCAATTGGCAAGAGGATGATGTCATGTCACGTCAGTTTGACAGGACGTAGTACTACCTTTTTGGTCTAACGACTAGCGTTTGACATTCGAGTACGGGTTCGGTGTAATGTCAAGTTTCTCAAAGAAGTATCCGCTCGGTACACGCACAGATAATATAATGTACACGGAAACGGTACTCGCGTACGAAGTCGCGGGTAACTGCTAGTGAATAAATAAATTGTAATTGTGTGTTAAAGGTGAGCGTCCATTTGAGTGCGAGGTGTGCGGCGCCAAGTTCTCGCAGCGCTCGAACCTGCACTCGCACCGGCGCGCCACGCACCTCGACGACAAGCGCCACGCCTGCACAGACTGTCACAAACGATTCAAACGGAGAAGGTACATCATATTAAGGAGAGGGGTAATGCCAAACTACCCTCTCAACCATTCCTCTCAACCATTCCTCTCAACCATTCCTCTCAACCATTCCTCTCAACCATTCCTCTCAACCATTCCTCTCAACCATTCCTGTCCATCCAAAGGTTTTTTTGTTTGGAAGAGATCGCTTTTAGCGATAAGGCCGCCCATTATACTCTCTATGTTTATGTTTCTCTCTTTTATGTAATTTCTTTCTTCTGTGTGTGCAATAAAGATTGTCTATCTATTAGATATTTCTATCTATTATAGATATTCTATCTATCTTCTCGCTCGCACATTGCAACCTTTTTAATGATATAAACTCACTGAATGTAATAATGCTACATCGCAAAGCTTCACCATCTAGAGAATAACAATGCCAAAGGTTCAGCAAAAAATATAATTCTGATCTAAACAAGTTTTCTGTCAAAATTTGCATGAATGTTATCAATTTTTGTACAAATTTATTTTTGGAAGCCTATAGGACACTTTTAGATGGAGTATGCTTGTAGCATCTATACCACCTACACATACATGTCGGTAAAAAATCATAACCCACCTTATACTTCACCGTAGTTGGTTAAAAAACATTATTTTATGAATGAAACATTCCACTACTATTATAAATGTCAAAGTTTAGATGTTTGTGTTTCAATCACGCTGCAACTACTGGTCCGATTTGGATGAAACTTGGAATATTATAGTTCGTAACCTGGATTAACACAGGCTACTTCGGCTGTCCCAAACCAAAACCTAGTATGAGCCATTTTTTTTCTGTAGAATTTTCTTTACGACATCGTTTGTTTAATAACATGAACGATGTTGCAAAAAAACGTCTACAAAAAAAATGGTTTATACTAGGTTTTGGTTTGTGACAGCCGACTTTTCCCGTTTTTTTTTAAGTTATAAATAAACATTTCAAAGCATATTCATACTTAAACTTGGTAACCTGTATCTTTTAGTTTTTATTATATTTAATTTTTGCATGTCCTTTTATAGTCTATAAAAATTATCAGCAACTTATTTGCACGTTTGTAAAGCACGCTGTGTTCACTGTATTTAGAAACTAAATAAATAAATAAATATTCATGGACATTTCACACAACGCCCTCTAGTCCCAAACTAAGCAAACCTTGTAATATGGGAACTAGATGGCTGATAGAATACTTATATACTTTTTTTTTGTAAATACATACTTATAATACATAGTAACACCCAGACATAGAACAAACATCTATGTTTTCCACGCACAAATGTTTGTTCTCAGTGGGGATCGAACCCACGACCCACAGCACGGAAGGCAGAGCTAATACCGACTGAGCTGTGACGCCTGTCAAATTATTTATGTGCATGTTTCAATTTGTGAACCAATTAATAAAAAAAAAAGTTATTTTTTTTTTTTTGTAACTGCAAGTTTATAATATTGTAATGATAGATTGCTGCAGTACCACATAAAGGCGGCGCACACTGGCGAGCGGCCGCTCGAGTGCGAGGTGTGCCACTCCACCTTCGTGTATCCCGAGCATTACAAGAAACATCTGCGCATACACGGCGGAGAACGTCCCTACTACTGCGAGGTAACTACATTTATTTATTTTAGTTTAATTAGTTTGCCATTTAGTTTGCCACGTGTGTATGTACACGAAATTGCGTATTTTGCTTTCCTGTAACTTTTTAGTGGTGTTTAGGGTCACCAATCATTCCCAATGAACTGCCATCATCATCTGATGATGAAACTGGAACGTAGCCGAAGTCTGTTACCCTAGTTATTTAAACTTATAAATTATTCATCATCATCATTCATTTATTTTTAATCCAACCTACGAACTATGTGGTATTCCAAGTTTCATCTGACCAGTAGTTTTTGCGATCACTAGGAAATTCCCAATGAGCTGTTTGTGTTTCCTAAATCTTACTAATATTATAAATGCGAAAGTTTAGATGTTTGGATGTTTGTGTTTCAATCACGTCTAAACTACTGAAGCAACTTGGATGAAAGTTGGCATATATATAGTTCGTAACCTGGATTGACACATAGGCTACTTTTTATCCCGAATAATTAACAGGATCTACAGGATAAAATGAATGAAAAGGATTAGCAGCGCCAATTGGCAAGAGGATTTCATTGTCATGTCATGTCACGTCAGTTTGACAGGACGTAGTACTACCTCTTTGGTCTAACGACTAACGTTTGACATTCGAGTACGAGTTCGGTGTAATGTCAAGTTTCTTAAAGAAGTATCCGCTCGGTACACGCACAGATAATATAATGTACACGGAAACGGTACTCGCGTACGAAGTCGCGGGTAACTGCTTGTAATAAAATATTTAAACGTTATTTTCAGATTTGTGGCAAAGCGTTCAATTCCCGGGACAATAGGAACACGCATCGGTTTGTGCACAGCGACAAGAAGCCGTACGAGTGCCTCGAGTGCGGCGTCTCTTATATGCGCAAACGCATGCTGGTCGCGCACATGAACTCCAGTGTACGTAGATAAATATAAATAAATATTCATGGACATTTCACACAGCGCCCTCTAGTCCCAAACTAAGCAATGCTTGTAATATGGTAACTAGATGCTGATAGAATACTTATATACTTTTTTTTTTTGTAAATACATACTTATACTTATAATACATAGTAACACCCAGACATAGAACAAACATCTATGTTTTCCACGCACAAATGTTTGTTCTTGGTGGGGATCGAACCCACGACCCACAGCACGGCAGGCAGAGCTATTACCGAATGAGCTGTGACGCCTGTCAAAATACTAGTTACTAGATACTAGTTAACTAGATACTAGTTAATTTCACTTTTAAAACCATTAATCTAGATCTGACTATAAGAACTTTAAAGAACCATTTAAAAAATTTGATTTCTTGTAATAACTTCCTTCTTCTGCGTGGAAATGGAATCTGGTTATAGGAATGTCAGTGTAGCGATTCTGGTGCAAGCCGCCCTTAATAAACATTAATTTAAATTTAACATTTTCTTTTAACATTTTTGTGTGACAAACAGATTTTTGTTCTATATATGTATAGAACAAACAAACACATTGTGTTTACAAGAAAAAGTATATGATTATTTTTATCAGCAATCGAATTCCCATATCCACAAGCTTTGCTTAGTTTGGGACTAGAGGGCGTTGTGTGAAATGTCCATGAATATTTATTTATTAGACTTAGATTGGTTCGTTCGTATGACATGTGTTAGTGGGCAACTGGTGAGTTTAGGCCACCTTAAGGCCTCTGTCGTGGCCTCGGAAGCACGGAAGCGCTCAGATGTAAATGCTACTAGCGGTCACCCATCCAAATAATGACCGCGCAGAACGTCGCTTCACTTAGATAATCGGTGAAGATTGAGTAAGCAAGCCTAGCTACGAGGTGCTTCTAGATAGCTAAAATTCTACTTTTATTTCAGGGTCATTTAGCAGAGTCAATAGTTGTGAACCAACCTAGAGTTACAAAGGTCAATGAAAATGTAAGTATTATTTTACACCCCTTGATCAAAACTATTAAAAAACAGTTAAACTATGTGTGTGGCAAACATAGATGTTTGTTCTATGTCTGGGTGTTACTATGTATTATAAGTATGTATTTACAAAAAAAAGTATATAAGTATTCTATCAACATCTGGTTCCCATATTACAAGCTTTGCTTAGTTTGGGACTAGAGGGCGTCGTGTGAAATGTCCATGAATATTTATTATTTATTTATATATTACTTAGTTGTGAATAAGTGCTTGATTTTTTTCAAGAGTATATTATGTGCAACAAGCACATTGTCCACCTGATGTTAAGTACGCTTGCTTATAACAATGCATTGACTGAGCACATCCAATGAGAACGTGCTCTGTGAAGCACCACACTGAAACATGGTGTTAAGTGTATGTGCGTGTAATAGCATCGGCACCCATACCCTTCAAACCAGAACACAACGCGAGCATCACTGTGCAGCAGAAAAAAAAGACAAAGATCCGTTGTGCGTACTATACATTCTGATTATACTTAGTACACGCTTTTTACCTCTGACTACATCAATAAATCTGAGTGAATGTCTACCGTGCCTTATAAGTCTAGTTAGTAATAGTAATAGTTTATTTACCAAAACACTAGTTAGAAATAAAACATAGGTAGCAACAAAGGTAGGTACAAATAAATCTTACTTAGGTTTACCGGCGAAGGCCAAACTAAGCGTTGAGCTTGTATTTGTATATATTGTTTTATTGTTTGTATTTGTATTTGCTTGTTGTATTGTAGTTGGTTGATTTATTTCATTTTTTTATAAATAAATATGTAATAAAGATTTATTTTTGTTTCAGCTCTTTTCTGACAACCAGTCAAAGGTGGAAGTGATTGATACTGAAGAAAATGGTAATGTTTGATACTTATTTGATCACACAGAACAAACATCTATGTTAAGTATTATATTATATCAGCAATCAGCAATCTAGTTACCCTTGTACTTTGCTTAGTTTGGCACTAGAGGGCGTAGTGTGAAATGTACAAGAGTATTTACCCATTTATTTATGTTTGCCAACAGACAAATGTCTGTTCTGCGATCGAACCCACGACCCACAGCGCGGAAGGACGAGCTATACCGCACTATGCCGCCTGCTCTGTGAAATAAGACTATTTTGTTTCAGACAAACAAGAAGAAGAAGGTGAAGAAAGTGCAAAAACTTACACACTAACTGAAGGTAACTACTTTTTTGTTGACAGGCGTCACAGCTCAGTCGGTATTTAGCTCTGCCTTCCGTGCTGTGGGTCGTGGGTTCGATCCCCACCAAGAACAAACATTTGTGTGTATCAAACATAGATGTTTGTTCTATGTTTGGGTGTTACTAATATTATAAGTATGTATATGTAATGTATTTACAAAAAAAAAAGTATATATAAGTATTCTATCAGCATCTAGTTCCCATATTACATGCTTTGCTTAGTTTGGGACTAGAGGGTGTCGTGTGAAATGTCCATGAATATTTATTTATTTATATAATCCTATAAAACTTCGGAGAGGAAAAATGGTTTTTTAAAACATATTATATCTACTTTTATCTATACTATTTATACCTACCTCTTCACCAAAAACCGGACAAAAATAATGCTCAAAACCGTGTTTTTTGGAAATCTAAAAAAAAGTACCAGCAATCTAGTTTCCATATAGCTTTGCTTAGTTTGGGACTAGAGGGCGACGTGTGAAATGTCCATGAATACCATTATCCCACGGAGACCTGCCCCCACACTGATGATGATGATGGCATTAATAATTAATATTTATTATAGATGGCGCTGTTATCAAAAGTTTAGAAGTGTCTACTGCTAACTCCGACAGCTTAGAATTAGAACAAACCCAAGTAAGTCCAATCACATCATACTTATAAACGCAAAAGTTGGTATGCTACTAAAGTTGGAAACTACTGGTCCGATTTGAATGAAACTTGGAATACATATAGTTCGTAGCGTGGATTAACACATAGGCTACATTTTATTCCGGATAATCAACAGGATCAGATAAAACACGGGCGGAAGCTAGTAAGATATATTTTGCTGTTAGCCTACTCAATGTCCCAGACACAACAGACCTTTTGCATCTAATCTAGATGATTTACAAATTGTCAGGAGTCACTTTTCACCCATGCCCCGATGGCACGCTGCAGTGCCTGGCACATGTTTAGATGGAGTAGGCTTGTAGCACCTAGTACCATCCTCTCAGCCTAGTGTCTGTCCACAGGAGAGACAAGCTCAATACATACGGAGGTTTTTGAACGTTATTTTCCTTCACCGTTCAAACACTAGCATTGCTAACATAAATTTTTCTTATGTATATATCTGTTCTAGATCACTGATGAGAACGACGGCATAATCAGATTCATTCAAGTTAAGCTGCCTGATGGTAACAATGGCTGGGTTGCGCTCAACGACTGAATGTAGTCTCCTTTTTAAGAGTTATTAAAAACCTACCTATCGGCTTAATCAGTCATAATTTCTTTATGTAATAAAATACAGCATAAAATATAAGGAAAGACTTGAACACCACTCAAATGAACTAGCTAGAAACCTACTTAACACACAAGAAAACGTGAAACGCCTCAAAAGATGGCAAATACTCGACCTAGACCCGAGAACGTAGACTGTTCTGAATACTGAATGGTGTTACTCGCTGGAGTTTCACCTTCAAACACCAATACAAGAACCAATCTGATTATGGCTAAATAGCAGATTGCAGATAGCATTTGTGGAAAAAAAAATGTAATAAAATCGCAAGGATCATTTAGAATCGTGTTATATAACTAGGTGATTCTAGGTGCCAGTTCCACGCGACCAGCCTAGAACGGGCAACAACGGCGAATAAAACTTCTACTTGTTTTAAATATGAAAACTGTTGAATCATGATGATTTTGCTGAAAGCTATTTTCGAATGCATCTGTGACAATGCCCTTATTAAATGTTGTTTTGGATAAAACTGGATATGTGCCAGATAAAATGTTTGGAACTACCTTTATTATATGAGTAGGTACATTGTCCTAAGATTGTAAGCTTTTTTATTTATGAAATGCACAAATTAACTTCTAAAGAAATGTATTTATTTACTAATTTTATGTCCAGAAATACAACAGAGATAAGTGAAATATGAAAATTAAAGAAGAACTTAATGCACCAGGCAAAATATTCAGCATTTTTTTAGTGCCGACTTAAAAGTACCATAATTTTAGATTTTTTTTTCTTTAGTATTCACCAGCATCAATAGAAAAAAATATATTGTAAATAGTTACTTGTATTGTAAATATATAAATAAATTATACATTTTAATCCAAATTACTTTATTTTATACATATTAGGTAAAAACTTAACTACACCCTGTGGGTCTTTATAGACTCACAATTTTGAAATGTCCGCATCTACTAGGTAATAAATTGCATTTTCTGAAGCATAAATGAAGATGGTTATTTTTTTAAAGAGCCCTAGTAGATGACAGACTAGATCGGCCCACGGTATCATTATTTACTTGGAAATCTGTTTGTGTGCCCAAAGACACTGATGAAAACTACACCATTTGCCAAAAATAGATGGTACACTGCAGGAATAAAATTGACACTAGCTAAACAAGTTCTCAGTAGCCCGCTCAATGTGCCAATCAAATGTAGACAGAGCCACTCTAGCCCTATGTTCATCAATCCCCATATCTACAATTCTCTGGACTTTGACATTGAAGTCTAATATGGGGTTTGGTCCCCCTGCATAGATATTAGTCCAATGCCGAGCGGTCATGTGGAACAGCTGATAGTTTTCTTTGTACTGCTTTGCTACAACTGCATCCTGTGGGTCGTCTGGCTCTCCGGCAGATAGTAAGGCTTGTATGGAGAGTAACACAGTCCGTAAAGTGAGTGCAGCAGCCCATTGGTCTTTGAGAATATCGAGGCAAATTGCTCCCGTGACAGATGATACGTTGGGGTGCCAGATTTTCGTTATGAAGCGGATTTTTGGGGGATTGAACGGGTAAGTATCTGGGACTTTGATCTCGAGAATGAACCGGCCTCCTTCATACGGAGTATCGCTAGGACCCGCGATTTCTCCCTTCAGCTCGGTCCAACTTTCATTGACGAGTTCTAACTTTATAGCACCCCCTGCCACTTCCTCGCTTTTGATGACCTCCTTGAACTCTCTCTTGATGCGTTTCACTGCTATATTTGCCATTTTTTTTCTTTATCTTTGAAGGTAGTAGAATTTATAACCTGCAAAAAAATTATTTTAATTCTCTGCGTAAAAGTTTGTAATCAGTTTCTGAGGTAATAATAATGAATATGCGATGAGGACATTTTCTGGCTATAAAAGGATTGAAAATAAGCCAAAAACAACAATGATATTCTAGACAATGATTTTACTCACTGCGTCTTGGTTCTGGTTTTGTAAATCAGGCAGCTAAATATATTATAGACTATTGTAAAGTTTGGAATTTTCTAAATACACAATAATGTTGAGCAACTCCCACTCAGTTCTTCTAATCCTTGAGCATTTTTGTTGTGAAAAACGAAATCACGAAAACGCAGCTGGTCATTGACTTGACATTTATTTGTTTCGTTTGATTGTACTTTGACTTGACAAAATCTGACACTTATTTGAAAAATGGATTTGATACTGACAGCGTTGTCTGTCGAAATGACGGACAGACGCCACTTACTCTGACTGATAATGGATATGCCCGCATCATATGATACATCCGCAATCGTTTGTTGCTTCAGAGGGATAAATTGTATACTTATATTTAGCTAAATTAAAACCACTATTTTAGGAAAAGAGTTTCTTTATTTTTATGGTAACATTGTAAAAAGTGATTGAAAACAAAGTGTGCAAAAGCAAATATTAAAATTGATTATATCTTAAAATCGACAAAAAATGAGTTCCTTGTAAGTAGGTAGGTTAGGTACCTATCTGAAACAAAAGCAATAAGTTATTATTTGTCAGCCGACGAACTGTGAAGATCTACTACAATACTACTATTTGTGTTCTGCCTTCCTTGATGTGGGTCGTGGGTTCGATACCCACTGAGAACTAACATTTGTGTGTGACAAACATACACGTTTGCTCTATGTATTTACAAAAAAAAAAGTATATTATATTCTATCTCTCTATTCTATCTAGCAATTTAGTTCCCATAGTACATACAAGCTTTGCTTAGTTTGAAACTAGATAGCGTTGTGTGAAATTTCCATAAATTTTTTCATAACAAGTAATTAAATTAAAAATTTAAAAAATCCCCGATTCTTGGACCGATTTTCATCAAACATAGCTAAGAACACTCCCGACTAATTCACCTTTCAAACAAAAAAAAACAAAATCGGTTCATCCGTTCCGGAGCTACGTTGCCACACACACACAGATACGTCAAACTTATAACACCCCGTCGTTTTTGCGTCGGTGGTTAAAAATAGATTAAAATGAGCGTATTTACCTATATATCACTAACCAGGTATGGTGTGTACTACATGTCTGTATGTACAGGGCATATAGCGCCGCGGCACAGTTCGCCGTAGTCGATGCAAGGCCGGTCCGAAGCCTTCAGAGCTTCTGCCTTCGGACAGAACTGTATCACACTGGAAACATTACAAATTACAATCATTAGAATAAGTTTAATCATTTAAATAAATAAATAAATATTCATGGACTTTACACACAACGCCCTCTAGTCCCAAACTAAGCAAAGCCATATATGGGAACTAGATGCTGATAGAATACTTACATACTTTTTTTTGTAAATACATACTTATACTTATAATACATAGTAACACCCAGACATAGAACAAACATCTATGTTTGCCACGCACAAATGTTTGTTCTTGGTGGGGATCGAACCCACGACCCACAGCGCGGAAGGCAGAGCTATTACCGACTGAGCTGTGACGCCTGTCAAATTTATATCAACTGTTTAACTGTTTATGTATTATAATATGTATTTAAAAAAAAAGTATATAAGTATTCTATCAGCCATCTAGTTCCCATATCAGCTTTGCTTAGTTTCGGACTAGAGGGCGCTGTGTGAAATGTTCCTGAATAAATTCTAAATTATGTAAATACTGTAAACTATCTTCTGCCCGCGTCTTCGTTCGCGTTCCGTTTAATCCTGGTGATGTTTCGGGATAAAATGTAGCCTATGTTTTAATCCAGATTACGAACTATATGTATTCCAAGTTTCATCCGAATCGGAACAGTAGTTTTTGCGTTATAGAGTAACAAACATCCATACATACAAACTTTCGCGTTTATAATATTAGTTAATTAAAAAAAATATAAGGTACAGTACTGACCCATAGTCTCCAGTTTCCATCCATTTAGCATCGATTTTATTAAGCGCCTCCCATTTACCTTTCGGCAAACCGCAGATCAAATCCGCTTTTACTGTTCGAACTGCTATTATGGGCGCTGGGATGAAACCTGCAATAAAAAATATACGAATCTTTTAATTATTTCCAAAAGATTTGCATCTAATCTAAATGATTTATACAGCGTCAGGAGCAACTTTGTACCCATGCCCCGATGGCACGCTGCAGTGCCTGACACATGTAATGTGCGGCACGCCGCAGTGCCTGGCACATGTTTAGATGGCTTGTAGCACCTAGTAGGTACCATCCTCTCAGCCTAGTGTCTATCCACAGGAAACACAAGCTCAATACGTGCCCAGCTCACTAAACCAAGGGTTTCTGAACGATGTTTTCCTTCACCGTTCGAGTGCTAGCATTGTGCACGTTTTCCGAGTACAAAATTCGTGTTCGACCGGATTTGAACCCGCGACCTTCGGATCGGAAGGCGGGGTCGTTACCACTCGGCCACCGGTGCTCTTCAATAAATTATAATCATTTAGTAGACATAGAATAAGAAAAATTTTTGCCCGTTCTTATTGTCTCTGGTCGCGTGGAACTGGCACCTAGAATCACCTAGTTATATAACACGATTCTAAATGATCCTTGTGATTTTATTGAATAAAGAAATGATGACTATGACTTACCTTGTAGTGCAGGTTCGAATCCTATAGCTGGGTTCCAGTTTTTCTCTCCCAACAACTTCCTGTAGTTAAGATCTCCTTTAAACAAGATGGCGGCGGCATATTGCAATTTTCGGTATAAATTGTAATCGTATTTCTTCATATCTTTGTAAACGTGCGGCCATGTCCAGTAATCTTCAGCCTAAAATGTCAAAACAATAGAAGTCTCAGTCGGTATAGCTCTGCTTTCCGTGCTGTGGGTAGTGGGTTCGATCCCCACTGAGAACAAACATTCGAGTATGCCAAACATACATGTTTGTTCTGTCTGGGACTGGGTGTTACTATTGTATTTACAAAAAAAAAGTTTATAAGTATCAGTCCCATATTACAAGCTTTGCTTAGTTTGGCACTAGAGGGCGTTGTGTGAAATGTCCATGAATACATATTTACTCGTATTAATTTGACGAGACTAATCCCACTCAAATTATTAATGTCAAAGTTGAGATGTTTTTGTTTCAATCACGCTGTAACTACTGGTCCGATTTGGATGAAACTTGGAATCCATATACCTAGTAAACATATAGGCTACTTTTTATCCCGGAAAATTTACAGGATTAAACTTGACGCGGACGAAGTCGCGGGCTGAAACTAGTTTCAAATAATTCACTTGGCGTCTGAAAGAAAAGACAAAAGTTCACTTTTTTGCTAATTTTACGAAGACATGCATTACAAATTAATTTATTTCTCAGTTGTGTATTGCCTAATTTAAAATGTTCTCAAAGCATTCTATTTATATTGATCCAAACTTTAATTTCCATTTATATTTGTAATCGTAAAACGTTAACTGTAATAAAAATCGAGTTCGAAAAATGACCTAAATAGGCCAAAATCGAAATACGGCCTCTTATAATTCATAATAGTAAGTATTCTATCAGCCATCTAGTTCCCATATCACAAGCTTTGCTTAGTTTGGGACTAGAGGGTGTTGTGTGTAAAGTCCATGATTATTTATTTATATTTATAATTCATAATATCTTTATTCAATAAATTTCAGGTGTGTCACAGGATCTTAAAAAATAGCATATGTTTCACTAAAACCTGCCTTTACAGGCGTATGAATAAGTAAAATAAGTACATTAATAAATCATTCTCTTAAAGAAGTTACCATAACACTGAATGTGCCGTCGTCGACCAGCGCCCGCCATTGCTCCCCCAAACTCCGCAAATTATCTGCATTTATTATTCTCGGCTCTTCTGGCTCATTGGGGGGCTCGCCTTCTTTAGGCTCTGAAATTAACATAGATTTGTCTGGGTATAAGTATGTATTTACAAAAAAAAAATAGTATATAAGTATTCTATCAGCCATCTGACAGGACAGGCGTCACAGCTCAGTCGGTATTAGCTCTGCCTTCCGTGCTGTGGGTCGTGGGTTCGATCCCCACTGAGAACAAACATTTGTGTGTAGCAAACATAGATGTTTGTTCTATGTCTGGGTTTTACTATGTATTATAAGTATGTATTTACAAAAAAAAAAGTATATAAGTATTCTATCAGCCATCTAGTTCCCATATCACAAGCTTTGCTTAGTTTGGGACTAGAGGGCGTTGTGTGTAACGTCCATGAATATTTATTTATTTATTTTATTTGAACCTTAATAAAGACCTTAAAAGAGACCTTAAAAAATATTTATTTACAATGAAAATTGCGACTAATACAGTTTTTATAATATGTACAAAATACACATGCAACAGTTGAGCTATCTACAAACCATTGCAAACGAGTTATAGATAGCTCAACTGATCCAAATAGGAATGCATTTAGCGCGGCTTGCACCAGAATCGCTAAACGGGTTTAACTATTAAATAGTATTTAGCGAGTTGTCAAGTCATATAAATACGTCAGATTTAAATCTATTTAGCTGTTAAACACGTTTAATGATTCTGGAGCAAGCCGCCCCTAGACATGTTTTCTTAATAAAAACAACGATATAAATAAATATTCATGGACATTTCACACAACGCCCTCTAGTCCCAAACTAAGCAAACCTTGTAATATGGGAACTAGATGTTATCTTTCGTCTTGATCACACGGGAATATAGCTTAAAGCATCTAGTAAAACCTTGCTTAGTTTGGGGCTAGAAGGCGCTGTTAGGATTGTCAATTACCTGGTTTAGGCACCGGCTGTACTGTTCTATTGTAATTAGCTTTTATACAAGAATCTATTACATATCTGAAATAATATTACAAATAATTACAATAAATAAGTTTTTTAAATTAATTTTTAATTTAATTAATATTACTTACTTGAAATCTCTTTGAGTGACATCTGATACAAACCAAGGCATATTTTTGATGTGAAATCTAATCTGAAAATTATAAATAAAAATGGTTAAGATTGCTACTAAATATTAGTGAAATATTTCATTAATAATTGTTGTGTACTGCTTTGAAGGGTGCCGGTCGGTGCTATTACAGGCACATGACATTGCGCTTCGGTTCGCTGTAAGCACAAATTGTGTTTTTTTAAATCAATAAATATTATGATCTTACCTTTTCTACTATTTTCTGCGATACAAGAAAATGTGCTAAACACAAATCGGAAAATAACTCGTAGCCCGCATTGTCGCACACGATATCTGAAAATGTTTCAAAAGGTAAATAATTTATATGTTTATAAAACTGACTTCAATTTAACTACCTTCTGGCTACATCAGCAGATGATGATGATGGCTTATTTACTTTGCGTATGTATCCAGCCTGTTAGTATACATGCACCCACACATGGACCCCTAATGCGTGTGCAATGTTATTTTTAAGTAAACTTTAAGATCCTTTTCATGAATGAAAAACTTCGAAATATACAGACTACTATTAACCGTATATTTACCGACTGAGCTATGACAGACAACAGTTGGTAATAGCTCTGCCTTCTATGCTGCGGATCGTGGGTTCGATCCCCACTGAGAACTAACATTTTTGTGTGTTTTTTTGGGTGTTATAAGTATGTATTTACAAAAAAAAGTATATAAGTATTCTATCAGCCATCAAGTTCCCATATCACAAGCTTTGCTTAGTTTGGGACTAGAGGGCGCTGTGTGAAATGAACATGAATATTTATTTATTTATTTAACTAACATTTTTGTGTGTTATTTTGGGTGTTACTATGTATTATAAGTATGTATTTACAAAAAAAAGTATATAAGTATTCTATCAGCATCTAGTTCCCATATCACAAGCTTTGCTTAGTTTGGGACTAGAGGGCGTCGTGTGAAATGTCCATGAATATTTATTTAAGTAGATTAAAATTAACTTTTAAGATTTTATAACATTGTTTGTTAAGTGATGTTTTACGAGCTTCGAGTTCTATTGTTACTGTAACAATTACCAAATATAACAGCCTGTGGCACCACCATCTTAGCTGGGCATGGCACCTTAGGGCCTTCCTCCCCCTCCTCTAGTTCTGGTGGGGGGGTGGGCGGGGGGGAGGCCTTCGGGGAGCCCTTGCCGCTGCCGGGGGCCGAGGGGGGCGGCTGGAATATATTCAATAGATTATTATCAGAATAGTGTCGATTCTGTTGTTGCATTTTTCTAAACTAACCTAATTTGACAGCGCTAAAATTATAGCTGTCTTTGTCGTTTCAGTTTATGAGAAAGGGTCAGCAACATTTTTAGCGCTGTCAAATTAGGTTAGTTTAGAAAAATGCAACAACAGAATCGATACCAATAACAACTCATTTGTAAATATTGTAAATACTATTTTTCTTTATTTAAAATTAATTGTCAAAGAAAATTACAACTAATACAGTTTAAAATATTTATAAAATACAAACAGTAGAGCTATTTACAAACCGTTGCAAACGATTTATTAGCAATGTCTACAATTTGAGAAATGTAATCTAAGAATTACAGCAAAATTTAAAATTATTATGTAACATAAACTCAGATAAGTGCCATTATTTTGAATTAGCAATTTATTTGATCTACAATTTGAGAAATCTAATCTACAATTTGGGAAATCTAATCTAAAAAAGTGTAATTTGTTTTATTAAATCTACTTAGAGCTCAACTATTTGTGTAATTTAATCTACAATTTGACTGATTAACTAGTAAAGTAGGGCTCGATTAAACCTCATCTTTGCACAGAGGCATTCCGAATGACGTAGCTAGTCTGTGACAACTGCATTGAAACTTGAATGTTGTATTCTGAAAAACAGATTGGGTCAAGCTACATTGCTTGCACCAGCTTTCATGTATGCTGAATCGAGACACAAAGTTTATTCAATCATAGATTTTTTGTGACACATAAGTTTAGTCTGTAAGTGGTGTTTACGGTCACTAAAACATTTCCAAAAAGGGGGGAGTGGAAAGGGGAAAGGAGGGGAAATTATAAATTAATGGTTTTAAAGGCTCGCGAGGTGTACTGTTCTAACAGAACAACTAGTTAGATACACACTGTATTATAGTTATACATACCCCTTCGATAGCTTTGGCAATAGCTTCAGCTTTGGCTACAACTTGGTCCGCGACTTTTCCTGTATCGTCTACAAGTAGCTAAAAAAAATATTTTTAATTTGTAGCGTATAATTTTCAGAATTACTGCACCGAATCGTAAACTTCATTCACTGTTATAATAATCAGGCCTTTGCATCTAATCTAGATAATTTACACAGCGTCAGGGACCACTTTTGACCCATGCCCGCACGGAATGCTGCAGTGCCTGGCACATGTGTAGATGTGCGGCACGCTGCAGTGCCTGGCACATGTGTAGATGTGCGGCACGCTGCAGTGCCTGGCACATGTGTAATGTGCGGCACGCTGCAGGGCCTGGCACATGTTTAGATGGAGTAGGCTTGTAGCACCTAGTACCATCCTCTCAGCCTAGTGTCTATCTACAGGAAACACAAGCTCAATACGTGCGGAGCTGACTAAGCCAAGAGTTTCTGAACGATGTTTTCCTTCACCGTTTGAGAGAACTAGCATTGTGCACATACATTTTTCGAATAGAAAAATATATTTTTTTTACATTAAGTAGGTATATTAAAAGCCCCCGACCATGAAAATATCTTTAGACCCTCTTCATCATTGCTGATCTTGCTGATCATTATCAGACCTGGCATATGGACTCCAGTTCATCTCATCTCAATTTGATGATGTCTCAAACTATAAATACTTTCCTTAAAACTGGTTTTGAGAGCTGATGGATACCCTCATAACTAGTAAACGGCTGCACCAATTTTCATCAAACATGGCTAAGAATCATCCCAGATAAATCATCTTTCTTACAAAAAAACCCGCATTCAAATCTGACGCCTATTTTCAGAGCTACAAGTGCACAGGCAAGCACATCTTCAAACTTATAACACCTTATTTGGTCGAGAGTTAAAAGAGCCTTATTACCTTGTCTTTAAAATCTATAATCATTTGAAACGGGTCTATAGGGGGTGGTTCCGTGGTATTTTTATCCTTGGTCGGTCCAGAGAGGTTCACTTGTTCACCCATAGTCAGAGATAAGTCGCATTTATTCGCCCATAGACAGATCTGAAACAATTTTACAAAAAAATTTAAAACAATCTTGAAAATTTATAAATTCTTTCATTCAAAACTTAACGTTTTGTTTTAAGACGTATGATACTGTCCCACATGTATGGTAAGTCAATACATATTTAAGCATCAAACTGTCGTAGCTTAAAAGTGGCATGATGCGGGTTGAATACAGTTTGCGTAACAACGTCCTAAATTATCTTGATAATAAGCAAAGACTTGATTAATAGAAGTATATTTATTTGTAAAAAGAAAAGACGCTAGGAAGCAGACCGTAGTTTCCTGCCCGTTCTTGTAGGCTCTGGTCGCGTGGAACTGGCACCTAGAATCACCTAGTTATATAAGTTTTAAAAGATCCTTGTGATTTTATTGGATAAACAAATTATGACTATGAGGCTTGAATACATTTTGCGTAACAACGTCCTAAACTGTCTTGATTATAAGCAAAGGTCTGATTACCTTCAAAAGTGTCATAAAATCTGTTTTTCGCTTATCCTTGTCACTTTCAGGCAACATCTCGACTACTTTGTCAGCCACCACGCACATTGCTTCAAGACTGGCCGCGAATGATAGATCTTTTTGTTCATCGAATGGATCGAATTTGCCCAGACTTTTACTGTAAAGATAAATCGGTTTAAAGAACTTTATTACTCATCGAAGAACTTTACAGTCCACTTATAATGAGCTTAAACTATAATTATGTAAGTAGGTAGGAAGGTTGGTAGTCTTAATACTAGGTATTTAGTAAATATGCAACACATTACTCAGCTAACATACATATTTCACAATTAATCAATGACCCAAACAAGAAATTGGTTCTCTCTGAGTAGGTAGGAAAATATAATTAGGTTGGTAGGTATCCAGTTAGAAGAGACGGAAAAATAAAGCTAGTTTGATAGAAGTCTATTGCTGATACCATATAAAATTCCTGACCATGAAAATCTTCTTAAACCCTCTTCGTTGCTGGATCAGCAACACACTTCAGTTCGTCAAATCTCACTTTGAGATGAACTCGCTTAACATCAGGTGAGATCGCAGTCAAACGATCACCTATCCCACTACTATTTTAAATGTCAAAGTTAAGATGTATATGTTTCAATCACGCTGTAACTACTGGTCCGATTTGGATCAAACTCGGAATATATTATAGTTTGTAACCTGGATTAACAAATAGGCTACTGCATTCAAATTAGAGCCCTATTTTCGGGGGGTGATTAAAGTTATGCAACGATTATAAGTAAGCAAGTTAATTAATGAATTTTCGATCGAGGTTGATCTCAACTCGGTTTTAACTGAAAAAATATACAAAACTAGATTCTACCCGCGACTTCTTCCGCGTCCCGTTTGATGCTGTTGATTTTCCGGGATAAAGAGTAGCCTATGTGTTAATCCAGGCTACGAACTATATGTATTCCAAGTTTCATCCAAATCGGAAAAGTAGTTTTTGTGTTAAGAGCTTACAGCATCTCAATCTCTAATTTTTGATCCCGCATATCATTAAAGGTATTGAATCAATCATTTTGAAACAAATATATATTACAGTTGAGAATATTTGTGATACATCATATGATGTGAAAACACGATTACTAAAAATTTTCTCGATAGAAAAAAATCCCAAACTTCCCTCTGAAGTTTACTAAGAAACCACAGAAGTCAGTCAATACTTTACCTATACTATTGAAACTTTGTATATAAATTCAGCTTAGCAATACCCGTACATTATATGTTTTAGATTTATTATTATTATTTTAGAGTACAGTACATACATACAATTAGTATAAAGTATAAAAAAATTCTTACGTTAGTTCACAACCTTCTCTCAATCTTCGATACACATAGCACTCGGTAAAAACCCATGTATTAGTGAAATATCGAGGACAATCTAACGCCTCCAGCCATGTATTCCACTTCTTAGCATCTGGTGTGTCTACTGTGAACTTATCATATACTTTATTTGTCATCAGGTCGTTTTTGAGCTTTGTAATGTATTTAATGTATGATTGGATGTCTTGGTCGGTCTGGAATTGTAAGGTAATTAAGTAAATATTTATGAACATCTCAACTTAAGTAACAATAAACCAAACTAGCCTTTATTCCTTAAAGTAGCTATTTCTACAAAGTTAAAAATTAAAAAGAAGAAGGTTTAAATTTTAGATTAGATTAACTTGCAAAGATTACTAAGAAAAATTTCAATAATAATAGCCTTTATTTCGTTAAAGTACCTATTTCTACAAAGTGAAAAATTAAAAAGAAGAAAATGGTTTAAATTTTAGATTAAATGATATCTACAAAAAAAAATCATTTCAAAACCATAAAATTGCTAAAAACCTTCAGAATTAGCCGTTAATTTCTCCATACTACATTAATATTATTAAGTAAAAATTATACTAATATAAACGTTAGTTCATAATCAATAAAATTGTATACTTTTTATTTAAATAATTTATTCTATTATATTGAATAAACGTAATTTAAAACTGCATAAAATGCGATCTCAGACTCTCAGACGAACTCAGACGCGCGCCAGCCCTCGTATCGCGGCCAAACTGTGATAGCCTTCATAGGATGAGTAGCCTACACTGAGGATAATGACATTTCATAATGAATGAGTGGAAATTAAAGGATTCTTTTAAAGATTTGCGTTCCCGGTTTCCCACCATTTTGACTTAATAAATATATTAATTCTTATTTCTAATTTTGAATGGAAATAAGAAATTCTCACAATCTCTTATTATCTCCGTGAAATTCAATTCAAATATAAGATAAGATAAGATAAATTTTTATTTGTCCCCAATAGGTATACAGTAGGTACAGGTAGGAACATAATAGCAATAATATAAGGTACAATATTTATAACAGAATCTCTACAGATTTAAAAAATGAAACTAATCCAAATCGATTTAAAACTCTTTTAAAAAAATTTCTCATTCAAAACAGTTTCTACTCCCTGCAAGAATTTCTTAATGATAAATAGTAATAAGCAACTTTGTAATTTTTAGTTTTATTTTAAAGTGCAATATTAATAAGTATGTAAATTAGAATATTGAGTAGATAGATACCTAAAGAATATAAAAATGTTATTTAATAATTATGTTTAGTAATATGGTTAAAATACCTAGTGACCATTTTTAAATTGTCGTGCCCTAACTGGGCTCATGTTGGTAGCATTAATATATTTAAGACCCTTTTGTACAACATGAACGCAATAAAATATTGAGTATTTAGGTACAATTAAAACAGCTTACAACAAGCCTAAATATCATATTTCACTATATGAATGTATTGAGCCCCAATCTGTTTTTAAATTTGCTTCCGGCCATTGGGCCGTAAATCGCACTGTCAGTCCACATTTTGAGCCACTTATGGCCTAGGTACTTTCCGAGCATGAATGATGAGATAATACTTACAGCGGCATTAGCAGACTTTATTTTTGGCCCCTGCCTGGCTAGGTAATCTATGACTTTGGTCAGTATAACTGGTAATCTCTCCTTTAGCGAATAGTAAGCAAAACTCCTGAAACAAAAAAATTTAATAAATACATCTTAAACCTGCTAGATAGAGATCACTTTTTCTCATAATTAATCATGAAAAGGCCCCATTTTTTTCTGTAAATGATGTAATTTCATAAAAAAAGTTTTTAAAAAATCTCATAATCTGTAAATAAACAGAAAAAGAGAGGAAATACAAAAATAAAGTGCAAAAAGTTAACCGCCCGAACAGGGACTTGAACCCTGGACCCTTGGATTAAAAGTCCAATGCTCTACCGACTGAGCTATCCGGGCTGTAAGAAACAGCGCGAAATTGCTGTTTACACTTGAAAACGAAACTAAAGCAATAAACCAATGACGTCAGTCATATCATAACCCAGTGTGTTGTAAGATTTCATGATTTTTTTTCTTCGTAAAATATTCAGTTTAAAAATAGTTTTACTGAGAAAATTCTTTCACAAATTTCTTTTTTTGAACAAAAAGATCTAAGTGGCAGAAAAATAATGAAATGAAAGATTTTTATTAAACCAATTCCAAAGCATTTACTATCTACCTAAAATTAATTAATTTATATTGCCCCAAGATCCTACAAGTTAAATTAAATACCTACATGATTATTCTTATCAGTCTGTCATTGAGATGTCATTTCATTTAAAAGTTCAGTTGGAAGTAAATAAGAGCTAGTAACTGGCATGGAAGTTATATAAATATATAAATATTCATGGAAATTTCACACAACAACTTCTAGAACTAGAGGCTAACAGTTAGCCGTTCACTGAGAGCGTAATGAGGCTTAACTCAAAGCCATATTACACTATGCAATCTCAAGTCAGGCTTACTGATAGTGATGTAATGTGATGAGTTGAGTTATTTCGAACTCAAGTTATTTGAGTTGACTTGCATGCATATAGTCATACAAGTGAAAATTTAGCATCAATTTCTCTAACCACTTACGTTGCATACGGACTTAGTTGAGTCAAATCAATTGGCGGCTCGAGTCAAGGTTCAGTTTCACTAAAATAATTCGAGTTCGAAATAACTCAACTCGTCACGTCACGTCACATCACTATCAATTCAGTAAGCCTGACTTGAGATTGCATAGTGTAATAAGGCCTTTAAGCATAGTTTTTTGACGATATCGAGAATCTCTACTCAAATCTACGCTTGAGTAGCACTTTCTATAACAGAACTGGAGCCTCGTCATAAACAAGTACATACTTCTTGAACGTCCCTTGTAGTTGCAAGTTGATTGGAGTCGCTGTGGTCATAAAAGGCTCCACTTTTTGAATTTTTATAAATGGACCTCCGTAAATAAACTCCGGCCTACAACATTCGTCGATATTGCAAACCTCTGGAACGCTGGCGACTGACGAACTTTTGCTCTTTATACTCATTTTTTGTGATTTTTGTCTATTTTCACTAGAATTTTGTATTTATTCACGGAACCATCGGGATGTTGTTGTTAGCTACTTTTGCTAGATTTTGACAGAATGGAAAATCAGCTGGTTTTGACATTTGTGCGATTTGATGTCACTTTGACGTGACGTTTGTTTGCAAAAATGACAGAAACAGAATTTGCGTTTACGAAGTCGGATACACACAAAAATCCTAGATATTATCAAAAAATTACAACATGGAATAACATAATACATAACACGATGAATTTATTATGTTTGTACGCGATTTCCTTCTACACACAGCTTCTACACAAAAATCGTATTACACAGGCCGTACTGGCACTGTGTAAAAGAACTTAATACAGCGCCATCTAGCTTCACTCCAACCAAGCTAAGCACAGCTATAGGAAATTAGTGATGGAAATCGAACCCGTACCTACGCAACCCACTGCCCAAAGCATATTATTATGTATAAAAGTAGGCGGCAGGCGGCAGACGGCAGTACAAAACGAGACGGTGTTCTCTATCAAAAACCAACACTAAGCCTAATAGGTACTCACATTCCAAAAATACCTTCCATCACAACATTCCTGGGCGTGACAATCTTCATAACGGGTAGATTTACCGTGTCAACAGGCCAATCGTAAGCCTTCCTCGCCATTTTACTGTATTTATTTGTAACACATGCGCTTCCCGCGAATTTTCACGTAACAAGAAAACGTGTATGTTTGGCCGTGAAGAAACTAAAAATAGAATAACTTTTGGCCTGATTTTACGTCTGCGATTGTTAATCCTCATCTCCAAATGATTATTATTTATCGATTCTACTGAGTAAATTACTAAAAGTATCCACTTATAACCACAGACTTTGTTCTGTGCTTATAACCTACCTACCTACACTGGCCACTTTTGGTAAAACAAACACACTACATAGTCCATAAAAAAAAATCTTTTAAAAATCTTAGGTGGTACTTGAGATTTTTAGAATCTTTGTTTTTTTTTATTGCCGCTACTGCAGTACTGCAATTTAGTAGCGCTATCTATTATTCAAATCCATGACTGTACCTACTTTGACTTTCATAAAGTTTTTTTTACCTATGTTGCAGACTCCTAAATGTACGGCAAGTAGTTTAGTTAAAAACCAACCTGTTAGAATCGTCTTATGGAAAGCGAACCAAGTAGCAGGCCAAAGCTAGCATAAAATAAAAGCATCATATTTTAGTAAGTTAGTATATTAAAACGAAATCATGCAAACTAAAGTAAGTAAAAATAGTACATAGAGTACCCACCCCAGAAAACTAGAAATTACAAGAAAAAACATTTAAGTGAAAAAGAAAACTAATTCTAAATTAAATTTAAAACCGTCAAATTAACCTTAAAATTTAAATAATGCATTCATACAAATGTTGTAAGTGAAGCATTTTGAATTAATAAGAAATACAACTAAACATTTTCATACAAATTGTATGTTACTGAATAACATTTTTATTAATTCATCTCCTGTACGGCCAAAATCAACCAAACTTAGTTCATCTCTACATTTACAAATCTGTATTTATTTTTGCAAATAATTGATACAAACTATGTTTCTCTTCGAAATAGAGTTGAATATTCAATGACAGCGACTGGGCCAGTTCAATCGTACATACTCTTCGATCAACTATGATACATACTAGTTTGAAACACCCTAGATGTTAAATTGCCTTGTATTACCTTTTTGACATTATTTTCATAACAAATAAGAGTTTTCTACAGTGACTTATGTCACGGCATTCTGTTTATATCAACAATGCTTATTTCAAAGTGAACTTTTTAACATTATTTCTTCGACAAATTATTATAAGAACACATAGTATTAAAAAAAACCAGACATTATTTACAGTTTACATACCATGCATAATGCATAAAAAAACCCTAAAAATTAAGAAGTTACATGTGTTTTATATACAGAGCAGACACATAATTTAAAACGTACTCACACCGTGTTACTTATGTAAGCTTGGAATAGTTACTACGTGTTTTGTCTCTTTCGATCGCATTTGTATCTGCTTGTCAATACAAAAGACAAAACACGGTGTAACTATTCCAAGCTTACATCGAGTTGAACTATAACCGGAGTTAGCCCAAAAAATTTTACATACAAATATTTAGATTAAAATACGGTACATAAACGAGTCATACAAATTGTATGAATATTTATTATCAATAATCATACAAAATTAAAAACACACAAAAATTAAACATGATAGTGTTTCAAATGTAAAATAAAAACATCAAAAGTAAGTAGGTATCATGATTTAAAAAAGTACTGGTCAAAAAATTAAAATCTTGTATATGGTCAAATGAGTAAAATACTGTAAAATTGTTAACTGTCAAGAATTAAAATAATAGGTACATACAGTACGCACAACGGATGTTTATCCCTCTGAAGTTAGGTGCAATAACGATCGAGCATGTACTGTTGTGCGGAAAAATTAGCTTACCGCCAATTCTACGCAAAAAATGGGATCTGCGCAGATACTTCACGAAGGACAAAGATCCATGATTGTCATTATTGTCAAATATTATGATTAAAAATTATTTTTTTGTCAGCAGATATGAACAATCATAAACTAGAACAAAATCTTCAATATTGTGTTTTTATACAAAACCAGTATCAAAAATGTTATCTTAGGCGAAAGTACTTAATATTATACTTACAGAAAATTATCTATTTTAATCTCTAAGGATTAAAATTCGATAAAAATAATTCAAAATACTTAAAGAGTACCTACTTAATTATTTTTCATGATAGTTATTATAAATAGTCAAGATATAAAACAATGAGTTTTTCAATCAACAAAATGTTGCAATGCAAGTAGAAAAATAAGATTGAAAAACCGAGATTTTTTAATAGTCAAGCAAGGTTGATGAAACAGCTTATTTTAAGTTATTATCTCAGTCTAAAGTTGTCACTTTATGAGCTTTGAGCAAATATTATAAATGCTGATCAAATAAAATTTAAAAATGGCACATTTTTATCATAGTCATTAAAATTGCTTAGTCAATATAAAAAAATTACCTTAATCTAAGATACATACCTATCTAAATTAAAAAATAACACGCATATCGAGTAATATTCAAAATCAGAGATATTTTTTATGATAGTCAAGTTTTTTTTATAATAGTCCAGATAAACAATACTATAGTAAAACATAAATATAGCAATTAAAATTGTAAAAATGGTTGTAACTATTTTTCATGCTTGTCAAAAATATGTATAAAGTTACCTATTCAAAAATACATAATCATTAGGTATCTTAAGTTTTTTGGATTAGTATTTTATGGCACATTTTTTCAGATAATATTTTTTTTAATAGTAGAGATCATGCAAATTATTAGTAAAAAATACATGAAAACATCCAAAACACATTGTTTAAAATTACTATTTGGACGGCAAGGCAAGTCTTAATTTTTGTTTTTACAAGAAAATATAACACATACAGTAATTAATTAGATTAGGAGCATTTTCATTTGTGAAACTTTTTATTTAATTTAAGTACTTGGATTATTTTTAGTATTTCTTACTAAATATAAATTTTACCACATAAAATACGCTTAAAACTAGTATAGCACAAACTTCAAATAGAAACTATGCATGCTTTTGAAACTTAAGAAAGACATTTTAAATTAAACTTTTAAACCAGGTTTCTGAGAAACGGTGGTGACAGCGAGTCTCTGTTAATTTAAGATTCAGCATGCACATTCTAAGAGGTGATTTCACTATAGCAATTAGGTAAGTATGCACAGTACGCACAACGGATCTTTATCCTTCTGAAGTTAGATGCAACAAACGATTTCGCGTGTACCGTTGTCCGGAAAAATTAGCTCACCTCTTATTTGACCAATAATGGGTTCTGCGTAGATAATACAGAAAGACAAAGATCTGTTGTGAATACTGTAAGTTATAGTCGGTTTTTATTTTCGACTATAGTAGTTTTCGCATTAGTTTCCTGACAGCTATAATATAATAAAACAAATGAATTTCTGTCAACATATTAACTTTATGTAATTGTTGCTGAATGCATATTTGTCAATTTCTGTTTTAAAATCTTTTTTATTTCATTTTGAAATAAAATTGTTAGAACTTTAGTTTGAAAATGGTTAGAATTTTAGTTCATAAGTCCAGATTAAATAAGCGAAAACTACGATAGTCGAATTAAAAAACTGGGCATAGTGTATGCATGTTATGGGGTAGGTTCCATATCCAAGCAAGCTTAATATCTACGCCTACCGTTGCTCTTGACACGCGTGTTCTTAAGTGTGATTGTCGTTGACTGTAGCGGCTGACCGTTGTTTCCACTGCGGAGGAGGGGGCAGTAGGTTCTAAAACAAATAAAATAATGGATTCTAGAATCACCTAGTTAATGATTGGTACTGATTTGGATTAGTTGAGCTAACTATAAATCGTTTGCAACGGTGTGTAGATAGCTCAACTGCTTCATGTGTATTTTGTATATATTATAAATACTGTATTAGTCGCAATTTTCTTTGTTAATGATGATTCTAAATGTTCCTTGTGATTTTATTGAATAAATAAATTATGACTTTAATTCGTAATGTTTTGTCATTTTAGCGCAGCTAAGTACCTGTGAGGTAGGTAGTTGATATGGCTGTGGTATACAAAATTGGTCATGCTGCAGGAATCGAACCTGGACCTCTTGTAGCCGGAGACAGACAATTAACTTAATTTCATCAATGTGTGACGTCATCATCATAATCAGTCTGTAGAAGTTCACTGCTGGATAGTCCCAACAAATAACAGGAAAAATTATTATACACTGATTTCTTATCATTATTGAGAGGTTTCTATGCTTCGCTTTCCAGTTCATAGTGTGACTTGATGATTATTAAAAGAAGGTGAAAAGTATAAGCACAAAATGCTTGTTTATAAATAAATATAGGGCACATCTTCAGGGGACATGTTTAATGAGGCAATGCATAATAATAGGCAGTGGCGCTTAATAGGTGGGTCATAAATACTTACATGGTATGAGCATCGTCACCAGAAACTCCACAAGCTGAGCAGATATGAGACCTCAAGATCGGACATGTCACCACATGTCTATTTCCAATTTTTTCCTTCACACTATGAGTGTTATACACACATGGAGTCTCTCCGTTCTTTCTACAGAATGTACACATCTTCGTGCCGTAGGTAGAACTCCCCACTAATGGTTCTTTGAACCGAGTCATTCGGGGAGGGAATGCCCTCGGTGGTGGGGTCATGCTGGGGGTAGACATTCTGGGAGATACGGTGATTTTAGGGGGTAGCGGAGATGGGTTGGGTGTTTTGATCGGGGAAGGGAATTCGAACCCTCGATTCTCTGATGGAAACAGCTCATAGTTTGGTGCATACTGGTCAGATTTGGGCGGTGTGTGAGTCAGATATGAATCTGGCTGCCAGATTGGAAATTCGTTTATCGTTTTCAGTGGGTTTTCAGCTGTGATGATTTTTCTACCGACGATCGGTCGTTGACGTCTGGCCGGTGATGTTTCGTAAATATGCTCTGTTAGAACACAGTTGTTTAAATCTGAGTGTTGACTTCCGAAGGGAGTTACTGAGCGCATTTGACTATCAAATGTTCTTGATTGTTGATCGATGTACAGATCTGGTCTGTGAGTATCTGCTCTGAAGCTTTCATAGCTATCACATCTGAATAGGTCATGTTCTCGCTTCCATTGGTTCCCTTGATACTGTGGTTTCCAGGCTCGTTCTGGTCTGAATTCCGGCGGGGACAGATGTGAAGTCAGGTCGGAGAAGGAATCTGGAGATGTTTCAGTTGAGCTGGATGACTGTGCCGGTGTGGATTGGCTGAACGAACTGGTTCTTGGCAATGGCGATTGGAAGATGTCTGAAAATTGATAGCTTTTATTCTGATGGGAATTTGTGACCCAGCTGAGAGGACAACCTACCTACACATTCTCGATGTTATTCACTAGAATAGTATTTATTAGAACAAACATGGTGATGTAGAATGATACGATAAGTAGGTACAGGTAGGTACTTACTACTTAACCTACACTATTTGGACCTACAAAAACAGCTTAGTTCCACTAGAAGCTAATAACAAGCTATCTATCTATTGTTTTAGTGTGCTATTTCTATTCTGTAGTGATCTAAAAGTAAATTACTAGTCCAAACTTATTAAATAAAACTACAATAACAATAATAGTACAAGATATCCCAGACTCATTTGATACAAAAGTAAAGTTTCTCAATTAGAGCTTTTCCGAAACTCACCATTTTCGCCTTCAGTCCTAGGATAGCGATTTATTTCCGACATGTAATCAAACATACTCTTTGTAGGATACATTTTCCGGTCTGAAATATCAAAGAAGAAAACTATTTACACTCATTTTCATTGTCTATTTACACTTTTATACCACGCAAAACTTTTGAATGAAAAGAAAAGTTTGACGGAAGTGACGACATTTTGGGAGTGAACTTTTCACGAAAACCAACTTCCTTGTAAACAAATAACCATTTTTCGTCTTTATACGTTTTACGTTTAATTATTTTAAAAAATAACTTGGTTTGTTGGTGAAATAATTACTTATTTGAATTTAGGAGTCTGATATAGAGTAAAATAACATTATAAAACCATTTTTGATTAGTACAATAATTCAAGCGGCACTTTCAAAAATCAGCAAGGGAAAAGCCGTTTAGTCGTCGACAAAGATACAATAAAATAAGTAGGTAAGTACCTAGCTAGACATACAAAATGATAGAATAATGGTTATGTACCTACCTACCTAGTTTTAGCCAGGTAGAGTTGGTACTCAAACGGTGATGGAAAACATCGTGAGAAAAACCCATTAGGCAGCCGGTCTTCACCACATTCACCAACAACCCAACTTGCAGTTGGGATTGGAACTGCTGGTAATACCTACGCAGATTTCCCAAAATAGATGTTCTTCTGAAGGCCTGGCTCAAATGGGAAGAATGTTCAAATAAGTAGGTATGTAATGTTCGGACTTTGGTCTGCATAACGTCACCAAGGATCTTGTCTACCGACTACTTTTTGAAATAAAATAGCTTACCAACAGAAAATCCCCAAAATCGCTTAAATACGTAAAACTTGTTCACTTATTTCACCCAAAAAATCACACGACCACACTCGATGACAATCACGCGGTGAATGAAGAAAAGAATATTTTTATTTCGCTTTTCGGCTTTTTCTCAAAAGGACACCGCCTCCTTTGCGGCTTTCTACAAAGGGATGCCGACCAGTTTGTGGCACGTGCACGGCACGTGTAAGAAAGTTTCGCTACTCGTTAATAGATGGCAGCACCAGTCGAAAAGTTGAAATTATTTTAGACTGTTTTTTTGTTGAATTATTTTTAACCTATATGTGGTACATAATAAGAAGTTTTTGTAAGGCTGAAATAAATTATTTGGTAGGTATTGCTATTAATAATGGGTATTGAACGAAAAATAGTTTTGCTTCTCATCAACAGGTGGCGCTGTCAAGCCGGTTTTCCTCCGTTGAGCAGTGCAGTGGCACTGGCTGCAGTGTGTGTGGGTTTGATTCCGCAGGGCCAATTTTTGCATGACCTGGTATTATTACTATCATACGAGCCTACTTTGTCACCTACCTAGTGAGTGATAAACCTACATCTTTGTCCCTACCTACTTAGGTTGTTAGTAATTAGTGCGCCGCTGGTGATCTAGTGGTAGTAATGAGTTCAAATCCGGTCGTGCACCAATGTAGGTATTTCTGTATTCGAAAAATTTATGTACGCAATATCAGTCCTCTCAAACGGTGAAAGAAAACATCGTGAGGAAACTCGCGGCTTGGTCAACTTCGCACGTATTGACCTTGTCTTGCCTGCCAAGCTTGCCTGGTCGACAGTGGTGGATAAGGCCGACTCTGAGGCTGCCGAGGCTGAGAGGAAGGTATAGGTGCTACAAGCCGACTCCATTTAATCATCTCTCAAGCACTGCAGCCTCCCGTACAAATGGGCATGGATAAAAAGTGGCCGCTGACGATGTTTACTTAAATAAAATAAAAAATAAATATTCATGGACATTTCACACGACGCCCTCTAGTCCCAAACTAAGCAAAGCTTGTAATATGGGAACTAGATGCTGATAGAATACTTATATACTTTTTTTGTAAATACATAGTAACGTAACACCCAGACATAGAACAAACATCTATGTTTGGCACTTTGGCACACACAAATGTTTGTTCTTGGTGGGGATCGAACCGACGACCCACAGCACGGAAGGCAGAGCTATTACCGACTGAGCTGTGACGCCTGTCAATCGGCTTGTTATAAATGTAGGTACCTCTACCTATGTTTAATCCACCTACAATGAATACACCTACATGGTACGTAGTGTATGGTAATATCCAAATAAATAGTAGTATCAGATGAAAATGTGGAGCAAGGTTTCAAACAACCTATCTACCGATTGTGTCCATTCCAGTGTGCTTTAGATTGTTGGTGGTAGCGGGTTACCTTACCTATCTACTTTGGTGGAAGTTGGTAGTACCAACTTCCACCAAAGTAGATAGGTAGATAGGTGGTACCAAGTTGGTCCACACGTCACAGCTCTACTATTACTAAAACTTAATTGCCTATTTCATTTTTTTTTATTTAGATCCGGATGCTAGGGTCCTCTAACCCCCCTGAAATCGCCATTGCTACCTCTCTCTAAGTCCTTTTTACACCACCAAGTTTGGGTTGGCTGGCAGGGAATTGGCAGATAATTCAGCATTTATGCTAATAATAATAGACTAATTATAAAGCCTCCCTTTGTGTAATTTTATATATTTTGTGCAATAAAGTATTAAGTAAATAACTAAATAAATATCCTATCCTAGGTAAGTAACTATAGAATTAGGCACTTTGAGTAGGTTCCCCCTAAAATTCCCGACAAAAATTATAAGCTTAGTCGCTTGTAACATGAACCACAGACAAGTTATTGTAAACACAATCAACGTTTGTTTATTGTTATGACTACACGCACGAGGCGACGTCTCGAGCACCGTGGAGGGAGACAAGAATCAACTGAGAGGCACAGGTTCTATTCCCTTTCGAAGACAGAATACTTTCATATCTCTCTCTACAGGCAACTTTTTCTAAAAATTATTTTGAGTAGATACTTATCTATCTATTTTATTTGTTACCATAGCTAAGCACTACCTACTTAACTGAATATACCAAACAGCAATTAAGAATTACAAAATCTCAGGAAAAGAGAATTGCCCACTTAATTGACACCATAAAGAACCTAATCTTCATCAGTGCTCTCAAAATAATTGCCTAGAGGGTTCCGTAATCAGGTGAGCGAAGCGAGCCAAGTTTTCAACAAATAAAAGGCATTTGTTGATTTTATCATGTTACGAAAAAAGCTATGAATACATTGAATACCCTATGAGTGTGACTGGGTAGGGTATGCAAATAGAGGAAGACCGAAGAAGAAGACTAAATGGTTGGATTGTGTGAAAGATGACATGAATGTGAGAGGAGTAGATTCAGAGTTGACGAAATGATAGGAGAGAGTGGAAGAAGACAATGTTGTGCCGACCCCGCCTACCGTGGGATAAGGGCAGAAGAATGATGATTGGTATTTTTGCACTAGTAGGTATAAATTTCAAGATCTGCTGGTAAAAATACGTGCAATTAGTAGGTAATATAGTAATGTATATTAGGTAGGTATTTCGTAGATATTTTGTATCATGAATGAAGAACTTATTAGAAGCTAGGACGGAACTAAAGAACGTTTACGTAAGTATACTTGGTTGGTTTTTTTTTACATATAGGTAATAATAGCCCATCTTTTGACTTCAATCTCATCTGATGGAAAGTGACTGGAAAGTCAAAGTCAAAGTCAAAATTTCTTTATTCAATAAAATCACAAGGATCATTTAGAATCGTCTTATATAACTAGGTGATTCTAGGTGCCAGTTCCACGCGACCAGAGCCTAGAAGAACGGGCAAGAAACTACGGCCTGGTTCCTAGTGTAAGCTTTGTTAAATTTCTCATACAAAAGATTAGTTTTTATAACCAACAAAAAACGATCCTGGTGGCTATGCGGCGGTGGAACGGCGGGGGGACGGGGATTCGGTGCCAGGCAGGCAACCGGGATACTTGTCTTTGGTTAGATTTTGAGAGCTTGTGGAAGATAGATTTTAAGATATTTGAGTTAATCTAGATTGTTTGCAATATAAGTTTTGTGATACGCATCTACTAGTGTTTCATTTCTGAGATGGTTCACATCTCAGAAGTGGGATTACCGAAAAATTCCGTAAGTACGCCCATGTTATTGACGTCTAGAAATAATAATAAAATAAAGAGATCGTGTATTGATTTTACAACCACGGGGTTAAGTGTAAAAATGTTATTGCTCGGTTGGTTGTTGCTCTACATTTTGTGCTGTGGGTTGTGGGTTCTATTTCATACAAAACAAACATCTGAGGGGCGAGTACGAGTTGACAATGTACAAAACGGTGTCAAACGTCTGACGCTGAGCACACCGGTGTGCGCTGCTTGGTATGGAAACACTGAGCGGAAGCTTGACGAAACCAAGCTTCTCAAAAAATCCGCTCAGTGTTTCCATACCAAGCAGCGCACACCGGTGTGGTTGGCGTCAGACGTATTGCACACTGTAAACTCGTACTCGCCCCTCTGTTTGATGTTTCATTAATATAGATATTTGTTTTGGGTGTAGGTAAACAAGTATAAAAAAAAAATGCGTATACCTACTTTAATATAGACTTTACTTGTTTTGGAACTGATAGTGTTTTATTTGACTTTGTGCATTGTGTTAAATGTTCCTGAATGTTTAATATTTGTTTATTTCTGTTAAAAATTATAATTAATAATATCTATATTGGTTTATTTCTTTTAAAGATCACGCAATGTTAAAAGTACATTTATAAACTTTGAATATTCTATCAGCATAGTTTTGTTTAGATCGCGTCGCTACAGGTACCTACTACCTACTTATACAGGGTCACGTTATCGCTACTCACTCAAGTACCTCTGCGGTATGGTATGTCGTCTCGACCCCCACTGACTGATTCTAAAAATAGATTGTTCACTGAAGTTACCTTGATATAAAACAAAAAAAAAAGAAAAGCAATTTTAATCTCCACGAAAAAAAATTATTAGGATATGGGTACCTACACTTATTCTTCTTTTGTTTTGGACGAGCTTTCAGAACAATAGACGGCTGCTGGGTTGGAAACCTCAGAAGTTCGAACTCGTGGTACAAAGGTGCAGAATCAAGTTAAGACGTGCCACGAGAACAAAGGCCGCAGCCACAGAGGGCTGCCTGGTGCTGGGCAACGCCAGGCGAGCCGCAGCCACAGAGGGCTGCCTGGTGCAGGGCAACGCCGGGCGAGCCGCAGCCACAGAGGGCTGCCTGGTGCTGGGCAACGCCAGGCGAGCCGCAGCCACAGAGGGCTGCCTGGTGCTGGGCAACGCCAGGCGAGCCGCAGCCACAGAGGGCTGCCTGGTGCTGGGCAACGCCAGGCGAGCCGCAGCCACAGAGGGCTGCCTGGTGCTGGGCAACGCCAGGCGAGCCGCAGCCACAGAGGGCTGCCTGGTGCTGGGCAACGCCAGGCGAGCCGCAGCCACAGAGGGCTGCCTGGTGCTGGGCAACGCCAGGCGAGCCGCAGCCACAGAGGGCTGCCTGGTGCAGGGCAACGCCAGGCGAGCCGCAGCCACAGAGGGCTGCCTGGTGCTGGGCAACGCCAGGCGAGCCGCAGCCACAGAGGGCTGCCTGGTGCTGGGCAACGCCAGGCGAGCCGCAGCCACAGAGGGCTGCCTGGTGCTGGGCAACGCCAGGCGAGCCGCAGCCACAGAGGGCTGCCTGGTGCAGGGCAACGCCGGGCGAGCCGCAGCCACAGAGGGCTGCCTGGTGCTGGGCAACGCCAGGCGAGCCGCAGCCACAGAGGGCTGCCTGGTGCTGGGCAACGCCAGGCGAGCCGCAGCCACAGAGGGCTGCCTGGTGCTGGGCAACGCCAGGCGAGCCGCAGCCACAGAGGGCTGCCTGGTGCTGGGCAACGCCAGGCGAGCCGCAGCCACAGAGGGCTGCCTGGTGCAGGGCATCGCCAGGCGAGCCGCAGCCACAGAGGGCTGCCTGGTGCTGGGCAACGCCAGGCGAGCCGCAGCCACAGAGGGCTGCCTGGTGCTGGGCAACGCCAGGCGAGCCGCAGCCACAGAGGGCTGCCTGGTGCTGGGCAACGCCAGGCGAGCCGCAGCCACAGAGGGCTGCCTGGTGCAGGGCAACGCCGGGCGAGCCGCAGCCACAGAGGGCTGCCTGGTGCTGGGCAACGCCAGGCGAGCCGCAGCCACAGAGGGCTGCCTGGTGCTGGGCAACGCCAGGCGAGCCGCAGCCACAGAGGGCTGCCTGGTGCTGGGCAACGCCAGGCGAGCCGCAGCCACAGAGGGCTGCCTGGTGCTGGGCAACGCCAGGCGAGCCGCAGCCACAGAGGGCTGCCTGGTGCTGGGCAACGCCAGGCGAGCCGCAGCCACAGAGGGCTGCCTGGTGCTGGGCAACGCCAGGCGAGCCGCAGCCACAGAGGGCTGCCTGGTGCTGGGCAACGCCAGGCGAGCCGCAGCCACAGAGGGCTGCCTGGTGCTGGGCAACGCCAGGCGAGCCGCAGCCACAGAGGGCTGCCTGGTGCTGGGCAACGCCAGGCGAGCCGCAGCCACAGAGGGCTGCCTGGTGCTGGGCAACGCCAGGCGAGCCGCAGCCACAGAGGGCTGCCTGGTGCTGGGCAACGCCAGGCGAGCCGCAGCCACAGAGGGCTGCCTGGTGCAGGGCAACGCCGGGCGAGCCGCAGCCACAGAGGGCTGCCTGGTGCTAGGCAACGCCGGGCAAGCCGCAGCCACGGAAGGCTGCCTGGTGTTGGGCAACGCCGGGCGAGCCGCAGCCGCAGAGGGCTGCCTGGTGCTGGGCAACGCCGGGCAATCCGCAGCCACGGAGGGCTGCCTGGTGCAGGGTGGCGCCGCCGGGAGAGTGGTCCCAGCAGGCGGCGCGGCCATATGTCAAACGTGATACGACAACAAGGTCATGTACTTAATTCAATCCCGTATTTTTCTTTAAAGATATCACTGAATTTATGTGTTCTTTCATAAGACGTCTAGCGTCGCAGCCAACAAAATTAGAGCATACCAGTACATTATAAAAATTATAATGATGTTTACCAGAGTTAACACATCAGCAAATTCACGTCTTGACTAAAAGGTAGACGAGTGTGTCTAAGCTGCGGCTGGGATGAGAAGATTGTTATCTATTTCTCTTTACAAGTAGTCATCACTTCCTAGTCTGGTTGTCGTGTAACACAACACAACACATAACATGACAGTTTAAAATCCATTTAAACAACAGAGGAATCGCGAACAGAGTTAAAGAAATGGCTAACGAACAAAGATATATGATCAAAAGGATGATACCAGTATTTAATTGCCATCGAATTAGAGTGTTACAATGAGATAGAATTATAAAGTGACAAATATTCAATTAAAAAAAAATATACGTTTCGATAAAATCTCTGGACATTCAGACAAAACAATACTGCTAAAATTATCATTAGACTAGAAAATTCTTTATTGCACATATAAAAACAGTACAGAGGCGGGCTTAATGCTATTTAGCATTCATTTTCTTTTGGCGTTGTTAAAGACACAGGGAATACCAATTTAGATCGTGATATAAATATTTTAATCTTATGTTAACATTGAAATGTTGGTAATGTTGCAGTGTACAAGAAACATTTGTACCTTTGTAACTTTGTAGCTAAATTCCAATGATGCTCGAAATAGATGCGTAGTTTTTATTAAGAGGTTTTCTCTCCCAGATTTTAGAGGACATAATATTAAAATGTACATGAATTAATTGAAATTTATTATCACAAGAAAATATAAGAATTAAAACCTGATTCTGTGGAAATGACTAAGATGCGGGGTGTAGATTACATACATCGTATAAGGGACTGCAGTGCTAATAAGACAACGAGGTCAACTGCTAGGTTCGTGTTGATGCAAATCCAATAAGACGCTCTACTGATGGCTTAGTTTAAACATGGTGGTAATGCCCGTTTAATTTAACCGACAAAAAAAAGAGATGTTTCTCAGTTTGGTTATATTTTCCTGAAGTTATAAGCAAAAATGTACATAATGGCGTAGACTGTGGTGACATGTCATCCTATAAAGAAATTCTTTACTATTGCACAAATTTTAAAAGTGGCTTATACAGGCGAAGCTAAGTAACACTAAATAGCATTATCTACTAGTTAACCTTTACTTTCTGAAATGAATTCAAGTGGAGTTTGGTCAAGTCGAATCATTCGTCAAGTTATAAAATTAGATAGAGTACGTCAAGTCTTTGTCAATGAGAGTTTTCCTTGCCAGAGCAATAATGTTACACGTTGGTAAAACGATGCAAGTAAAATTATTGTATAATCACTATTGTCTCATGTAGTGATCAATAAAAAGAAAAATATAAAGTTTTCTAAATAGCGCGTAGAATTCCCCCTGATAAAGTATGAATATACGAGATATAAATGCCTGAAATTAAATATCACCTTTTAGTTAATTTATTAACAATAAGTAAAGTACACATTCATTTGTAAAAAAAAAAAAATGTTTGTAAGTAAATGAGTAAAATTTGATTTGGTTTTTGGTGTAGTTAAGTTATTAAAACTATTTTATTTTATAAACTTATAAAATTCTACGCATGATCACAAATTCTTTTCAAGGTTTTATTTATACCTTAAAGGGTAAGTTTAGATGACAAGGGTTCAACTTCATACATTTTATTCAGGCCGTACACATGCTAACGCAGCTCGAGGAAAATGTTAGCATGAACCACAGATTAAGCTAGGCGGAAGGTACTTATAAAAGAATAAAAATAAAATAATTAAGAAGATACTTAGAAAGTAATAGCAATACTTAATAAAATTTCTCTAAATAATATGTGTGAGCATACCAATAGGCACGCAGTAAGTTATAATTAATGACAAAAAGAAAAAAAAAGTATGGATTCACTACCTACACAAACTAGAAGAAGACATAAACCTTTATTATTTATTGATACATGACTGTGAGCAAGAACTAACATTACCTATTATTGTCAGCTTGAAAACAATGTTTTGTTTTAGTTTTACACCAAAAAAAAACTTGATAGTTTAGACTCGTATATTGACATTTTCGTGTAAAGTCAGATGGCAATGACACACCTACAAAAGAAAGAAGCAGTAAGTTTCTCTACTAAAGACAGAAGTAACGACACAGTTATATCTATACCAAACCAAATATAAGAAATTCAATGTGGCACCTGCAAACAGAATTTACATCATTGTAATAATTACAACGATCCATTTTTAGGTGTTTTTAGATTTATTTTAGCTTTTGTTTTATTGATTGTTTGCTAAAAGCGATTATAACAAAGTAAGACAAAGATTGCTTGGAGTTTCAAAAGAGGTACTGCCAACATAAACAGATATCTACCTATGCAAAAATTATAATTATGCACATTACAATTCAATGATCAAGTCGAACTATAAAACAGCTCGTTAACGGTTAACAAATTGACAGTTGACAGTTGGCACATTAGCAAATATATATATATATATATAATATATTTAGTTAAAATTAAAAAAAAAAGTACTTAATTGAGATAACAAATTAAGATGAATCGAGTGTTAACGGTCCAAAATGCACAGTAGATCGCCTACAGAAGTAATGTTCATCTTTTCGGACCACACCTATGTAGTTTTAGGAAGTATTTAAAAAAAAAAAGTACTTAATAATAATAATGACGATACATGGATTTACTGATCTTAACATGAATAAGAATGTTTTATTTTTACAACGAATTATCGTTGGTTTCTGCAAAGTAATTACAAAATCAGTTTTGTGTTGTTTCAGGTCAAACGGATAATAAGGAATATCCGCAGTTCGACCTGAATGATAATGGTTATCTGGATAAATGGTTATTTAGCCTTGGGGCACACGTCCAAATGGTTAAATAGTTATATGGTTAAATGGTTAAACGGTTAAACGGTTAAACGGTTAAATGGTTACATGGTTAAATGTTAAAATGGTTAAATGATTAAGTAATTAAACGATTTAATGATGAAATAGTTAACTTGTCAAATTGTTTAATAGCTACATTGTTAAACGGGTATTCTTAAGGGGGATTACGAATAGTGCAGTATTTAAAATAGTTATTATATTTACAAAGTGCACATGAAATAGTTGAGCTATCTACAAATTGTTGCAAACGATCTACAGATCAAGATTTAGATGTAGATTTATCAACTGTTCCGAATCAGATTTAAATGGGTTACATGGTTAAATGCGGTAAATGGGTCAAATGGGTTGATTGTTAGATTGTGAAATTGACAAATCGTTAAATCAATAAATTGTTACATTATTAAGTTGAATTTGTAAATTGATTAACTGGTAACAAATATTATTGATTTTTAGAAGGTTCGATTAGTAACTTTAATATCAAAGAGCCGTTTAAATTGTATAGTTAGTACCTATAACCTTAATTTTCAAATATTTACGTTGTAATATTTTAATAAAGAAAAATTAAAAGTAATATCATGAGTATTAAACAAAATATATAAAAAAATATGGCTATTGTAGGTTATATTAAATAGTAAATGGTAATAAATTATTAGGTACTTTGTTAAGTTGTCAGACTGTTAAATTAACAAATTGATTAACTGAAGGTTAGTATGTAAATTGATCAATTGATCATTGTTAAAGTTGTTGGTTGGTTATACTGATCAAACGGTTGAATGGTTGTTGTATCGTCTATTAAATTGATAAGATAATTATGTCTGAATCTTAGGGATAGATATTATATGGGTAAATTGTTTAAAGATCAACAAATTATTAATGGATTGTTAAATTATTTATATTATACGATTGTTAAATGGTTAGATATCTGTATTTTAGTATGCAAAGATTAATAATTTTACCAGTGTTCTGTTAACTGATTTATTTATGAAAAATTCTTAAACGATTGCTAAATTGTTGTCAAATGGTTGTTTGGTTCGAAATGTCTGGGACTTGAATACACAAAGATAAAAAAAAACAAGTAAAAATGGTTAGATCAACGAACAAATATTCATATATTTATCAGTTAAGGGTCCTGCAACTTAAAATTGATAATCCGTGATAACAGAAATGATAAATGAATGCTTGTTGTGATTTTGCACATTATGAAGCTAAAACTGTAACTTGATGACATATGCTCGAAGCAAGTTTGCATGTCTTCAGCAGAACTTTTGAGTCAGGCTCTAACATATTTGATTGATTTTTGATAATAAGTCACTAAGTAGGTATATAGGTATTAGAAACAATCATTTATTTATCCATAATTTTTGTTATATCAAATAGAAATTAGTACTTAATTTATGTAATTACACTTAAGTACTGTATTCTAATCATTGAGCTTTCATGCCGTTAGTTCTGATGCTTAATTTGGCCGAATGTAAGGTTCCACCGGGTGCGTGTATGAGGACATTACACGTCATCAGGATGGTCGAGTAGTGTAAGCTTTGTTAAATTTCTCATACAAAAGATTAGTTTTTATAACCAACAAAAAACGATCCAGGTGGCTATGCGGCGGTGGAACGGCGGGGGGACGGGGATTCGGTGCCAGGCAGGCAACCGGGATACTTGTCTTTGGTTAGATTTTGAGAGCTTGTGGAAGATAGATTTTAAGATATTTGAGTTAATCTAGATTGTTTGCAATATAAGTTTTGTGATACGCATCTACTAGTGTTTCATTTCTGAGATGGTTCACACTAGCGTTTTTTTGTATGATCCCTTTTACAGAGAAATATACATAGAACAAAGTGACGATGAAGCCGACGATGGAGCAAGACGGCAGAAGACACCTATTCACTCCTGCCTTGAAGAGATCCAAATTGTAGTGATCAGGAAAGACAGACGCCGGTAAGTTGTTCCATTCATAGGTAAGTTGGAGCAGGCATGGCGTTGGCGCTAAAGCCACGGACTCCGCGCGCCCGCAAGAGGGCAGCACTAGACTTCACCTCCCTACGACTCACAGACTATACTATTGCAAAGAATATAATAGGCTATCCTAGCGCATGACGCTATACTAATTCATTTTACGAATATTGTATTTTTTACTACGAAAATTGTAGTC
Organism: Gandaritis pyraliata; assembly: GCA_947859175.1. NCBI lineage: Eukaryota > Metazoa > Arthropoda > Insecta > Lepidoptera > Geometridae > Gandaritis > Gandaritis pyraliata. The sequence continues at coordinate 851,778 of OX401877.1, read as the reverse complement.
AAAGTTTTCTATATCCCAGTTTATTTATTTTGGAAAACCTATCTACAACAGTAAGTAGGTACCTATATAAATACTACATAAGAGCTATAAGGAACCCTAAAAGTCTAGGGCGTTGAGTGAGTTAGATAAAGATTTACCGTGTGAACAGATTTTAAGATCTTTCTCTGAAAATGGAGTAAGCTTTGGAGTTAGCGAATGTGTGTGAACTTAGAAATTCTGCCAACCTCCTTTGCATAGGTACCATCATCATTACAAGATGACATACCTACCTACTTATTTATTTTAAAATTTCACACGAAAAAAAGGTAGTGCTAGGAGGACTTAATGCTAAGAGCATTGTCAGCCAGTCTTCCTGGGCGTGCAAAAAGATGGTGTGGCGTATTTTTAAAGGTAGGTACCTACTGTACCTAGTACCTAGGTACTAAAACTGATAACAAAAATTTTAAATTAATACATTTAATACATAACTATACTTACATAAAAAAAAGAAAAAGAATGAATATAATTAAACACAAAATATATACTTATAAATAAATATAAATACCTATATAAATAATTCATATGTCATAATTATACTATTATACTATACTTAGTTATACAAGTCATACAACTAAAACGCTGAGAAGTAGGAAGATAAACTGGTGATACTGGTGGTAGGTACTAATGACGGGTTAGTCTCTAAATCCCCTTTGAGTTTTCCCCCTTAAGGGGATTATCAGACTTTCAGTCTCAAAATCCCCTTGATTTAGAAAAATTTTAAATCAGGGGATCTTGAGACAATGAATCTCAAAATCCCCTTTGGCGAATTTACACCGTAATAGCATGGAGTTCGGAACTAGGGCATGCAACCGGTAATTCTCGGTATCGAAAGTACCGGGAATTACCGGTACTTTTGAAAAATTCCAGTACCGGTACTGACGAAGCTAGTCTCGGTTCTTTCGATACTTTCGATACTCAACTTTTCTGTTATTTATTGTCGATTTGTTACTTAAAAACATACATTTTGGGTAAAGTTTCATCTTACTTTTTGAATTATAAGATGTTTTGACGCAATAATAACATAGAAAACGTTATATCGAGTAATAATATCAGAGTTGTTTACCGCTATTATTGATTTGAGTCAAAATATTTTAATAGTTAGGTCCAACATTGTATAAGGAGTAACCAAACCTTACCTAACTAAACATATCGACCTTGTCTTTCTTGTGGGTAAGGCCAATTAAGCTGAGAGGATGATATAAGTGTTGAGCAAGCCTACTTCATCTAAATCATGTCCCAAGCACTGCATGCAGCGTCCCGTTCATAGTGTGAAAAGTGGCCCCTGATGCTGTATAAATTATCTAGATTAGATGCAAAGGCCTGATTACCAGTGAAGACTATAGGACTGAGCCATAGTCACTATTTATTGGTTTTCAACACGAACTGAAACACGACTGTATCAGATGGCAACACCTCTGATCTATTCTGGAGGAATCTCAAGTACCCTAATATATAGAGGCCCTCATCAGAAACCTTTATGAAACCAGCTATGCTACTTATAACTTTGGGGAATTGCACGTCTAAACCGTTCTTTTTTGAGAAAGGAGTAGAACAAGGATGCATCATTTTACCCATGCTATACAATAGGTATATATGGCGAACCCACCGTGCGTTAGACCTGAGATGACTGGAAAATCATTGTTAAAGTTGGAGGCGTCAAAATTTCTAACCTACGATACGCCGATCATACGTTGCTCGCATCCACGGAGTCCAAAATGGTTGCCCTAAGGCAGCGTTTAAAGTCGGCTAGTGCCGATCGAAGCCTGATTTTAACAAAAACAACACCAAGTTAATGATTGTCGATCGTTTTAAGTCCATCCAATTGTCGGATGCACCGGAAGAGTATCAAATTGTCGAGGAAGTCCCATACCTGGGCTCATCAGACAGTGATGAACCAACTTAACAGAATATGGAGAGACAGCAACATTCAGAAGAAGACGAAGGTTCACGTGATTCGCATACTGGTCTTCTCCTCATTTCTCTACGGTACCTACTGAAACGTAAACCATGAAAGCCAATGACAAAAGAACCAACGTATTTATACTAAAGAACGTGCCCAGTGCCTGTCTTTCATTTGCCTTCACCGGATACTTGTACAGACATGGTGCGCGCAGAAATGCGGAAAACATGGAGAAACTTCTGATAACAGGCAAAACGGAAAGCAAGAGGGAGGAGCCCGTAGCGCAGGTCTGACCAGGTGTCCGAACAGCTAGAAACTTCCGTCAGCATCGCGATCTATCAAGCCGTAGATCGTGACCCGTGACAGACGGAAAAAAGTTATCCAAAGATGCCATGCACGGAGTCACGATCCCCAACAACGGAAAAACAAATAAGGAAGAGGAGGAATTGTATTTTGGTGCAGGGCGCATAGCTAATAGAACTAACATTCGTTGGGGTAAAGATATTATAGCATGGAGCCACGTGAAAGTGCGAAGAATGACCACACAGCCAAAGAACCAACGACTTTGTATCGATTGTGTAAAGTCAGTAGATAAAGAACGCTTAAAATCGGTTTTCCCGCAAATCTATGGTGGACCTTAATGTCCACCAGTGGACTAATTTAGGCTGCCAGTGTAATAATACAATTAGAAATAACCAAAGTTCTCTATTTTTATAGGTTTTTACTTCATTTTAGTCCTTTTTTAGTGAAAATCCAGTCAGTATCGAAAGTATCGAAAGTACCGGTAATTACCGGTACCGGGTCCAGTACCGGCCGAAAATTACCGGTACTGAGAATAGTACCGGTACTGCATGCCCTATTCGGAACCTATAAGATACCCTACCTAAACTAGCATTCATAAAAATGAAGATTTGACTTGATTTGGAGGAAATTTTAATAAAAGTACTAGGGTAGTAGAACAAAGTAAGAGGTGGTTCTAATTATTAAAACTAACATTTTGCAATCCATCTTTTCATTATTATTAGTGGCTACTTAAGTAGGTAGGTATTTTATTTTCATACGAGAGATGAAAACAAAGAGCCGAAAGAAACTCTCATTCAAGGACCATTTGAACACGATTGCGGTTTGTAAGTCGAGATAGCGATATCTGGTTCATTTCGACATTGTGATGAGCGGAAGATAATCAGCGTGATTTACTTCGTACCTACACAATAGCTAACCAGTACCTACCTACTTATAAAGAACATCTAACTAAGCTGAAGCGCAACGCCTCGCTTTAGTGTTCCGATCCAGTTTTTAAAAACGACTTTTGGTCTCAGTCCGGTGTCCGTCTGTCTGTCACATCCACCAAAGCTAAACCGTACAAACTAGAGTTGAAAGGAATACCTACTAATATTATTTTTTTTTTTTTTTAGTAGCCCGTAGGAATCTACTGCTGGGCAAGGGCCTCCTCCCAAACATTTGGGAGGAATTGCCATAATCGCCACGCTTGGCAGGCGGGTTGGCGATCGCAGTAAGATGTCAAACGGTTCAGAGACGCTGCTGCCCGTCTTCTGTGTTCCTTTATTCCCTTAGTCGCCTTTTACGACACCCACGGGATGAAATGGGTTGGTACTATTCGCCGCCGGCACCACACAGCTCAGCTACTAATATAATAGGATAATAATAGTTTGTTACAACCTTAGAATATAGTTTCTATAATCTGAGGTTACAACCCAAAATGAATGGTTGGTATAAGGAAAAAATATTCGGAAAATTAGCTTATAATAAAACCAATTTCAATGTTTTCAAGAGGAGAGTGAATAGGTTTCTTCTAGATAAATGTGCTATATCATCACTTATTAGGTGAGATTGCGGTCAAACGTTTGCCGATAATTTATAAAAAAAACCACAGGGTGCCAAAAAATAACTCGCGAAAACTTAAAACGGGGACGGGACCGACTTCAAGGACATTTATTGACCGAATAAGTGAAAAAAAAATGTTTATTGTGAATTTGATTTATAATCTCATGGAAATTAAAATAAAGGTATCTCAAGGAATTAAAAAAAAAGAAGACCTCTAAGAAAAATTATTTATTTCAGTATCTACTCGTAGTTTTTGCAATCAATATAGCTACGTAACTATAAAACTGTCAAACTTTGATTTATATCGGAAAGCGCACGATGTAAGCAACATTTTTGGTGCAACGGTTAAATTAAATAAAATTAAATAATATTTTTATTAGAACATAAAAAAATATTTTGTGTTTTATTTGCACACCTACCTGGGAGAAAAGAAAATCGTCGGTTTTTAGTGAATAATTTGTTTTTGTGATTCGCCGTTACTCAAAAACGAAAACCTATGAATATGAATATAATTGTTTACGTAAAAACAAACCAAATCCATCTATTTTACGAAAGGCTTACATGACTTTGCAACATCAAGCAACGGACTGAGATCAGGAAGGCTGAAGACCTATTTAGGCTTGCCCTAGATAAAGAAAAATTTATGAGGATGACTGACGACCTTCAGTAGTGGAGAGGCACCCTGAGAAGAAGACTTACAAAATGATTTCCATTCTTAAGATTTCCATTGTCGTGGATGACAGGCACCAGACGAGAACTGACTGTGACTGACCGACGGAAGTCGATAAATGTTGCGTATATCTGCACCGTGATCTTCTCATTGGACCAAGGCCAACGTAATTACGATACTTGTACACTATTGTTACTATCAATCTTTCAAAAGAAAAAAATACATTGTTTTTTTGAAGAACACAATTTTCGAAAAATTTATGGTAAGTACGTATCCCGTGCTGAAAGCATGGTCGTTTTTTATCCCAAACATGCTTACGGCCCACCTGATGGTAAGCGATTATCGTCCATCCGCGTTGTTGATACGTTGCCTACCCTGTATGAAGCCGCTGCCTATATAAAAAATAATTTTAGAAACTTAAAAGTTTATTAGATCGAAAACTGAAGATTATGATGCATTTTTCAACATCATTTTTTATCAAATTGAGTAGGTATTGGAGTAGCAAGTAGAAGACACTTCAACCCAACCCAACCAAGAACTAAAAAAAAAGAAAGAAAGAAGAAGAAGAAGAGTGGAACTAACCAGTAAATACAAAATAAAGCAATTTATGCATAGAGACAAAGTCTTAAAAAAATGCGAAGGTAGTAAAAAGTTCAATGAACTTGATACCATCTGACATAACATAACAATAAGATAAGATCTTTATGTTGACCATCACGTTCATGGATTCTTGGTCGTCGTCCTAAGGATGGCTTTGCAGATTTTGATAAAGCTATTCTCAAAAGGATCTTTTTTTTGTAAAAAATAATAAACAGATAGGAACTTAAACAATACTGAATAGGCTCTAATTACATCTTGAAAGATTCACAAAGTAAACATAACAGACTTTTATATAGAAAATAAATATCCATTCGTTGCAATCAAATCACGTAAGTACAAGGCAAAACGAATAGATCTTCGATCAAAAGTAGCCTAATCAATATGCATTGCAATCGTCCATTATTATTTTGCACAAAACGCACTGACGAAAACTAATAAAAACACAAATAGTGCTAAAATACAACCTCTTTGGTGCAAAGTACATTAATTAAATGCTCACAAAAAGATAATTATTGACTACTGATGCTTTAGAATTACAAAAGAACAAACATAAGATGAGCCCACCACAGTATAGTGTATAAAAAGTAATATTGGTTTGAATGTGTAGCAGTGTTGTGTGTGAACCAGATCAGTGTTGCAGTGTTTTTGCACGCTAAAGTTTTGAAAAACAGTTTGTGACTTCTGGCTTTTTCATCGTAGTTAACAAAAAGTGAGTTAAAATAACATAATAAATTTGAATAAATTAGGTACTTACTTTCAAATTAAACAACAATTAAATTTTTTATGTTTAAAATTTATTAACTGAAAAAATCTTAAAAACTTTTTTTAATATGAACTCTGATATCTACCTGTTAGTAGCTTTACATATAAATTACTACCATAAAATACTTACTAACCTACTTAAATCAATTAGTTTATGTAAGTTTATTAATTTAAAAGTACCTACCTACTTTAATTATGTAAGTAATTTGTTTAGTAAACTCAAAAAGTCGTTATAAAACTTTTCATAAAAAGCGTTAGATAGTATAAGTAGTTGGGTTTTTTTTAAACAAAACATTTACCACACTCATGCTTTCTTTAGTTAGTGATCTCAAAGTCTATAAGGATATACAGGAAGTGAAAGAGATTGGCCACAAAAACAAAATCACTAAAGTTTCTGAGCGGTCAAAAAGAAGTACAAAATGAGATCGAAATCGAAATTGAGATCGAAAGGAGTACCTATTTACGCAATGCATGAAGTTTTACATCACTCTATTACAAAACTACTACGCAATATGCAGATTAGTTGTAATAAATATACCTAAATAGGCAATGCATTGTTTTAAAAACCAATTGTATTCTTTGTGGAAAGGATCATACAAAAAAATGCTAGGAACCGGCCGTAGTTTCTTGCCCGTTCTTCTAGGCTCTGGTCGCGTGGATCTGGTACCTAGAATCAATAGTTATAAAGACGATTCTAGAAATGATCCTTGTGATTTTATTGTATAAAAGAAAAGTTTTACTTACTTTTGTAAAGGCCTTATAAAGATCTAAACGTAAAGTTTTACGTAATTAAGCTAATTGTAACACGTTTGAGATCACTGTTGATAACATCTTTACTTTCCAAGTATGGGAAAAAGCTGCAACTTATTCATGGAATAAATGATTCTTTGTTACATTTTATGTAATTTGAAAGAAAGTAAAAGCTACATTGTAGATTTGATCTAATCTTTCAGAAATATCTTTACTAAGTCAAATTATGCACAGGACAGTAGGTAGGGGCGTTAAAATAATTATGTTTTATGTATTTTTTAAACGGTGAATATTAAAAAACTGCTTTAAAAGATTACTTACCTAATTTGAAGAAGAAAAGTACCTGAGTAAAACCATATTCTTTTTCAGATCTCCCAAAATGGTGTACTTTATGGTACGTACTACTTTGTAAATTAAGCTTTTTGCAACATTAAAAGTATAAATTATAGTGACATTGACCACAAATAGTTTATTTCACGCACGTTGTAAATAATAAATAATAATAATTTAATAATAATTAATAATAATTAATAATAAGTTGTATAATTGTAAACTATGTTATTTAACTTTACGATGCTAAAATATTGGTACATAAATAATTGCAGTCGTGTCGAATAGAAAATAACACACATTGAGAGCAATATTGCGAAATGTTTGATATGCCCATCGAGTTATGGTTTAATAACAATGGTACCTCAGTGATTTGTTGCACAGACCTAGTACAGTTAGTTTCAATAAGATGTCTACAGATCAAAATATTCAACACGTAATTAAATTAAAAATTTTAAAAACCCTACATTTTTTGTACATGTCATCTATTTCTGTCTTTTGTTTATATCCTGTGTTGTGTGCAATAAAGAATTAAGAATTAAGAACCCTCAAATTTTGGACCGACTTTTATAAACATAGCTAAGAACACTCCCGACTAATTCACCTTTCAAACAAAAAAATAACAAAATCAAAATCGGTTCATCCGTCGAGAGCTACGTTGCCTCAGACAGACACACACTCACAGAGACACGTCAAACTTATAACACCCCGTCGTTTTTGCGTCAGGGGTTAAAAATATGTTACAGTTTAAGATTTTTTAAGCTGTATCCAGATGAGAGCTCTAATGGAAGTCAACTTGCTCCGAGTATGAATTTATCAATTTTTTTATAATGAATGCCAACTAAGTAATTTACTTACTTATCCAAACATTAAATTCCATTTTAGTAGTTTTTTTGTGAAAGAAATCGTAAATTATTTAAAAAAAATTATTTAAAAATTATAGGTACCTAATTCAAAACAGAACACAGAAAAATTCAATATTGATAAGTAGTAGTTTTTATAATTCGCCAATTTGTTTTTACTCATTTTGGTCTTGGAGTCAAAACTACAGGGTACCAAAAAAGTACTCTTGAAAACGTACCACGTTCGTTGACCGCGAGTGATTTTTTGGCACCCTGTATTTAAGTTTTTAATAATTTTTATTTTGCCAGTTCTAATCGTGTTTGTAATACAAACAAATACCGTAGGATATAAGTTATATCCTACGGTAGTTTTTTTATTTGTTGTTACTGTTGTGTTGTTGTTTTTATTTCTTACTGTACTACCTAGGTTGTGAAATCTAGTTCAAGTGACCATTCACTACTACCTATGATAGCTGGTGAAGCTACCACGGTATTGTTGTGTGGGAAACAAAATACACAACTAGGTACTTTACCTACCTACATTCTACGCATGTATTATGTAAGTTGTGAAAGGGCCTGGGGGAAGATTCCAATCTCAAAGTTGAACTGCAAAGTTTTAAATCATGGTCAGTTCATACTAACTCATAGTTATTCTGTGACTAAATAGTGACACTATGATGTCATTTAATTTGTTTTCGCGCATATTTTGCTGTCAAGTGTCTAAAAAGAATGATCACGTGGTACAAAATTGTACCACGTGACCTGAAAAAATTACACTGGGCAGTGAAATATAACTTGACAGCAAAAGATTGGAATACGAGGGCTGTATTTTCTGTTCTGTGTGTATTTTAAAGTTCCCCAGTCTAATAATGTAAACGGATAATCTAATAATGTAATGTAAACGAAAACGGAAGAGAAAATGATTTTAGGTGTAGGTACTATTTTGAAGATTAGATGATGGTAATAGAGTTTATACAACGTGTAACATATTGTCCCTATAAGCCGAAAGGGGGCTTATTCAGACCAAACACGTGAATAGATTGGCATGTGCAAAAGTTGGATACTATTGAGGTAATGGATCGGTGGATGGCCTAGTCAATTGAAACACAACTTGAGAATTCACTTGTACAACTTTATGATTAAAGAGATAAATTAGGACATAAAAATACAGCTCAACAAGACATGATATTTCACAGGGTTACAGGCGACAGAGACAACCAGAGTGGAGAGGGCTCCATTGACATAAGTGACAGAGGGAACTGTCATTTTAACATTGACATCGACAGCAAATAATAGATAATAAATTTCCTCAAAAAATCCATGATCTATATCTAGTCATACAATGTAGGCAAGTTGTATGGTGTACTTAGGTACTTATTCACATTTACATAAGGTTCATTTTACCAACAGATACAACACGTTCGAAATTTCATTTTTTTTATCTTAGAAAGTGACAACCCGTGTTTATTTACTTTGCGTACTTATGTACCCAGCCTGTTAGTACACATACACACGCACCCTCCTATCACATCGCACCCACACATAGACACTTTAACACGTGTGCAATGCTATTTTTACGGAAACTTTAAGACGCTTTTCATAAATGAAAAACTTGGAAATATCAAAAGTCGTAAAACAAAATGTTGTTCGCCATGACGTGTAGAAAACCCCGCTTTCAGACTTATAGGGGCATTATGTTACACCCTGTATTATCTGTGGTAATAGTATTGTTATGTAGATTGCATGAAACCGGTGGAAAACAGAATTTGGGACGAAACTAGAATAAAAATATAAATTAAAGTTAATTCGTCCCAGTGGGGCGAAAGACCGGTAGTCCGAAATTGGAGTAAGTCTGATCAACACAGTAAGAAAAGAAATGGGAATAGGTACTAGGTACTTTTTACTTTTTACTACCTGCCTAGGTAGTTACAGTAGGTTCAGCCTACATTTTCTACCACCATGTTCCAGGTCCTCTCCATCACGTTGCTTGCGACCCTGGCCGCCTGCGAGCCTCCAGTTTCAGGGTACAACTACAACACCCCCAGAAACGCAGCCGCTGCTAGTAACAGCTATTTGCCACCTAGCACAGGTAACACTATGTCCTAACAATCTGAAGCCCTACTTACAATCTATCTCAAACGGTGAAGGAAAACATCGTGAGGAAACCCGCGGCTTAATCAGCTCCACACGTATTGACCTTGACTTTCCTGTGGATGTGAATACCGACTAGGCTGAAGAGGCAAGCCTACTCCATCTAAATCATGCCCCCAAGCAGTGTCCCGTTCATCAGGCATGGGTAAAAAATGACTCTTGACGCTGTAAATCTAAGAATAACTGGCTACTAAGTAATGCTGCTGACTAGTTTGGACATTGCTATCGATTCTGTTGTGGCATTTTTCTAAACTAACCTAATTTGACAGCGCTATAATTATAGCTGTCTTTGTCGTTTCAGTTCACAAGAAAGGGACGGCAACCTTTTTAGTGGTGTCAAATTAGATTAGTTTAGAAAAATGCAACAATAGAATAGACAGCACTGTCTCAAGTCTTGACGTATACCTACCAAGATTCTAGGGGTTCTTCCATGTAGTCAAAAGTACAACTGGTTTGACCACGAGGAATAAATTGGACACTAATAGAGTTTTAGTTGTTCTTGTCCTGACTCCATAAAGCTGAAACTCTAATATAAACACGAAAGTTTGCAAGTAAGGATGTATGGATGTGTTACTCTTTCACGCAAAAACTACTAGTCCGATTTGGGTAAAACTTGGAATACATCTAGTTCGTAGCCTGGATTAACACAGGCTACTTTTTGTCCCGGAAAATCAACAGGATCAAACGAGACGCGGACGAAGTCGCGAGCGGGCTAGTGAGATCTAAAGCGATGCCTATCTAATGATTTACCTTCCACTTTCAGGATACAACACTCAAAGCAACTACGCTCCTACTGGATCTGGACCCTCGGGACATGACTTTGGAAGCCAAGGTCACGGACACAGCCATGGGCATGAGAATGAAGAGGTGAGTGATTTCCACCATTTCAGTTATCGCTGGAATTTGTAGAACGATACTTCTCTTGAAGGTGAAGAAGACGTAAGTGCCATAGATCTCAAACAGCATAATTAACACAACAAGAACTCCGGCAGATATTGTATTATATTAAACGAAGGGTCTATCTTCTGGAAGCCTGACTCCGGATAAAATGGGAATATGAACCAGAATACAAAGGATTTAAGGTACTGGAAAGTCCTTACAGCATGCTTAGCATGAGCGCCAAGAACGGCGTTTCTTTCTACCGAAGAGAAGACCCTTCGTCCCATTCTTTTGTTTGACGAAAACAGAGACAGGACTAGCTTTAGTTTATTCTTCCGCAGACAAATCACTGTCTAGGGTGAATGCTAGGCTGGACTCGATCAAACTCTATTTCTCGTCTTACCATCATAATTAAATACAAAAAGTGTGAAAACGAATGAAAAAAGTCACAAAGCCATAAATATTTATTTTAATTTTATTTAACTTTAAGTACTACGTCTTCTTTTTATGCAAATTATAAAGTAGAAACGATTTAATCGGCTTTAGCTTATAAATACTATCATCGATCGAATAAAATATATCTCCGTAATCGCCAAAGGTTATGCTATTTGGGAAAAAATCTAAATCAGCCAGTTTTTTAGCAGTACCGTTCTGGCAATTCATATGATAGATACCGTCTTCTGCTATCCCAAAGGTTTCAGGCCCATCTACTATGAAGTGGAAGACTACCTGCAAATCAGTGTTCTTCACCAGCTCGTGTCCACGAAACGCACAGTAAACACCACACATAGTCACCACATGCACGTTCTTTAAATTATCAACTTCGAATTGCATAACAGTTTTGAGGATACCAGCTTTGATAGCTACTCTTCCTTCATTATAAACTTTGTATATCATGTGATTGTTCGCGTCTAGTAGATACATATCATTGTTTCTTACAACCAGCTTCATTATATTCATGTTGTATAGTCCGATGTTATTTGCTTCGTTGTTCATTGGATCGTATTTATATAGCCCGTCGTCAGAACCAAAGTAAACATCACTGGTTTCAGCGTCTACAGCTATAGCTTTATTTCTAGCGATGCCTTTAATCTTTCTAGCTTTTTTTGTTATTATATTAATGACCCCTCGTCCAGAATTTTGGAGTTCATCATCCATATACATAAAGAAAAGGTTTCTGCTAGACGAATCGTATGTTAGTTCTTTCGGGCTCTGAAACTTATCAGTCAGAAGGATTTTCTTGTACATTCTGGGTCCAATTTGTTGTATTGGCGTGTCGGTCACGAATATGCGCACTTTTGCGTGTATTTCAAACGCGCACGCGCATATTATTATAAGTAGCACTCGCATTTTTAACGGGTATCTTATTCGGTGTCACATTTTAAACTGGACAATTCTCGCATTACAGAGCTTATCTTGTTTTTGCCAGAGGATTGTGGTTCTTATTTAATTGAGAATAGAGATTAGTGTGTTGTTAATTGCTTGTTACGGACTGTTAAGCGGTTTAAATGAGTAAATTGATGTAGATATGCAAGGTCGTCGGGAGGTTATTTAAACATTACTACAGATGAAATCGTATTATTAGGTATTCTATGGTAATACACATCAATAATGTTAGTACTCTACATTCTAAATATTATGTAAACTCACTACCTACCTACTTTACAACTTAATATCTGTTAGAATAAAAATAACATATTGGCTTTGGTTTTACTTTGACACATAAAATGTACCTAATTATATACCAAGTAACACTCTTAATTCTCATTTTTGCATTAAAATGATTTGATGATTTACTTAGGCAATATAAAACTTATTAAAAGTCTATAAAACTCAACAGCTTTTACTGTTATTAGGCTTTAACCTGACCAACCTCGTTGCATCACCGTACACTATGTTATTATCGTTATCAAATGACACTCCAAAAGCATCATCTATATCCAACACCTTTTCCAAACTAACTACCTCTTTGTTTACTGCATATATACCATCACGAAGACAGACGTATACTTTCCCGTTTAAATCAATAGCCATTCCTCTAACTCCTACAACTTTGAATTCCTCATACAAAACAGCATCTTTAGTACCTTTCACTTGCCCATAAAGTCCTGTAGCATTCGTGAAAAACATTGTGTTGTTGTTGTCTATGACGAAGTTGTCTACTTTTGTGTCTTCTAAATCTTTGAAGCGTGAAGCTTGGCCTTTTTCAAAGGTATATAGAAACTGCGAAGGGTATACTGAAAAGTACAAGACGTCTTTGAAATACAAGTTCCAGATATCAACATCCTTTTGCCCGATAAACTCAGCCTTGTCCGTTCCGTAATCATATTTGTAGATACCGTCACTTCCTCCTATATATATTTCATGAGTTTTCTGGTCCACTGTTTGTGCGAAGCCGTTGTTGACCCCTTTGATATTCTTGAACTCTTTCGTGTTAAGATTAATTCTGGCTGTTTTGAATTCGTTTTCGTCGTTTTCGATAACACTGTGGCTGAAGTAGACTATGTTGGCACTGTGATCTACGGTCAGGAGATATGGTCTGTCCAGGTCTTCGTGTAAGACCTCAAGGTCGTGGTAGATATTGTTTATTTTGACCCCATCACAGTCCTCTTTGATGACACCGGCATTAGCAACTAGGATAGTTGAGAGTATAAGAAAGGCTCTCATTTTAATGCCTGAAAAATGAATTTGGAATTGAGTAACACGTATTTACACGTTTAACCTTAATGTAAGCATACCTAAAATAAGACAGATGCTAGTAAAGGTTACCAGAGACTTACACAATTTTTTTTATTTAAAATTATACTGTTTTTTAATGATATAAAAAATAGTACGTTTAAAACAACTTACCGTATTCTACTGTTGCTATTTGATTACTACACTGAACTTGGCGAAGATCACTCAGTAAACATTTACTTAATCTGGCATCTATAGAGAGGTTAAAAATAAAAATATTTGGAATCCAGCTGTACTATTTTTATCTTCAAAGCCACGCTAAGGCCTCGTGGTTAGTTGAACAGAGTAGGTCTCCAGTCAGTTTTTTCTATCGTTTTTTATGTTAATTTCTACACATCTAAAAAATATATCGGTTAAACGAAAGTTCTGCTGATGTACTAAACTATTACCTACTTAAAAAGTGATTTTGAAAGTCTATAATGGACCGTTATCTGACGTTAGGGGTTCTTCTTCTTTTTATTTATGGCCTCTGTCCGTCATTTTGATAGACAATTTTGGGCGTGTCTACTAATTGTTTGTGTTTCGTCAAGTCGAGTCATTCATCAAGTCACTCTTCATCCTTTTCATCCCTACTGGCTGCGCCATATTACTTTTCATCCCTACTGGCTGCGCCATATTACTTTTTCTATGAATGCCAATTACTTTCTTTCATAAATTACTCTACGTATTTTCTGTTTGTAAGTTCGGATGACCACGGATTATTGTTATTATTCCAAATAATGTGGTCTGGGTATTGTAGTGGGATCATAAGACTTGGGTATGTGGATACCTACCTAGCTAGTAAGTCAGATTGTTATGTTCACTTACTTTACTTGGGTAACTACCATAAATAATTATTGTAATTGCAAAGATGCTCAACGGATGTTTTGTTCTCGGTCAATGCAATAAGATAATAGGTTATCGACGCATTTAAAACGAAATGCTTAGTTATTTAATAAAATGGAGTTTCTGATACGCTGATAATAAAATTATTATGTAAACAAAGTTCTTAAAACTTTCTGGTCGTTTGCTGAAATTACGACATCTCATTCTATTTATTTTTATGTGTCTCTCTTTCATGTAATTTCTTTCTTCGGTGTGTGTGCACGCATAAAATTTTTATCTATCCATCTCACAATTAGTTAAAAATTAAAATGCTTTAAAAACAAAAAAATATGTTTGTTGACCCATAACCTACAGAGGGGCGAGTACGAGTTTACAATGTGCAAAACGTCTGACGCCAACCACACCGGTGTGCGCTGCTTGGTATGGAAACACTGAGCGGATTTTTTGAGAAGCTTGGTCTCGTCAAGCTTCCGCTCAGTGTTTCCATACCAAGCAGCGTACACCGGTGTGGTTGGCGTCAGACGTATTGCCCACTGTAAACTTGTACTCGCCCCTCTGAACAGATTGCAGAGTACCAAGCTGTTAAAAGAAAGAAAGAAAGTAAGAAAGAAATTATTTATTTTACGCAACACACAATAAGGTACATACTTATTTACTTAATAATAAAACGATAACATGCGTAAAAAAGGAACCCACTCAGCAAATGCTAAAGGTGCACGGTGGCTCCTTTAGCGCTGGTTTTCAGGGGTGCCGAGAGTGGAGTGGCGCACAGCCTCTGCGACACGCACTTTTTACAAATACTTACTTACTCTACTAACAGAAAACAACATATAACTAACTTCGCTACATCTCTATTATAATTACAAAATAAAATAAAACAAATAAATACAAACAAAAATGAAAACACAATTAACCGGATAAAATAGGAGTTCCTACCTACACAAAACTAAAATTTTAACTTCACTAAAACAAAAACAAAACTAAAACTAACATGAGGTGGAGAACGACCGCTTATGGAACAGATTTTTGTAAATCTAACAAGTGTTTTTTGAGGGAGTTTTTAAATGCATAAGTAAACTGAATCTTTATTTCTAATTGGAGGAGGTATATTGTTCCAGCATTTCGTAGCAGCATACCGATAGCTGCCACGAAATGCGGTCGTTCGATGGCGCGGACAAATTAAGCGTATAGCTAGACGGACAATACGGGCAGAAAAGTCAAGTTTCTCATGTAGGTATTTTGGAACTTGGCCTTTTACTATAGGTACCAAACAAAAGAGTAGCAAAATGAAAAGCGCGACGTGATTTCATGTTTAATAGGCCGTGACTATTGATATATGGAGAAATGTGGGTTCTTTGTGGAATCGGGAAACAAAAACGGACGCACGCATTTTGCACACGCTGGACCAGTTTTTTTGAACGGGCTAACAAGCATTCGCCAAATACATTGTCAACATAATTTAATTTAGAAAGAATAAGTGATTCACATAAGGTGATTCGCAATTCAGTGTTGAGATATTCGCGTACCCGGTACAAAACTGATAACCTATAAAAGCAATTACGAATAGTCTGAAGGACATGACTTTCAAAACGCAATGAGCCATCCATCAACAGTACCAAATTACGGACCTCTGAAACCCGCTCTATCATATTTCCATCGACTTGCACCTTTGGATCAGCCAAGATAATTTTACTAATTTGATGTTTCGATCCCAATACAAGAGTTTTTGTCTTGGTAGGATTCAGAACTAAGCTGTTTGAATCACACCACTTGACCAGTCTGGTTAAATCCTGGTTTAATGCATTAACAGCTTCATTGATGTTGGAAGGCTTGCATGATATGTACAGCTGCAGATCATCAGCGTAAAGGTGATAGTTTCATTTTTGTATTTCAAATATATATAAAGTTAAGACGCCTGTCAATTGTTTACTGCAGTTCCTTATTTTTTTCCAGCCCAAATCATACGAGTTCGGATATTCAGTGAAAGATGCACAGTCGGGTAATGACTACAACAGACGAGAGAGCTCCGATGGCAATGTTGTCATGGGAGAGTACCGAGTCGCTTTACCTGATGGCAGGACCCAAATTGGTGAGTTTACCCCACAGATATTTTAATGACGGAACAAGCCGATGGCCAACGATAACAATGCATTGCCTCTCCGAGCACGTCCACTGAGGACGTGTCCTGGACTGCGCCCATCACTCTGAGACAGAGGTGTTAAGTCTCATGTGCGTGTAATAGCACCGGCATCCATACCCTTCAAACCGGAACACAGCAATGCGAGCATCACTGTGCGGCAGACTGTGTGGTAGTACTTCCTCGGGCGAGCTCTTCATAAAGAGCCCTTACTTCTACATAGAGGCTAAGTTAGTCAATGAAATCTTTCTGATACGTAGAACGCTGGGTAGGTAATCTCCATACGTCGGAAAAACCATGATGATACAATACTTACCTACAACGAATCTTTGTCCCTCTGAAGTCCACGCATAATGGGCCAACCTTGAGCCTAAATGCGGAAAAGGGAGTCCCATCAATATCAATAATCCTACTAATATTATAAATGCGAAAGTTTAGATGTTTGGATGTTTGGATGTTTGTGTGTTTGTGTTTCAATCACGTCAAAACTAATGAACCAACTTGGATGAAACTTGGCATATATATAGTTCGTAACCTGGATTGACATATAGGCTACTTTTATCCCGAATAATTAACAGGATCTACAGGATAAAATGAACGAAAAGGATTAGCAGCGCCAATTGGCAAGAGGATTTCATTGTCATGTCATGACACGTCAGTTTGACAGGGCGTAGTACTACCTCTTTGGTCTAATGACTAGCGTTTGACATTCCAGTAGGTACGAGTTCGGTGTAATGTCAAGTGTCTCAAAGAAGTATCCGCTCGGTACACGCACAGATAATATAATGTACACGGAAACTGTAGACGCGCACGAAGTCGCGGGTAACTGCTAGTATAATATATATCCCTCTGAAATATCTGCGCAGAACCCATTTTTGGTCGAATTGGAGGTAAGCGAATTTTTCCGCACAACAGTTAATATACCTATGCGTAAACGTTTGATGCACCTAATTTCAGAGGGATAAAGATCTGTTGTACGTATGTACCTACTTAGTCTAAAGTTGTCGTGGTTAGTAAGATTTTGTGCTCAACCAAAGATTTATAAGCAGAGAATTAGCAGGCTAAAATGGCAGTGGGCCGGCCATTTTTGCCGTAGTACCGACAATAGTTGGAGCAAACGAATACTTGAGTGGAGACCACGTTTAGGCAAGCGTAGTGTAGGACGCCCTCCGGCGAGACGGAGCGACGATCTGCGAAATAGTAATAGTAATAGTTTATTTACCAAAACACTAGTTAGAAATAAAACATAGGTAGCAACAAAGGTAGGTACAAATAAATCTTACTTAGGTTTACCGGCGAAGACTTGTAGAATACAATTACCAAGTGTGAAGTTCCTGACAAGAGAACAAGAGGAGAAAGTGTGAAATGTAGCTCAAATGTACCTGGCGGACACTGGATGAGAAGAGCCGAAGACCGAGCTCAATGGCGCGTCTTGGGAGAGACCTACGTCCAGCACTGCAGTGGACGAATATGGGTTGATGATGATGAAAGATTTATTGAAATCTCTCAATCCAAATCTGCCAAAATATACGCTTGAATAGACTTGGGATAGATTCAATAAATGTTTTTACTTAAATTTTTCAGTGACCTACCACGCTGATTGGCAGACGGGTTTCCACGCTGACGTGAGATACGAAGGTGAAGCCAGATACCCTGAGCCTAGCAGGAGTAACCGCCAACAGGGTAAGTCATCTTGACAAACAGAGTCTTGGTTTTAATTAATGATGAGGATGACGGATGAAAGTCATCTGAAATTTTATTGTGACTGGTTACGCAGGTAGAGGAAGGCTGTAAAAGAAGTGGTTGGATTGTGTAAAAGAGGATATGAATGTGAGAGGAGTAGATTCAGAGTTGACGAATGATAGGAGCGAGTGGAAGAAAAAGACAGCCATGTTGTGTCGACCTACTAGTGTAGGTGCTAGTACTGAACCGGGACCAACACTTTCACAGAAAGCTGAATTACGATTTGATTCGACAGGAGTCACAGCTAAGACGGTAATAGCACTGCCTTCCGTGCTGTGGGTCGTGGGTTCGACACCCACCAAGCACAAACATTACATGTTTGTTCTAAGTCTTGATGGTTATGATAAAAACAAAAAAGTATACTATTCTATCAGCAATCCAGTTCCCATATAGCATTGCTTAGTTTGGGACTAGAGGGCGTTGTTTGAAATGTCCATGAATATTTAATTTGTTATTTATTTTGATAAGGCTTCTCAGGTAGAATTATTGAAAGTACTTGTGTCTTTCAGGTGGCTACAACTACAAATCGCCTGGCTTCAGCGGTTCATTGACTGGTTTCCAAAACCAAGCACCTTCAAACGCATATGGACCTCCAGGATATCAACATTAGAGTTCATTCCCTGACTACCCCTTACAACTTTTTTAGAAGCTTACGATGTAGGTACCTACTCTAAGATAAGTTCAATGATGAACGTATTGCTGTCTTTTACTTATTCAACGTATATTAGTCATAACGGATACAAGATACATTTATTTGCCAAAATACTTAAGTGTTACAATTTGGTCATAAGCTAAAGTCAGAGGCACTTTAAAACTTATTCACCCTTTTCAGGTATCGCAAAAATGTTATATTTGGGCGCTTAAACTTATCTCAAGTAGGTACATATAATATTATTATTCTTTTTCAAAATATTCTTCAGTTGAGTAGAGACATTTTTTGACTAGATATGATTTTAATCCTCTTATAAATTTAGTTATTTCTGTTTCATTTTGAATACCATTTGGTAGGTTGTTAAAGATTTCGACTGCCATGTAATATGGGCTTTTATTTAACATTTTTATTCTTGAATATGGTAGATATAATTTGTTTTTATGGCGGGTATTTATGTTGTGTGTTTCACTAATTTTTACAAAATCTTTTTTATTTTTGAAAACAAATATACATACATCCATGATATAAATGGATCTTTGTCCCTTTGAAGTGTCTGCGCAGAACCCATTTTTAGATCGAGTTTGGAGGTAAGCGAATTTTATAAATACAGTATAAAGGTAGGTACATGCGCAATCGTTGTTGCACCTAACTTCAGAGGGATACAGATCCGTTGTGTTGTGCGTACTGTACCTATCTGCGGTATTCAGATTGTAAAACGTATTCGAGACTCTAGCATTATTTTGTGTCAGTTTTCAAAGTCTGTTAGAAAACCAGTTTGAGCTAAGTTCTCTAAAATATGGTATTTCTAAGCTCTGAGCAATTTTCAATCAACATCAAAAATGTGCTAGTAACAACTACAATGTCATATCTGAAAAAAAAAATTTTTTGGAATCCTAACTATTACATAAAAGATTACATAAAATAAGTACATTTTTATTTTATAGGTCTATAAAATATCGACTAAATAACTTTTGTGTTTTACCTATTCTTACCTAGATATGATTTTTTTTGTAGTTATTAAGTAAACCCAGTATTACCACATTTTTATATAAAATTAATAAGCTTGTGAATATAAATAGTGTAAATAGGCCATCCCAACTCATTTTGTTTTATATTGTACCTACTCGTACTTAGTTGTACTTAAATCAACAGTATTAAACTAGAATAATGTTAAGTAATATAAGTTTTTATAAATCACTGATTTTTTTACAAAAATAAAACTACTTAAATAAAAAGTTTATTTATTACCAATTAATTAAAACTTTACTGCAAATAGGTACTAAGTAGTCAGTCTATTTTTAAGAGTTATTTTATTTTCAGCATATTAAGTATTTATTTAATTAAATTTTTACAATAACAGTAAGGATTTAAAGAAGGATTCGTGTCTCTGATACATTTAGGTTCATCACCATAACTGAAAAAAAAACATGAATTCACGTAAAATACAGATATTTAGGTTTGCTCTAGATTAATATTATGCATGATTTTCTATATATAGCAAGATGGAGCTCGTATATATTTCATACAATTATATTTTATTTTGTTGTTAGATCAATATCGTTATATTGTTGCGTACTTACCGGTTTATTCTTGAGATATTTCGTTCAGACATGACAAAAACGTCATCTTTTACGATGTACTGCATTGAGCCTTCGTATATAGACTGTCCTGGGTTCATTACAATCTGAAAATTTTAGCTGTGATGTGAATAAGACACTGAAAAGTGTAACGATGTAATCATAAGATTCTTTTTACTAATCATCATAATTATCAATCTAAAAAAGTCCAATGCTAGACATGACCACCCAGATTTTCTGAAAAGAACGCGTTAAAAAGAAGCCTGTCCCTCCTACGCTTCGCCTTTTAGTGTATGATGGACTCGAGAACGTTTATTCCCCGGTGATTGTATTCTACGGCTTTGCGAGTCCTGCCAGTTCTGATAGCAATATCACCCAAAAATATACTTGCAAATATACTCATGAACCTACCTTCGCCTGGTAATATTCATTCCACGCCCTAACATGCTTTGCCTTCTCATATCTACCGATGTACCGGTCCAACTCTCGTCTGCTTTTGAAGCCTAACATATCACCTTCAGGGCTATGACGGAGGACCCAGTGGATTGCGGATAAAGTTCTGGTTGCACATTGGGATCTAAACATAAGATCTTGTGTGAATGCCTTGGAGTGGTTCTTCCTGGCTGATTGTCTAATTCCGATACATCAGGGGCCTTACGCTCAATTCGGCAGAAATTTTACTCCAATAGAGACGTCGTCTTATCTCGGCCGAAAACTCATTTCACCTACTGGTGGAACAAGTTTTCCACGTCATTGTAAGGTCATCCTTATTAAAGTAAAAATTCTGAACTGAATTGAGCATAAGGCCCCAGAATCTGAAAAATATCAATAAAATTCTGTACTAATTACTGTAACCTAGTAGTCACAACGGATCTTTATCCCTCTTGTGAAGTATTTGCGCAAAAGGTGCAGAAATCAGCACAATCGGTTTTTAGGTCGAATTGGACATATGTCTTACCGTTCAATAGCAGTAATTCCATCGATAAAGTCAGCCAATGCCTGTGCAGCGCGCTTATACAGAGGCTCGTCACTGGTCAGATCATGCCATTTAGCGCACGCGCAGTAATGTGGCATTATACCGGCCTCTGCGCACGATCTCGACTTTGCTATCTGAATGAAAACTTAAGTAGTTTACTCAACAACTACCTCAATTTTTCCAAACTCTCAAGTGATTTCTCGTAAATTCATATTATTACATAAATTAAATCGATTACCACGGTGAAAAAAGCAAAGAAATAAGGCATTTTTTTCCGGAAGAATGATAAAATTCAACTACCAGTATTTTTACAACGAACCTTTTTCTAAAAATAGTTTTTTTTTAAATTTAAAAGTTATGACATTTTTCGTTATGAGTGTAGGTTTTCAAATCTAATAGTGCTCGCCATCTAGGTACTTCGTACCTGTGTTCGTACCTACTAAACTAGGTAAGTATAAGGTGTAAAGGATGAACTAACAGGTTTCAAAAAACTCAATCCTCTCTCCAATTCTGACCCTGGAACTTTGTAGGGGTTCCTGTGCTCGCTTAGGTTCAGAATATCGAGCAAAGTCGTGTGCATATCATAGTGCGAGGTGAGCACCTCTGAATTTGTCATCAAATTGTTTAGAGCTGAAAACGCAATAGGTGGGTAAAATACAAGTATGCACAACTGCTGATCTTTATCCCTCTGAAGTTTGGAGCAACAATGATTGCGCATGTACCTACTGTTGCGGATAAAATCGCTTCATCATCATCATCATCATCAACCTATACTCATCCACTGCTGGACGTAGGTCTCTCCCAAGACGCGCCACTGAGGTCGGTCTTCGGCTCTTATGCAGTGTCAGCGCTACATTTCGCAGATCGTCGCCCCATCTCGGAGGGTGTCCTACACTACGCTTGCCTAAACGTGGTCTCCACTCGAGTATTAGCTAAAATCGCTTAGGCACCTCCAATTCGATCCAAAAGTGGGTTCTTCGCAGATACTTCAGAGGGACAAAGATACGTTGCGACTTGCGACTATTATATAGTAGGTAAGTAGAGCCGTTGATTGGTCATCTCTTTTTGTCATAAAAAACATTAAGTGGTAGATATAGGTAGGTACCTTCAGGTCTGGATCGCGTCAGTGTCTCCGGCAGAACAAATGAGACGAAAGGCAGACGCTCCTCAATTTTGCCTTGATATGTGTTTCGTGTTGTTGAATATCTAAAAATTATTTAGAGTTAAATAAATGGATACATAGTTTGTCCATACCTACTATGTTTCCTTACGTACCTAGGTACATAGTGTAGCAGGTACCCTACCTACCTCAACACTATGCCTGTGCCTGACCCATTTTGCAGATTGTCTTGATGGGAATTGAACCTGCATTTCTCGCATCTGTTCCGCTACACTGGCTACAGGCTATCGAACTCAAAACAATAGCCTGGGTCAATGAGACTAAAGCACACACAAAAACACGCATGCGACAGTTTTTAAAGACCTAAAGCTACTCACTCAAATTTCCCCATGACAGTCTAAACTTGACCTGTAAATACACAAAAAGTTACACTAAACATGACCCACGATTCATTAAAAGCCCTTCTTTAAAGCAGGCGTCGTAAATACATAGTTTTAAGTACCTCGTTCCATGGTCCCCCATAACAATCAATACAGTGTTATTCATCTGTTGGTATATCTTCATGAAGTCTACCATGTCTTCATCAGCGTAGGTAATCATGTTGAAGTTCTCGTGCGTTATACCGGCTATACAGGTCAAGCTGAATTTGGAACCGTCTAGTTTGTAGAACTAGAAAATAAGACGTTGTTTTTGCGACCGAAAACTAAATTTTCTAAAATATCTCAACATAAGTGTTTAAATTGTAAGGTTTCACCGTGAGAAAATATAAAATGTCTCTAAAATGGTTTGAAATTGGATAACATTGGAACTTTTGGACAATTTTAGCATTCCAATCTTAATCTATTTTATATTTAGATGCTAGGATTAGAAATAAGTTCTACTAGCTGTCTGCCCGCGACTATGTGCGCGCACAATAGGTAGGTGTGACTGTATCTACCTGGAACATACAACCTTGCGAACCCCTACCTAATACTGAAAATCCCTACAAACACTTACAAATTCTTAAACCCGCTAAAGACGCTACATTCCCTAAAAACCCCTATGAAACCCTTAGACACCTACCAACCCCTTTCCAACCCCTAAAAACGTCTACAAATTTCTCAAAACCTCTACAAAACCTTCGAAACCCCAATAACCCCTAAAACTTTTACAAACTCTTGAAAAACATACAAAAAAACTCCTACATCATCATCATTTCAGAGTGTAGAAGTCCACTGCTGGACATAGGCCTCACCCATATTATTCCAGAATGAGCTATTTTGGGCCCTCCATTCTTCTTCGACTTCCCATGATCTTAATAATTTCGTCGGTCCATCGGGTGGGTGGCCATCTTACACTCGCTTTCCGGTTCTTGATCGTAATTGAGAACTTTTATACCCCAGCGGGTGTCAGTTCTGCCAACTATGTGGCTAGCCCTCTGCCACTTCAACTTGCTAATTCTTAGAGCCATGTGTTCGATTCTTCTGCGGAATTCCTCGTTCCACATTTTATCGCACAGTGAAACTCCCAATAAACTCGTAGCTCTCTCCATAGCCAGTTGTGCGTTTTTAGCGACTTGTAGAAGTTCATCTTAAGAGTCTACAATACTCCAGCTCAAATCCAAGTTTCACGGCCCATTCGTGCAGATTCGTGTAATCGTGTTTTTGCATCATATGATGTATCACAAATATTCTCAACTGTAATATATATTTTTTTCAAAATGATTGATTCAATACCTTTAATGATATGCGGGATCAAAAATGAGAGATTGGGGTACTGTAAGCTCTTAAGGTTTGGCGGTATTTTCGACGATAAGATTTATTCTCAAACGAGTCTCATCCGAGTTTTTAAAAACCCGTACAAACCCTTACAACCCCTACCAACCTCTAGAGATCACTAAAAAACCCATTAAACAATAGGAAAAGATTATAATAAAGAACACGGGACTTTATGGGACGGTCCCGGTCCCGCATGTTAAACATTAGTTTAACATCAGCAACTAGGTTGCGAGGAGCGAAGCGACAAGCATTCGCAACCTATTTGCTGATGTAAAGTTTGTATGAAAAATACATTTTCTTCATACACTTTAACCCGTATTTTGAAAGGGTTAAGTGATGATTTTGCAAAATCTAAAACATGTAAAGTCCTTTATTTCTTCTCAAGATTATGCATACCAATTTTCAAGTTTACGGTTAACAGTGTTAACCGTGCTAAATGCTAAATTATAATTTAATATAATAACAATATAATTCAGCATACAAACAGTTAACCCCCCTCCCTCGCCCCCACCCCCCAGGTGTCATTTAGAAAAAAAATGATAACACTACACTCTTTGCCTAGTTACAAAAAATATGTATATTGATTTTCAAGTCAATCCGTTCAGTGAATAAGATTTTGTGGAAAAACTTTCAGGGGTGGTTTTAACCCTACGCACGTCGATTTTCCAAATTCTAAAAATTGATAATTTCATGTCCTGCTTTTAAGAGTATTGTCACCAAGTTTTATGTCAAACATCCGTCGGAATAGATTTTCTCCATACAAACTTTAACCCTCATTTTGAAGGGGTTAAGGATTGATTTTGCAAAATCTAAAACACGCATATCCCTCTTATTTCTTGTCAAGATTATGCACACCAACTTTCAAAACAATCGGTTCACGGAATACGATTTTGCATACAAACGTAAAGGGTTAATTTTAACCCTTCAAAACGTCATTTCCAAAAATCGGTTCTTAGCGCGCCTACGAGTTCTAAAGAACCCACTGTTTAAGCTGTGGACGTGAAGGTATATAACTGACCTGAGCAGTAGCGTTCAGCATAATACAATGATGGGGTGACGCGCCAACACAATGTCTTTTATTAACACCGGTCCACCATTTCATATCGTTATCAAAATCTTCGCGGAGGAAAGGCCGTATATAATGATCTGTTGGTGGATGCTGGAAGCCGTTGTATCTTTGTTGAAAGGTACCTATCCAGGGCATATCTTCAAAGTAAAGTGTTCGGAAGCTGAAAGATGTTTTCACGTTTTAGTTTTCCCACGAACAGATGGAAGGTCAATGTCAATATGAATAGATAGGTAGGTACAGTAGGTACAGCAAGAATGATACTTAAAGTCATTAAACATATTATTATGTAGGTATCGACCAATAGGCTAGGCTAGGCTAGGCTTCTTCTAGGCTCTGGTCGCGTGGAACTGACACCTAGAATCACCTAGTTATATAAGACGATTCTAAATGATCCTTGTGATTTTAATGAATAAAGAAATTTTGACTTTGACTTTGACTTAGGTATAAGTAAACAACTACTACAACACTACACTACTACAAAAACATTAAAAATGGGTCAAAATATTCTAGACTAACCCATGTTCTTTCAGTAGATGAAATATAAAAGGTGTGTCATCTACCAATCTTTTATTTGTCGCGCTTCTTCGTGAATCAGGCAGCTCTAAGTCATTGTGACCAGTGAGAATAGGAAATAGGGCTCCGGGCGTCGAGTCCATTACTATGTTATAGCTGGAAGTAGATAGAAGGTAGGTCAAGAACCATCGATTTGCAACGAACGATTTGCAACTACGCTTGTCTCTTGCTTAGTGTATCCGAAAGATTCAGAAAGACATTCAGAAGACTGCGCTTCCACCAGAGATGTTCGAAGTAAACATAAACCAATAAAATGACTTCATTTGTCATCTGAAATGGATTTTCACCTCGCACATGACTGGTGGAACCGCACCCTAAGCTTACAAACCTTTTCATTACCACAGCCTTCAACTCCTCGACCAGAAACTTATAGCTCTTCGGCATTCGCCTGATAAATCCATTGCGTGATGTCGAGTCAAACATAACAATCATGATGTTGACGGAATCTGTCTTGGGTGGTGTGATTTTGATTGGTCGGAAGCCTATCTTGGTGCCATACCAACGGTTTGAGACCATACTTAATCTGAAGAATACAAGGGAAGTCTGTAGGTAGCTTAGGTTACATGTTTTTCTAAAGAGAAAAATTTATTTATAGTTCAGCCTGTCGCTGAACAGTTACTTCTGTCCTGAAAACCGAAACACCACAAATTGCGAGCATTGGACGGATGGTGGTAGTAAACTACTGATCCTGGACCAACTCTTGAATCAAATAACTAATTGAAAGTCTGATTGCCGAACGAAAACAAAAAATACGATATGTATGCCATAAAGACAAGGAAACAGTAGCAGACATACCCATTGACATTGGTTCCCGTACAAGACACTTTGACATGATCACTCCTGTTCAGCTGATACTTATCACCACCATACACTTTGACCGGCTCGCCAATCTCATTCTTATAGTCTGTCAAGAACATTATATCACGGTAGATGCAGACTAGATCCTTCATCTGACTTTGTATGTGCTCCGTTGCTTGGCATTCTGATTTCTGTAACGTTAGAGGATGTGTTTGAAACTGTTGGGTTGCTGACTAAAAACCAACTACCTGGATCTACTACGGATGCAAACTGGCCTGCTATATAGTCGATTTGACCTACTAAGAGTCCATCATGTTTTATTTATGTACAACGCTTTAAGTGGACTGTACCCCGACCCGTTCCCATTATCAGACCCTGGACTCCCACTCCTCGGGGAGCTGTTCCCAGACCTACTCCCTTCTCTGTCTTCATTGAACTTATTTAATAACGGCTTAACTTGGTCTACTGAGGGTCGAAACTAGTCTACCTTGACTTATTAAGGATCTAAACAGTTCCACTAACTTCAAGTTACTTTACAAGGGTTCCACCTTATAACTTACGTAGCATTCCACCCAGTCAGCACCCTCACAAATAATCTTGCCCACATCTGATGTAAACTGCATTGCTTCATCGGAAAATGGATCCAGGTCTGGCATCACACACCCTGTACCCTTTTCAGTTTCTACCATGTCATGTAAACGCCGTTGAACTAGGCTGGTGACAATGAACACCTGTCAATTTATGCCTGACGGCCTGACCCTTTACATATGGGCTTCCAGTGTCGTACGTAGGAGGAGGCCGCGTTGATGTTTGGTCGTGGCCACTCGTGGGTTTTAATTACAGTAGCTAGGTGTAGGTACCTACTTATAAGTCAGGTCACTGACTCAATAGAAAAATAATATCTAAGTAGGTAGGTACTGTGGTTAAGTTAGCGACCTCGATAGGTATACTTATATTGTGTCTAGACTGCCTAGGTAGAAAAGGTTTCAGAGACTTACTCATTCATTCTCTTTATATCTGGATATTTCTCCTCTTTGATGGAGAACCAGTACACTGAGGCCCCAGCTAAGATATATACCATTGTGAAAAAGAGGCATTCACGTTTTCGAGAACGGTACAATCGCTTTGCGCAGATGGAGAGCTGAAAATGGTAGGGTTATCGTCGGTAATCTGAAGAAATCCACCACCTACTGAATAAGTAAGTAGGTATCGTACCTATGCTTTTAGGACAAAATGGGTCAAAAAAAATGGGAAAAAATGGATCTCACTCAGCACTGATGATCAAGATGTGACATCAACAGAACGTGGATAATGACGATGTCTGGAATATTGTCGGTACCTAAAATAACCTACCTAGTAAGGATAAGTACAGCATATAATTATGTATTACCTTCCTTAGTAAAAATAAAAACATTTTCTACTTTTCCTGCATTTTCTTCTTCTTTTTTTCTTATTTATGGCTTCTGTCCGTAATTTGATGAGTAATTTGCCGTGGTTTTGCCAGTGGTGTATAATTTGAAATCAGAAAATAATCCCAACTTAACTTCTTGGTTTATGGGTTTTGCGACTTACCTATGTATTGTCACAATTCTGCCAGTGTCTGTTTATTTACTCAAGTGTCATAAACGAGATGAAGGTCAGGAAAAATAAGAATATCGCCATATTGTTTAAAATTAAAGAATTTTACTTTTTAATTCTTCCTTTTTTGGTTTTTATAATTTTGTTCTTTTCTTAATTATGGCCTCTGTACTTCTTAGCTCATCAAAAAACATCGTATCATTATGTTTTACTACTACTTAGTTATACTTAACAACAGAATCGACATAAGTATTTAAACTAGAATAATGTCAAGTAATCTATGTTTTTATGCCATCACATATGTTTTTTTTTATAAAAATAAGTCGATAAGTATGAAATATCAAATTTTTTATTTACTATTAATTATATTAATGACATTACAATCTATTTTTAGGAATTATTTAATTTTCAGCTTATTTAATTAGATCCATACAATAACAGTAAGGATTTAAAGAAGGATTCGTATCTCTGATACATTTAGGTTCGTCGCCATAACTGCAAAAAAAAAAACATGAAATCACAAAAAATACAGATAAAAAAGCATATTTTTTGTTAGAACAATATTGTTGTAAAGTTATAGTTACCGATTTACTCTTGAGATATCTCGTTCAGATATGACAAAAACGTCATCTTTTACAATGTACTGCATTGACCCTTCGAATATAGACTGCCCTGGATCCATTATGATCTGTAAATAAGTTTAATTTTTAAGCTTATTCGTATGAATAAGACACTGAAAAGTGTAAAGATGTAATTCTAAGATTACTTTTACTTATATCATCTTATTTAGAAGTTGAATGCTAGACACGGTCTCCAAAGATTTTCTAGCAAAATTAAAAGTGCGAGTCTCTCAAAGCCGCAGAATATAGGTAAAATAATTGCCGGGGCATACTGCGGCTTTGAGAGTGCTTTGCCAGTTCCTGATAGCAATATCCAAATTTGTCACCCAAAAATATACTTACAATACGCGCAACGGATCTTTATATCTCTATCTGATTCAGGGGCGTAGCGACCGCCGTATCTGCCGTATCAATTATACGGGGCCCCCGGGCCACGGGGGCCCCCGACGTGCTATAATGCGACGATAGATAATTAGGATGAATAAATATTTCTTTTAATTTTATGCAAACATTTTTTTTTCTTTTGTGAGAAATCTTTACCCTTCATATGGGCCCCCAAACAAATTTTTATATGGGGCCCCGCCAAGGCACGCTACGCCACTGATCTGATTCGACCCCAAAATCGTTTCTGCGCAGATACTTCAGAGGGACAAAGATCCGGTGTGATAACTATACCAATCTATCGAAAAATCATGAAGAATCTATCTATCTTTTTTTTTTTACCTTAGCCTGGTAATATTCATTCCACGCTCTAACATGCTGTGCCTTCTCATATCTACCGATGTACCGGTCCAACTCTCGTGTGCCTCTGAAGCCTAACATATCGACTTCAGGGCTATGACGGATGACCCAGTGGATTGCGGATAAAGTTCTGGTTGCACATTGGGATCTAAAAATAAGCTCTTGTGTAAATGCCTGATGGGTGACAATCAAAATGATAGTTTAGCAACCGGCTAAAAAACTCATGGTATCGGAAGGGCTGGAGTATAGATAGACTCCCTGTTCATCCTATCCTATCCTATCCTATCCTACTAATATTATAAATGCGAAAGTTTAGATGTTTGGATGTTTGTGTTTCAATCACGTCAAAACTACTGAACCAACTTGGACGAAACTTGGCATATATATAGCTCGTAACCTGGATTGACACATAGGCTACTTTTTATCCCGAATAATTAACAGGATCTACAGGATAAAATTAACGAACGGGATTAGCAGCGCCAATTTAGCAAGAGGATGATGTCATGTCATGTCACGTCAGTTTGACAGGACGTAGTACTACCTCTTTGGTCTAACGACTAGCGTTTGACATTCGAGTACGGGTTCGGTGTAATATCAAGTTTCTCAAAGAAGTATCCGCTCGGTACACGCACAGATAATATACGCAGATTTTATAATTACACGGAAACGGTACCTACTCGCGTACGAAGTCGCGGGTAACTGCTAGTTGAATATAAATGTTTTGAAATTAACAAAATGTACTGATACGGCGTGGTTCAAAATTCTGCGATCCTAAAATTCGAGGCCTGAGATTGTGTCTTACCGTTCAATAGCAGTAATTCCATCGATAAAGTCAGCCAATGCCTGTGCAGCGCGCTTATACAGAGGCTCGTCGCTGGTCAGATCATGCCATTTAGCGCACGCGCAGTAATGTGGCATTATACCGGCCTCTGCGCAAGATCTCGACTTTGCTATCTGAATGAAAACATAGTTTACTCAAAAGAAACATATCATTTTGCCCGACAAAGGTTTCAAAAAAATTTATTAGACTTATGATCGGCGACCCCCTGCGAAAAAAGCAAAAAAAAAATAAGGCAATTTACTGGACCTTCGCCCTGCATTTACCATTTTATCACTATACTACCAATTTAGGTATTTCTTAGCTACTAAAATAGATATAAGGATGAACTAACAGGTTTCAACAAACTCAATCCTCTCTCCAATTCTGACCCTGGAACTTTATAGGGGTTCCTGTGCTCACTTAGGTTCAGAATATCGAGCAAAGTCGTGTGCATATCATAGTGCGAGGTGAGTACCTCTGAATTTATGATTAAATTGTTTAGAGCTGAAAATAAAATAGGTAGGTAGTAAGGTACAGTTACCCTGTATCTAGATGATGCAATTATTATTTATCACTAGCAATTACCCGCGACTTCGTACGCGTCTACAGTTTCCGTGTAAATTATATTATCTGTGCGTGTACCGAGCGGATACTTCTTTGAGAAACTTGACATTGCACCTCATTACACCGAACTCGTACCTACTGGAATGTCAAACGCTAGTTGTTAGACAAAGAGGTAGTACCTACTACGCCCTGTCAAACTGACGTGACATGACATGACAATGAAATCTTCTTGCCAATTGGCGCTGCTAATCCTTTTCGTTCATTTTATCCTGTAGATCCTGTTAATTATTCGGGATAAAAAGTAGCCTATATGTCAATCCAGGTTACGAACTATATATATGCCAAGTTTCATCCAAGTTAGTTCAGTGGTTTTGACGTGATTGAAACACAAACATCCAAACATCTAAACATCCAAACATCTAAACTTTCACATTTATAATATTAGTAGGATTAGGATAGGATAGGATAGGTAAGCTAAGCAGAGCCGCAGATTTGTCATCTCTTTTTTTTATAAAAAAAAAACATGAAGTAGATATACCTTCAGGTCTGGATCGCGTGAGTGTTTCCGGCAGAACAAATGAGACGAAAGGCAGACGCTCTTCGATTTTGCCTTGATATGTGTTTCTTGTTGTCGAGAATCTAGAAATTATTTAGAGGTAAATAAATTGATAAGAAGTCCGTCCATACCTAGGTACTATATTTCAGATCATGCAATTTGTCTTGTGACGGGAATTGATTGAGCTCGCATTTTTCGTATCTGTCCAGCTATAGGCTGTCGAAGCGAACTCAAAAGAGACTAAAGACACTTTACGAAGAAGAACCAATAGTAAACCCTTAAAGACCAAAGCTACTCTCTAATCTTTATTGAATGAAGGAGTGACAAAATCTTCAATTTCCCCATGACAGTCTAAAGTTGACCTGTAACTACACAAAAAGTTACACTAAATATGACCCACTTTAAGCGTGACGGCGTCGTAAATATTATAGTTTTAAATACCTCGTTCCATGGTCCCCCATAACAATCAACACAGTATTATTCATCTGTTGGTATCTCTTCAGAAAGTCTACCATGTCCTCATCAGCGTAGGAA
Source organism: Gandaritis pyraliata (assembly GCA_947859175.1). Classification (NCBI taxonomy): domain Eukaryota; kingdom Metazoa; phylum Arthropoda; class Insecta; order Lepidoptera; family Geometridae; genus Gandaritis; species Gandaritis pyraliata. The sequence goes on along the minus strand of OX401877.1, from coordinate 819,634 downwards.
ATCATGTTGAAGTTCTCGTGCGTTATACCGACTATACAGGTCAAGCTGAATTTGGAACCGTCTAGTTCGAAGAACTAGAAAAGAAGATATTTGTTTTTGTGACGGAAAATGAAATTTTCTAAAATACATTAGACAACACTTTTTAATCGTAAGGTTGCACGGAGAGAAAATATGGGTCGAGCTTGGTTATTGAGAACTCTTGGTCAATTTTAGCGTTCCAATCTTTCATGTTAATGCTACGATTAGAAAAAACAGTTATTATTGATTCCTCGAAAATGAGCTAGGATTGGTAAGTACTTACCTACGAGGTACCGACGTACTCTATACCAAGGTACTCCACAAGTTGTGGTCAGTTTTAGAGATACATAAAATAAGATTAGAGTTCTTTAAAAGCTGTGCGCGTGTGTATAAGTGCTTTAATCCTACAATAACTAACCTGAGAAGTAGCGTTAAGCATAATAGAATGATGTGGTGAAGCGCCAACACAATGTCTTTTATTAACACCAGTCCACCATTTCAGAATGCTATCAGAATCTTCGCGGAAGAAAGGTCGTATATAATGGTCTGCTGGTGGATGCTGGAAGCCATTGAATCTGAATTGAAAGGTACCTATCCAGGGCATATCTTCGAAGTAAAGCGTTCGGAAGCTGAAAACAAAGAAAAAATTACAATTTATTGACCCACGATTCTATAATATTGATGTACATGACCACGTTAGTCTAAAGTTGACCTATAATGACACAAAGTTGATGCTACACTAAGCCTGACCAAAAACACTAAAATGGGTCAAAATTTTCTAGACTAACCTATGCTCCTTTAGTAGATGAAATATAAAAGGTGTGTCATCTACCAATCTATTATTTGTCGCGGTTCGTCGTGAATCAGGCAGCTCTATCTCATTGTGACCAGTGAGCATAGGAAATAGGGCTCCGGGCGTAGCATCCATCACAATGTTATAGCTGGAAGTAGATAGAGGGTAGGTGATCCATTTCCCTTCTGATGCTTATCGGTGGAACCGCACCTTAAGCTTACAAACCTTTTCATTACCACAGCTTTCAACTCTTCGACCAGAAAATTATAGCTCTTCGGCATTCGCCTGATAAATCCATTGCGTGATGTCGAGTCAAACATAACAATCATGATGTTGACGGAATCTGTCTTGGGTGGTGTGATTTTGATTGGTCGGAAGCCTATCTTGATGCCATACCAACGGTGTGAGACAATGCTTAATCTGAAGAATACAAAGAAAGTCATCTAAATCTGGCGTTGAATTGTTACCTCTGTAGGCTGTGTGAAGTAAAGTAGGTTACGAAATTAATCATAAGCTGTGTGACAAAGCAGAGACGTGCAATGTGAGGCATTGCAATGATGGACGATCCACCATCTCTCTGAGATGAACATGGAATCGCACTGATGTGGACATGGCTAGGTAAATTCGCGTAGTCCTGAAAACCAAAAAACAGCTTACACAGTAAATTGTAAGCATTGGTCAGTTTATGGTAATATAGTAGGTACCTAATGAACTCTTGAACCAAATGGTTGCCGAATGAAAACAAAAAATACGATATTTATGACGTAAAGACAAGGAAACAGTAGCAGACATACCCATTGACATTGGTTCCCGTACAAGACACTTTGACATGATCACTCCTGTTCAGCTGATACTTATCACCACCATACACTTTGACCGGCTCGCCAATCTCATTCTTATAGTCTGTCAAGAACATTATATCACGGTAGATGCAGACTAGATCCTTCATCTGACTTTGTATGTGTTCCGTTGCTTGGCATTCTGATTTCTGTAACGTTAAGGATGTGTCTGAATCTGGTGAATTGCTGACTGACTAAAGACCAACCACTTGGATCTACCGGTGCAACCAGGCCTGCTATAGGTTGCACCTGGCCTACTAAGTATTCAGCCTGGTTTACTACTGAGTCCACCTAGTCTACTAAAAGTTCAACGTGGACTACTAAGGGTTTAACCTGTACCTAAGGGTTTAATCTAAAAGCCCCAGTTGATTTGCTAAGGGTCAAGCGAGCGCTATTGGTCTACCTGACCTTCTAAGAGTCCACCCTGTTCTAATTGTGTAGAACGGTCTATTAACGGCTTAACTCGGTCTACAGACGGTCCAAACTAGTCTACTTTGTCTTACTAAGGATCCAACCAGTTCCACTAACTCCAAATGACCTACTTTACAAGGGTTCCCCCTTGTCTACTAAGAGTTTCACCTTACAACTTACGTAGCATTCGACCCAGTCGGCACCCTCACAAACAATCTTGCCCACGTCTGCAGAGAACTGCATTGCTTCAACGGAAAATGGATCCAGATCTGGCATCACACACCCTGTGCCTTTTTCAGTTGCTACTATGTCTTGTAAACGCTGTTGAACTAGGCTGGTGACAATGAACACCTGTCAATTATGCCTGACTGCCTGACTCTTCACGTACGGGCTTCCAGCGTCGCACGTAGGACGGAGGAGAAATAGAAGAAGAATATCTATGTAGGTAGGTAGTGTAGGTACCGACCTGTCTACCTAGGTAGTCTAGATACTATAGGTACCTACCTCTCGATACTCTGAGGGGATTTTGAGACTAACCCTGTGTCTAGACTGCCTAGGTAGACAGGGTTTCAGGGACTTACTCATTAGTGCTCTTTATATCTGGATATTCCTCTTCTCTCATGAAGAACCAGTAGATTGCGGCCCCAGCTAAGATGTATACCAGTGTGAAAGCGAGGCATTGACGTTTCCGAGAACGGTACAGTCGTTTTGCGCAGATGGAGAGCTGAAAATGGCAAGGTATCGTATTCGATGTCGCACCTAACTTCAGAGGGGCAAAGATCCGTTGTGCGTACTGTACCTTCCTAGTGATTTCAACAATGTTATTCAGCTGTCAGTCCTATAGACCTACTTAACGCATAGTGATAAAAATGGTATAAATAAGAAATAAGTGTAGGTAGGTAATAAGTACTATAGTATGAGTAGGTACCTACTATGAGTACGAGATAGATGGCGTGCGTGGGTAGTGGTTAGGTAGGTCCTAACCTGCATACCTACTACCTGGTGTACCTACTTACAGTTCTGTGGTACGATTTTAAAGAGTTGGTGGGCATCTTTCATGCTTTCTCACTCAAATCGTGTTCAAATCACTCAGCACTGATGGTCAAGATGTGACATCAACAAAACGTGGATAATGAGGATGTCTGGAATATTGTATCTAAGTTAGCCTAGGTAGGCAGTAAAAATAAGTAGTCACACATTGGTGTCTTCATTATTGTTTGATTATGTATTACCTTCCACAGTAAAAATGAAAACATTTTGCACTTTTCTTCCATTTTTCTTCTTCTTTGTTAGTTATGATTTTAATATTTTATGGCCTCTGTCCGTCATTTTGACAGACAAAGCCAGTGTGAATAATTTGAAATAGTATTCCCGCGCTCTTGAATTCAACTTCTTCTTCTTTTTTAGTTATGATTTTATGGCCTCTGTCCGTCATTTTGACAGACAAATTTTGCCAGTGTGAATAATTTGAAATAGTACCTATTCCCGCGCTCTTGAATTCAACTTCTTCTTCTTTTTTTAATTTATCTTGATTCTTGAGTTCTTTTATTACCTAAGCGCGCGTGGTTTTTTGTACAAAATAATGATAAATCGAGTTGGTTCAAGTTTTTTTATTGTGTGAAAGTGCACTTTTAAGTTTCATTCAAGTTGGTTCAGTAGTTTAGACGTGATTGAAACACCTACACATGAAGTTGAAGTACCTAGTTGAGTTCTTTTATGGCTTCGTTCGCATTGATTTTGAAAATTAGTGTAGGTAAGTCAGGTGTCCATCTAGAACGCTAGATCGTGGTATCGACGCGTAATATAAATAATTAATAGTAAAAGTCAATAGGTAGTAGGTAAGTAGGTTTTATCGAAAATATATAGATAGGTTAGGTTCTTGCTCATGTACAGCCGCTAAAGTACAACTGTGTAAAAACAAAGCCAAGTGTGTCTAAATGGTGAACATAGATCTATTTCTTATTTTTTAATTTTTTTTTATTTTATTTAAAATAGGACTCCCAACACGGGTTTGCACTTTAGTATCAAGTGAGCTAGTCGAGGGTCATAATAATAGTATGTTTATTATGACTATGATTATTTCATAGGGTACAAAATATATGGGTACTTAACTTATTACTTATCATTTTATTAATCGCCAAAACAAGCCACTGGGTTATTAGTGAGCTTTACAATTTTATCTAAAACTACATAGATAGGTTCGTCTGCTGACACAAAAGTTAGTTTTCTTATATCTTTCAACTCTCCTATCTTATCCAGTGCGTATTTATACTTATTGTAGACATACAGTCCATCGTTAGCACAAACATAGGGTTTATAGCTTGGATTGGTGGCAATTTCATTAACAACATACTTTTCATGAGAGTTAACTATGTTAGTACCAAGTTTAACCCTAAAAAGCTTATTATTCTGTAGAAACATAATATTGTTATCATCGTCCAGTATCAACTTGTCAACTCCAACGCCTTGTAGTTCAGGAATTGCATTCACGTGCCCAAACTCGAACTTGAAAGCCTGTCGAACTCTATTAACGTAGTACACAATATCGTCTTTAAAAAACAGGTTCCTGATATCGTCGTCGACTGGTAGTTTCATTGGCACTTTATCTTTTTTGTTGTTGCTGATAAAGAAGAGACCGTCCGAGCCTCCTACGTACAATCTGTTACGACCCTGGTCTACTGCCAAGGCTGTTGCGTTTCTGATTCCATCGATAACACCTGCCTCAAGTCCATCTAGTTTGACGTAACCAAGGGCTCTTGTGGGCACTTTAGCGATTTGTTCAAAAGTAAAATAAGCAGTGTTGTCGTTTCGGTTGAAAACTATCTGATGTATTTTGTTGACACCTTCCTTAACTATGTGGACGTTGAAATATTTCTGATTTATGTAGATGCCTGAGCAGTCTGCTGCGGCGGACGAGATGAATAGAAGTAGAAGGAACTTCATGGTGGAATCTGAAAAGATTTTTTATTTTTTTTATTTATTTATTTTTTTTAGAGCATCCAACAAGGAAATCACAATTATCAAGTACATTCTTAAATCTAAAGGAAATGCTTTGTGTTTCCCTAATTACAGGACGCCACAGCGTGCACAAAATAGACTCAACTAAACTAAACTAATAAACTAAACTAAACAAAGCAAATTAATAATAACTAGTGAACACAATTAACATAAAAATAAAATTGAGATCTAAAATTGAGATCATGTTTCGTAGGTACTTAAAATAAAGTGATCATCAGACCTCGGTGTGTTATGGTAAATGATATGGTACAAAATGGCACAGAAAATACAGTAGTAGACAAGTAGTCAAAAACTTAAAATAGGTATAAAAACTAAAAACTACTATTCTTTCGGAGATAGAAGACAATTTCGAATGTACACTCGAGAGCAATGATTCCGGGTCACTTAAAGAATGTTAAAAATCTCGGAAACTAAAAATGATAGGTTAATGCAATAAATTGTATTTAATAGACAATGTAATACTCCTTAAATGAAAGTAAAAAAATATGAGTCACCATACATTTTATTAACACAAAATTACATAAAGAAAAAAACTGCTGATCTCTCCTTAAAACAAAAATAGGAAACATGAAATTTTTGAACTTTATTACGATTTGACTTGAATTTTAATACTTCGTATTGCCTCCTCGTGCTTCCATTACTGCGTTTACGCGGTTTGGCATGCTGTACACCAAGTTCCTTATACGATTTTGGGGAATATTCTCCCATTCCTCTGTGAGAGCAATTTTGAGCTCACGAAGCGTGATTGGGGGAGGGTTTCGTTGTTTTACGCATCTGCCTAGCTCGTCCCAAGCATGCTCGATCGGGTTGATATCCGGGCTGCGCGCTGGCCACTCCATACGAGTAATGTTCATCTCTTGAAGGTAGTCATTCACAATCCTACCTGTATGAGGTCGGGCATTGTCATGCATAAATATAGCATCCTCACCTAAATTGACCATAAATGGACCAACATGATCATTGAGGATTTCTTCCACATATCTTACGCTAGTTAAAGAGCCGTTTTCTATGATCACCAGCTCTGTGCGACTTTCAGAAGAAATTCCGGCCCACACAAGTACAGACCCACCACCGTAGGCTACTTTTTCTTCGATGCATGCTTGCTTGAATCTTTCCCCTGGTCTTCGATACACTCTGTGTCTTCCATCGTGCTTGTAGAGCATAAATTTTGATTCGTCGGAGAACATAACTTTTGACCAATCTTCAATACTCCAATTTACGTGGCTCTGGGCATATCTTAGTCTTGAAATACGATGCCCACGCTCCAGTTTAGGGCCGTTTGCAGGTCTAAGGGGTTTTAAGTTAGATTCAGCAAGCCGACGTCTTACTGTCCATGCACTTGGGTTACTTCCTCCGAGGCGTCGAAACTGATTTGTGAGTTCAGTTCCTGTGAGAAAGCGATTTCGAAGCATGGTGTTCACCAAGTATCGGTCTCCTCGTGCTGTGGTACACCTGGTTCTGCCCGTTCCTGGTCTGCGTAGGTTAGAACCAGTTTCTTCGTAACGTCGGAGAACTCTTTGTACTGTTGACAGCGACACACCGACAGTCCTGGCTGTATCGCGCTGACTCCGGCCGGTTTCCAGCATTGTAAGTATTCTGGTGCATTCTTCAGGCGTAAGCGACATAATTTCAGCTTGAATAATGAATATAGAGCACTATCAACATGGTTTATATACCCACATAAATGACAGATTACAAACAAAAGCAAAACCAAATGCTGTAATTTCGTAGTTCCATCTTCGAAAGTGGCCCTTTTTCAAATTTGATTTTTTTAAGATATAACTTTACAATAACTAAGAAGTTTTAATACCTTCATTTAAGGAGTATTACATTGTCTATTAAATACAATTTATTGCATTAACCTATCATTTTTAGTTTCCGAGATTTTTAACATTCTTTAAGTGACCCGGAATCATTGCTCTCGCGTGTATTTTTTGTATTTAAGTAATGGGTCAGTGATGTCAATATCGTTACTCTTGGATAGAGCATTATAATGACTACAAAGCCTTGGCATCGATGCGTGTTTACCCAGATTAGTTCGAGCATACTGAGTGGTGAAAAGGTTATAGGCAGCTTTTCTGGGGAGACGAGAAGGAGCATGAATCTGTAACATTTCGATATGAATTCGAATTTCGAAAGATATGAATTGATTAGAATTGGTAGTCAAATGAAGTAGGTAGGTAGCTATTGGACATAGCTAGCAAAGAATGGATTTTGAAGGATCACCAACACAGTATTTATTATGCACAGAAATCTTATATGCGTATTCAAGTCATTTCAAATGTATATGTCTAGTACCTACACATAGATAGGGTATTAAAACTAACTTTGAGATCTATTCACACAACACAACAAAATATAAGATGAGCGCATTAATTATCGCCGACTATTACCCATTTACCCAATAATGTATTATGGTAAATACGAACGCAATGGAATTGTAAGCTAGGTAGGTCCTTTTATTATCAATGGACACAAAACATTCCTCAAAACAATCGGACGACGTGAACCGGGTCAATGCTTTCAGAGTTCGATGCTTTGTAACGCTCCTCATTCCTCATCACAATACACAAAGTTAGGTACCACATTTTGGTAGAAGGTACTCTATACCTACATATACCTGGGTACTAAACCAAACAAGGTTTTGTAGTAAGTACCTACACTTAATTATGCCCTGTCAAACTGACGTGACATGACATGACAATGAAATCCTCTTGCAACTGGCGCTGCTAATCCTTTTCGTTCATTTTATCCTGTAGATCCTGTTAATTATTCGGGATAAAAAGTAGCCTATATGTCAATCCAAGTTACGAACTATATATATGCCAAGTTTCATCCAAGTTGGTTCAGTGGTTTTGACGTGATTGAAACACAAACATCTAAACATCCAAACATCTAAACTTTCGCAAGTTTCGCATTTGTAATATTAGTAGGAAGTAGGATAGTAGGATAGGATAGGATAGGATAAAATGTTCTAAAAATCTTTAGATAAGTACCTAAATAGAATTATGCTTTATTGTACACCTGGTACCTTACATATTAGAGAATTGGTACTAAAAACGCATAGATAACGAATCTCTTTCGGCAATTCGGCATAGAATCTTAACTGTCAAAATAACAACTATTCTGCAGTTTGGAGAAAGGCCGTACGTTTTTGAGTTTTCACTTTCTCCCCATCGTTGGAACAAAATCTGGTGGGGAGAAGGGAATATTTAATGATCTTACCTACAATCTGGTTTTTCAACTTCTTTGTTCCGAGGCGACACCCCTATCTTTAGTTGACTTACCATGTGAAATAATCGAAATAATCTCGCAGTCGGATATCGGTAGGTAGCCGCGCAAGCACTAGTTAATCGCACCACACATTGATGTAAACTGAGGAATCCAGTGATGGATGATTGTGTAAGAAACAAGGGCAATAGGGCATAAAGCTATCGATACAATAGATACGCACATTAGTAGGTACCGGTTAGTAAATAATTTAGTAACTACCTACCTACCGGTGGACCTTCCTGCGTAGGTATACCTACCTACATTAGCTACTCATAATCAGAAGTAGGTACTTATTGAAAACAGTACTACTTAGTATGGAAGGCAGGTAGGAAGGAACCTATTTACCTATATGCTCTGTTATAGGTAGAGTTTACCGCTTAACATCAGGTGGGTCATTCATCACATATCATGCCAGTCCGTACGCAGTAGGTAATGCCGAAGCTATCGACGCACAACAACTTTGCACACAATATCTATAGTTTCATTCATTTTCTAAAACCGTTCCAAAAAGTTCTTAAAATAATTTTATTTAGCCTGTTGGATTGAATATTTCCTTGCTGTCAACTTCAACTTCTTGGTTTATGGCAATGTCTGTCGTTGTCAAAACAGAATCTGTCAAAGGACTGAGATTGACATTCATACCTCCCAGTCTCTCCAAGCCCGCACGTTTAAAATAGTGGTGTAACAATTTGAGTTGCACTGTTTATTCATTCGAGTTGACTCAACTCTGTCAGTGTGTTGTGCGATGTTTAGTTTATAATGTTTGAGAAATTTATGCTAGTTTTTACCGTTTATCTGTTAACTCGATTTGGTCCATTGGAGACGCAATGCTTAGAAAGAAATGCAAACATTATTTTATGCCATTTCAAACTCCACTCGACCCTCAAGTTGTATGAACACCCACCCAGGTTCAAGTCGTTCTAAGTTGACATTTCATAGCCAAAAGCCAAACTGGCACCGAGAGCAGTGATCACGTGGATTGAGTCAACTCAGTTACAGTAAATTCAATTCGTGTTGACTCATTTGCAAGCCAACTCGAACTATTCATTCGAGTTAAATACTCGACTCGCACCGCACCGCACATCGCTCGCTCGCTCGCTACTTCGCGCTAAACAATGAAATACTGAAAGCAGGAAAATACAGAGAAAATTACAGAATAGGTGCATAAGTACCTTTTGAATTGAATTGAAAATAGCAGTAGTAGAAGCATACTTAGTGTTTTTTGATTGGTTAAGCAGCAGACGTCGCGTGGAATTGGTTGTTAGATCTGAAAATTATGTGTTTTTGAATCTCCATCGGAATCTCGTAAAAAATCCTAACATCTAAACGAGTGAGTATTTTAATTTTCCTGATATAAACTGTAAAAATGGGTAATTTCCTACAAGTAATGTACCTACCTATAGTACAGTTCACTGTAAATTACCATCTGGTTACACAGGCTTATCTGGGTGTTTGTCAATGGTAGGTATTTGCATAGTTGGAATTTATAGGCATAAATTTATACATAATATGAAAATGTACCTATGTAAAAATATACCTAATTTTTACACCGCACAGTGCTAAAAACAAATCTCAATCATGTCTGAGATTCCTCAAAACTGGTTTTCAGAGCTGATAAATATCGTGTTAATTCACCAAACATGGTTAGGAACCATCCTAGATAAATCATCTTTCTTACAAATAAAACCACATTCAAATTGGATCTTTACTATCAGAGCTATGCGGGTACAGACAAACATGCAGACTAGACATGCAATGTCAAACTTATAACACCCCTACCGTTTTAGGCGTTCGATCAGGGGTTGGACAGTAAATTTACGTTAACTTATTGTATGTGAAGTCTTAAAATACTACTCCATAATGTAGCTGTTTGCTTCTAATAAAGTAAAAAAATAAATAAATGAAAAGTTTCTTGTTCAGTCAAACAGCATTTTCAAACTATGTTTCTTTATGTACCTACTTATAATGTACCTAGATTGTAGGTATAATACATAAATAATAACTGGTTATTCTTTTATGAGCCTTTTCTATCGCTTTGGAAAGTAATAAACTTAATTAATTCGCTAGTTTAAGAACCAATTAAAAGTATATAGCTTGTATGTTTATTAATTACTTAAGTTTGGACGATGCTTGAGAATTGATCTGAGTAGAACTTTCATACCCAAATATTACGTGCTGTGGGTTGTGGGTTCGATCCCCACCAAGAACAAACATTTGTGTACCGCAAACATAGATGTTTGTTCTATGTCTGAGTGTAACTATATGTATGTATTTAAAACAAGTAATTAAATTAAAAATTAAAAAAAACCCCCGAATCTTGGACCTATTTTCATCAAACATAGCTAAGAACACTCCCGCCTAATTCACCTTTCAAACAAAAAAAACAAAATCAAAATCGGTTCATCCGTTCCGGAGCTACATAGCCTCAGACACACACACAGACTCGTCAAACTTATAGCACCCCGTCGTTTTTGCGTCGAGGGTTAATAAAGTTTTTAAGTATTCTATCAGCAATCCAGTTCCCATATTACAAGCTTTGCTTAGTTTGGGACTAGAGGACGTTATATGAAATGTCCATGAATATTTATTATGTTTCAGATGGCGGGGACTATAAAAAGATGGTACCGTTCAAGACGAAACCAAGTTTTAACACTTCTAGTGTTTCTATGCTGCTGTGTATATTACTTTAGTTTAAACGACAGCTTGCATAGAGAGGCTAATTTAGATATTACTAGAAGGTATGTCATTTTTAGATTTTCTGATATTTTTTTTATACTGGGTGTAATACTTAATACTCAATATATTTATTGCTTTCACATAATAAGACCACTCCTGAAGGGTTAATTAATATGAACAAGTTTTTTATAAAACAGTTTTAATTAAGCATAAAAAATTATCTGTGATGATTGTGATACAAATGCTATACCTGATTTAGTATGAGTGCATCACTTAGTTATAAAAAAAGAAAATTACGACTAATACAGTATTTACAATAATCTACTTAATATATTTATTTATGCTCAAAGAAAATTATGACTAATAAAGTATTTACAATATTTATAATATTTACAAAATACACATGAAGCAGTTGAGCTATATACAAACCGTTGCAAACGATTTGTAGATATAAATAAACCAATATGGCGTTGATTTTTTTTTCGCTTATTCTGTGTCCTAAAAAAAGTTGTTCATATTAATGAGTATTTACTCATAGCTCCAAGAAGTTTTTGTGAGTGGTCTTATTAAAACCCACAGTATTTTCTTTTTTGGGACTTGCCAGTTCTGTAGCTAAGGGCGTCTTGCACCAGAATCACTAAATGTATTTAACAGCTAAATCAATTTAAATCTGACGTATTTGTATGACTTGACAACTCGCTAAATACTATTTAAGAGTTAAACGCGTTTAGCGATTTTGGTGCAAGCCGCCCTTAGTACTCGTAGTTCTGTAGTTTAGTAGTTTGTTAACTTAAATTTTGTAAGCTTATGAACTTTGAATGTTGACAAGCATTTTAAATGTTAGATAGCGATGTTGAATGCTTTGTAGGTTCGTTTTTTTAGTGTAAGTAGTGTTTTGAATGATGCATAGTTTTTTTTTGCAGTTTTTTTTAGCATCCTTTGCTAGAATTTGAAATAATTTTTTAACTAATTATATTGGGTATTATTTACTAATATTTTTAAGTTTCTAATATATATATTTATTTGATCATGGTTGGGATTTTATTAATATTTTTAATTTTGTTTTAATTTAGGGTTTCTTTGGCTTAATTTTTTACCTTACTTTTATTTGTGACTTCAGCTGTCAGTGGTGAATAAGGCCCTAAATTGTCTGCCTATTTGCACTAAAAATTAACCCTAGATTCGAATTACACTGTCAAAATTAGTGTTAACCCTTCCATGGTAGAACAGATTTTAACCCCGCTTTGGTTTTGGTTTTAGCACTACCCTTGCATCCACAGTGAAACTAACAGTTACCCAGTGTATTACCCCACACCTTAATATTACTAGCAGGTAAGCTAACCGCTTCTTTTTGTTTTACCTAGCGTCCAATAATATTTTTAACCGACTTCAGAAAAGGTTTTCAATTCGGTTGTATTCTTTTTCATGTTTGTTACTTCAGAACTCCGTTATTTATAAAACCGATAAAAAAAACTTTTATCTAAAAGTATCCAAATTTCCAGATTAGTCCCATAAAAATTTAATATCAGTTCAGTAGTGAACGTTCATTCGTTCGTAAGAGTTTTAGGCCACCTTAAGGCCTCCGGCTTAACGACTGCTACAGCCGGGACCTACAGTTTAACGTGCCCTCCGAAGCACGGAAGCGCTAAGACGTAGATTAACTTCCGTTTTAGCTACTTCTGCTTTTTTGTAGTATCACCAGATAGTAGTAGTAGCACATTATAGTATTTATTACTAGCAGTTACCCGCGACTTCGTACGCGAGTACCGTTTCCGTGTACCTTATATTATCTGTGCGTGTACTGAGCGGATACTTCTTTGAGAAACTTGACATTACACCAAACCCGTACTCGAATGTCACACGTTAGTCGTTAGACCAAAGAGGTAGTACTACGTCCTGTCAAACTGACGTGACATGACATGACAGCATCCTCTTGCTAACTTGGCGCTGCTAATACCGTTCGTTCATTTTATCCTGTAGATCCTGTTAATTATTCGGGATAAAAAGTAGCCTATGTGTCAATCCAGGTTACGAACTATATATATGCCAAGTTTCATCCAAGTTGGTTCAGTAGTTTCGACGTGATTGAAACACAAACATCCAAACATCTAAACATTCGCATTTATAATATTAGTAGGAATTAGTAGGATTAGTAGGATAGTTTGCCTGTATGCAATTCTTAGTACATAGTAGACTTTTGTAGCTTCGAGCTACTACTACTACTTTAATGATACTATTTTTATTTTGTTTTAGTACCGCACGATAAAGCTTTTTATATACCGCACAAATTAACCTTTGATAACCAAATAATTAAATATAATTCGAAAATAACAAGTTGTGTTTATAAATTCGGCATAATTGCTAAAATGTGTGAGTTAAGTATCCTTCCCCAATTTCAATATTAGTTTGTTATGTTGTAAGTTGGTTTTACCCTGTATATTATTAGAGTATGACCAAGCTAAGTCTGCAATGGGCAGCCCCAAAAAGATTTGTACATGGTATAATTTTTACATAGTAACTTTCGTTAGGTTGTCAAGTCGTTTTTGCGGTACAGACTGTGTTTCCAAGTATAGGTTATCAAATTCTGCCATAATTCAAGTGATGCAGACGTAGCGTGATCGGACTCTTAAGTACCGTAATATTGATTTATTTCTCAGTATTTAGAAGGCATGTCGAATGATTATTAATTATTTTTTTGTTTAATGTTTTCAGAAGTTCTGTGATTGAGTAAGTAGATTAGCTTTTAAATTGTAGTTTGTAAGATGCTATTTTTGGCAGCACTAAAAACATAAAGCCAGTACATAAATGTTTATTTAATGATTTTTCATTGAAAAAACATAATACGGCTATACAGGCCTAACATTACACTCAAGAGATATGTATGTAAAAATAAAATCAATACATTATTACAAATTAATACATTTAATTCTATTAATCCATTTGACATGTACCATGAATTTATGCTAACAAAATATGGATCTAAATATCTGAGAAAAAATAAACTGAAGTTATTGTCATCTCTTACTAATGAGACCGAAACATTACTAATGTTAAGTACTAAATTAGTACTTATATCTAAATAATATTCCTAAGTACGGCAGTTAGTATAATTTTCTGACCAAACTATGGTGTAACGGTTAGTGCTGTCAAATTTAGTTTAAAAGTAGTGCTTTTGTAACTTAAATGCATGAGTGCTTGTATTGAAATATAATTTGCAGCATGGTCGGCTACAGTAACGCATAAGTATAATTTGAAATATCATTTGCATTTAACAATATCATGGTCGATGACTATTACAAGTATAATTTTATCTTAATAAAATAATACTTAAATTTTTGCATGTGAAATATACTCAATACCTACTCAATATTTTATAAGTATCATTTGCATTTAACAATAATCATGGTCGATTACTGTTACAAGTATAATTTTATCTTAATAAAATAATACTTGAATTTTTGCATGTGAAAGATACTCAATACCTACTCAATATTTTATAAGTATCATTTGCATTTAACAATATCATGGTCGATGACTGTTACAAGTATAATTTTATCTTAATAAAATAATACTTAAACTTTTGCATGGGAAGATACTCAATACCTACTCAATATTTTATAAGTATCATTTTCATTTAACAATATCATGGTTGACTACTGTTACAAGTATTTTTGCATATGAAAGATACTCAATAAGTAACTCTTTAATACTTCTGTAGATACATAGAAAGCAAACTTCAAGAGGCATTGAAGGAAGATAAGGGTACTGGTTGTGAGTTTCCGAACCTTGATCCTTTTGCTAAAGAAGTCACCCAATTTGACAAGGATGTTCCAAAGATCCATTGTGAAGGACGTGACTGGGTTAGGTGTTATGTGAGTATCATAATCATTTAAATCTTATGTTAGGAAAAAAAAAATTTGTGTTTTTAAGTTTTACATTTTGTATTGTTATTTTTTTATATATAGCTAGCAGTTACCCGCAACTTTGTCCACGAAAAAAATATAGGTTAATCCAGGTTACGTACTATAATATATTCCAAGTTTCATCAAAATTGGACTAGTAGTTACAGCGTGATTGAAACACAAACACCTAAACTTTCGCATTTATAATATTAGTGGGATTTTGAAAATGAAAAAATCTTTATTTCCAGCAAAACATACATACATTTTATAACACGATATATTATTTTCAGTTATCAGAATGCAGGGTAGACAAAGAAATACTAAAAACAACACAAAACATCGAATGCACATACAGAGATATTATTTACGAAAATGATAGTAAATACACAATTGGAGCAGCCACGTCTGTGACAAACGACGGTGTCTATACTTTAAGAAAAAGTGACCACGTTAAAGTAAAATGCACAGGAAAGCATATAAAAGAGTAAGGCTCGTATGCGCATTTACTGCATAAGCACAGATCTGGACTCAAGCGTATATTTTTAACAAAAGAAGGAGGTTTTTCATTCGGTTGTATTTTTTTTATAGTTTTTTTTTTTTTTATGTGTGTTACCTTACCTCAGAACTCTGTCATTTTATGAACCGATTTAAAAAGTTCTTTTTTTATCTAAAAGAATGTACTTCCAGGTTGGTCCCATGAAATTTTCATCAAAATCTGTTCATTAGTTTGGCTTATAAATGAAAATAACTGAAAAAAAATATGCCATCCACGTGCCCGAAATTGCATTTTGCTTTTTTGTGACTTTTTAGTGATGTTTACGGTCACTAGAACATTTCCAAAGAAACTGCCATCATCATCATCTGATGATGAGACCGGTAGTCGAATTGAAGTCGGTTTTCCTAGTTTTTTAAAATTATAAATTATTTATTGTATAAAAATCTATGCTTGAATAACGATTTCTTTAATTAGTACTAGCTTCCGCCCGCGACTTCGTCTGCGTCCCGTTTGATCCTGTTAATTTTCCGGGATAAAAAGTAGCCTATGTGTTAATCCAGGGGGGTGATTCTAGACCGATAGATATTTTATCACGATAGATAAATATCCCTCAAAGTGTCAAATTTCAATAGATATAAAAATTTGCAATAGATATCGTATTCTGGACATATCACTGTAGATATATATCGACCATTAACCGATAGACATGTATCGACTGGTCGGCAGCAGTAGATATTGAGATCTCTACTAGACATTTCAGTATCTACCTAGTGTCAAATAGAAATCTACTTTCGGTAAAAATCCAAACGGACGAACTTATCATAGAATATGTGGCGAAATCAACTTGTGGAGGCTGAAATTGACTCCTGTTTGTATCCTAGAGCTTAGGCGATGCGCCCGCTGAAATTTTACCTGCTACCTAGGTCACCCCCACAAGCCTGCGCAGCCCCTAGAAAACTTGTGTGCTTCAATGTTACTCTGACTACCTACCTTTGCTACAAATCTAAGCCTGCCTAAATGATCAGTGGATGCGGGAATAAAACTACAAGCTAGGTAGCCTACCTACTCACTTTTAAATTAATTAAAACGACATAAGTAGACATAATATTTCTTTATTTTCATATAGTCCAAAATGTAAGTAGGTACCTATGTTTATCAAACACTATCAAATCACTGTCTCCAAAACCGTTGTTTCTTATGTATTGCTCTTCATGGATGATTCTTGCCACGTTTTCTAATACCAAGCATGGGGAATTTTCCCCTATGTGATGCATCCACAGGAGGACTCATCCAACAATACACGAAAATCACATTTGCACTAAACTTTTTTCTCTCGTAATGTGCCTTCAAATAGTTTATATGAACGGAGTTTTTCGAGCTGCAACGATTTTTTGGTAATTATCTAAGTATTTTAATAGTAAACAATAAAAATCAAAAGGAAATTGAAATGAAAATGTTTGTTTTGTTTGAAAAAAATTCTCTGATTGCCGCTTCTTCTTTTTTTTTTTGCCCCCTTGTGCAGGCAGAAGGTCAAGATAACATTCCATTTCTTGTGAAAAATGTGAGACGAAATTACTATTAAATGAGTATTTGTACAAAAATACCTATTTTAAAACAACAATGAGATTTACTATTAAAACATTTACTAGAAAATATAACTTTTATTACGACCAAACAAAGTTATTCGGTTAAATACTAAATGTATATAATAACTGAACGCATTTCGGTGGAAACAAAATCTAGATAGTCTGTGGAAACCGGTGTTAGTGTAAATGAACTATTTGAATAAACCTCCTTTGTGATATATCTACTAAAGCAAAAGTCTATTGCCGGCTAGAATACGTATTTTAGCGTGGAGTAGAGATATTTGTAGAGATTTCAAGTGATATGATATAATTGCCTATAGATATAAAATCTCTATATCTATCACCAATATCTATCGGTCTAGAATCACCCCCCTGGCTACGAACTATATGTATTCCAAGTTTCATCCAAGTCAGACCAGTAGTTACAGCGTGATTTACACAAACATCTCAACTTTGACATTTAGGGCGGCTTGCACCAGAATCGCTAAACGCGTTTAACTATTAAATAGTATTTAGCGAGTTGTCAAGTCATATAAATACGTCAGATTTAAATCTATTTAGCTGTTAAACAGGTTGACAGGCGTCACAGCTCAGTCGGTAATGGCTTTGCCTTCCGTGCTGTGGGTCGTGGGTTCGATCCCTACCGAGAACAAACATTTGTGCGTGGAAAACATAAATGTTTGTTCTATGTCTGGGTGTTATTATAAGTACCTATGTATTTACAAAAAAAAAGTATATAAGTATTGTATCAGCCATCTAGTTCCCATATTACAAGCATTGCTTAGTTTGGGACTAGAGGGTGTTGTGTGAAATGTCCCTGAATATTTATTATTATTATTAAACACGTTTAGTGATTCTGGTCCAAGCCGCCCTTATAATATTAGTGAGTTTAATAGGATTTATTTGTAAAAGTTCATTTCAGTATCTTACCATCAAAATGGACGGGCCAAGTTCTAGGGTTCCGTGAACAAGTTGAAAGAATCAACCCCCCACCAGGGAGGGAGGAATCTATAGATGTACTGATCTTTGGCTTCGATTCGACATCAAGAAATGGTTTTATTCGACGAATGCCGAAAAGCTATGAGTACCTGACTAAGGAATTAGGAGCAACTATTCTTAAAGGGTAAGTCTAATTAAGTTATTTTAGGAAAATGCAACAACAATGAGGAAGATGAGCGTATTTTTTTTTTAATGTAGATCGATAGATTTTTACGTCCAAAACACAACAGTGAAAGAATTTTGGCGATAGCTCAAAAACTGAATTTTCTACGATTTTTTAAAGTTTGGATTTTCAAAATGTGTTTTGAGCCCGGCG
Organism: Gandaritis pyraliata; assembly: GCA_947859175.1. NCBI lineage: Eukaryota > Metazoa > Arthropoda > Insecta > Lepidoptera > Geometridae > Gandaritis > Gandaritis pyraliata. The sequence goes on along the minus strand of OX401877.1, from coordinate 801,307 downwards.
ATTTCGCGTGTGACGTCAGCCGGTCCGACCGCTCACCCGCGCTTTCTAAGCGTTTTCTGCCTTTACGTTTCTATTTATATTTCTGAAAAATTGGGAGAAAAGTACCAATATTTTTATGTAATATTGTGCCTTTAAGTCCTAAGGACACGTTTAACGCTTCAGATGAACTTTTTAACCACCGACTGAAGAAAAAAGGTGTTCTAAGTTTGAGGCTTTTTTGTGTCTATGTGTCTGTACCTTTCAAGGCTCGTAGCTCCAAAAAATCACTCGTAATTTTTTTATAACTATTCTTGAAATGGAAAGCAGATAAATCTGGCATAGTTCTAAGCCAAGTTTGGTAGAAATCGGTGCAGCGGTTTCCGAGTTATGAGGATGTTTATCAGCCCTCGACACGCATTTTGAAGGGTTCTCAGGCATATATTGATTGCAGTTTGAAACATTTGGTTCTTATACCAGTATAACGTGAGCTAATATTTCTTAGTGTTTCATTGATTTTGTATATCAGGTAAGACTGGTAATGAGCAAGATTGTGTTATCGACGTGATTAGCAATGTTTTTAACCCCCGACGCAAAAACGATGGGGTGGTAAAGTTTGACGTGTGTGTGTGTCAGTGCGTTTGCGTGTGTCTGTGCGTGTATGTGTGTGTGTGTCTGTCGAATGCGCGCGTTGGTGCGCGTGCGGATGCGGATGGTAGTAGTCTAAGTCACATTGTCTACTAAGGACGTGCCTAGTGAGACATTGTACTGTCAAGTACAATGCCTCACTAGGCACGTCCTTAGTAGACAATGTGACTCGCTAAGAAGAAGAAGAATGTGACTTACACTAGGACGTGCCTAGTGAGACATTGTACTGTCAAGTACAATGCCTCACTAGGCACGTCCTTAGTAGACAATGTGACTCGCTAAGAAGAAGAAGAATGTGACTTACACTAGGACGTGCCTAGTGAGACATTGTACTGTCAAGTACAATGTCTCACTAGGCACGTCCTAAGTAGACAATGCCTACACATACATATAGTGCAATGCCTCACTAGGCACGTCCTTAGTTACGAAGGACATTGTACAGTAGGTACAATGCCTCACTAGGCACGTCCTTAAGCAATGCATTGCTAATGCCTCACTAGGCACGTCCTTAGTTACGAAGGACATTGTACAGTAGGTACAATGCCTCTCTAGGCACGTCCTTAAGCAATGCATTGCTAATGCCTCACTAGGCACGTCCTTAGTTACGAAGGACATTGTACAGTAGGTACAATGCCTCACTAGGCACGTCCTTAGTTACGAAGGACATTGTACAGTAGGTACAATGCCTCACTAGGCACGTCCTTAAGCAATGCATTGCTAATGCCTCACTAGGCACGTCCTTAGTTACGAAGGACATTGTACAGTAGGTACAATGCCTCACTAGGCACGTCCTTAAGCAATGCATTGCTAATGCCTCACTAAGCACGTCCTTCGTAACTAAGGACGTGCCTAGTGAGGCATTGCACTATATTTATGTGTAGGCATTGTCTACTAAGGACGTGCCTAGTGAGACATTGTACTTGACAGTACAATGTCTCACTAGGCACGTCCTAGTGTAAGTCACATTCTTCTTCTTCTTAGCGAGTCACATTGTCATTGTCATGTGACTTAGACTACTACCATCCGCATCCGCACGTGCACGTCCTTAGTAGACAATGCCTCACTAGGCACGTCCTTAGTAGACAATGCCTCACTAGGCACGTCCTCAGTAGACAATGCTTCACTAGGTGCGTCCTTAGTTTCTGAGGACGTGCCTAGTGAGACATTGTACTTGACAGTACAATGTCTCACTAGGCACGTCCTAGTGTAAGTCACATTCTTCTTCTTCTTAGCGAGTCACATTGTCTACTAAGGACGTGCCTAGTGAGGCATTGTACTTGACAGTACAATGTCTCACTAGGCACGTCCTTAGTAGACAATGTGACTTAGACTACTACCATCCGCATCCGCACGCGCACTAGATATGAGCGCCGACAGCAAGTCGGTCGGCGGCGGCGCGTCGGCCTCTGAGGGTCGGCGGCGGCGGCGTTTTCGGCGCGGCGTGACTCTATAGCGCCATCTAGCGCCCTACATAACAACTATTAGAACTACGCCCAAATCGACACAGACAAATCCTAGATTACGCAATCGAAGTTATTACCGTGTTTGAACATAAGTAATAGGTACTATCGAATACCATCCATTGGTCCTCGGACCCCAAGCCAAAGGAAGTAAAAATCCCTGTTGACGTAAATGCGAAGTTATGCATAGCAACAGTCATCATCATCAACCTATATTGGTCGTAGGTGTCTCCCAAGGCGCGACATTGAGCTTGGTCTTCGGCTCTTCTCATCCAGTGTCTGCCGAAACATTGACACATTAACCTTTCGCAGATCATCGCTCCATATCGCCGGAAGGCGTCCTATACCTACTACGCTTACCTAAATGTGATCTCCACTCAAGTTATAGTTTGCTCCTATGATTGTCAGTGCTATCGTAAAATTCGCAAACATGGCCGGCCCACTGTCATTTCCGCCTGGTAAGTTTCTGAGTTGTAGCGACAACCTTCGTTCTCTGTCGGATGACTTCGTTACGGATTCTATCCTTGAGAGAAATTCTGAGCATAGCTTTCTCCATAGTTCCCTGAGCGACTTTCAGTTGATGGACCGGCCGTACTGTCAGTGTCTACGTTTCAACAGCATAGGTCATGACAAGTAGGACGCATTAATTGAAGACTTTCGTCTTCAGACATTGAGGAATGGGTGACTTGACGGAGCTTTCCAAACGCAGCCCAGCCCAGCTGAATTCTCCGGTTTAGCTCTTTCTTAAAGTTGTGACTACCCAAACGCAGAGTCTGCCCGAGGTAGACATATTCCTGCACAACTTCGAGAGACATTCCGACGACAGTGATTGGCTCTGGAGCTATACTATCATTGATCATAATTTCCGTCTTATCCAAGCTCATGCCAATCTGTCGTAAAGCATCAGCTAAGCTGTTCAGCATCTGTTGTACGAGTAAGTCCTGCAACGATTCCGCAAATATGACGATGCCATCAGCAAACCGTAAGTGTGAGATATATTTGCCGTTAATGTCCATTCCCTTCCAACTCAGCGTCTTAAACCAATTTTCCAGCACGCTCGTATTTAAATAGTTTCTGGACTTATACAGACCTAGTGGCATCGATATATAAAGCATCTCAACATTTCGATGCGATGCCAATACATCGCATCGTTGTAAGAACTGTAGAACAGCTCAGGTTTTAACAGAGTCAAAGACCTTCTCATAGTCCATAAACGCTAAGCACATGGGCTGATTATACACCTCTGATTTTTGTATGATCTGCCGCATTGTGTGAATGTGGTCTATCGTGCCCAATCCGCTGTGAAAGCCAGCCTGCTCCGGTGTTAAAAACTAGTCAAGTCTCCACGCAAGACGGTTTGAAATAATCTGGAAAAAAGTTTATAGACATGGCTCAAGAGTGAGATTGGTCTATAGTTAATCAGTACAGCTTTGTTGTCTTTCTTGATAAACAACACAACGACACTCTTGCTCCATAGCAACAGAACGTACTAGGATTTAAATAAGAATTCCTGATTTTAAATGAAATGAAATGAAAAACTTTATTTGACAAAACACAGTAGGTACCTAGTAGGTACATTAGAATGTGTAAATCAAACATTCAGAAATCTCTATAAAAGACTAGGCTCTGATATCTAGGAGGCCAGAACCGGTGTCTACTATGCCTCATTTAGGTTTGAACTGAATAATTTCTTTCGCTCGGCGCGCCGACTGCCATGGTCGGCGGCGGCGGCGCGAGTGAATACCCCGGCGGCGGCGGCGCGCCGGCGTGGCGCTCATACCTAACGCGCACCAACGCGCGCATTCGACAGACACACACACACATACACGCACAGACACACGCACACGCACTGACACACACACACGTCAAACTTTACCACCCCATCGTTTTTGCGTCGGGGGTAAAAACATTGCTAATCACGTCGATAACACAATCTTGCTCATTACCAGTCTTACCTGATATACAAAATCAATGAAACACTAAGAAATATTAGCTCACGTTATACTGGTATAAGAACCAAATGTTTCAAACTGCAATCAATATATGCCTGAGAACCCTTCAAAATGCGTGTCGAGGGCTGATAAACATCCTCATAACTTGGAAACCGCTGCACCGATTTCTACCAAACTTGGCTTAGAACTATGCCAGATTTATCTGCTTTCCATTTCAAGAATAGTTATAAAAAAATTACGAGTGATTTTTTGGAGCTACGAGCCTTGAAAGGTACAGACACATAGACACAAAAAAGCCTCAAACTTAGAACACCTTTCTTCTTCAGTCGGTGGTTAAAAAGTTTATCTGAAGCGTTAAACGTGTCCTTAGGACTTAAAGGCACAATATTACATAAAAATATTGGTACTTTTCTCCCTATTTATCAGAAATATAAATAGAAACGTAAAGGCAGAAAACGCTTAGAAAGCGCGGGTGAGCGGTCGGACCGGCTGACGTCACACGCGAAATCGCCGGGCTAAAAACAGATTTTGAAAATCCAAACTTTAAAAAATCGTAGAAAATTCAGTTTTTGAGCTATCGCCAAAATTCTTTCACAGTTGTCCTTACAATCTTCTAGACTTTTGATTTAAGCTATAAAAACAGGAAAAAATGCCTAACTCATCTTCCTCATTGGCAATATTATCTTGGTTTGCGACAACCATAAGTGTTTGTCTTGTCAAACTGACGTGACATGACATGACATTATCCTCTTGCTAATTGGCGCTGCTAATTCCGTTCATTTTATCCTGTAGATCCTGTTAATTATTCGGGATAACAAGTAGCCTTTATCACAATCACGTCTATACTACTGAACCAACTTGGATGAATCTTGGCATATAATATATAGTTCGTAACCTTTTTTGACTTATAGGCTACTTTTTATCCTACTAATATTATAAATGCGAAAGTTTAGATGTTTGGATGTTTAGATGTTTGGATGTTTGTGTTTCAATCACGTCAAAACTACTGAACCAACTTGGATGAAACTTGGCATATATATAGTTTGTAACCAGGATTGACACATAGGCTACTTTTTATCTCGAATAATTAACAGGATCTACAGGATAAAATGAACGAAAAGGATTAGCAGCGCCAATGGGCAAGAGGATTTCATTGTCATGTCATGTCAGTTTGACAGCGCGTAGTACTACCTCTTTGGTGTAACGACTAGCGTTTGACATTCCAGTACGAGTTCGGTGTAATGAGGTGTAATGTCAAGTTTCTCGAAGAAGAAGTATCCGCTCGGTACACGCACCAGATAATAATAATACACTATTATGTACACGGACACTGTAGACGCGTACGAAGTCGCGGGTAACTGCTAGTCCCAAATAATTAACAAGATCTAAAGGATAAATAGAACGAAAAGGATTAGCAGCGCCAATTGGCAAGAGGATTTCATTGTCATGTCATGTCACGTCAGTTTGACAGGGCGTAGTACTACCTCTTTGGTCTAACGACTAACGTTTGACATTCGTGTACGAGTTCGGTGTAATGTCAAGTTTCTCAAAGTATCCGCTCAGTACACGCACAGATAATATAATGTACACGGAAACTGTAGACGCGTACGAAGTCGCGGGTTACTGCTAGTATTGAATAAGTTTTTGTGTATATCAGATATAACATAGTGGGCGATGGCACGCCGGCCGCCTTGTTCCCCATACTGACGGGAAAAACGGAGTTAGAATTACCAGATGTTCGAAAAAAGTCAACTTATAAAGGCAGTTTGGACGACATGCCTTTTATATTCTACAAGCTGAAGGAAGATGGGTAATTATTTATTTATAACATTACTAACATTAAAAATCATTATTAGTTACAAGTTACTAACCTAGTTTAATAAGTTTCTGTTACTAACAATATGGACTAAGTTGTCCCAATAAATGAACTTTATTATTATTGTTATTACATAGGTACAAGTAATTAAATTAAAAATTTAATAAAACCCCCGAATCTTGACCCATTTTCATCAAACATAGCTAAGAACACTCCCGACTAATTCACCTTTCAAACAAAAAAAAACGAAATTAAAATCGGTTCATCCGTTCAGGAGCTACGTTGCCTCAGACAGACAGACAGACAGACAGACACGTCAAACTTATAACACCCCGTCGTTTTTGCGTCGGGGGTTAAAAAGTATCTCCGTCTCTACTTTAGACTTGTCAAAGACAAGGACAGAAATATTTTGAATCTAACTATTCGGAGTTAGCCAAATCGAGAATTATCGAACAAGCGTATAATTTCCCTGGTTTCACCTGATGTTAAGCGGTTACCTCTGCCTATAGCGTAGCGTAGCTATCATTTTACGATGTAAAGGTTTTGAAAACTGTACTTTTTATGGTTTTTGAAAATAATTTTATATAAAATCACTGATATAGAATAATGTAAATATTGACAGGCGTCACAGCTCAGTCGGTATAGCTCTGCCTTCCGTGCTGTGGGTCGTGGGTTCGATCCCCACCAAGAACAAACATTTGTGTGTAGCAAACATGGATGTTTGTTCTATGTCTGGGTGTAACTATGTAAGTATTATAAGTATTCTATCAGCATCTAGTTCCCATATCACAAGCTTTGCTTAGTTTGGGGCTAGAGGGCGTTGTTTATTTATTTATTCAGATTTATTTATTTATTTATTATTTATTTCAGATACCGCACAGCGTATTTTGAAGATATGCCATGGATAGGCACATTTCAGTACAGATTCAAGGGTTTCAAACGACAACCAGCTGACCACTACCTTAGAGCCTTCTATCTGGTAATATCATCAAAAGTATTCTATTCTATTAGCTATAAACTCCTTTGTTTAAGTTTGGCTTAGTTTGGAGCTTGATGGCGCTGTGTGAAATAGTAGTACTAGAGCATTTTTATCTGGTAATGTTATCATCAAAGTATTGCATTAGCCATCTGTTACTTTGTACAAGCTTGGCTTAGTTTGGGGCTAAATGGCGTTGTATGAAATAGTTTAGTAGGAATCTCAGAGGTTTCTATCTAGTAAAATCATAATTTCTTTTATTTAACTAACGGATCTCCGTAGATTGTTTAGCATCTTACAAATTGCAACTTTATGTAGTAAACTAATCTGCTCGAAACTCTTTCGTTGTTTTTCCAATTTTATTTTGAACCCCAAACTAAGCAAAGCTGGTACTATGGGAACTAGATTGCTGATATAAATATTTTTTTTTAATACATTTAAAACCCAGACATAGAACAAACATCTATGTTCATCACTCAAAATGTTTGTTCTCAGTGGGGATCGAACCCACAACCCGCAGCGTGGAAGGCAGAGCTATACCGACTGAGCTATGAAACAATTGATTTCAATTCATTCATTTATTTCTTACATCACTTCTCTTTAAAAAGTCACAAAAGGCATTTAAAAAAAAATAAGCATACCCTACCCTATTTAAAAAATTACTACAATCTTTCCAGTTAAAAAAATGTTATTATGAATTACATGATTATATGAATGACAAAATGTGCGAATATAATAATACTGAATTAACACAAGAAATTGACTAATTGAAAAATTGACGTGAATAAAACCTCGGTCTGGCTACTTTCCTGTTGCAATACCCCTGAACAGGGTTCATGTGTGATACCTACCTACAATGTAACAACTATAATACCATGTGAAAGCAATAAATGTATTGAGTATTGAGCATATTAGCTACTTAGCTACCTATGTACAAATAAAATTGTCAAAAAAAAAAACATCCCCACTAAGAACAAACACATGTGGGTTCGATCCCCACCAAGAACAAACATATGTGCGTGGAAAACATAGATGTTTGTTCTATGTCTGGGTGTTACTATGTATTATAAGTATGTATTTACAAAAAAAAAAAAGTATATAAGTATTCTATCAGCCATCTGGTTCCCATATTACAAGCATTGCTTAGTTTGGGACTAGAGGGTGTTGTGTGAAATATCCCTGAATATTCATATTTATATATTTATATCCAATAATAACAAAATAAAACAATTTATACAATTTTCAGGAAGAGTTCAACAACGGGAAGAAATGGTGGGTTTCCAAAACTCGAAGGTACTGTGTCGGGGACACGCTCAATTACAAAGTGATGATGAACATCACCGAACAGGTTTGTACTATATATACATACTAGTAGTTACCCGCGACTTCGTACGCGTCTACAATTTCCGTGTACAAGTACATTATATTATCTGTGCGTGTACCGAGCGGATACTTCTTTGAGAAACTTGAAATTACACCGAACTCGTACTGGAATAACAAACGCTAGTCGTTAGACCAAAGAGGTAGTACTACGTCCTGTCAAACTGACGTGACATGACATGACAATGAAATCCTCTTGCCAATTGGCGCTGATAATCCTTTTCGTTCATTTTATCCTGTAGATCCTGTTAATTATTCGAGATAAAAAGTAGCCTATGTGTCAATCCAGGTTACGAACTATATATATGCCAAGTTTCATCCAAGTTGGTTCAGTAGTTTAGACGTGATTGAAACACAAACATCCAAACATCTAAACTTTCGCATTTATAATATTAGTAGGATAACTTATAGATGATATATATGATGACATAACATATGATGTTCAGAGATGCGATTTATTTGAAATACTTCTATTTAAAATGCAAATACAAAATGCAAAATACCTATTTTGTATTTTGCATTTAAATGCCTTTTAGTAAAAAACATTTTGTATTTTATTTGAAATACATTTCGAGATGTATTTTGCATTTTTAATATTTATTTCAAAATGCAAAATACTTTGTGATTAAGTTTATTAAGTTTATTAAGGGATGATTATGAGACCTCACAGAAGAAAAATGAGTGATGATGTATTCGAACAACTGGTATTGTTAAAAAGCGTAATAAATCAAAATTGCTGTTTATTTTTTTCACTTTTTAACAATACCAGTCCAGTTGTTATCAATAAAAAAAACGTGTAATAATAATAAAATAAGAACTAGATACACAATCAACCGAAATAAATGGCCACACAATTCACAAAATGGAGCCATGGCTCTCTTTTCGTTAGTCTAGTTTTTTACATTATTTTAAGTGTGTATTATTATTATTAATAACATAACAATTTATTGATACGCGTACTGATAAATATGACCAAAATGTCATGCATAAGGTGCCATGTTATTAGACGTTTTTGTTCGGCTCGGCATTGTGTCTTTATTTCTCATGATAAATACCTAAACTAAATAAAAATATCTGAAATTTGGTAAAAAGGTATTTTATTTTGAAAAAGTATTTTGAAAATACCTATTTTGCATTTAGCATTTGAAATACAAAACGCAAAACTATTTGGTATTTTGCATTTGAAATAGTAAATCTGAAAAGTATTTTGCATTTTGTATTTAAATGCTTTTTTAAAACCATTTTGTACATCTCTGATGATGTTATATAGATCCTGTTAATTATTCGGGATAAAAAGTCGCCTATATGTCAATCCAGGTTACGAACTACATATATACCAAGTTTCATCCAAGTTAGTTCAGTAGTTTTGACGTGATTGAAACACAAACATCCAAACAGCCAAACATTCAAATATCTAAACTTTCGCATTTATAATATTAGTAGGATTAGTAGGATAGTAGCACCTAGACATAGAACGAACATCTACGTTTGCTACACACAAATGTTTGTTCTCGGTGGGGATCGAACCCACGACCCACAGCACGGAAGGCAGAGCTATACCGACTGAGCTGTGACGCCTGTCGTCTATCGTAAAGAGTAAACTAAAAATATATTCTTTCAGTTTTTCAGGCTGGAAGGTAAACACTTTGCGTTCACATTCGTGGCGGACATCACGCACGATGACTTCAACATGATTGCGATATCTGATGACGATACAAGACGTTTCCTAAAATCATTCAAAGATTCCGGACGGCTCGATAACACATTGCTGATTTTTATGGGGGACCACGGACCGAGGTTTGTCTGATTTTTTTTAACCACCGACGCAAAAACGACGGGGTGTTATAAGTTTGACGTGTCTGTGTGTGTGTCTGAGGCAACGTAGCTCCTGAACGGATGAACGGATATTGATTTTTTTTTTTTTGTTTGAAAGGTGAATTAGTCGGGAGTGTTGTTAGCTATGTTTGATGAAAATCGGTCCAAGATTCGGAGGTTTTTTTAATTTTTAATTTAATTACTTGTTTTTAGATATGCACAAGTGCGGGACACACTGCAAGGCAAATTTGAAGAACGAATGCCACTAATGGCAATCTACTTACCGGAAGTACTCAAACGTAATCGACCGGAAGTGGCGGCCATCTTTGAAAACAATTCTAAAGTTCTAACAACACCGCATGATATCCACGCGACCATTTTAGATGCTATCGGAATGCGGAAGTATATGAATGATTATAAGTTAGAAGGAGCTGATTTGACTCGGGGATTGAGCCTTTTTGAACCTGTGAGTATCTCAATTGACTTCATTTTAAGATGGCTAAGGTTTGCAGAAACAATGCTAAATCAATACTCATGCATCGTATTTTTGACGGATTTTTATTGATAAGTCTTATCTAAGTTAGTTTTTGCGCGTAGAAGCCTTATCCTAGAATAAAATATTAATAGACATTTCGTACAACGCCATCTAGTCTCAAACTAAGCAAAGCTTGTACTATGGGAACTAGATGCTGCTAGAACACTTGTATACTTTGTGGTTCTGTGTGGGAATCGAACCCACGACCCGCAGCGTGGAAGGCAGAGCTATACAGATATGGCGCTTGTCAAAAAATAAAAACTCATAGGGCCTAGTACGAGTTTTGGTGTATAAAGCCGTTGTAAAACGTCTGTCGCCCAGCACACCTGTGTGCGCTGATTGGTATGGAGACACCAAGCTGATTCTTTGAGGAGCTTGGTCTACATCGAGGTACGAGCTACGAGCCAGGCCCTCAGCTCTTTTAAGTTAAGTTAGTTTAAGCACCTATGATTTAAGTATGAATTTAGTATGATTTAAGTATAATAGTAGTATGATTTAAGTATAATAGTAGTATGATATAAATATGATTGTAGTAAGATTTAAATATGATTTAAGTATAATTGTAGTATGATTTAAATTGATTTAAATAATATTTAAGTATAATTTCTCCCACAGATACCCAGGAACAGGTCGTGCAGCGAGGCTGGCATAGAGGCGCATTGGTGCGCGTGCGTCGCGTGGGACAACGTCACTGCCACTGACGACATCTACCGGCGAGTAGCGGAAGCTTTCGTTGAGTTTATCAACGAACTCACTGAACCAGTCAGGTACCTATCTAAACATATAATTACATTTTATAGTAACATAGATAATAAATACAGGGTGTTACCAGACCACTTCCGAAAACTTGGAGGTTCCAATCAGACCATGATACTGAAAACATTTAGCGGTCTGACAGCATGGTCTGATTGGAACCTCCAAGTTTTCGGAAGTGGTCTGGTAACACCCTGTATACTAGCTTCTGCTCGCGACTTCGTCCGCGTCCCGTTTTATTCTGTTGATTTTCCGGGATAAATTTGTTAATCCAGGCTATGAACTATATGTGTTCGAAGTTTCATCCAAATCGGAACCGGTAGTTTTTGCGTGAAAGAGTAACAAATATGCAAATAAGGTGAAACTTTTTAATGAGTTTTTGCACTGTCTGAAATTGAGGCAAGTTGTGTCCGAGCCCACCCACTTTACTGAGCACAGCCAGACACTTCTGGATGTTGTGTGTACTGATGCCCATGTTCGAAGAGTACATGTCAAGCATGCTCCTGACCTAGGAGCTCATGCACTGGTACTTGTCGAGTTTAGTCTTCGACAGGAGAAAATACCTCCACGCTTGGTTACATACAGACCCCTTAAAAGTATTCTAATGGATTTATTTTCCAACGATCTCAGTAACCTTGACTGGAATTATTTCAAAAATATAACTGATGTGAATGATTTAGTTCAAGCGCTAACAACCTATATTACTATATTATTTGATTTGCACGCGCCAATAAAGACCAGGAAGTTCAAGGAGCCACCGCACCCGTGGATCACCGACACACTCAAAATAATGATGAGTGTCCGCGATGACTACCATAATAGGCATAAATTATTGAAAACTACCGACCTCAGAAATAGTTATAAAGAAATGAAACATCTCGTCATTTTAGCTTTGGAAAGTGAAAAAAAGGCTTACTTCACCCAACAGATTAATAATAATATCAAAGATTCTAAAAAGCTCTGGAAAAATTTAAAAGACACTGTATTACCCAACAAAAAGCAGGCCGTAGATCTTCCACCTCAAATAGATAATCCAGATATAGTTAACTCGCATTTTCTAAATGTTCCCGGAGATGAATTTGTATCTATTTCCCAACTCACTTTCTTTGAATACAACAGGTTTGGTTCTGAGACATTCTCTTTGAATCCTGTAAGTGAAGATAGGGTCTTAACTATTATTCGTAGCTTAAAATCGAATGCCCAGGGTATTGACGGCATATCTCTGGATATGTTACTTATGACTCTGCCTGAATCTTTAAACTCAATAACTGCCATAATAAACAAGTCAATTCTAAGTGGCATTTTTCCCGATGGATGGAAGGTTGCTGTAGTAAAACCATTACCAAAGAACAACAGTCCTTCGTCCCTTCAGGACCTGCGACCGATTAGTCTCTTACCATGTTTGTCGAAGGTACTAGAAAAGGTTGTGAGTATTCAGCTTACCAAGTACCTTGAAAATAATGGTATTCTTCCAAAAAACCAATCGGGCTTCCGGAAAGGGCATAGCACCTCAACGGCACTGCTGGACGTAGTGGATAACTTGTTGAGAGCTCAAGATCAGGGAATGAGTAGTATCTTAGTGCTTCTGGACTTCTCACGTGCATTTGATTCTCTAAATGTCTCACTCCTTTTATCCAAACTTACTTATTATGGATTTGATGCAAGGACAGTGCACTGGTTCCATAGCTATTTAAAAGATCGTAAGCAGTACGTAGAGCTGTCCTTGTCAAATGGATCTAGGTTGCAATCTGCTCTCCAGCCGGTCCCGCGTGGTGTTCCTCAAGGTTCAATACTGGGTCCCCTACTTTTTGTCCTCTATAGTGCTGATATAATTCAAAGCATCACCCATTGTAGTCACCACCTTTATGCCGATGATCTACGGCTGTACCTTTCATTCCGGCCTTCAGATTTGCTCGAAGCTGTAAGCAGAATTAATAAAGATTTGGTTCAGGTTTGTAACTGGTCCAGGTCAAACTCACTACTGATCAACCCCAAAAAATCTAAATTTATGTTAATTGGCAGCAAACATAACATTCTGAAGCTACAGGGCATGCCGATTGATATCATGGTGGATGGCGAGATGGTCCAAGGAGTATCGGAGGCAAAAAATCTAGGTCTTACAATGGATAATCACCTACACTTTGAAAAACATGTAGCGGATAGTGTGCGTAACTGCCTCTATCGATTGAAGCTTTTGTATAAAATCCGCCCCTATATTAGTGAAGCAGTTAGGATTAATCTTTGTGAGTCTCTCATACTGTCCAGACTCAACTATTGTGATATTGTTTACGGACCATGTCTGCTCGGCAGGACCGAAAAGCTAATTCAGCGCGTACAGAATGCCTGTGCAAGGTTTTGTTTTCATATCCCTCCGCGGACTCATGTGACCCCTTACTTAAACTCATCAAACTTGCTTAAAATGGCTGCTCGTAGAAACTTGCACCTATCATTGCTCCTCTTTGGTGTGATAAATAATGGAACCCCCCAGTACCTTTTGGAAAAGCTGGAGTGGGCGCAGGAGCACTCTAGGTTTCCTTCGAGAGCTTGCACTTTCGTCTTTGTCACCCCAAAGCACAGGTCAATGGCATTCCGTGGGTCATTTAGGTTTGCTGCATCCAGGTGTTGGAATGTTATTCCTCCGCCGATTCGTACCTTAAAAACAGTAAGTACTTTTAGAACAACACTCAAAAAGCATCTATTTATTTTACAAAACTCAACGTAGTGCAAGCGAGATAAATAAACTTACCCCTGACCCCTGTCGAGGGTATTTTCAATTTTATTGTCATTCCCGAGAATCGCACGTAAGTTTTATGTTTGCCCCGTTGGATGGCGCTACTAAGTAGATAATGTTTTTTCATGTGCTGTTTTCCACATTAACAAAATGCACTATACACTTTCCTCAAAATGCACTAAACACTTACCTACCAATTTTAACTTCATTATTTTAATCTATGGCTTGGTTTAAATTGTAAGTATAAGTACTATCGGCATTTAATCAGTAGGTAATTTAATTCCCAGAACACAAGTTTTGCTCGGTTGGGACTAGGTATATATAGGGCGTTGTGTGAGTTGTCCATGAATATTTAATTATTTTAATACGACTTGTAGAGATAAAACTTGTACCTACCTATGCTGTTATGTGAAATGTCTGTGAATATTTATCTAAGTACCTATCTATTTTTGCACCAACTTACCTACTTATATTTTTGTTAAATTTGTAACTACTTACATATAATTACATTGTTAGTATAGCTTTGGTTCATTGTTGTCTATTATTAATAAGTACCTATTTTACTGCCCTATGTTAACTGTAGGCTACCGTGATGTTGCCCACTAGGCTCTGACAGAATACCAGTGTGCACTGTTACCCTTGGTCACAGTGCACGTATGCTGAGTCAGGGACCTAATTAACCTATAATTATTGTTTAAGTTTTTTATTGTAGTCTAAGTCTGCTGGGTTAATAAATTCATTTTCTTTCTTCTTTCTTTCTTCTTTCAAACTTTCGCGTTTATTAGTAGGATTGTGTACCTAGTTTACGTTAAACATATTGAATGTTTTGGCAAATAACTACTAATTAGTATAACTAATTACTACCTGTCTATTCTATTTCTAAATTTAGTCGTCCCAATTCACAAATCGGGGGATAAAATCGAAGTAGCAAACTACAGACCCATCTCTATATTGGCAACCTTCGGGAAATTGCTTGAGAAACTGGTGGCTGAACGCATTACTTGGCATTTGAAACCACATATTTCCAACTGTCAGCATGGATTTATGTACTCTCGTTCTACAGTCTCGAATTTAGCTTGCTACACCTCAGACTTGATCGAATCTCTTGATAATCGAATTCCTGTTGACTCTATATACACCGACTTCAGCAAAGCATTTGATAAAGTCGATCACTGCCTCTTATTACATAAACTTTCGAACCTTGGCATATCAGGTTCGTTGCTGAAGTGGTTATCCTCATATCTGCTAAATCGTTCATCCAAAGTTGCAGTTAGTGGCCATTTATCAAACTCATTCCTATCAAGGTCTGGTGTACCGCAGGGGTCCCATCTGGGTCCAATACTTTTCAATGCCTTCATAAATGACATTCCAGACTGCTTTGCTCATTGTAAATTGTATTTATTTGCCGACGATCTTAAAATTACGCGTTCTATAACAAAGCCATCTGATACTGAGCTCTTACAATATGACCTCAATAATCTATCCGCTTGGTGTAACCGTAATAAAATGTCCCTAAACGTTAAAAAATGTCATCATATCCATTTCACTCGCAGTAAAACACAATCATCTAACAGTTATTTCATCAATGGAGACAAACTACAAAATGTAGATACAGTAAAAGACCTTGGAGTAATCATAGACCCCAAACTAAATTTCAATACCCATATTTTAAAAATGGTGACCAAATGCTATAAGCTGCTAGGTTTTGTCATACGAAACAGCAAGGACTTCATACAACCTGCGACGAGAATTAAACTATTTGAAACTTTAGTCCGTCCTGTAATCGAATATTGTTCTGTCATATGGAACCCCCAATATGAAGTCTACTCAAAGCGCATAGAAAGCATACAGCGGCGTTTTTTGTACCACCAAAGTTACAAGGACAATTTATCTAAAAAAGTACCTAGTTATGAGGAGCGACTTAAGTATTATAAAATGACCGCGCTGTCTTCCCGCCGAAAAGAAATAGACCTAGTTTTTTTGCATAAATTATATAATGGGAACATAAACTGTACGGATCTTGTTAATATGTTAAGTATTTCCGCCCCATCTCGTCTACCTAGGATTATAGCTTTCAACTTATTTAACCTGCCTTACTCAAAAACTAACCTTGGAAAACACTCCGTTATGCCAAGAATCTGCAAGCAATATAATATCATCTCTAAAACTACCGAATTGGATTTATCTGATTCTCTACCAAAATTCAAAAAACGATTGAGAGAACTTGTGTAAATACCATGTGATTGTACTGTAATATAATTATATCCTATCTTTTTTATTACCTAAGTAGCTTCTTTCAGCTCTTGCGATTAATTTGTTAACGATAACTAGGTAATCATAACATATTACCATATCATAGGTAACGATAATCATGCAGTTTGCCTTACTTTTGTACCTACTTATTTACTAAACACTTACTACTATATTTACTTACCATTCATTATCTTCTCACTCTTGATGTTTATATTTATATTGTACTAGTTTACTTGATTTATTTGATTGTTTATATGTTGTGCCTAATTATTATTGGTTAATTAACTCTTGATTACTTAGCTTTAAGAACATGAACCTACCATTTTACTGATTTTATTACTACATACTTACTTAGATTTTACTTTAATTTTTACTTTTGTAATAAGTTGTTTTTTTTTGTTCTTTTACGCACGCTGTGGTACCCTTTAATTATGGGAGCACCTAGTTTTATATTTTAAATGAACCTGTAATATTGTGAAGTGTAAACCTGTGTTGGGTATCCAATTTTAATAAAAAAAATAAATAAAAAAAAAATAAATTAAATGAAATGGTTTATTTGCTACAAATATGGTTACAAGTTCTTATAGTATCTAATAGGTTTCACATATTTCACCAAACACATCGACATGCAAATTTATGTTATTTGAGGTTAAATTAATCAGTACTAAATTAAATTATAAACATTACTTAAAATTGAATTGAATATTAAAAAGTAAAAAAACTAACAGCACATATTTTGGCGAAAAAATTTACACACAATTTATATAATTTCCAGGTCAGAATGCGTTGCTCGCACATTGACGTCTGTTCCGTGGGTGATGCGACGCAAAGCTAACAGCAGAATGCTATCCTTCAAGGGAAACCGTGATGCGGACGGATATGTCGGCAAATTCAACTCTAATTACAATAATAATAAGGACTATTATCAAATAAAGGTATGTATTCAATTACCATCTAGATAATTTTCTACAAATCTTAATTATAAAAATGCAAATTATTGTTACTCCTCTGTTTATTTTCATGGTTTAAATTTAAATCACTCTGGCTATATAAATTTTAGGACACCCTGTATAAAGTACTATACATTCAACTATACAGGGTCTAACAAAATATACGCATAATATTCAAATGGTAAATTCTACAAGCAAAATCCTTCCTACTAATATTATAAATGCGAAAGTTTAGATGTTTGGATGTTTGTGTTTCAATCACGTCTAAACTACTGAACCAACTTGGATGAATCTCGGCATATATATAGTTCGTAACCTGGATTGACACATAGGCTACTTTTTATTCCGAATAATGTAATACTCAGATAATATAATGTACACGGAAACGGTACTCGCGTACGAAGTCGCGGGTAACTACTAGTTTTTAAATAAAACCTTATTTGCATGTGTAGGTGACTGTGGGACCTGGCTTTGGTGTCTACGAGGCGTCGGCAGTACATTTAAAAGAAGAAGATAGATTCATTTTCAGTACAAGAGAAATATCAAGAACTAACGCGTGAGTAACAATTTATTTTTAACCCCCGACGCAAAAACGACGGGGTGTTATAGGTTTGACGTGTCTGTCTGTCTGAGGCATCGTAGCGCTTGAACGGATGAACCGATTTTGATTTTGTTTTTTTGTTTGAAAGGTGAATTAATCGTGAGTGTTCTTAGCTATGTTTGATGAAAATCGGTCCAAGATGGCCGCCGCCACGAAATGGCGGATTTCATTTTTTTTCACAACTCAATATGTGTAAAAAAGTCGAGGGTTTTTTCAATTTTTAATTTAATTACTTGATAGTTATATGGTAACAATTTATTTTTTTATTTGACACGTGTCACAGCTCAGTCGGTAATAGCTCTGCCTTCCGTGCTGTGGGTCGTGGGTTCGATTCCCACCGAGAACAAACATTTGTGTGTGGAAAACATAGATGTTTGTTCTATGTCTGGGTGTTACTATGTATTATAAGTATGTATTTACAAAAAAAAAGTAAGTATATAAGTATTCTATCAGCCATCTAGTTCCCATATCACAAGCTTTGCTTAGTTTGGGACTAGAGGGCGTTGTGTGTAAAGTCCACGAATATTTATATTATTTATATTTTATATTGTGTGTGCCATACATAGCTGTTTATTCTATGTGTAACTATGTATTTACAAAAATATGTATCTCTCTGAAGAGAAAAAGGTGCGAAAAATTAGTTTACCTCAAATTCGACTTAAAAATGTGTTCTGCGCAGATACTTCAGAGGGACAAATAAATATAAATATTCATGGACTTCACACACAACGCCCTCTAGTCCCAAACTAAGCAAAGCTTGTGATATGGGAACTAGATGGCTGATAGAATACTTATATACTTTTTTTTTGTAAATACATACTTATAATTCATAGTAACACCCAGACATAGAACAAACATCTATGTTTTCCACGCACAAATGTTTGTTCTCAGTGGGGATCGAACCCACGACCCACAGCACGGAAGGCAGAGCCATTACCGACTGAGCTGTGACGCCTGTCCACAAAGATCCATTGTCACTACTATACATTATTTATTTCTCATTTCAGATACAACGATGAACCAAAATGTATTAGTGTTGCAAACCCACACTTAAACATGTATTGTTATTGTAAAAGATAACGTAATATATCTACTTAATGATCCTGCGACATATAATTAGTTTTCCGTACTAAAGATTAATTAAACTTATAATTACAGGCACATGAGACTTAACACCTTTATGTGTCAAAGTGATGGACGCAGTGCAATGCATCACCGAGCACGTCCTCCAGTAGATGTGCTCGGTGAGGCAATGCATTGTATAGGCCATCAGTTTGTTCCATCATTTAGTTATAAAATACAAAGATATGGTTGTTTTTAATATGAATCAAATAAAACTATAATGTATGTCTATGTATAATGTTGCCGTCCGCTAGCTAAAACGCCGTTAAGTAACATTTGGTCAAAAATTACTTTTAAATGCCATGTTATAAAGCTCAAAATTCTCTATCGATCTTTCTAATTACAACTTTAAACAGTCGATAAGTCAGTAAAGCTATTAGGTAGTACTCAATTAGGGCTTGAGGGCATCAATAATCTTACAAAATAAGTAAATCTACTATACGTCAAAAGGTTACAAAGTGGCATCCATTTTTAATTTTCTCCGCGTTTTTTTAGCGATATCTCAAAAAGTTGTTTTGTCAGATAGCTACGTTTTAGTTAGCGGATGGCAGAATGTATGTCTTGGACCTACGTCCAGCAGTGGACGAGTATACGTTTAATGATGATGATGATAATGTATGTAAAAATGCGCGAAAATCAATTTGCTTATTCATTTTAAGCTGTTTATTTGAAAACAAAATATGTCTAGTGACAGAAAAATATTATAAAGTACAATATTATCACAATATCGTAGAAATATGCTCGAATCAAAACTGATTTTGGTATTACATTTGTATGTCCCTTAAATGAGTCGTAGGTTCGAATCTCACTCATGGTCAATCCCAATATTCTATCTATCTCTGGTTGGCCTTACTAGCAACATACATTATTGTCAAAATATTTTTATTAATAAATAGAATTCTACAACCCTGTTAGCTATTACTAATCGTAAATATTCAAATTAAAATTCCACATGATAATCGAGACGCGAATTGCTATCTAACCATTACCGACGGTTGGATATTTGCTTTGGCCGTAAGTTTGAACATTTTGGATGACTAGTATTCACCAAATTTATATAAATTTAAAAGCATCTGTAAAAAAATATTAAAAAAAGCAAAATAAAAAAAAATGCATTTTTTGATATTTTTTTCTAATATTTTGAATACTCTGATTCACAATTAAAATCTCAAAAAAGTCTTAAATAAGCTTTAGATTAAAAAAAAAGAAATTAAAATAATTTTATTTGACAGATAACGTTACTCAGTGATGGTGAAAGAGGCCCTTAAGTTTAATTAGTTATTAGTATAGAGGAAATCTATTAGATTTTCTCAGATTGATGCAATGTAATGCCTCACAGGCTCTCCTTAGTGAGCATTCGAGGTAATGCATTGTTATCAACTGAGTACAGTACGCACAACGGATTTTCATCCCTCTGAAGTTAGATGCAACGATTGCGCATGTACTGTTGTGCGGAAAAATTCGATCCAAAGATGTGTTCTGCGCAAATACTTCAAAGGGACAAAGATCCGTTGTGACCACTGTACTCACAAGATGGCGATACTTAGACACGTAATCTCATTAAAAAACTCATTTGTACTTATTACGCACAACGTGCTTTTTAGCGCTAAGTTTTATAATTTACTCAAAATTTTATGAATCTTTAGTTTTTGAATGTTATCTAATTTAAGAATAAATAAGTATTTGTAAGCTACAAAAAAAATCATCATTTAATTATAAAAATGTCAATATTTTGAGACAAGGTGTAACATATTGTCCCTATAAGCCGAAAAGGGGCTTATTCAGACCAAACACGTGAATAGATTGGCATGTGCAAAAGTTGAATACAACATGTTTGAAAGTTCCATTTTCTTTTTATCTTAGAAATTTGCGACAACTTATAGTTTTAAGTGTTTGTTTACTTTGCGTATGTATCCAGCCTGTTAGTACACATGCACGTCGCACCCACACATAGACACTTTAACGCGTGTGCAATGCTATTTTTATGGAAACTTTCAAGACTCTTTTCATGTATGAAAAACTTCGAAACATTTAAAGTCGTAGAATAAACGTTGTTCGCCATGACGTGTAGAATACCCCTCTTCGGACTTATAGGGACATTATGTTACACCCTGTATAGTAAATTAGTCCAAATGTTACCAAAATGTAATCTAAATAACTTAGATAGGTATTAATTGTTACACAATGACACTTGTATTAAAAAAATGTCAATAAATACAACAAAAAATATAATTTTGATTTAAATAAATTTAACGACCAACAATGTACCAAAATTGATCACAAATTGATCACAATTCAAATTTTCTAGAAAACTTGTTTGGATCAGAATTATATTTTTTGCTGAACCTTTGGCATTGTTATTCTCTAGATGGTGAAGCTTTGCGATGTAGCATTATTACATTCAATGAGTTTATATCATTAAAAATGTTGTAATGTGCGAGCGAGAGGGTTGTTTGAAATTACCCCTCGCCTTTATGTAATCGGTTCATACTTTTGGCATTTTAACAAACTACCCTGTGTGTCCTAGTCGAAATTAATAAGCTAAGAAAATAAATATAGTATATGGTGGAATCTTAAAATTCAAAGATTGTTTGGAATCTGAATTTCCAGTTGGTACTAGATACACTAGATACCTATTACATAGAAAGTATTAAAATATTTTTGAAACTTGCAGCGCCATCTATGAAAAGGGTTTATTCACAAAGAAAATTATGACTAATAAAGTATTTACAATATTTATAATATGTACAAAATACACATGAAGCAGTTGAGCTATCTACACACCGTTGCAAACGATTTATAGATAAAATATTAATTTAATTATTTTTTGTCGAATTTACTTAAAACACAGCATTTTGAAAAAGTTAGTTTATAAGATTTAATTTTTTTTAAATCTTTTTCTGTTTGTGTTTTTTATTATTCAATATGTTTTTAATATCTTATTTTAAAAATACTTTTCAAGTATTTACCTGAATAATCTTATGCGTAGAATTAAAGTCTGTAATAAATTGTTTGTTTATTAAATTTATGTTTATTTTATACAAATTAAGATCTAATAATTATAAAAAATGAAAACCTCATTTGACTTTGTTAGTGGCTAACTCTTTAGGCCGCTTCGAGGCCTCCGTCGTGGCTTAACGACTGCTAGAGCTGGAACAGTGTACTGTGGCCTGCGAAGCACGGAAGCGTTCAGATGTAAATGCCACTAGCGGTCACCCATCCAACTACTGACCGCGTAGAACGTCGCTTACTTAGATAATCGGTGAAGATTGAGTAAGCAAGCCTAGCCTACTGACATCCCGCGAGTGGCCATATTGTTTTATAATAGTAGTGAATTAAAACAAAAATTCGTTCAAAATAATTTATTTACAAAATGAGTAGGTATATTGCATAAAACTTAAACTAAATAAATAAGTAGAATCAGATATAGATAGAAAAAATGTAAAACACCGAAATAATTTAATAAATTGAGTTGGTACGAAGTTTAAATGATAATTAATTTACAAATAGTTATACTGACCTTTGCCCTATTAAATATTGAAATGAAGTTGATACTAAAATATAAGTATTTAAATGTCTATAAGTACCTAACACCAACCCATTAAATATAATAATAGATTCTATCAAAATAAATACAACAAGAAATAAGTAAATAAAATCAAGGAAGTTCGTAAACAAGAGTATGAAGGTATCTATAAAATAAGGTAAGATTTTTTAAT
Organism: Gandaritis pyraliata; assembly: GCA_947859175.1. Taxonomy (NCBI): domain Eukaryota; kingdom Metazoa; phylum Arthropoda; class Insecta; order Lepidoptera; family Geometridae; genus Gandaritis; species Gandaritis pyraliata. The sequence continues at coordinate 778,620 of OX401877.1, read as the reverse complement.
CTACTAAGCGTTTTGTACTTTATTTATTTCTAAATATGGCTCAAAATCCTTTACACAGCATACGTCGTCGAGATATGTAACATTATGTAGTATAATAACTAGATGTGAACCAATTTAATTAACATTTAAGACAGACAAAATTACACTCACATGGGATGTCAAAAAAACTGATAAAAAATTACATAAAATGAACCATTATTGACTATTCTCTTTCTGGTTCCATTTTGATACCAAACCTATGCTAAACAAAAGTAACTGAATACCGGTATTCATCGTTTGCGTACCGGTTTTGTATAACCGATATTTAACTAATTCTGAGGTCGTGTATCTTAAAAACGATATCTCATTGATACCTGCCAGTAACGTTCTTACCATACTGCCTTTAAATAATTTTAATATTGCCTGTCCTTAATGTTTTAACATATATGAGAGATCCAGCTACTAATAAGGTCCCTGGTTCCCGTCGTAACTTTGTGCATTGCTATCGTACCCCTGACCTAGACCTGTATCTTCGTATGATATCCTAGGCTTATATCCTTCTTGGTCTGCCTCGTATTCCACAGTCTGAAAACATAAAAACATAAATAGTCATAATTTCTTTATTCAATAAAATCACAAGGATAATTTAGAATCGTTTTATATAACTAGGTGGTTCTAGGTGCCAGTTCCACGCTACCAGAGCCTAGAACGGGCAAGAAACTACGGCCAGTTCCTAGCGTTTCTTTGTATGATCCTTTTTACAAAGAAATATATTTAAATGCTGTAGTTTCAGCAGTTAATGGTACAACTTAGTGTTTAAAGTTTAAAGTCATTAATATTTTTTCAATAGAAAACTACATGAATTGTCTGAGTTGACTATGTGCTATTCAAATAAATCACTTGATACGTCTTCAACATCAAATCAACCCACCAAAAAGTAACTTAAAAGAAAGAACATCTTTTCCAATGGAAAAACATCTGTGTTAATGGTTTTTGCCGAACAAAATATGAGATTCGTTTATTTTATATCTGGGTACCTACCTATTGCATATCGGTGATGGATAGAAGCTACCATCATTCCTACCTGTTTCCTGCCATCAGGGAGCAGGACGTAGTAAAGTCCCTCTGCACGGTCGCCCTCCCTGGATTCCCGATGCCCGAAGTCGTTGCCTGAAGATTCGTCTTTCACCATGTACTCGAAACTATAGCTCGCTGGTTCCTGGAACCAAAATAGAGATGTTTTATTTGACACAATCACAACACAGGTACAGCGCAAGCTACCTACAATTACCTACGTAGTTTATGACTCTAAATTAAAATATTGAGCGTTGAACTTGATATGTACCGGCATAGACGAAAGTACCGGGTATCAATACTGGTATTTTGTATAGCGATGCATAATACCGGTTCTTTCAAAAAATGTATTTGAATACCTGTATCTTCATAAATCTTTACAATGGTAGGATACTATACTAGATTTTCACGTTAGAAATACGATGATAAATCATCAATCAATAAAAAGTAAAGTCAACATACACCGTTGCTTCCATCATCGTAACCATTTCCGCTCTTGCCACCAGCTCCAGGGGGGAGGTACTGCCTGCTTTGCTCCTGGGAGTATCCTTGTCCATCTGGAAAACGTTTGCACTAAAAAATTCCAAAAACGCGATAAATACTTTTATTATCTACACCATAGTGAAAGGGGGACTAGCTAGGAGAATATAAGTACCTTTTTGATATTTCCCGTTTCCCCCCTTTGGTGAACGTGTCACAAACGTGGTGAGATTGAGCTTCAGATATGTACCTATATATCATTTTAGTTTTTTTTGGCACCTAAATATCACCTAATATTTCAGATTGCACAAAGTATGCACTACCTAAATAAAAACATATTCAAAAATCTAAAATTTTCTACGTATGCTGGAGACATTATACATTCTAAGTTCACTTACCTTGGTTACTGAAACTGGGAAGAGCGTATTCCTGGGATGGTGATTGAGCTGGCACTCCATATTCTTCAGATGGTTGCCTTCCAACAAATCCTGGAGCACCGTACTGGCTTGAAGGCGCTCTGCTCTGGGCAGATGGGGTTCCATATTGAGACGAGGGGGCTCTGGATTGGGCGGATGGGGCACCGTATTGGGAAGATAGAATTCTGGATTGGGCGGACGGGGCACCGTATTGGGACGAAGGGGCACCGTATTGAGATGACGGGATTCTGGATTGGGCCGATGGAGCACCGTATTGGGACGATGGGGCTCTACCTTGGGCAGATGGGGCACCGTATTGGGGAGATGGGGCTCTACCTTGGGCAGATGGGGCTCTACCTTGGGCAGATGGGGCACTGTATTGGGAAGATAGGGCTCTACCTTGGGCAGATGGGGCACCGTATTGGGATGATGGGGCTCTACCTTGGGCAGATGGTGCACCGTATTGGGATGATGGGGCTCTACCTTGGGCAGATGGGGCACCGTATTGGGACGAAGGGGCTCTGGATTGGGCAGAAGGTGCACCGTACTGAGTCGAGGGAGTCCTAGATTGGCCTGGAGCACCATACTGGCTTGAAGGGGCGCTGAATTGAGAAGGGGAGCCGTATTGTGAGGAGGGGCGCGGAGAGGAGGAGCGAGAGTTGTAGCTGGACTGTCTGCTTCTAAAACAGATGAAGAAAAGATGAGGAAGTGATCGACCTAATGATAAAAAAAATTTTGAAACTTTGATTTTATGAACATTATTATATTTACCTACCATTATTTGTGAGTTTACCCCGAAATATCGGGTAGGTAGTACCTAACCTACCTACCAATACAGATCATGGTAGGTATCTACCTACCATGATCTGTAAGTTTTATTGGTATTTAGATAAATATCCCGTTTTTTGTGATAAAAGAAACAAAATAAATGCAAATTCAAGTAGGTAGGTAATATTAGCATTTATTCAGTAAATCATAAGAATCATTTGGAAGCATAACATTATTCAAAGCACTTAGGTCTATACCAGAACCCAAGGTGAATTTTAGTACCAGTTCCTTGCAATCAAAACATAGACGAGCAGACATAAGAAAGATGAAAAGATGAGGAAGTGATCGACCTAATGATAAAAAAAATTTTGAAACTTTGATTTTATGAACATTATTATATTTACCTACCATTATTTGTGAGTTTACCCCGAAATATCGGGTTATCGGGTAAACACCTGGCTTCTTCGCGTTCGTTCACTCCAGCTATCCCGCTAGGATATAGTCTTTCAGAGTTAGTAGGTCTATGTCTACTGCTTGGAGGCGGAAAATCTACCACTGCGGTACCAAGATAGACTTGCTGTAACATCTTACCCAAAGATGGCGTCTGTCCTGCCCTGTGGTACTCCTAGACTGATGCCTGGTACTCCGTAAGACTCTGAGGGTGGTCCGAAGCCATTCGAGCCCTGGTTTGGAGGTAGGTATCTGAAAACCAATTTATTTTCAGTAAAATAATAGGCAGTAGTGAACTTTTTGTGAATTAGTTCGTTCAGAGAACCGCACTAAATGATCTTTGTGATTTTATTAAATAAAGAAATTATGACTATGATTAGTGATGCTCGCATTGTATGGTACTTACCGGTGCAATTACAGGCACATGAGATAGATTGCGTGTTCAAAGTGGTAAATGCAGTGCATTGCCATAATTTCTACGTCCTCTACATGTTATATGAGGTAATGCTATTGTTGTGTAACATTTTATTAAAACTAATAAAATATTAGGCACTGTAGCGTGTTTATGTCTTTTGTAAGTATTTTTGAATATTTTTTTTTCTATTTATGTCTGTCGGTATGGAGACTTATAAAAGACTGTTCATCGTAGCATTTTGTTAGGAGGTCATGTGCAGTTGATTTTAACTGATGTTATCATGGAAAATCATCATCATTTCAGCTATAGGAAGTCCAGCCCCCGTATTCCAATCTTTTGCTGTCAAGTTATATTTCACTGCCCAGTGTAATTTCTTCAGGTCACGTGGTACAATTTTGTACCACGTGATCATTCTTTTTAGACACTTGACAGCCAAATATGCGCGAAAACAAATTAAATGACATCATAATGTCACTATTTAGTCACAGAATAACTATGAGTTAGTATGAACTGACCATGATTTAAAACTTTGCAGTTCAACTGAGATTGGAATACCCCTGCTGAACTGTACACAGGCCTACGATTTCCAGAGCAACCGATGATAATCTCGCTTCTATGTGCATAGTTTGAGACCGTTGGATTGACTCCTATGTAAGTTACGTATGTTTACTAATTGAATATCTGGTAAAGCACTTACTTGTTATCTACAGGGGGTTCTGCTAAAACAACCACAAGAACTGAACACACTATGAGAAACTGAAACAAAAAAAGAATTCAACATTTTAAGATTTTGTAAATTTTCATGGACATTTTACACGACGCCCTCTAGTCCCAAACTGTAATATGGGAACTACTTAGATTGCTAATATTACCTTCATTATGTAGAGCTTTCTGGCTATCTAAGACTAGTGGTGGGATGTCGTCTTCTGAAACAAAAGAACATTTGGAAACCAACATTTATAGGGACTAACAAAACTAAAGGTTTTGTTACTCCAAGGACAGAATCCTTGGACTGTTTGAGGTCCTCTGCACGTCCAAGCAAAAGTCATCTTTGGTGTGGCAACTGTAACTAGGACACAATTTAATTTAGGCAAGATATAGTAGTCACAACGGTCCTTTTGAAGTATTTGCGCAGAACCTATTTTTGGATACAAGATACAAGATACATTTATTTGCCAAAATAAGTGTTACAATTTGGTCTTATGCTAAAGTCAGAGGCACTTTGAAACTTATTCACCCTTTTCAGGTATCGCAAAAATGTTATATTTGGGCGCTTAAACTTATCTTAAGTAGGTACATATAATAATATTATTCTTTTTCAAAATATTCTTCAGTTGAGTAGAGACATTTTTTGACTAGATATGATTTTAATCCTCTTATAAATTTAGTTATAATGGGAGGTAAGCGATTTTTTCTGCACAACAGTACCTACATGCATAACCGTTTGTTGCACCTAACTTCAGAGGGATAAAGATCCGTTGTGCGTACTGTAGATATCTTACCTAAATTCAATTATGACCTAGTTACTGTTACCTACATATATAAGTATCTACTACTGTTTTAATTGAGATCAAAATCGTGACTGAAAGATGAGTAGATAACAAGTAGGTATCTATTACTAAACTCGCAACTTGAATTAAAAAGCTCATTACTAGCACTTTAGTAGGTTAGGGTTACCTAATAGAATACATGACCTAGATTTTACTAAACACTGTTGCAAGGTTGAAGCTAGTCAGCGGCAAGTCCAAACATTTGCAAATGAAAATGGATTTTGAAAAGATTATTTTGACAAAAAAATCCATTGGTTCACTGCAGGAATCAAACCCATTGACTTAAGGACCTGTGTAGACGGAGTTACTAACACTAGGTATGCCATAAATAACTATTTGAAGATTCAATTTTCGTGATTTTATTAAATAAAGATTTTCGAACTAAGAAACTATTGATTAGAAATCTCAATTTTTAAAAATAACTTTGTTTCAGAGGTTGACCATAATAATGTTCTTTCCACTTTAAACATGTTTGTTCTTTTAAACTCTTGACTTTAAAAAATAACAATTTCTTCTTCAATAATTATTAACCAACTTATTTTTCACTGTTTTCCTCGTCTCGCGTTTATCCAATGGTGTTTTTACACCCTTGACTTCTTGGTTTAATTTTACAAGTGGTATTATTAGTTTAGAATTAGGATTCCACCCACCAGTTATCAAAATCCAAAACTTCACTATCACTTTTTCGAAAATTCGAACTTTTTTCCGAAATCCGTTTTACCAGCACGTTGGATCACCGAATGATGGGGTAAGCCATCTCCCGAGCCTTATATACAAGTCTTAGATAGGTACTAGTGCATCTTCATAATGTACAAGGCTGTGTGTGTGGTACTTTAGAAGGTTGGTAAGTTGCTCTACTTAAATCTGCTGAAATATTTCAATCAAACTCAAATATCTACTTAATTCTTTGGCACGCTTCCGATTAGTACTGATTTGGATCAGTTGAGCTATTTATAAATTGTTTGCAACGGTTTGTAGATAGCTCAACTGCTTCATGTGTATTTTGTACATATTATAAATATTGTAAATACTGTATTAGTCGTAATTTTCTACTTAATTTTTGTGAACTTAAAATGTTTTCAATACTAAACTAAGTAATAAATAAATAAATAAATATTCATGGACATTTCACACAACGCCCTCTAGTCCCAAACTAAGCAAAACTGGTAATATGGGAACTAGATGGCTGATAGAATACTTATATATATTTTTTTGTAAATACATACTTATAATACATAGTAACACCCAGACATATAACAAACATCTATGTTTTCCACGCACAAATGTTTTTTCTTGGTGGGGATCGAACCCACGACCCACAGCACGGAAGGCAGAACTATTAACGGCTGAGCTGTGACGCCTGTTACAGCTCAGACCCTTCTGTGGGTTCGATCCCCACCAAGAACAAACATTTGTGTGTAAACATAGATGTTTGTTATATGTCTGGGTGTTACTATGTATTATAAGTATGTATTATTGTTTATTTTTAATTCAAGAAAAGCTCTACCATGAAGTAGAGCAACATTCTGACCGTTAGTACAATCACTGAATCGCAAAGTTTGCTCCACTTAGCTCGTGCTATACCTTTAGTGCCCATCCATCAGCTTAGCGACTTCCATGCCAACTGTCAAAAAGCTCATGATCTTATAAATTGCCAAATACTTGATAATTATACTTCAGAGCAGTTTGGTGGTAGCTGCTTTCTGCGCTGTGGGGTGTGGGTTTAAACCCTACAACAAGTAATTAAATTAAAAATTAAAAAAACCCCCGAATCTTGGACCGATTTTCATCAAACATAGCTAAGAACACTCCCGACTAATTCACCTTTCAGACAAAAAAAAAAACGAAATCAAAATCGGTTCATCCGTTCAGGAGCTACGTTGCCTCAGACAGACACACACATACACACACACGTCAAACTTATAACACGCCGTCGTTTTTGCGTCGGGGGTTAAAAAATGAGTTTTTACAAGCTTCTATTTAACTCGCAATGTTTGTGTGTTTGTTTGTTTAGGTCAAATCTTGCAAGCCTTTGACCCACTTCCCAAAGTCCAATTTAGCTGAAATCAATTTTTGGTGACAATGCAATGATATAGTGATCGAGCTGATCTGATGATGGAGTCGGAAGGTGGGTATCGGAACTCTGTGATAAAACGTCGCAACCACATCGAGTTTGGGCTCGATTGATTTGTCTCTCTCTTGTTAAGGCGCGTATTACGGTCAAACCGTGAAAATGCCCATTTTTGACGTTCTAGATCTCTGAAACTGAAACTCTTAGATAATTTCGATTTATTGTATGGTGTAGAATAGTTATTCGCATTGACCGTAGCGGCCTCGCTTTTTTCAATTTTTTCTTATATATTTAAATAAAGCCAAAATTCCGAAACAAGTTTTTAATAAAACTCGCACAGACACTTTTTCAAGCTCCTGGATTGAACTACTCTGCAAAGCAAACGAAATGAAAAATATCAACAAATATCTCTTATATACTGCCATTGACCGTAGCGGCCCCGGAATTTAGAAATAAGTATGGGATATGTACAAAAAAAAATCAATTCAAAACCATAAAATTTCTAAAAACGTTCAGAATTAGCCGTTAATTTCTTCATACTACATTATTATTATTAGGTAAAAATTATACCAAAATAAACGTTAGTTCATAATCAATAAAATTGTATACTTTTTATTTACATAACTTATTATATTAATTTGAATAAACGTAATTTACAACTGCATAAAATGCGATGCGTTGGCCGCTCGAATTCAGACGCGCGCCAGCGCTCGTGGAAGTCGGACCTGTGTCGATTTTCTCCGCGCCAAAAAGATCGAGCATAACCGTGCGTGTACACGTGGAGTGTGACTGACTACCTAGTTTTGATGTTAGTAACTTTTTTATTCATGACAATCATTAACACCTGTACATACCTATTGGGGACAATTAAAATCTTATCTTATCTTACCATTTATAATATTAGTGGGATGGGATACAAAAGTTTAGATTTTTGGATGTTTGTGTAGTACATACAAAATCGATTGTTACACCTAACTTCAGAGGGATGAAGATCCGTTGTGCGTACTGTGCCAAACAGTACAATCTGCAGTGCAATGAAGAACGTGTACTTGAATAGAATAGAAATTCATGATGATGAGCTAAAATGAAAAGATATTTTGATAGGCCTCACAGCTCAGTCGGTACTAGCTCTCCCTTCCGTGCCGTGGGTCGTGGGTTCGATCCTCACCAAAAACAAACATAATTATTTTTTGTGTGGCATCATAGACGTTTGTTCTATGAGTCGTCTAAAGGGCGCCGTGTAAAAATGTCAATGTATATATTTTTATTTGTACCTATTTATGAAAAATCATAGCCGCCATTTTTAACTTTCCTGTTTATGGACCGATTGCTTTCAAAATCGATATCTGAGGGTCCCTTTCGGCCATTACCAAGAATCTAATGTCAAATTTGAAAAAGCATGATCGCCATTTTGAACTTCTTTGTTTATGGACCGATTATTTTCAAAATTGATATCTGAGGGTCACCCTCAGCCATTATCAAGAATCTAATGTCAAATTTGAAAAATCATGGCCGCCATTTTTAACATTTCAGTTTATAGACCGATTGCTTTCAAAATCGATATCTGAAGGTCCCTTTCAACCATTACCAAAAATCTAATGTCAAATTTGAAATAGCATTATCGCCATTTTGAACTTTTTTGTTTATGGACAGATTGCTTTCAAAATTGATATCTGAGGGTCACCCTCAGCCATTATCAAGAATCTAATGTCAAATTTGAAAAATCGTGGCCGCCATTTTTAACTTTTCTGTTTATGGACCGATTGCTTTCAAAATCGATATCTGAAGGTCCCTTTTAACCATTACCAAGAATCTAATGTCAAATTTGAAAAATCATGGCCGCCATTTTTAACTTTTCTGTTATTATACAAAAATCTACATTTTTGATGTCAGCTGTCAAATTCAACTTCAAACGGTCATATTTTGGAAACTACTTATCCTAGACTACTCGTTTCATCACTAAATGACAGAGACAACTAAAATCTACATTTTTGATGTCAGCTGTCAAATTCAACTTCAAACGGTCATATCTTGGAAACTACTTATCCTAGACTACTCGTTTCATCACTAAATGACAGAGACAACTAAAATCTACATTTTTGATGACAGCTGTCAAATTAAACTTCAAACGGTCATATCTTGGAAACTTCTTATCCTAGACTACTCGTTTCATCACTAAATGACACAGACAACTAAAATCTACATTTTTGATGTCAGCTGTCAAATTCAACTTCAAACGGTTATATCTTGGAAACTACTTATCCTAGACTACTCGTTTCATCACTAAATGACAGAGACAACTAAAATCTACATTTTTGATGTCAGCTGTCAAATTCAACTTCAAACGGTCATATCTTGGAAACTACTTATCCTAGACTACTCGTTTCATCACTAAATGACAGAGACAACTAAAATCTACATTTTTGATGACAGCTGTCAAATTAAACTTCAAACGGTCATATCTTGGAAACTTCTTATCCTAGACTACTCGTTTCATCACTAAATGACACAGACAACTAAAATCTACATTTTTGATGTCAGCTGTCAAATTCAACTTCAAACGGTCATATCTTGGAAACTACTTATCCTAGACTACTCGTTTCATCACTAAATGACAGAGACAACTAAAATCTACATTTTTGATGTCAGCTGTCAAATTCAACTTCAAACGATCATATCTTGGAAACTACTTATCCTAGACTACTCGTTTTATCATTAAATGACAGAGACAACTAAAATCTACATTTTTGATGACAGCTGTCAAATTCAACTTCAAACGGTCATATCTTGGAAACTACTTATCCTAGACTACTCGTTTCATCACTAAATGACACAGACAACTAAAATCTACATTTTTGATGTCAGCTGTCAAATTCAACTTCAAACGGTTATATCTTGGAAACTACTTATCCTAGACTACTCGTTTCATCACTAAATGACACAGACAACTAAAATCTACATTTTTGATGTCAGCTGTCAAATTCAACTTCAAACGGTTATATCTTGGAAACTACTTATCCTAGACTACTCGTTTCATCACTAAATGACAGAGACAACTAAAATCTACATTTTTGATGTCAGCTGTCAAATTCAACTTCAAACGATCATATCTTGGAAACTACTTATCCTAGACTACTCGTTTCATCATTAAATGACAGAGACAACTAAAATCTACATTTTTGATGACAGCTGTCAAATTCAACTTCAAACGGTCATATCTTGGAAACTACTTATCCTAGACTACTCGTTTCATCACTAAATGACAGAGACAACTAAAATCTACATTTTTGATGACAGTTGTCAAAATTAACTTCAAACGGCATTCATTTAAGATTCTTGAGGGTGACCCTCAGATATCGATTTTGAAAGCAATCGGTCCATAAACAAAAGAGTTAAAAATGTTGGTCATGATTTTTCAAATTTGACATTAGATTCTTGATAATGGCTGAGGGTGACCCTCAGATATCGATTTTGAAAGCAATCGGTCCATAAACCAAAAAGTTAAAAATGGTTGTCATGATTTTTCAAATTTGACATTAGAATCTTGATAATGGCTGAGGGTGACCCTCAGATATCGATTTTGAAAGCAATCGGTCCATAAACAAAAAAGTTAAAAATGGCGGCCATGCTTTTTCTAATTTTACATAATATTCCTGATAATGGCTAAGGGGGATCCTCAGATATCGATTTTGAAAGCAATCGGTCCATAAACAAAAAAAGTTAAATATGGCGGCTATGATTTTTTCTAATTGGAGATTAGATTCTTCATAATAAATAAATAAATAAAATAAATATTTATGGACATTTCACACGACGCCTCTAGTCCCAAACTAAGCAAAGCTTGTAATATGGTAACTAGATGCTGATAGAATACTTATATACCTTTTTTTTGTAAATACATACTTATAATACATAGTAACACATAATGGCTGAGAGGGGCCCTCAGATATCGATTTTGAAAGAAATCCGTTTTTAAAATAAGACTGTACTTTATAATATTGTGCGCGCGAGTTGACGACAAAAAAATAGGTTTAATTGGAAAGTGCCAAATCACGAGTTTCACGCTCGCGAGTTGACGAATAACTCGGCCGTTTGAAGTTGATTTTGACATAATTACCTAATGTGTGCAATGTACCTAATGTTGATCGGTGCTATAAGCTATCACCATGATACGATTCATCAAAATCTGTTCAGCGGTTTCAGCGTCAACTGTGCTCAAACGACAAACCGACAGACATACTTCAACTCCTTCAAAGAATTTATCAAAAAATAAATCAATGTAAGTACAGATTTGTAAAAGTTTAGATAGAAATTCTATCTAATAAAATAAATAAATATGAATATTCTTGGGCTTTACACACAACGCCCTCTAGTCCCAAACTAAGCAAAGCTTGTGATATGGGAACTAGATCTGATAGAATACTTATATACTTTTTTTTGTAAATACATACCTACTTATAATACATAGAAACACCCTAAATAGAAACAGCCATCTAAACTATTATAAATCTTTAGGTACATTGAAAATTTTTATAATTTTAATGGCTTTACTTACCTAACTTCCAAGTACCAAGACTAGTTAGTTAATGTACAAACTCGAGCGGAAAGCGGCTTCAATTTGTGCGTGGGCATTTTTTTTTATTTTGGCGGCTCAGAAACCGGAATTCGAGCGCGGCCCAACTGCGATAGCCCTCTTAACGCAAAAACAAAAACTTGAAGTACTGACTTGAAGAACTCAGAGATTCCTAAATAATAACCAAGTTGTCACCTCCATCATTAAGCGCGCCCATTCATCAGTTAAGTACACGTCAAACTGTCAAACTGAAAGTAAAGGGTGTTGTGTAAACTTCAAGGACTCGAAGTTTATAGAGCACCCTATAAACGTTGATTGGACTGAACACTAATTTTAATTGAATTAAGTAGGTATTTACAGTTAAGCTGCAGTCTGTGTACGTTGCGTATTTGTGAAATCAACTATCGGACATCAGTAGGTAGAAGACAAGTGGACAACTCTTGAAAGTATTTCCGATCGATCAGTGTTGAATTTGTCGCGTTTATTACTCTTGAATGCAAACCTAGCGCCAAATTATTTCAATATTGTGCGGATATTGAATGAACTAATTGGCATTGCATTGGCATTGGCAATGCAACTAATAAAATCGATATTGGCTTGTTGTGACCTACATTGTGTTGGAATTATTATTTGATTCAAAGGCTGCTGGGCAGTCATAGTAAAAATACAACTAATTAAATTAAAATTTTAAAACACCCCCGAATCTTAGACCGATTTTTATCAAACATAGCTAAGAAAACTCCCGACTAACTCACCTTTCAACTAAATAAACAAAATCAAAATCGGTTCATCCGTTCGGGAGCTACGTTGCCTCAGACACACACAGACACGTCAAACTTATAACACCACGTCGTCGTTTTTGCGTCGGGGGTTAAAAATAGGTAAGTGAGGATCATTGCATATCATTATACCTACCTATCATTGATCTATGCACGTAGCGGTCTCGCAAATCATAGTACCTACTTAACTGATGAAAATCGTGAAACATCAATTAAGGACTCCCTGCTTTTATATTTTACTCTCACAGTTTACTCGTTTAAGAGTCAATAGGAGGTTAGATTTATACGACCAAATCGTAAAGAGGAATATCGCGATTATTTCATAATCAAATCCAATATAGAGAGACAGAAATACTATAATGGAACAATTACATTACAACAACAATACAAGACGAACTTAATGCTGTATAACATTATCTTTCAGATACCCTACTTATGCGTATTCTGGAAAGACGATGTATTGGTAGATGTCAAGTAAATATTAGGCGTATATTTTGTCAGCTAGAAGGTGATTGTAGTACCCACTCAAAGGGGTACCCCTTTGAAAAACTCACTATATTGATAGAATTGCGAAAAGTTAGTTGCGAAGGCCTAAAATCATTAATTTTAAAAATCCTATATAATGATCTAACCATATTGGACTTCGACAGACCGGTTATAATGAAGATGATATTTTTTCTACAAACTTTTATGAAAAGATTTTTAGCGAATGAAGCTGTGTACGAAATCTAGTTAAATGTTAGTCGTGACTTTATACTGACACTGAAATATATGAGTAATTGATTTTTATTAAGTGCTTATTATCTAGATGAGACTTATCTAGATTCTTGATGAGTGTTATTTACAGATCAATAAAAGAAAACCTTGAAATAGTTCATGCGAAGCAAACTAATACTGGAGTGGAGACCACGTTTAGGCAAGCGTAGTGTAGGACGCCCTCCGGCGAGATGGAGCGACGATCTGCGAAATGTAGCGCTGACACTGCATGAGAAGAGTTGAAGACAGGGCTGAGTAGCTCGTCTTGGGAGAGACATACGTCCAGAGTGGGCCAATATAGGTTGATGATGAGATTTTATCAACTGGAGTTCATACTCCAAGGTCTGATGATGAGCGTAATGTAATGATGAAAAGGATTTAGGGCCATTTTATTACTACTTAGTTTAAATCTATTAATGCGGTTTAAGTTTGTGAAATGTAGTGTTTGTTTGTTGCACCGTCACTATCGTACATTTAAAATCCAGTCCATCCAAAGGTTGCCTGGAAGAGATTGCTCATAGCGATAAGGCCGCCCATTGTACTTCGCTTTAACATAAAAACTGTGTCTAATATGAAAGAATAAAGAATAATAATAAAGGAATCTGTGTCTAATAAAGAGTTTTCTATCTATCTAGTTTTTGTAGTCACGTAAGCCAACTTATATTGTAATTATTTAGTGACACGAAATAAACTTTTTCTTTCTTTCTTTCTATCTATCTATCTACTGTAAGACAAGCGTCTCAGCTCAGTTGGCATAGTTGTACCTTATCCGGCTGTGGGTTGTGGGTTTGATCCGCGATATTTACAATTCGAAACACGTTCAACAATCGTACCAACATAATTTCATGAACTCCCTTAAATTGTTTATCGGTTGGTATGTTTGTTTAATTTATAGCAGATTCGGATTCTTACGTGATTGGATCAGATGTGTTGCAGGAAAAGTGTGAATTTCAAGTAATTCTCATAACAAAAAGTTGTTAAATAATCTTGCCTCGATGTCATATCATCATTCCCCTGCCTTTATCCCACGCTAGGTGGGGTCGGCACAACATGTCTTCTTCATCTACTCCTTCCTATCATTCGTCAACTCTGAATCTACTCCTCTCACATTCATATCCTCTTTTACACAATCCAGCCACTTCTTCGGCCTTCCTCTACCTGCGTACCCAGTCACACTCATATTCATAACTTGCCTCGATGTCATAAAGGTCATAAAATACGTCAAGATGTAAATAAATAAATATTCACGGTCATTTTACACAACGTCCCCAAAATCCCAAACTAAGCAAAGAAATATGGGAACTAGATTGCTGATAGACTACATATATTTTTTTGTAAATAAATACTTGTAATAAGTAAGTACATAGTAACACCCAGACAGAACAAACATTACGTATCAAAGTCGTACCATACTTCCCACTTCGCAGGTGACGTGTATCTGCAATTTCTTAATAGATGCGACATACCTCGACTTCACTTAGATTTAGGTTCCTCTTACAATTAGCAACTCCCGGCATTTGGCATGGCACATACACTGCAGATAAACGAATCTCAATGTAAAAAGCTTAGTACAGTTCTCCACGGGTTCTAAAGTTCTAAAAGTTCTAATGTGATTGATAAACGTTAAACAATTTAAAAAACTTGTCGCTCGCACAATTTAACATTTTTGATATATAAAATTACTGAATTTTATAAACGTGACATTTACATTCAGTGAATTTTTATCTTCAAAAATATTGAAATGTGCATTTGTTTGTTAGTTTATATCTCAATACTCAATATTTTATTGCGTTCATGTTGTACAAAAGGGTCTTAAATATTAGACAATTTAAAAATGGTCACTAGGTATTTTAACCATATTACTAACATAATTATTAAATAACATTTTTATATTCTTTACAATATTCTACTCAATACTTATTCTTATTTACATAATATCTGAGATTGTATTGAAAATATTTATGATGTTGACAAATTTTTAAACACGTATGGGCCTCACGTTGGGTCCCTTTCTCATTCTTTATTTCGATTTTCAGTAGAAAACATCTCGCCATCCACAATGTGCCACAGCTACAGCCAGTATTTGTAGCCCTCCAACGTGTAGGAATTGTGTAGCCGTATTTATTGCTTCAAATTTATATGTAGGTAGGTATAAAATCTATAATTGCTGAAATTGCAACGAAACTAGAATATTTGTAGCGCTTCGGTATCTTTGGAAATTTTATTGGTTTTATAGTTTTCTGGATGACATTTTGTAGAGCTAATAGAATTTATGATACCATCATTTAATAGCCGACTAGGCTGAGAGGATGGTATAGGTACAGTCGGCGATACATCAACCTATCCACTGTTCGAACTTTGAACTATTATAATTTGAGTGTTGAGAATCAGGGATCGCAATAGGTGTAGACGCGTGGCGCGCAAGCAGCGAGTCTCACGTAAAAACATATCGTCCCTCTCGCATGATTCGCAACATTCAAATTATAATGGTTCAAAGTTCGAACCGTTGATAGGTTGATGTGTAGCCGACTGTACAAGCCTACTCCTTTTAATTTCTCAGGCACTGCAGCGTCCCGTTCATCGGGGCATGGGTTTAAAAGTGGATCCTGACGCTGTATTATCTAGATTAGATCCAAATGCCTTATTGTATGTAACTGGAATACAATACGTTTAAAATAATCATCATCAATCTATATCGGTTCACTGACAAAGGACTCTCATAGTCAAAGCTCATTTAAGTATTTAATAAAATCACAAGGATCATTTAGAATGGTACAATTTTGTAGCACGTGATCATTCTTTTTAGAGACTTGACAGCAAAATATGCGCGAAAACACATCAAATAACGTCATAATGTCACTATTTAGTCAAAGAATAACTATGAGTTAGTATGAACTGACCATGATTTAAAACTTTGCAGTTCAACTTTGCAGTTCAACTTTGATTGGCATACCCCTGCTGAGCCTACAAGAACGGGCAAGAAACTACGGCCTGGTTTTTACGTTTTTTCCTCCCATCATTGAGAATATACAATTTCTATTTAGGAGGGGGCTGGTCTACCAAGAATGGGGCTTTGGTTTTGGACCCTTTATGGTCCTACTCCCACTTGTCCACACTTGAAGGTCGATTGAAAGGCTCCACCTTGCTCCAAATAGTGATGCGATCGAGATGTATCGATTACTGTGAGATTGCTCTCGATTGTCATAATAGTGATGGCTCGTGCGCTTGCGCAATGTGTGTATAACGAGTAGGGATGGGACGTGACGATGTAGTTTATCGATGAAAATTTTCTGTTTTGGTTTGACGGCGTTACAGCTCACTCGGTATAGTTATCAAACATTTGTTTTTGGCAACAACAGATGTTTGTTTTGTGTCTGGTTGTATATGTAAATTAAAAATGAAGCATTCGGTAGATCTGGAGACCTAACAACCATATCGGTCTGTATTTAACTGTTTCTTTACGTTTTAGGTTTTATTCTGTGGTTGTAAAGTTCCTGTCTCAAGCCTCCAAAAATCATCGACATTACCATCGATATAGAAATAAGTCGATAAACCACATACACACATCACTATACAAAAGTTGCAGTTTTGAATACTGGAGTACAACCTTCACTGTAATTAGATATTGTTGATGTATCTTTAACGTTACGTTTCGTTACGATACGTGACGTATTTACGTTTAGGAATGCGATCGGATAGTTGTAATAGCTTTTACATTTTTAATTAGAATGAATGAGGTTATCTTTGCAAAATGACATTGCAAAATATGGTGAAGTCCGACCACGTTAAGTCTGCAATGGAATTAATGTGTAAGAAATACATAGTTTTTGATGTTAAGCGGTTGTTTTTATACGACTATGCCTGCCATAGTCTGCCTGACTATGCCAATCTTTTGCTGTCAAGTTATATTTCACTGCCCAGTGTAATTTCTTCAGGTCACGTGGTACCACGTGATCATTCTTTTTAGACACTTGACAGCAAAATATGCGCGAAAACACATCAAATGACGTCATAATGTCACTATTTAGTCATAGAATAACTATGAGTTAGTATGAACTGACCATGATTTAAAACTTTGCAGTTCAAATTTGCAGTTCAACTTTGATTGGCATACCCCTGCAGTGCTTTTTTTTTCCACTAAATGATGGAACAAGCCGATGGCCCATCTGATGTTAAGTGGTTACCTCTGCCAGTGTAGTGCTCTCAAATGATTTCATTTTACCTTCCTTGTTATAAAAATTGAGATAATATGTCGATCGGTGCGCACGGCTAAATAAAATAATAGAAATAGCTAATTTCTCCACATTCCTCGCGTTGGGCAATTCTGCTGATAGTTGCATCGTGAGCAGACGTCTCTTCAGATAATCCATCGATTAGTTATGTCGACTGGAGGTGCAAGTTATCGACTCAAAGTCCAGTAATCCCCATCACGGGGAGAACTCCCAAAAGATTTCTGGAGACCTCATAGCGTGGTTGCTGGCTATACATTTTTTCGAGAATAAGTGTTGGAACTAGCTTATGGCCTGCAGGAGTATGCCAATCAAAGTTGAACTGCAAAGTTGGCCTGCAAAGTTTTAAATCATGGTCAGTTCACACTTACTCATAGTTATTCTGTGACTAAATAGTGACATTATGACGTCATTTGATGTGTTTTCGCGCATATTTTGCTGTCAAGTGTCTAAAAAGAATGATCACGTGGTACAAAATTGTACTAGCGTTTGACATTCCAGTAGATACGAATTCGGTGTAATGAGGTGTAATGTCAAGTGTCTCAAAGAAGTATCCGCTCGGTACACGCACAGATAATATAATGTACACGGAAACTGTAGACGCGTACGAAGTCGCGGGTAACTACTAGTATTGCTATAAATGTAGCTGTGATAATAAAAATAAAATTAAATACAATATTGTAAATAAATAAGTCGTAATTTTCTTTGTGAATAAATGTTTTATCAAAAAAAAGTAATTGGGATATTCATGAGACGTGATTTTTATGTTATATCAGCCTTTATGTTGTGATATCACAATAAATTGCAATAATATATTTACTGTAATCTAACGTGATAATGCGGTCGACGATGTAGCACATTTGTCTAGACGAAACCTATTCTCTCTCCTCTTGAAAACATCCAAATTGGAGGTAGGCTGTTGAAACTTTTTCTACCATAAGATCTCTTCTACACAGTTTTACAATAAACGTAATAGTAAACGAGATGACACAAGCCTTCTATGCAGTTCTACGAAAAATAATTAAAGAACACATACCACTGAAAGTGCCATCTTCGTATAGTTATCCTTGCTGGTTTTCTCGGGAGCTAGTGCGTATGTATAAAGAAAAACACAAATTACACACGAAATTCAAAAAATACTGTAACCCACTTGATTCTGTTAGATTCGAAGAGCTTAGAGATGAATGTGCTAGTTTGCAGAAAATTTGTTATAAAAAACATATACTAGATGTAGAAAATTCCATAAAAAAGAACCCTAAATTCTTCTGGTCTTTTGTAAAAAGTAAAAGACAAGGGGGTGGGACTTATCCCGCCCAAATGCACTTTGAAAGCAAAACAGCATGCAAAGGTGAAGATATCTGCAATTTGTTTGCTGAGAACTTTGTTCAGGCCTACAATGATCCAGCTATTGACCCGTGTCCGCCGAGTAATGGTACCTCTGATGTTTCAAATTTTCTATGCAATATGACTCTAAGCAAATCTGATATCGAGAACTGTTTAAAATCGCTCGATGCAAACAAAGGCGCAGGCATTGATGGGATAGCACCAGTATTTATAAAAAGATGTGCAAAATCCCTAACAAAACCCCTACACCATATATTTAATAAATCACTGCAGGAAGGCATATTCCCAGACGCGTGGAAGGAAGGTTTAGTGGTCCCAATACATAAGTCAGGTGATAAAACCGAGGTTAGAAATTACCGACCCATTTCAATATTAATTATTTTTGGAAAGCTTTTGGAAAAACTCGTTGCAGAACGTTTAACTTGGCATCTAAAACCATATATTACGGAATGTCAGCACGGTTTCATGTATTCCCGTTCTACAGTGTCTAACTTGGTTTGCTATACCACAGAACTGATCAAATCCCTCGACAATCGTATTTCCGTAGATTCAATATACACCGATTTCAGCAAGGCCTTTGATAAAGTCGATCACTGCTTATTATTGCAAAAGCTTTTCAATCTTGGCATATCAGGTTCCTTGCTAAAGTGGTTTTCTTCATACTTGCTTAATCGATCGTCTAAGGTAGCTATTAGTGGTCATCTATCCAAATCATTTCCTTCTACCTCAGGTGTACCACAGGGATCTCATTTGGGTCCAATACTCTTTAACGCTTTTATAAACGATATCCCAAACTGCATTACCCATTCCAAAGTTTATCTATTCGCCGATGACCTAAAAATAATGCGTCCAATAAGATCTCCATCCGACGCTGAACTTTTACAGGACGATCTAGGTAGACTATCGGCTTGGTGTGATCGCAATAAAATGACTTTGAACGTAGATAAATGTCATCACATCCATTTCTCCCGAAGTAAACTCCTCCATGCACCTAACAATTATTTCATTAATGGGCAAAAACTACAAAGTGTGGACCAAGTAAAAGACCTGGGAGTAATTATTGACGCGAAACTCAATTTCGATACACACATTTTAAATATGGTGACTAAATGTTATAGGCTGTTAGGCTTTGTGACACGAAACAGCAAAGAATTCAAACACCCTACGACCAGAATAAAACTATTCACTACCTTGGTCCGTCCTATTCTAGAATATTGTTCTGTTGTTTGGAACCCCCAGTATGAGGTATATTCAAAACGGATTGAAAGTGTACAGCGTCGATTCATGTACCATTTGTCTTATCGAGATAATCTAGCAAAGAAAGTACCTGGCTATGCAGAAAGACTCAAGCACTACAGTATGATCTCACTATCTGACCGTCGAAAACAAATGGATCTTGTTTTCCTGCATAGAATTTTCAATGGGAACGTAAATTGCGTGGATCTGACTGACGCTTTATGTATTTCCGCCCCATCTCGTTT
This sequence comes from Gandaritis pyraliata, assembly GCA_947859175.1. Classification (NCBI taxonomy): domain Eukaryota; kingdom Metazoa; phylum Arthropoda; class Insecta; order Lepidoptera; family Geometridae; genus Gandaritis; species Gandaritis pyraliata. The sequence continues at coordinate 758,255 of OX401877.1, read as the reverse complement.
ACCCAGAATTAAAGCGTTTAATCTGTTTAGCTTGCCTTACTCTAGAACAAACTTGGGTAAGCACTCCGTTGTATCAAGAATCTGTAAGCACTATAATAGCATTTCTAAAAGTGGTGAATTGGACATAACTGATTCTTTGACTGAGTTCAAGAAAGACTTGAAGGAATGATGTACCAAGCTGTAGCTTGGTAAAAATAAATGCATTCAGGTTACGGTCCATTTTTAATCCGCTAGGAAACAAATTGTATCCAAGTACCTACCTAAGCAATATACTCGTACACTTGATAAACTCATCTTAATTTACTTCGATATAACTTACCTTTGAATACCAATTGTACTTTATTATTTTTAGATGTATAATTTTATATAAATAGTATTTTGTTTTTTTTTTCTCTTAGTTGTTGTTATCCTCTGGTTTTTATGTTTTGTTATCTACCTATTTGATAAGTCTTATATAATGCATGCTGTGGCATCCTATAATTGAAGGAACACAATAGTTTTAAGCCCATTGCCATGACATTTCTGTTGTTATCGTGCCACCTTTGTTGGATGTCCTATGAATAAAAAAAAAAAAAAAAAAAAAAAAAAAAAAAAAAAAAATGATTCTTATTCTTATTCCGTTCTTCACTTGTCTATATATCTAGTCAAAAAATGTCTCTACTCAACTGAAGAATATTTTGAAAAAGAATAATACTATTATATGTACCTACTTAAGATAAGTTTAAGCGCCCAAATATAACATTTTTGCGATACCTGAAAAGGGTGAATAAGTTTTAAAGTGCCTCTGACTTTAGCATAAGACCAAATTGTAACACTTATTATGGCAAATAAATGTATCTTGTATCTTGAACCATCCCCCGTCTAAGATGTATCGTAATTTTGCGACTCACGAGTATAAGTACTCGTCTCATCCTCATAATGATAGTTTACTAATACATTTAGGGTACCTACCTGCAATTGCAATATAGCCACAAATAGATAATAAATTGCCAGGCGTCACAGCTCAGTCGGTAATGGTCTGCCTTCCGTGCTGTGGGTCGTGGGTTCGATCCCCACCGAGAACTAACATTTGTGCGTGGCAAAACATAAATGTTTGTTCTATGGCTGGGTGTTACTATAAGTACCTATGTATTTACAAAAAAAAGTATAGTAGTATTCTACCAGTATCTAGTTCCCATATTACAAGCTTTGCTTAGTTTGGGACTAGAGAGAGTTTTGTGGATATTCCATGAATATTTATTTATTTATATTTTTATTTTACAAAATATTCAAGAACATTTTACACAACGCCCTCTAGTCCCAAACTAAGCCAAGCTGTGAACATGGGAACTGGATGGTTGATAGAATGCTACAATTTGACTCACCAGATGTCCTAGGCACATTGTTCCTTATAAGGAAATATCTGAATTGAAAGATACTTATTACCATTTTAAATCGTTGAATTTATCACTATTTCATCATCTCATGGTTACGTTATCCGTCACCACTGAATATTTCAGTCTCTACGACTTGTCTAAGACATAGGTGGGTGTAATATCTCTCAGTTAGCGACTCGGAGATGGTGAAAGAGGCCCTAGAATTACCACGAAAAGTATCTTGAATTATTCTTATAGCCATTTATTTCACAGCTTAGTCGGTATAGCTCTGCCTTCCGTGCTGTGGGTCGTGGGTTCGATCTCCACTGAGAACAAACATTTGTGTGTAGCAAACATAGATGTTTGTTCTATGTCTGGGTGTTACTATGTATCATAAGTATGTATTTACAAAAAAAAAGTATATAAGTATTCTATCAGCATCTAGTTCCCATATTACAAGCTTTGCTTAGTTTTTCCATGAATATTTATTATTTATAAAATTCTCCTTGTCCTTGTTTTTGTGTATTAGATCCTGTCCATCCAAAGGTTGCCTGGAAGAGATTGCTTTTAGCAATAAGGCCGCCCATTGTACTTACCTCCTAAAGAATCTGTATCATTGTTGTATTAGTTTAAGTGGAGAGTACAATAAAGAATATATCTATCTATCTATCTATTAATTCAAGATGTGGACACTAAAGATTGAAGTTTCATAATTCGTCGTGATGCTTGAGACAAGAGTTAGCGGTAACTTCTAAATAATCAATGACAGATCTAGTGCAAGAATGTGGGATGGGGTACGCCTAGCATTACTTTTTAGCACAAATTCAAATTCAAAATCTTTATTGCACTTTTATGTTGCATAAACTGGTGTTACAAAGGTATGTAGAGTATCAAACATAAACCCTGTTAGGGCACAGCAATTAGGTAGGTAGTTAAATACTTAAATAATTTTTTTTATATTTTACCTTAAATAATAATAATAATTAATGTCGTTAATAATTATTAATAAAATTAGCACTATGGAACTCAGGACTTATTCTCAGTTTTCCGCTTCATTTTGATGTCATCTCTATTATACTAAAATATCTGCCGAACTGAGCATACGACACTTTACCCCCAAAGCATAGAGGTTGAAGTTTTTTACCTTCGTTCCTTCTGATATACTGATCAAAGTCAAAGTCAAAAATTTATTTATTCAATAAAATCACAAGGATTATTTAGAATCATGATTTAGTGGCCAACTGTTGTGACTATGTTTTTAAGCCACCTTAAGGCGTAAAACAGACTTAAGTTTTTGTGCATTAGCAAGGTACAAGTATAGCAAGTATCATTATGATATGACGCTGTATAAATCGTCTAGATTAGATGCAAAGGTGAAGTGCTAAGGGTACCTATACATTAGTAGTAAGTTCGTGCGTGGAGCACTTGATATTATTATGTTCACGATTTGGACGAATAATTGTTGTAATTGCAAATAAGTAAAGATTAGACGCTGAAGTAGACCAGCCTTACCGCCACGTGTTTTTATAATGTCACATTGCTATCGATTCTGTTGTTGCGTTTTTCTAAACTAACCTAATTTGACAGCGCTAAAATTATAGCTGTCTTTGTCGTTTCAGTTTATGAGAAAGGGACGGCAACATTTTTAGTGCTGTCAAATTAGGTTAGTTTAGAAAAATGCAACAACAAAATCGACAGCAATGTCGCTTAGAACTATTCCATACTTCTATTTTAACTACTATATGGTCCTAAATATGGATAACTAGCTTCTGCACGCGATTTCATCCGCGTCCCGTTTTATCCTTTTGATTTTCCGCAATAAAAAGTAGCCTATGTGTTAATCCAGGCTACAAACTACATGCATTCCAAGTTTCATCCAAATCGGACCAGTAGTTTTTGTGTGAAAGAGTAACAAACATCCATGCATACAAACTTTCGCGTTTATAAATATTAGTAAGGATAAGGAAGTAATTTAAATAACATTCATCTTTACGTTAAGACTGCATTTAGAATGCATTATAATAAATCCTACTAATATTATTATTAGGGAATGGGGTTAAAAAAACAATAGTTTTCGATTTTTTTTATTGTTTCGTCTCATATTGACTCGTAGTCTACAACAGTATATGTATTCGTTCAAATTCATCACATAAGTATTTTAAATTATTAATAATACGGTTATTATTCAGCTTACACAGAATTACTTAAAGTGTTTATATTTGATTCATAGAAAAAAATAGTTTTAAGTAAGGTGTTACATACTGGTTTATAAAAAACGCTGCGATCAAATTCTATCGAATACGGTCCAGCCGCGATTACAATACATTATAAGGCTTTGGTAACAATTTTAAATTCTCAAAAAATTTTTTTACAACGTTATGTTGAAATAACTTTAATATCACGAAAGTACCAAACTAATAAATTGAAAATTAGGTTATGGGCCCCCTCTGGATTTGTTATAAATGTTAACGAATTTTATTTTATTTGTTTCAAAACAATAACTATAGGTATACAAATACTTAAGAAAATAGCATTTTTAACAAAAAAAAATTATTATAATGAGCTCTGAATTCTAAATGCTAGAGATAGAAAACAGAGTTCAAATCACCGACTGCAGGCAGGGTGCCCAAAAGGCTGGCAACGTTACCTCTTTGTATGGCAATACTAATTCTCTGTCCAAGGTAAGCTTAAATACTTAAAATACTTGGAATTTATCGTAATTATTGCGTACCTATTATAGAATAAAATCTTGGTGTAAGACAGAATAATTAAACCCGTTATTTAATAGCTATTTCGACATAACATCACATTCCTATCAAACTAAAAAACATTTATATCATAAAAATATGAAATACAAAAATACTTATTATAAAATAAAATGTTTTTATTGCTAACTATTAAATAATACGCCTAAACTATACCTGTTTTAAAAAGTTACCAAAGACGCGAAACCGCAGCGTTTTGCACGCCACGTGTGTGAACCCCCTAACATAAGGTACATTTAATAGGAACATCCAGGTTAAGTATACATTACGCTTGCTCGATGCTTTTTTGATATGTTTAACCGGCCTGGAACAAAAGAAAAAAGATTTATTTATTTATTCATTTAATTAACACGGTGTTAAAACCAATTACCTACCTACATTAATTAATACTAATAGTCAAGAAATAGATTACAAAATATGTCAAAATTATAGATTATAATATACATTAGATTAGAATTATTAATATTACAATTTTTTTTTTTACTAGTTACTTTTATTTATTGATCAAAACAATAACTATATACAAATATCACAAGGGGTAGGGGGGTGTAGTAAGATATCACGTGTATTTAGTTTTTCGTCAAACGAGCGATTTCTAAACCGAAAAGCGGCGTGTACTGAGTAGGTACTGACATTTATGTCATTAAATTAGATTATACAAGATTAAAGAGAATATTCTAAAAATTTCAAGATAAATAAATAAATAAATATTCATGGACTTTACACACAACGCCCTATAGTCCCAAACTAAGCAAAGCTTGTGATATGGGAACTAGATGACTGATAGAATAGGTACTTAATGTACTTATATACTTTTTTTTATAATTACCTACTTATAATACATAGTAACACCCAGACATAGAACAAACATCTATGTTTTCCACGCACAAATGTTTGTTCTCAGTGGGGATCGAACCCACGACCCACAGCACGGAAGGCAGAGCTATTACCAACTGAGCTGTGACGCCTGTCAAGATTATAGTAAAACCATTTTTTAGGTGGGAAAAATTAAGATCGAATTGTAAGTTTGGTATTCATTTCATTGTGCTACTCATCAACAGATGGCGCTGTATGTACTATTGACATTTTATAATTGTTTTCGTTTGAAATAAATATGTAACAACAGAAACATGTTTTCAAATATACATAGGTACTAAATTATTTTTTTTAATTTTGCCGAAAAAGACATATGGCTTCTATAATTATTCTAACTAGACAAATTATAACATAGTGAAACTACTCGTCAACAGATGGCGTTGCGTGTTTGTTAAAGGTGTTTTGAAAAAAGCTCGTTCAAGTTTCAAACTCAATACGTATTCAAACGTATTTTGTAAAGGAAAGTATATAATAAAAAAAATCCAAATCGGTTTATAAATGACAAAGTTCTGAAGTAGATAACAAACAAAAAAAGTTAAGTACCTACCAACAGTCAAATTGAGAACCTTCTTTTTTTGAAGTTCGTTTAAAAATGGTTGACGTAGGTAGGTAAGTACTCACTTTAGCTGGGTAGACAAATGTTTTGACAGATTCTGAGCCGAAAAGATTGACAGCTTGACAACTGAACTCCCCCATATCCGTCCATCTGAGTGAGGATATCACCAGTTCCCCTGATCGGAGTACCTGGAAAAAAGCATAAAGGGTGTAAAAAACAGATACTTACCTACTGAAAATACAGGGTGTAAGAGGTCTGGCTTGATAATTGACCTTGAAATTCAGGTCCTACTTTCTACCTAGGTACTCTGGATTTATAAAATGACATTAGACTCTCCTGAAATCGTATATATATGATTCAATATTCATTCAGTCAGCAGCCTTACTCTTGAATCCAATAATAATTCCAATACAATGTTGATCACAATCCAATATCGATGAATTTCCGTACTGTTGAAGCTTTCCACACAATACGCGACTGTCATTTAATAAACCAATCAGAAAGACTAATACAGTATTTTGAATTTTTCTTTTATTTTTATTCATAGGACATCCAACAAAGGTGACACGATAACAACAGAAATGTCATGGCAATGGGCTTAAAACTATTGTGTTCCTTCAATTATTGGATGCCACAGCATGCATTATATAAGACTTATCAAACAGGTAGACAACAAATATTCATAGAATGATATTATAACATCAAACACAAAATATCAATCGTAAAACAATAGAAAAAAAGAACTTGGGAGACAATGTTAATTATTTATAATATATACAAAATACACATGAAGCAGTAGCTATCTACAAACCGTTGCAAACGATTTATTACCTCAACTGATCCAAATCAGTACCAATCGTAAGCGTGCCCAAGACACTGGAGAAATAAATAAGTACTTACCTTCATCCTAGGGTCATCTTTCGCCAATGCCCCCTTATTGTCCCTCCAGATGACCTTTGGCCTCGGATGACCTTTGACCCTGCACGGCAGAACCACGTTACTCCCGATTGTGTCCACATACACTTTGTATGAGACCACAATGCGCGGGGTTAGAGGGAACAGTTTGGAGCGCTCTGACAACTCTGTGCTGCCATCTGGTGAAAGATACAATAAAACTTTTGACAGACGTCACAGCTCAGTCGCTAATAGTTCTGCCTTCCGTGCTGTGGGTTGTAGTTTCGATCCCTACCGAGAATAAACATTTGTGTGTAGCAAGATGTTTGTTCTATGTCTGGGTGTTACTATGTATAATAAGTATATATTTACAAAAAAAAAGTATATAAGTATTCTATCAGCACCTAGTTCCCATATCACAAGCTTTGCTTAGTTTGGGACTAGAGGGCGTTGTGTGTAATGTCCATGAATATTTATTTATTTATTCTAAATAACTAGGTAGATAAAATTGGCAGTTTCATTCAGACAGCGCCCATCTGTATAGGGCAAAAGGCAGAACTATCAAAGTCAAATTAAAATCATTTATACAATAAAATCACAAGGATCATTTAGAATGGTGTTATATAACTAGGTGATTCTAGGTGCCAGTTCCACGCGACCAGAGCCTAGAACGGGCATGAAACTACGGCCCTTAAGTACTAGAGTTTTTTTGTACAAAGAAATAATTATACCTGAGGCTTTGTACTCGTATTTAATTTAATGAAAGAAAACTCTTCCTAGCCTTTGTCTGAGGCAAAAATGTATGAAGTTCTGTCAAATTTATGGCTTTCTTTAACACGTAACGTTGTTAAGATAATCTACCTACTGACATTCCATAATTCAATAAACCGTCCATTTTTTTTCCAAGACAATGCAAAGCCTCACAGCCTCAGTGGACGTGCACTGTGAGGCATCGCGTTTATAAACCACGTACCACTGCTGTAAGTGTAGACCACAGTACTAGCTCTTGCAGTCTTAGTTCCAGCCGCGACAAGACAGGTATAGACATCTTTTATTGTACTCTTGTTGACGAGAAGAGTAGAAGTCACGCGGGCGACCGAAGTCGGGTTACCGTCTATTACCTCGTTAGATTCGATGTCGTACTGAAAATAAATAATTAAAAATAACCAAGATGTTGAAATAGTACTCGTAGCTAATTTTAGACTCTCTTTAATACTCTCTTTAGTACTCGTAGCTAATAAGAGTTCTAATTTTAGAGAATTTTAATCTTATAACTTTGTGTTAATTAATCTTATAACTCTCTTTAGTAGGTACTCGTAGCTAATAAAAGTTCTAATTTTAGAGAATTTTAATCTTATAACTTTGTGTTAATTAATCTTATAACTCTCTTTAGTAAGTACTCGTAGCTAATAAAAGTTCTAATTTAAAAAAAAAATAATCTTATAACTTTGTGTTAATTAATCTTATACTTAACTCTCTTTAGTACCTACTCGTAGCTAATAAAAGTTCTAATTTTAGAGAATTTTATTCATATAACTTTGTGTTAATTAATCTTATAACTCTCTTTAGTACTCGTAGCTAATAAAAGTTCTAATTTTAGAGAATTTTAATTTATAACTTTGTGAAAAATTTTAACTTGCTATTTTTTGTAACAAACATTAAAAAGAAATTTAGAACCTCCTCCTTTTTTGAAATCGGTTAAAAATGGGACCTACTACTAACCTCATAGACAGGTGCATCGTTTTTGAACCAATGTACTGATGGGGCTGGGGCTCCAAGCGCGTCGCAGGTCAGTGCGATGGTGGTGCCTTGCTCATGCGCATATGATTCTTCAGGGCGTTGCGTTATCGTGAGGAACCTTCGGGCGACTGTTGGCTTGGTTGAGAGTTCTGGAAAATGGAGAATATAATTTGATTTTATAATTCAATGCCCAACTTTTCTTTTAATCGATGGAACAAGTCGATGTTAAGTGGTTAACTCTGCCTATAATAATAAAAAAAACCTATATAAAAAATTCTTTAGCGTTCTTATTTAGAAAAACCTAAGCTTTTCAAAAATTTTGACTTTGTATGGTGGAAAATTGTTTTTAGTCCATTCTAAACAGTAACTGTAAATTTCTCCATTCTTATCTAAAATGTTTATCAGAATAAACGTTAGTTCATAAGATAAGATATTATATCATTTTTTTTAAATAATAAATTATAAAACTTTAATTAAACGTAATTACTACAACTGCACAAACGACATGATGGCATTTTGTGATAAGCCAAATAGTACAGGTAAAAATCGTTGTCGCTTCTTCGTCTCTTATGGCCTGTGTCCGTCATTTCGACACACAATAATTTTGCCAGTATCAAGTGGATTATCCTATCCTATCCTACTTCCTACTATCCTATCCTATCCTATCCTATCCTACTAATATTATAAATGTGAAAGTTTAGATGTTTGGATGTTTGGATGTTTATGTTTCAATCACGTCTAAACTACTGAACCAATTTGGATGAAACTTGGCATATATATAGTTCGTAACCTGGATTGACACATAGGCTACTTTTTATTCCGAATAATTAACAGGAACTACAGGATAAAATGAACGAAAAGGATTAGCAGCGCCAATTGGCAAGAGGATTTCATTGTCATGTCATGTCACGTCAGTTTGACAGGGCGTAGTACTACCTCTATGGTCTAACGACTAGCGTTTGACATTCCAGTACGAGTTCGGTGTAATAAGGTGCAATGTCAAGTTTCTCAAAGAAGTATCCGCTCGGTACACGCACAGATAATAATATAGGTACCTAATGTACACGGAAACGGTACTCGCGTAGGTACGAAGCCGCGGGTAACTGCTAGTTCGAAATAAGTTAAAGTCAAGTCGAGTCATACGTTTGTTTTGAATACCAGCATAAATCATTATTTGACATCTGTCGACTTTAACCCTCATTGTGAAGCAGCCGAGTTCAACGACCTTTATCTCTCATCTCAGCTGGCAAAAGGTATTGATTTGCAAATGACCGTTGACTTTTGAAAGATCTCGATCTGTCATTGTTCGGGAAAATGTTGAGTCAAATCCATAATGTTTTACTTCAATGGACGTTTACGTCCTGGGGCCTAATTCTCACTTCGGCTGAGATTTTACTCTAATAGGGATGACGTCAAAATGACGTTAAAAACTCCTGTCACCAGTGGGTGAAACCAGTTTTCGAGCGACATTTGACGTCATCCCTATTAGAGTAAAATCTCTGCCATACCCAGGATCACTCCACAGGGGCCTAATTATCACTTCGGCTGAGATTTTACTCTATATATTTATTTATTTATTAATAGGATCACCAACAGTATTGTGCACAGAAACAACATTATATTCTTATTCTAGTAGTCTTATGTCTAGTGCAAACACCAATTATATTACTCTAATAGGGACGACATCATATCTCGACCGGAAACTCGTTTCACCCATGGGGACAGGAGTTTTCAACGTCATTTTGACGTTATCCCTATTAGAGTAAAATCTCTACCGGACTGTGCATAGGACCTGTAAAGTCCTGTGTTTTAACCTTCTCCCTGGCTCACCGATACACCAAGATCGAATCCTCGATATCGGTAGCTCCGCCATTCTCGTGTCTCTGTTTTAGCCCCCCTCCAGGCTTCCCCTCTCGACGTCATGTCATCCCGACGTACGGATGACATTGACAGGTCGGGAGATTGACACCGGCAGTTACCTCACTTGTGCATGTGAGATAGGGTACAGTATCTACTAAGTAGATACAAACACTACAGGACCCCTAGCACGATAACCACACAATACCGTGTGCTTTGTTCGAACAACTGAATGTAGGTGGATAGGTACTTTTTCTTTCTTTTTTTCTCTACTTAGCGACATTTTACACAGTAGATTTTGCATTGGCGTTCAGAAAATGGAATGGTGAAATAGTGCTCACGAGGGGTTGAGCACTTTTTTGAGACATTATAAACGATAAAAATAAAAAAAAAATACGTCCTTGTCCGGAAAATTCCGTTTTTCATGTTTTGCGCTTTTAACCCATTCGTGACAATTAAATTTTTTTTTTAGAATCTATAACAATTACGGCTGTACCGATTTCTATGAAACTAAGAGTAGAGGCCACAACTTTGATCACAAATAAATGTGACAATCGTAAACGTATCGTAACGCTAACGTATCCGAGATACACTGCGCGGTGACGCTACAACGTTCGGCAGTCGAGCTGACGTTGACGCGCAATGTGACTCGAATACTGTCATATTTGTTGGGGTACCTGAGATCAAGTGCCCACTTATTGGTAATAGATAACAATTATAATCCATTTAGAGACTAGTAACACTTACTAGTGACTGTAATACTTGTACGTTATTTTTAGTCTGTGCAATAAATGTCAGTCTGGTAAAAGCGAGCCTACGTGTTTTATTTTATTATAGCACTTACCAGTAGACTCAATCCTATTGTCGATTTCCATATTTTTCATGTGTTTGTTAACGTTGGCAGACCTACAGTCGCCCAGTAGCGCCACGGCGAGAAGCAGAACTAAATACATGGTTATAAATAATAATACTGTTGAGATTCAACGGTTATCTGAAACAAGGACAAAAATAGGTTAATTTTATAAAATAAAAGCTAAAAGATTTTTCTTCTTGTGGAAATCGAACCTGCTACTTTTCAAAGTCCAGCTAAGTGACAATGCGGTTGACGATGTAGCTCATTTGTCTAGAAGAAACCTATTTACACTCCTCTTTAAAAAAATATTCATGGACATTTCACACGACGCCCTTTTGAAAATATCTAAGCCATTATTCAGTAAAATCAGTAGCTATACCGTAATAGGTGACACATATTTTTTTCAAAGAACGTTAAAGCACGTTTTTATCATACGTGAATGAATTTCGCTTCCGTGAACAATGAAAATTCCTGTCGTGTTATATAATTTTTTATCACGTTAAAGATGCATATTTTATAACGGATTCATTCGTTTTATCTGAATTTCAAATGTATTATTTATTTATTTTTCAAATTTCACACAAATAGGTAGTGCTAGGAGGACTTAATGCTAAGAGCATTGTCTGCCAGTCTTCCTGGGCGTGCAAAAAGATGGTGTAGCGTGTTTTTAAAGGTACTAAAACTGATAACAAAAATGTTTAAATTAATACATAACTATACATAAGAAAAAGAATACAAAAGATATTTCAACATATATATAAATACCTATATAAATATTTCATATGTAATAATTATACTATTATACTATACTTACATACCTACAACCAAAACGGTGAGAAGTAGGAAGATAATAACTGGTGATAGTGATAGTGAAGGGAATATATTAAGTAAATTATATATATTTAATTGATATAATTATGTATAATTTTATTTTATTTGTAGGTATTTGTAGGCCTACTTGGTAAAATTGTGCTTTTTTTCTAAAGCTTTAAGGTACCTAACATTTTTAGCGAAAGCAAATACGATGATTACTATTGCATTTATTAATAAAAACGAGTAACTATTTAAGTATTATATAAAAGTATTTAAATAAAAACATACGAGATACAGATAAAATAAGCAAACAAAAGAAAAAAAATACCTTTCGGTTCCCAGCACAAAATCCGTCACCATAAAAAAAACACAGAAACAAAAGCGCACAACAGAAAAAAAATATCAAAACTTAAAAATGGAACGTGTTTAACGGCTCACGTTGTACTTTGGGAGTTCGGGATAAAATGAACGAGCTACGGGAACGCACAGTTTTAAATAGGTTACCATACTCTATTCTTCTGGATACTTATGTGCATAAAGGAGCGTGTGCACTGAAGCGGCCACCGCATATTAGCATTAACATTTTGACAAAATTCTATCTAGTACAGTCGGCTACACGGTCGAATAATTCTTTAAGTCAGTTTTCTTAGTTTTTTAAACGTAATAATTACATTATCTCATCTCATTTTTTGACTGGCGTCACAGCTCAGTCGGTAACGGCTCTGCCTTCCGTGCTGTGGGTCGTGGGTTCGATCCCCACTGAGAACAAACATTTTTGCGTGGAAAACATAGATGTTTGTTCTATGTCTGGGTGTTACTATGTATTATAAGTATGTATTTACAAAAAAAAAGTATATAAGTATTCTATCAGCATCTAGTTCCCATATTACAAGCTTTGCTTAGTTTGGGACTAGAGGGCGTTGTGTGAAATGTCCATGAATATTTATTTATTTATCTACATCATACTAAGCATTATAAGGTATCGGAGTCAATGAACTTATCTACCTGGCGAAGTGTGAGTCAGATAATAATCTAAGGAGTTCTTTGAAGAGAAAAAATTACGAAAGTCCGAAGGGCGGTTTTTGTAATGCGGTATTCGTAAGGGTGGTGGATTATTGCGTCCTCTTTAAAAGAATGCAGACGAATTCGGGGAATAGAAAAAAATACGGCATATAAGTGTCTTGGGAAAAAAATATGCCATCCCAGTATCACATCCCACTAATATTATTTAATGTGAAAGTTTAGATGTTTGTGTTTAGGCTACTTAACCATAATATAGCCTATGTATTAATCTAGGTTACGGACTGTTTATATTCCAAGTTTCATCCAAATCGGACCAGTAGTTGCAGCGTGATTGAAACACAAACATCTAAACTTTGACATTTATAATTTAGTAGGAGACATCAAATATTCAGAACGTATCCATCCAGTCACAAAATATATATGGCAGAGTAGACACATAATAAATTATAATAAAGCAATTTATAAGAATTTCAAAACCTTGGAACGTCTGGAAAATATGTCGAGTTGAATTGATAAATAAATTGTAAGTAGGTATCATCGTTTTTATACAATAAATACTGAAAAACTTGGAAATCATTAAATTATGGATCTTTTACTTATCAAAGGTTTTACAGCAGTTGGTTTATATTCTATTATTACAAAGTTTTATTTAACTTGCAATGTATGTTTGTGGGTTTGTTTAGGTCAAATCTTGCAAGCCAAATTTGACCTACTTCCCGATGTCCGATTTAGCTGAAATTTGGCATACTTATTAGTCTTTAGTGTCAATACAATAATACGGTAACAGCGAGCTGATCTGATGATGGAGACGGAAGGTGGGCATAGGAACTCTGTGATAAATCGACGCAACCCCATCGAGTTTGGGCTCGATTGATTTGTCTAGAACTCCGGTCCTAGATGACACAAAAATAATACTTAGCTTGTTTTTAAAATTAACATTTTTAAACAAATCTTATTTTATTTCAAGCATTTTGTCTCTACGTTCATTATGCGACCAGCAGGGGTATGCCAATCAAAGTTGAACTGCAAAGTTTTAAATCATGGTCAGTTCATACTAACTCATAGTTATTCTGTGACTAAATAGTGACATTATGACGTCATTTGATGTGTTTTCGCGCATATTTTGCTGTCAAGTGTCTAGAAAGAATGATCACGTGGTACAAAATTGTACCACGTGACCTGAAGAAATTACACTGGGCAGTGAAATATAACTTGACAGCAAAAGTTTGGCATACGGGGGCTGCCATGAAACTCGTTGCCGTCTTCTGTCTTTCCTGAGAAATACAATCTGGGTCTTTTCAAGGCAAGAGTGAATAGGTGTCTTGTAGACTGTCCTGCTCCATCGTTGGCCTCATCGTCACCACAACGTGAGATTGTGACCAAAGGACTATCTCATCTAATTAAAAAAAAATAGTAATTGCGGTATACAGCAGCTTATTATTTCGAAAAAAATATTGATGGGGTGTGAACTAGCAATAAAAAATATTTAGCTTAAAAATATTTCAATCTTTTGAATCTATACTTTTGAAACTAGAGCATTTCAACTTACTCCATTAAAGTTGCATTAAAAAAAATCTATTAGTAAGTACCTAAGTTTTTTTGCACGTTCTTGGAATACAAAATTTATTGTCATTTTAAAGTTTCTTTTTATTAATTAGCTAGCTATATAATTATATTATTTAACACTATTATTTCTTCATTTTTAATATACAATCTATTGCGAATGACGTCTTTATAAAATATAACATATTAATAAAGAAATAAATAAAAAAAATTTTAGATCGCTAATATTATGTTCAATCCTGAATAACGGGCAATTAATATAAAAACAGGTTCATATTGTACGTACATTGCATGAGATATTGCGCAATTCCATACATCAGAATATTAAGAGGATTTATGAAGCAGCCGTACTATGATGTGATGTAGCCTTGAGCAAAGTTCAATATTGTAATACCATGCTACGTGCCATTAGTATTGGCATTTTAAAACTGTTTTATAAAAAAGTTCAGTACTACCTACACAGATTCGGAAAAAAAATCTAGCGTTAGTTCGAAGAAACAAACATTAAAAAAAAACCCGAATTGAGAACCTCCTCCTTTTTTAAAGTCGGCTAAAACATCAGTGCTAAATCGTCGTGGTTAGGTCGATGTTCAGAAAAGAGACCATGACATAAGATACAGCTTTGTCTTATATAACTAGGTGATTTTAGCTGCCAGTTCCATGCGACCAGAGCCTAGAAGAAAGGGCAAGAAACTACGGCCTCCTAGCGGTTTTTTGTTTCATCATCATCAACCTATACTCGTCCACTGCTGGAGGTAGGTCTCTCCCGCGACGCGCCATTGAGCTCGGTCTTCGGCTCTTCTCATGCAGTGTCAGCGCTACATTTCGCAGATCGTCGCCCCATCTCGCCGGAGGGCGTCCTACACTACGCTTGCCTAAACGCGGTCTCCACTCAAGTATTAGTTTGCTCCAGCGATTGTCGGTTCTACGGCAAACATGGCCGGCCCACTGCCACTTCAGCCTGCTAATCCTCTGAGCTATGTCGACGACTTTGGTTCTCTGTCGGATAACTTCATTTAGGATTCTATCCTTGAGAGAAATTCCGAGCATAGCTCTCTCCATAGCTCGCTGAGCGAGTTCTAGCTTTTAGCTTTTTTGTTTAATTAAACTGAAAGTAAACAATCTTGTCTTGCGTAAACGTGTCTAAAGTCACACCTTCATGTTTCTTAGTAAACTATTAAACGCCCTCGGTTAAAATTAAGCTGTTATTAACTCATTTATCAAGAATATCATAAGCACTTTCCTTGTATTTTGTGAGCGTAGCTTTTGTAACCACTGACAAGAAATGTCGGTCTAAATCATAGGTTCTCCACCCCCTTGACGCGTTTGTGGCTTTCAGGCAGTAGAAGACCTAGAGAAAACTTGGGGTGTTAATATGGAACAGAGGGTGCGTGGGCAAGTTAAAAATATAATCTAAAAAAAGAAAACAAAACACTAAGACGAAGATATTCGTGAACGCGAGTAATCGGCACTTATTTTGCCCCTTATACCCCTAATTTGCTCAAAAGTCTACATAGGTAGGCATATTGGAAAATTCAAGCACCTGAAATTCGATTAAGCCAGGGGAAAGGGGAAAGTGTCGGTTATTGCATGGTTATAAAGGCTACTGTTCTCACAGAACAACCAGTTTAGTTCAAAGTACGACTAACATTAAAAAGAGTTTAACGGACAAGTTAATAAACATAGAAAACCAGAAGCTTCTGTTCTGAATTGGAAAACAAACGATGTTTATATTATAAACTTGTTTATTTTATAAATAAATTAGTATTAATTGATTTTGTTTAGACTGCGTTCGAGAATATACGAGAACATCGTTGAAAGAAAAGTGCTACAAGCCAATTTATGGTTAACTAGTATACCCGTGTGGTTTTACTCTGTGCTATTTAAGAAATAAGGTAAAAAAAGTGTTTAGGATCAATGTATTTGCGCAGACAGTGGTCTCCAACGGTGAAAAAATATAACCAGTGGCCTTAGGTGTGTATTAGGGCATGCAACCGGTAATTCTCGGTATCGAAAGTACCGGGAATTACCGGTACTTTTGAAAAATTCCAGTACCGGTACTGACGAAGCCAGTCTCGGTACTTTCGATACTTTCGATACTCAACTTTTCTGTTATTTATTGTCGATTGGTTACTCAAAAACATACACTCTGGGTAAAGTTTCATCTTACTTTTTGAATTATAAGATGTTTTGACGCAATAAGAACATAGAAAACGTTATATCGAGTGATATTATTGGAGTTGTTGACCGCTATTGTTGATTTGAGTCAAAATATTCTAGTACTTAGGTTCAACTTCGTATAAAGAGGTCAACAAACCTCACCTAACTAAACATATTAACCTTGTCTTTCCTGTGGATAAAGCCGACTAGGCTGAGAGGATGATGTAGGTGATGGGCAAGCCTACTTCATCTAACTGATGTCCCACTGCACTGCAGCGTCCCGTTCATAGTGTGAAAAGTGACCCCTGACGCTGTATAAATCATCTAGATTAGATGCAAAGGCCTGATTACCAGTGATGACTATAGGACTGAGCCGTAGTCACTATTTATTGGTTGTAAACACGAACTGAAACATGACTGTATCAGATAGCAACATCTCTGTTCTGTTATTGAAGAACCTGGAGTACTCAAACATATAGAGACCCTCATCAGAAACCTTTACGAAACCGGCTATGCTACTATAACTTTGGGGAATTGCACGTCTAAACCGTTCAGTTTTGAGAAAGGAGTAGGACAAAGATGCGTCATTTCACCCATGCTATACATTACATATGGTGAACACATCATACGTAAGACCTGAGATGACTGGAAAGTCGGTGTTAAAGTTGGAGGCGTCAAAATTTCTAAACTACGATACGCCGATCATACGAATTTGTTTGCATCCACGGCATCCGAATTGGTTGCCTTTCTGCAGCGCCTAAAGTCCGCTAGTGTCGATCTAAGCCTGGCTGTTAACAAAAACAGGACCAAGTTAATTATTATACATCGTTTTGAGTCCATCCAGTTGTTGGATGCACTGGAAGAGTATGAAATTGTCGAAGAATTCCAATTCCTGGGTTCATCCATCAACAACAAAGGAAAAACGAACTTGAAATATGCCGTCGTATTGTCATGGACAAGACAGCGATGAACCAACTTAACAGAATATGGAGGGACAGCAATATTCAGAAGAAGACAAAGGTCCACGTGATTCGCACACTGATCTTCTCCATATTTCTCTACTACAGTTCTGAAACATAGACCATGAAAGTCAATGACCGCAAGCGCATCGATGCTTTTGAGATGTGGTGTCGGATATGCCTCCTGAAGGTTTCGTGGATGGCCAAAAGAACCAACGTCTCCATATTAAAGAACGTGCCCAGTGTTTGTCTTCCATTTGCCTTACCAGATACTTGTACGGTCATATTGCACGCAGAAATGCAGACAACATAGAGACTCTTCTGATAACAGGCAAAGTGCAGAGCAAGAAACCTGGAGAACAGTTGGAGATCTCCGTCAACGTCGCGATCTATCAAGCAGTAAGACCATGACAGACGGAAAAAAGCTATCCAAAGATTCTATCCACGGAGCCACGATCTCCAACAATGGGAAAACGATTAAGGAGGAGCAGGAATTGTGATTTGTAGCAGGGCGTATAGCTAGTGGAACTAACATTCAATGGGGTAAAGATGTTATAGCATGGAACCACGTAAAGGTAACGCACTGAATGACCACATAGCCAAAGAACCAACGACTGTATAGATTGTGTAAAGTCGGTAGATAAAGAGATAAAGAACGCTTAAAATCTTTTTTCGCGCAATATTATGGGGGACCTTTGTGTCCACCAGTGGACTAATTTAAGCTGCCAGTGTGATAATAAAGTTAGAAATAACCAAAGTTTTCTATTTTTACAGGTTTTTACTTCGTTTTAGTCCTTTTTTAGTGAAAATCGGGTCAGTATCGAAAGTATCGAAAGTACCGGTAATTACCGGTACCGGCTCCAGTACCGGCCGAAAATTACCGGTACTGAGAGTAGTACCGGTACTGCATGCCCTAGTGTGTATGCAACAGTAGGTATACCTACGTCCAAGCATTTGTGCGTGGAAAACATAGAAGTTTGCTCTATGGCTGGGTGTTACTATGTATTCTATGTGTATTTACAAAAAAAGTATTCTATCAGCCATCTAGTTCCCATATTACAATTTAAAGCTTTGCTTAGTTTGAGACTAGAGGGTGTCGTGTGAAATGTCCGTGAATATTTATTTATTTATCTCTCACCGGCATCCAAAATCTTTGATACTACAGGGTGTGAAAAGATAACCCCTAAAACTTCTTTTTCGTAAAATGCAATAGCTACTTGTAAAAAATCGATAAAACATTAGGTTTTTTCACGCTTACACTTTTTGTTCTATAGAAAAAGTTGTTCACATCGATAGTTACTTTAGGTCCTCGAAGTTTTTGGGACCTATTAGACACCCAGTAAATCTTGGTACAACTAGACGAACAATATCAAGTCTTAAAACAGTGATATGGATTGAAGGCGAAGAGAGATCTACGAGAAATAGTGGGCGATTTAAGAATGTTTATTTTTACAAAGTTTATTTTACAAAATTGGAATGCACACGGTATGTACTTAGAAGGTGAATGAGTACATAGTTCAAGTATTCAGGGGGAGGTAAAGAGGTTAATACACTGTTCTTCTGATTTGTTGTAATTGGTCGCGTGGAATTGGCCTTATTCACCTGATTTGACTTCAATTTTTAACCCCCGACGCAAAAACGACGGGGTGTTATAAGTTTGACGTGTCGGTGTGTGTGTGTGTCTGTCTGAGGCAACGTAACTCCCAAACGGATGAACCGATTTTGATTTTGTTTTTTTTTGTTTGAAAGGTAGAATAACTCGGGAGTGTTCTTAGCTATGTTTGATGAAAATCTGTCCTAGATTCGCGGGTTTTTTTAATTTTTAATTTAATTACTTATTCGCAGTATTGCCCGCAATGTCGCCAATCAATTCTGTTGTTGCATTTTTCTAAACTAACCTAATGGGGGTTAAAACTTTTCCTTATAAAATATAAATTTCGGTATTGTGATCACTCAAAAGAAACGCTATGACGTTCTACTTTGACCATGAAAATATGACGTCTACAATATTTATATACCGTTATATAACGGCCTTCATATATTGAAAACTAATCTCGTTTTGTTACACGTGTCGAACCGTTTCCAATCCATCTGATCAATTTATGAAAACTGTGAATTGAATTCTGATAAAATTTACACAAAATGTTTTATTAAGTTCTGGAGTATGTATGAACAGTGATAGCCTCCGTTCCAAGGTAGTATTGAGTCCAGCGGGCTAAGAATCTGGCCTTTTGCATCTAATCTAGATGATTTATACAGCATCAGGGGCCACTTTTTACCCATACCGTGACGAACGGGACGCTGTAGTGCCTGGGACATGATTTAGTAGGCTTGTAGCACTTATACCATCCTCTCAGCATACTGGCCTTATCCACAGGAAATGCAAGGTCAATACGTGCGGAGCTGACTAAGCCACGGATTTTCCCACGATGTTTTCCTTCACCGTTAGAGAGTCTGTCATTGAGTGCATAGAGTTTCAGAGTAGAAAAATCCTTAGGTGCTCGACGGGATTTGAACCCACGACCTATAGGAAGGCAGACCTCTAGCTCAATGGAAACCATGTCTAGGGTACCAAAAGATTATTCTTGTAAACGTGAACATCTCTAGAGGGGCAGTACTGAAATCATCCATAATCATCACGTCTCAGGAATGATTCCTGAATAACTAAGAAGACTCCATCATCAGGAATGTGCACGAGTCACGATCTAAATAGAAAGCAAAGTATTTTTAAAACATTAATAGCTATTTCGATCGGCTGGTCAGCCAAACAAGAAATTCGCAAGAAATACCAATACTGACACATGATAACCTGCAGGGGTATGCCAATCAAAGTTGAACTGCAAAGTAGAACTGCAAAGTTTTAAATCATGGTCAGTTCATACTAACTCATAGTTATTCTGTGACTAAATAGTGACATTATGACGTCATTTGATGTGTTTTCGCGCATATTTTGCTGTCAAGTGTCTAAAAAGAATGATCACGTGGTACAAAATTGTACCACGTGACCTGAAGAAATTACACTGGGCAGTGAAATATAACTTGACAGCAAAAGATTGGCATACGGGGGCTGTTGGGAATGAATAAAGATCTATATATCTAGCTGTAAATTAGTAAAGGTAGCCCTTACAACAACACAGAAATCAGTGTTTGTTATCATTTCGCACAAGTCGTTACTCTCTGAGTAATCATGTGTAACGTAGTAGATACACGAGCCCCATTCATAAATTGGTTTATTTTTAACCCCCGACGCAAAAACGATGGGGTGTTATAAGTTTGACATGTCTGTGTGTGTGTCTGAGGCAACATAGCTCCCGAACGGATGAACCGATTATGATTTTGTTTTTTTTTGTTTGAAAGGTGAAGTCGGGAGTGTTCTTAGCTATGTTCGATACAATCGGTTCAAGATTCGGGGGTTTTTTAAATGTTTAATTTAATTACTTGTATTGTTATTTTATCCGCCATGACAGTTTACGGCTACTACGGCTATACTTGCAAACATACAACCCCCAGTTAGCTACATCCCCCAAAGTTGACCACATCATCTCTTAATAACAGGGAAGATGTTGGTCAAACTTTTCCAATCATTTTTCTTAACTTTACAATGATTTTGAGCCCACGGACACATAATCTCGTTGGATCCTCCTCATCACTGTTAGGGAGAACGCAAACCAAAGACAAAACGTCTTGTCGAACAGTTAGTGATGTGAAACTTCTCAGTAAAACTTTTTTAGTTACGATATGCTTCTTTTTATTTGCTGTTTTCGTTACTTGCTTATTTAATGAGAATCATCCTAAGTACTTAATAATATTATTAAGTACACTACATAATTACTCTATATTCTTATTTATTAAAAAACAGTTCATTCTCTAGGTATGTGCGTATAAAGCAATTTTAATAGGTAGGTACTAAACAATGCTATAATAGATAGGTAAACATACTTGAGAAAAGACTGTCGTGTCAATTGATGTGAGTTTCGTTGTAACGAAAACAGCATATGACGAGGAAGCATTCATCATATGCTGTTTTCGTTATAACAGAAAATTTATTTTCACGTCACTAAGTACGCGACAAAACAGTTTTGTCGATAGATGTGCGTTGGCCCTTAGGGAGAACGCAAACCAAAGACAAAACGTCTTGTCGAACAGTTAGTGATGTGAAACTTCTCAGTAAAACTTTTTTAGTTACGATATGCTTCTTTTTATTTGCTGTTTTCGTTACTTGCTTATTTAATGAGAATCATCCTAAGTACTTAATAATATTATTAAGTACACTACATAATTACTTTATATTCTTATTTATTAAAAAAGCACAGTTCATTCCCTAGGTATATGCGTATAAAGCAATGTTTAATAGGTAGGTACTAAACAATGCTATAATAGATAGGTAAACATAATTTTATGCATGCATGTTTGCTTTTGAAGGCCGCTCGGCCAATTTAATTAATTAATTAAATTGTTTTAACGGCTGGTTTGCGAACCTATTAATAAAAAAACGTAAGAAAAGACTGTCGTGTCAATTGATGTGAGTTTCGTTACAACGAAAACAGCATATGACGAGGAAGCATTCATCATATGCTGTTTTCGTTATAACAGAAAATTTATTTTCACGTCACTAAGTACGCGACAAAACAGTTTTGTCGATAGATGTGCGTTGGCCCTTAGTCATCATCAAACATTGGGGTATGGACTGCAGCAGGGGTATGCCAATCCCAGTTGAACTGCAAAGTTGAACTGCAAAGCTTTAAATCATGGTCAGTTCATACTAACTCATAGTTATTCTGTGACTAAATAGTGACATTATGACGTCATTTGATGTGTTTTCGCGCATATTTTGCTGTCAAGTGTCTAAAAAGAATGATCACGTGGTACAATTTTGTACCACGTGACCTGAAGAAATTACACTGGGCAGTGAAATATAACTTGACAGCAAAAGATTGGCATACGGGGGCAGGTCATCAAATCTGAACATATTGACACGTTTAAATATACTTTCTGTCCCATTTATTTTAATGTATTCATGTGAAATGAACAGGAAAATGGCCGAAAACCATCGGAAACGGCACGACTGACCTTTGGAATAATTTCAATGATGTATTATACATGAATTCTAGAACTTTCTGAATGAGAAAGAGATTAAAAGATATGTACAGGCTGTTCAAAATATGAATGAAATCGATAATATGAAAATAGCTAGTAGTTAAAATATTAATTTGAATATGAACCGGTTTCAAACGGTGAAGGAAAACATCGTGAGGAAACCCTTGGCTTAGTCAGCTCCGCACGTATTGAGCTTGTCTTTCCTGTGGATAGACACTAGGCTGAGAGGATGGTATAGTGCTACAAGTCTACTCCATCTAAACATGTCCCAGGCACTGCAGCCTCCCGCACATCGGGGCATGGATAAAGTGGTCCCTGACGCTGTATAAATCATCTAGATTAGATGTAAATGCCTGATTATTATTGCTATTTTATATTCATGACATTGATAATCATTATCATTGACTCCAGAGAGTCACTTTAAGAGCACTCTGTATTTTTGTACCTACTCGTCATCTGGCTCATTGTGAAATCTTATTCGAGAATTCCACACCTGGGTATTTTTGTTTAATTTCCAACGCCTAAGGATTAATATTAAAACGAGTCCAGCTGACGGAAATAATTTATTATCAGAAGCAATGAAAATTTATAAGTATTCTATCAGCAATCTAGTTCTCATATTACAAGCTTTGCTTAGTTTGTGACTAGAAGACGTTGTGAAATTTCCATGCATATTAATATTTATTTATTTAAATTTGTAGTCTTGCAAGATGGCGTTCTAAGGATATTTTTGCTAGTCGTTTATACAGGGTGTTTCATGATCACTTCAGAAAACTTCGGGGGGTTGTAGACGTTGTAGTACCCAACAATATGAAAAACTTTTTCTATGAAACCATTAGTGCTAGCGTGAAAACAAAATACTGCCGACTTTTTTTCGCATTTTTACTTGTTAAAAAATGATTTTTTTTTTCGGTGTTATAATAACATTGACAGAAAAATTACAATTTAACCGAAAAATAAAAATCATCTAGAAATAAAAAAAGAATAGGTATTATTGCGGTTGCCAAAAAAGGTTTCACTTCTTTTGAAACGGCGATACAATCTCAGAAACTGCACTTTACCTACCTCAGTTATAATGTCATGTCAACCAACTGTCAACTATTATAAAGCCAGTAGAATAAAATGAAGGTTAAAAATTTAAAAGAAAAAGTATAAAGACGGAAAATCCCTCGTGCAATTCTTGCAGTACTAATTAATTGCATGTGCAATATCAACTTTATTCAGTGGAGTTAGAGTCTACGCGTTTAAACGTGTTAATTAGAGTCGGTTTGTCTGGGTGTCTGTGATGTATGTCACGTAGTTAAAAGTGTGCATTGTTTGATGCGATACGAAAAACTGCATCCGATATTTCGAGTTTAAATTTTGTGCTTATTATCTTTGTTGCAATACTTGCAATCAATAAGATAGCTCAACTGATTCAAATCGGTACCAATCGTGCCCAAAGCTCTCAATTGTAGGTAGTTAGTAAAATAGTCTGGAAAAATAATCAAACATCCATCATCGACTAATTCCAACATTCAGTTGTTTTAAAAAATTTGCCGGTTAGCCCATAAGGGGATTTCTGGACTTTTTGTCCAAAAATCTCCTGCCGGCGGTCGCAGGGCCGACTAAAGGGATTTCTGGACAAAAAGTCCAGAAATCCCCTTCGCAGGGGCAACACGCAGGGGATTTCTGGAATAAGCCGTAATTTTTGACACGTCCGACATTTACTTGTTGCTAGGGCCCGTGGAAACGAACAATCTCATAAATTATTAGACCAACCTTTTTTCCTCATAGAGCCTAAATAAGTTACCCCAATCTTTTGTCGGCGAAGACAAAACAAAGTAACTGCCGGTCGTAAAACTAAATCCGGGCTTTTACATTTGTGTATTTTTTGTCACTTAGTGGTTTTTTTTTTCAACATTTGGTCACGTCGTCGGGGTGATAAAATTTTGGAATCTTTGTGCTTACGAATTACGAATAATTTTCACTAAAAAGATATACTTAGGTTAGATCATTACGGTTATTAACTTATCACCCATCGATATTTTTAGTTGGGAGATAGGCACACTAGGTAGACAATAGATTTTTATTTTCTAATTTGGTAGAGGAGGCTGGCATAGCATGAAGGAGGCCTATACCCAGCAGTGGGTGATACCGGACTAAAATGATGATGATGATGAATTTCGTAGCCATTGTATTGTAGGTAAATAAAAACTAATATAAGCCAAATTTTGAATTGAAACCATATTTATGACTAGTACGTGAAACTAGAGGGTGGGAGGGGGTTAAAAATTAAAAAAAAAACTGGGTCACGCAGTTCTAAGTTCCTTCATCTGTGCTAGATCTTACCTACGCGGGCACCGAACCCATGACATAGCTATTACGTCACACAAGTGGACAGTACTATCGATTCTGTTGTCGCATTTTTCTAAACTAACCTAATTTGACAGCACTAAAAATGTTGCCGTCCCTTTCTCATAAACTGAAACGACAAAGACAGCTATAATTTTAGCGCTGTCAAATTAGGTTAGTTTAGAAAAATGCAACAACAGAATCGATAGCAATACGCGCTTCCGATGGTTAGAGTGACCATATTTTGTAACGTTTTCAGGATATCCTGGTTTTTTTTACAGGAATAAAAGAAAATAGGGACTATACTATCTAACTACTAAAAAAACTAGAACTAGAAAACATTAGCGGTTGTTAATAAAAAAATCAGTAAATGTCAAAACCAATGTTCTATGTCTGGGTGTTACTATGTATAATAAGTATGTATTTACAAAAAAAAAAGTATATAAGTATTCTATCAGCTATCTAGTTCCCATATCACAAGCTTTGCTTAGTTTGGGACTAGAGGGCGTTGTGTGTAAAGTCCATGAATATTTATTATTATTATTTATTAATGTGATTGATGCGTACTAAATATTTTTTGTATCTTCATCATCATCATACTAAATAGATCTAGGATCTATGGACTCTAAATATAGTCTTAAATAATATCTAGGAGTAGTAGAACTTTTAATGACACTTCTATCTACAAAAATATATTTTGTAAGTAGGTAGTACTGAATATGTAGGTATCTTTATCACAATTTTATTTACTTTAGCTAGACCAATTTAGATTCTAACTAAAACTTTAAATAGTATCTAGTAGTAGTAGAACTTGTTATAATATTTTTACAGTATTTTTACACTACGGGTAGAAGCTAGGTGTTTAAATAACAATCACTTTGAATCTTTACGATAGGTGAGTCATATAATTCGCGAGAGCGTGTAACCTAGTTATATAAGACGATCCTTGTGATTTAATTGAATAAAGAAATTTTGACTTTGACTTTGACATTCGTGAAGATATCAAGAAAGACCACAACGAAAATTATTATTATTTTCAGCAAATACAAACCCACTACTCGCTGGATTCACGATTCGGTATGTATTTTCATCCCTAGGGGGAAGCCGTTGGTGGTTCAAATAATACTCCAACTTTAATTCATGCCATAATGTGTATTAGTACCGCAAACTTAACTAGATGTCGCCACAGGCAAAATTTGAACGCGCTATCGATGCGTTTTGAGGTATGGTGCAGCACAGCACAGTTGCAATAAATAAATAAATTAAGTACTTTTGTCTGCTGTTGTACCGTTCACTGATGACGTAGTAACTATTTGGTAATCTACATCGGGGAGAGGCCGGACCGGGGTTAGGCGGTACCAACCCTTAATTAAATACTGTTGGGAACGCGCGTCAACTTTAAAACATGACTTTCTAAGTCCTCTAGACTTAATAAATTCGTATAATGTCTCTTAATGTGAGCATAACCTTGAAGTACGCTTTAAAACTAAATAAACGATGACGTCTTTGACTTTGTACGCCGACATCTTAAAGTTTACTGAAACTTTGGTCTTCTAAAAAGTGTTCACCGTTATGCATGATGCCAACATGCCTTATTACATTTTTGCCAAGTATTGTATCATTTAGACCCGCTGATTTTTTTCGCGCACACCCTGTTAGTTTTATAAAAAAAGTTGGTATTTTTTAACCCCTAAAGTTTTTGGAATAATCTTATTACACCGGTTTAATTTTTCTAAATCAAGACTTTTTGTCTCAAAATCCCCTTAGGCGGAAAAACTCAAGGGGGATTTTGAGACTAACCCATTTTTACGGTAACTGCATTTTAGGACATCAACTTTTAAAGTGGTTTTTCCTATTCATTTGTAATTCATGGTCACCCTCGCCCATTCACAGGCAGACTGTGTTCAACTGCCAATTGAACACACCGTTGACCGATTGACACGTAGTACCTGATAAAGGTAAGTAGGTACACTTATTTCAATAAAAAAACTGTGAATAGTTTTTTTACTACCTACTATAGTTTTTAATGTCAAGCCGAATGGATATATTTTTTACTAGATGCCGCTGCTAAGAATGACTAAAAGCTAGAACGCGCTATCGTTGCGTTTTGAGAGTTCGATAGGTTTTGGCTGTGTTTTATATTTCTAAGCAGTGTTGCCACATCTTAATTTTTTAATTCAATATTTTTATAGAGGATAGAGGATACAACCTCATGATGAAGTGAGCCGATGGTCCATCTGATATTAAGCGGTAACCACTGCCTATAACGATGTATTGCCTCATTGAACACGTCCACTGACGAACCTGTGATGCATTGCACTGCGTCCATCACTCTGAGACGTACTCATAAATATGTTAAGTCTCATGTGCGTAGGGTTACCAGATGAAAAAATCAAAAGTCCGGAGAAAAGGCGTGATTTCCATGGATTTCAATAAAATAAAATAAAATAAAATAAAATAAAAGTCCTGAGATTTTCTACAGCTTGAGAAGTTTCTCTCAAAAACGTATTATTATCTTTTTAGTTCGTTTTACTTTGATAAATAAGTATTGATTTGAACTGTTCAATCGTTACCAAAAGAAAATTATTTTTAGTAGTTTAATAAGAGAGATCTTTAAAATGTAACCTGTGTTTTATTGAAAATCCTGAGCTATCACTAGATTTGCTAAATCCGGCCGGAATCCTGAGAAGAGTCGAAAAATCCTGAAATCTCAGGACAAATCCTGAGATATGGTAACCCTACATGTGCGTGTAATTAATGTAATTACACCAACACCCATATACTTCAAACCGGAACACAGCAATGCAAGCATTACTGTTTGGCGCAAGAAATAGGTAGGTAAATTTTTTTTTTGAAAAAACTACCTATTTTGAACTTTATCTCAATTTAGGCGGTGTGGCGTGATTGTACGCAACATTTTAATAGAAATATACCTACTAGTAGGTTTGAGATAGGGCCAACGCACATCTATCGACAAAACTGTTTTGTCGCGTACTTAGTGACGTGAAAATATCTGTTATAACGAAAACAGCATATGATGAATGCTTCCTCGTCATATGCTGTTTTCGTTGTAACGAAAATCACATCAATTGACACGACGCATGCATAAAATTATGTTTACCTATCTATTATAGCATTGTTTAGTACCTACCTATTAAACATTGCTTTATACGCACATACCTAGAGAATGAACTGTGCTTTTTTAATAAATAAGAATATAGTGTAATTATGTAGTGTACTTAATAATATTATTAAGTACTTAGCATGATTCTCATTTAATAAGCAAGTAACGAAAACAGCAAATAAAAAGAAGGATATCGTAACTAAAAAAGTTTTACTGAGAAGTTTCACATCACTAACTGTTCGACAAGACGTTTTGTCTTTGGTTTGCGTTCTCCCATAGAGGCATGACACACCACACCCAAATACGTGTTCTCTGTTATCATTGACTGATAAAGCGGATACACCACGCTAGGAAACAACCTTGTCGCTATCGCATTAATGATTTATACCACAATTTTAGTAAATTTATGACTGCTGTACATAATTATCGTCACGTCATAAAACTTTAAAAAAAGGAACACAGTTAAAAAGCACAAAAAAGTTAAAAAGCTAAAAAGTGAGGAGGCCCGACCCCAAATAATGGGAACAGGGAAGAACAAGAAGAGAAGAACACAGTTAAAAAGCTCAAAAATCAATCTTATTAGAAAATTATTTCTAATTTTGTGAAAACAAAATGTTCCAGCCTTTTTGTAACTTCAAAAAAAAAAAGAGGAGGTTCTCAATTCGGTTGTATGTTTTTTTTTAAATGTTTGTTACCTCAGAACTTCGTCATTTATGGACCGATTTCAAAAATTCTTTATTTATCTGAAAGAATATACTTCCACATTAGTCCCATTTTATTTTCATCAAAATCGGTTGAGTAATTTGGGTTATAAATAGAAAATATGCCAACCACGTGCACGAAATTGCCTATTTTACTTTCATGTGACTTTTAAGTGGTGTTTAATAGTCACTAGAACATTCCCAATGAACTGTAATCATCATCATCTTCTGATGATGAAACTGGTAGTTGAATTGAAGTCGGTTTTCCTAGTTTTTTTAACTTATAATTTTTTTCTAGTACTACTATTTTCATCGATATCAACAGACAAATATTTATTTTGAAATCTAAGTGTTAGCTAAGCAAAATTGATATTCAATTATTTTT
Source organism: Gandaritis pyraliata (assembly GCA_947859175.1). Classification (NCBI taxonomy): domain Eukaryota; kingdom Metazoa; phylum Arthropoda; class Insecta; order Lepidoptera; family Geometridae; genus Gandaritis; species Gandaritis pyraliata. Next base: position 729,200 of record OX401877.1, on the reverse strand, counting down.
GTGTTTATTTTAGTGAATAGTTATGATTACTGTTATAAAATGTCCCAGCTATTCTCGAGTCATGGTCACCCGCGCCTATTCGGAGTATTTCAGAGGTACACGTCACAGCACTATCGATAGAAATAAGATAGACACTTTTTACGAGATTTATACGCTTTTAAATCCAGAACCTACAAAAACATTTAAAAAAAATACAAATTTATTTATTTAGGTAGGTACCATTACAAAAAACTACGCATAATTCGCAGCGTCGAGTAAATAAACCCTACTAATATTAAAAATGCGAAAGATTACATGTTTGGATGTTTAGATGTTTGGATGTTTGTGTTTCAATCACGTCAAAACCTCTGAACCAACTTGGATGAAACTTGGCATATATACTTATAGTTCGTAACCTGGATCGACATATAGGCTACTTTTTATCCCGAATAATTAACAGTATCTATAGGATAAATAGAACGAAAAGGATTAGCAGCGCCAATTGGCAAGAGGATTTCATTGTCATGTCATGTCACGTCAGTTTGACAGGACGTAGTACTACCTCATTGGTTTAACAACTAGCGTTTGACATTTCAGTAGGTACGAGTTCGGTGTAATGAGGTGTAATGTCAAGTTTCTCAAAAAAGTATCCGCTCGGTACACGCACAGATAATATAATGTACACGGAAACTGTAGACGCGTACGTAGTCGCGGGTAACTGCTAGTAATAAATAAATATTCATGGACATTTCACACGATACCCTCCCAAACTAAGCAAAGCTTGTAATATGGGAACAAGATGCTGACCTGATAGAATACTTATATACTTTTTTTTGTAAATACATACTTATACATAGTAACATCCAGACATAGAACAAACATCTATGTTTGCCACACATAAATGTTTGTTCTTGGTGGGGATCGAACCCACGACCCACAGCACGGAAGGCAGAGCTATTACCGACTGAGCTGTGACGCCTGAAATTCTTTATAGATCGCAATTTTGGTGCCAGAACGCCACCCACCTTTAAAACCAGAGACAAGCCCTTGATCTATTTTCTACAGGTAATAACTCTATGCATTGCGTCATGCCTCTCTCCTATTGGTCGAAACAGGTGGTGTGGTCTGTCACGTGATGCTGATGCAACTAATAGAATGCACGTGTCATTATGTCTTCAAGGTTCAAATTCGGAATGCATCTGTTGTTGACTTGTTGCTCATAGAAAAACCTGCTATTGAAATGCAACACCACAGGCCTTTACGTGTATGTATACTTACCTATTATAGATTAGCGTCAAGGGCAAAGTTTTTACCAGTATTTTTTAACCGACTTCAAAAAAGGAGGAGGTTCTTAATTCGGTTGTATGTTTTTTTATGTTTGTCTCAGAACTCCGTCATTTATGAACCGATTTCAAAAATTTTTTTTTATCTGAAAGTATATACTTCCAGGTTGATCCCATTTAATTTTCATCAAAATCGGTTCTGTAGTTTGGCTTATAAATAGAAATAACTGGAAAAAACATGGCATCCACGTGCACGTAATTGCGTATTTTGCTTTCCTGTGACTTTTTAGTGGTGTTTATGGTTTCTAGAACATTCCCAATGAACTGCCATCATCAACATCATCTGGTGATGAAGCCGGTAGTCGAAATGAAGTCGGTTTTTCTAGTTTTTTTAAACTTAAAAATTATTTCTAAGTAGGTACAACTAAATTATGTACTTGTAGGCTGATGGCGATGATCGTCGGAAGTCGGATGATAGATAGGGTCCAAAATCGTTCAACATCATCACGTCGAAGCGCTTGTGGCTAAGGCATGGTTAGTCAATCTTAAGCGACGTTCTGCGCAGTCACTACTTGGATGGGTGACCGCTAGTAGCATTTACATCTGAGCGCTTTCGTACTACGGAGGGCACGTTATACTGTGATGGCCACTTACTTTATACTGAAGATCTATGTCCAGCAGTGGACTTCTTCAGGCTGCTAATAATGATTTGGAATTTAAAAAAACCTTACCTTTTTCAACTGAATAAATTTTTAGGATGTGTCTCATCCCTTTCCAACACACCGACCACTGTATTTGTTGTACTTTCTAATATTATTTTTAACAAGTCACTTCGCGTCTCCGATATTTTTTTATTTTACAAAATGTCTCAAAACTTTTTTATGATCTGACAGAGTTTACAGTTCAGAACTTTTTTTAAATTTATTTTTAAAACGTTAAAACTTGGATCAACCGAGGTTTGGTACACAGATTTCAAAATTCGAACAGCAAATTATTTTTTAACGCGATGTGTAAAAAGAATTATCAATTCTAGAACTTTTTGAATTCAAATATTTTTAGAACACTCGATTTATTTTTTTAGAACGCAGATTTAAAAAACTATTTTTTTTAACCGCTGTAGACTCATACGCGTACATACATGGAGTACTCGCGTAACATTGGTACTGCAGGTAACATTTGGGCGTAACATTTCTTTTATACGACCGCAATTGGTCATGACTCATAACTAGGCAGAGTTTCTCAAAGTTTTTAGTACTTAGAAACCTTGTTTTAACTGTTAGATTGAATTTAATTTTATAATTTGTAAAAATGTAAGGACGCAACGGTGAAGTCTCATTACCCCCTATTTTATAAGATCATTTATTAAGCTACAGCATTATACCTATAAGTAGTACTTATGACGAAGTCTCGACTAATATTTCGTTCATAAAGAGTACGACAAGATAATTAAATAGTCACGCAGAAATGTCAAAAGTAAACACAAGGGTGCGTTTTGTCGATAACATCACCACAGATAATGTATTAGAGAACGAGTCGCGTGCGCATTTTAGCCGCACAGATATAATATTTTTTAATAATCCATAGACAAGTGTTTTGACCGCGATCTCACCAGGGGCCTTATTCTCACTTCGGCAGAGATTTTACTCTAATACGGATGACGTCATATCTCGACCAAAAACTCGTTTCACCCACTAGTCAAATGAGTTTTCTATCATTTTGACGTCATCTCTATTAGAATAAAATCTTTGCCAAAGTGAGAATTAGGCCCGAGATATATAATTAATGGTATGGTTTTTATGTACCTATTTGATGTTTAGCATCTGATCCTTTTCTGTTCTCTAGAGATAAAACAATGTCAACGTTGCTTGAGGGACAAACTGATGTCATTTCCAGCAGTTAGCAATTACCACGGTTGCTAATCACAATTATCCTGTTAAGAGATGAACCCTTGAAGTTCACTGCCAAGGTCCAGTCACGCCTCATTACCGGCATTACTATCTACGACACGATCTTTTAAGACCCCCTCATCATCATCAACTTATATTGGTCCACTGCTGGACGTAGGTCTCCCCCAAGACGCAAAACTGAGCTCGGTCTTCAGCTCTTCTCATGCAGTGTCAGCGCAACATTTCGCAGATCGTCGCCCCATCTCGCCGGAGGGCGTCCTACACTACGCTTGCCTAAACGCGGTCTCCACTCCAGTATTAGTTTGCTCCAGCGATTAGTTAACGAGTTATAGAAGAAGTTTTACTTGTTTTATCGATTGACGTATTCAGAATTTCGCTCCGACGAAAAAAATGGTAAGTACGATTACTTAAAGCTGAACATTATCGTTCTTATATCGCTGAATCTGAAGGTGCTCCCGTCGTTACGCCATCGGATGCCGACATTTTATGCCCATTGAGATCGGCATTCGGATTTCGGACATTATAATGGTGGTGATATAGTTCTCTTCCTTTTCCTGACCACGTGCACCCACGTGTAAAGTAAAGAGAGTTAGAAGCTGGTATAGGTATCTTAAGATACGGTGGTGTACAAAAAATCTATTTGGCTAAATAAGGACCAACGAAAGTCTAACAAACTAAAGGTTACAAATATACATCATAATTTAAATTCGAAGGCTTAAAATAAATAAAACCATCACTAATGACATCTGCAAGTTTGAGCACCACTTGTCTAAAATTAAAATTAAATACAGGTGTTCAATATTCACAGTACAAAAACTGACATCTTAAATCATCGAAAATTTGACAGGTCTGTCATTAAAATAATAAAAATCTGTTATGACCAATATAATGTTATTTACGAGGTTTTTTTATTATGAAAATTGGGCCTTATTACATTTGTTAATAAGATTGTTTTTCGAAAAGACTTTTGTAATATGTTGATAATTTATAACTCAATTTTGGTAATCGCCATAGAGTTAGCAATTAGATCTTGATAAAATACACCAGTAGATTCAATTTCGTACCTATTTTTGTTTAGAGCTGTCGTATAAAATAAATTCACATCGAATAAAATTGTAAAATAATATTTATTTCAATTATTAAGACTATGATAAGGACATTAGTATGTATAGGATTTTCTTACATTTTATTTACTTCTTACAAACCTTCTTAAATTCGATAATAACTATCATTTAAATAAAAAATTACAAATCCTAGTTTGGCTTTTCTTGCACCTAAAAACCATCTTAATCGTCATAAAAAATAGTTTTCATATGTACTGTACCTAACATTTTATATCATCGATAAATCTTTGAAAACGCCCAACAGTACCCCATCACTAGCGCACAAAACCACTGTTGCCTAGCAATTATCTAAATCGTTATTCTTCGCTCGTAAATTTTCAAAAATAATTATAGAACATGCACGTTGCTAAGCGATGTGAGGAATGTTTTTTTTTTGAAAGGTTTTGGGGTCGTCCTTTTTTTTTACTAAGTTTTTATAACTTTTATACGTCATTATTCGTACGTATTTAGGTTTTTACGACCTTTATTCATACATATTTTGGTTTTTATAACTGCTACACCTGTATTATTCGTGCTAATTTAGGTATTTATGACTTATAATAATATTATCTACATTATTTGTATTTGTTTAGGCTTTTACGATTACCTACTAGGTAGGTAGTACTTAAGTAGGTACTATTTTGTGTAGAGTAGGTCGTCATTGACATTTAGGTAAAAATAAATTGTACAAATCACAAATCGTAAGCTTTCCAATAATATAATAAAATATCGACGATAAACCCAACACTATTCACTCATTAGAATGATCACATAATTGGATTCGAATTTCAAATATTACGCAACGTCACCTTCAAGAAAGCTGGCAGTATGACTCACTGGCAGCTTAGCTTTGAAAAAAAGAACAGAAAACATGGCTACCGCAAAAAGAGCGCGAAAAAACTAACAGGTGCGATCCGAAGGACACACGATGAAAGTAGATGGTTGAAGATTAGGGATCAAAAAATTCAAGAAAAATAGTGTGGGGCTAATAAAAGTCAGTTTTACAAGTTATAATGATAGATAAGATACTACTAAATTGGATTACAGGAATAAGGTATCAAACCTTAACAACGTTTTTAAGACTTTTAGAGCTAAAAGTGATGTAAATGTAGAATTATCAAAAGATACTAGGCACTTCACTGCAAAAAATATTGGATGTATTATTTTTAAACTATCTAACTATCGTGGAATAGAGTTACAATATACAGAACAGATGCATCAAATAGATGCAAAATGAGTGCACCACGATGCAATTTCTTCTAGGGTCACGATCATAACAAAATACAGTAAAAATTTGCCAAGCTTGTGAATCGGCCGCGCGTAGAGCTATACGGAACCTATTCGCCAGACAAAATTGCTGTTTAAAAAGAAAAATACGAAAAAAAGTTACGACGCATTTCCTCCAGACCGCATTCACAGCAAAAAAATTGGTCAAGTGTGTGTCGTATCTTAAACAAGAAAGGTTTCCGAAGTGAGGACTGCTTATACATTTTCTTTCATATAACAGAAAAGTAGCTATTTTGCTACCGAAAATGAATCCTTTACAATAACGTAGTTTGCTACGAAAAATCTGTTAGACTTAACGCATTATCTACTTAAATTAAGCAATGCTCAGTAATTTTACATAGCAATAGCAATCGACTTTAACCGGACATTTTTGTCTCAGTCACGTCATTTAAGGGTTTCTTGTCAGATCTTCAGAACTCTAAAAAAGAAAGAAAAAAGCCGTAATTTAGTTACGTCGTTTTTCTTTCATTTTTTAGATGTAATAATGACGTAAGCTCCAATTCTTGGAACCATGAGGTGACCTTAATATATTGAAATTTTTCATGTTTGTTTGTTGAAATTGTTGTAGTTTACGTGGAAAAAAGTAAAAAATGATATTGACGAATAAAAAGTTACAACCCAATAAGACCGACCGACGTAAAAAAAAAAGAATTCTTTGTAAAAAGGATCATACAAAAAAACGCTAGTAGACCATAGTTTGTTGCCCGTTCTTGTAGGCTCTGGTCGCGTGGAACTGGCACCTAGAATCACCTAGTTAAGACGATTCTAAATGATCCTTGTGATTTTATTGAATAAAGATATTATGACTATGACTATGACCCACAATCTCCAGCCTAAAAACTCCGTCAACTTCGAAGTAGCTATTAACTCATACGTTCGAACTAATATATCATTTTATTTTAACGTTAAAAAACTTTTATAAAAAAGGTAGATTGTTACACATAATGTGAAAGTGGCTTTTTTCTCGAAGGAGAAATTCATAGTGAAAAAAATCAAGTTCAGTTCGGGTTCAGTTTACCCCATGTACAGTTTATTTATGGTACCCCATGTACAATCAATATACTGAGTCCGAAGCCGAGTAATTTCCTAGGCCTAAAACAATTTAATACGAGTAAAGACGAAGCAAACCGTTAGTCATAACCTTGATCTTGACCTCTTTCTCTTTTTGCTCGTAATTTAACACTCACTGCACAAAAAGTAGCGCAAAAAACACAAATCGAACTTTTTACTTGTTTTCTTTGACCATGGAACCAAGGCTGATGATGTCATGATTGTTAAGCATTAACGAATGAAACACAGATAATAAGTTTGAAAAACTGGAAAAACAGACTTTAATTTAACTACCGGATTCATCATGAGATGATGATGATGATGGCAGTTCATTGGGAATGTTCTAGTGACCGTAAACACCACTAAAATGTCACAGAAAAGCAAAATACGCAATTTTGTGTACGTGGATGGCATATATTATATGCCATCCACGTACACAAAATTGCGTATTTTTATATTTTATATTGTATATTTCCAGTTATTTTTGTTTAGTCACTATTGTACCGATTTTGATGATAACTTGATGGGCCCAATATAGAAGTCTATACTTTCAGATTTTTTTTTTTAAATTCTACTCCTTAGCTTGAGACGACGACACGTGATAGTGCTTATCTGACGTAAATGCAAAGCCCTTAGACAGCTGACCCATATTGACGACGTCAATGTTCAATACATACAGTTTAATAAACATTTTATTTTACTGCGAGCAAAGAGGTTGATAAAAACCACAGAATTAGATATAGGTACTTACTTCATACAGAACAGTCACGCACTGCTCCTCTCAACGGGCAGCTTCTTCTTCTTCTTTTCTTAAATATTTCCTTATCACACCCAGTATAGTTGAGAAAAACCTCTTTTAAGAAAACTGGTGTATCTGGGATAGTTCTAAGCTATGTTTGATGAAAAATTAATGCGAGTTGTGAAGATATTCATTTTGAAAACCAGTTTTAAGAGGTTATTTGCAGTTTGAAATTTTTGATTCATTACAAAGTATTTAGATTCGAAGAATTAGAGTCCATAAATCAAGATCTGATGATGACCATCATGATGAGGAGGGTTTAGGGAGATTATAAGATTCGGGGGTATTTTAATGTTTATAAAACTTGTACTAGAGCAAGTAGTTGGTGACTTTAGAATTGTGTTGAGATATTTTGTTTTTTTTTGTGGCACCGAGAAAGAAACTTGAAGGTGGTTTTTTTTTTGAGAAAAACTACATTCGCATTGGCACATTAATTAGCATTAGCTTTCGCATTCTGAAGTGTCTAAAATATAATATTGTAACATCCCTGATTACTATATCATAAACTAGCGGTTACCCGCGACTTCGTACGCGTCTACAGTTTCCGTGTACATTATATTATCTGTGCGTGTACCGAGCGGATACTTCTTTGAGAAACTTGACATTACACCTCATTACACCGAACTCGTACCTACTGGAATGTCAACGCTAGTTGTTAGACCAAAGAGGTAGTACTACGCCCTGTCAAACTGACGTGACATGATATGAGAATGAAATCCTCCTGCCAATTGGCGCTGCTAATCCTTTTCGTTCATTTTATCCTGTAAATCCTGTTAATTATTCGGGATAAAAAGTAGCCTATATGTCAATCCAGGTTACGAACTATATATATGCCAAGTTTCATCCAAGTTGGTTCAGTGGTTTTGACGTGATTGAAACACAAACATCCAAACATCTAAACATCCAAACATCTAAACTTTCGCATTTATAATATTAGTAGGATAGCTAGCTTTAACTATTTCAGATTTCACGCATTGTAACCTAAAGAAGGAGGAATTATCAGTTTTTGGACTTATTTCATCATATTTAAGAAACTATACATCATAGAAAACAATAAAAAATTTCACATTACCGGTGTTTCTCTTTCCAAACTATTACAGTTTGGATCTTTTCAAGGCAAGAGTGAATAGAATAGGTGTCTTCGTCTTGCTCCATCGACAGCTTCATCGTCAATTGCTATCAAGTGAGATATAAATTAAAAGATGGTATATTGTATAAAAAAAAACAAATCAATACCTTTCAAATGATATCCCACTCAAATCTGGTGATACCAATTTTATATGTCCCTTTCATTTTGTAGTTGTAGGGACTAAGTAAATCCTAACGGCACTTCAATGAACTCAAAATGGCCATTAGGTGTGATTGTCACTATAGCTTTTGGTTTTAGAGACTTATTAAAAGGTGTTTTTAAGTATCTTCCTTGTATTAAAAATATTCTATTTTTGTACTGTTGTAACAGTGCAGAGTAAATCTCAGAATCAGAGCAGCTGGAAAAGTTTGCAACACGTTTTGATGTTTCTGAAGAAAACCTCTAGTTACGGCTGACTAAATCCCAAAGAAATGCGTAAAAACGTAAAAATTTAAAGAACTTTTAAAAATGTCTCGTTGACCGTACTACCCGCCTGAACCTACGCTGTTATAGAGATAGTAGAATTTACTTTACATAGATTTTCAGCTACATAGATGTAAATTGTAAGATAAACATTTAGTTATTTTGTGCGGTGTAGCACATAAAAATACGTCATAACAAGTAAAAAAAAAAATAGTTAAATAGTAAATACAATACAATAAATAAGTGGAAGACGAGGGGGGAGACCTTTGCCCAGCAGTGGGACAATATTAGGTAATTAAAAAAAAAAAGTAAATACATACCTACTTTAATCTTAGAAGTCCACTTTTCACCACTCAAAAACCGTTATAAAACAATGTAATTAGCTACGTTAATGCGTCGCTTATAACGCGAGTGCAACAAATGATTGTGTTTACTTCGAATGTCGAAAAACAGTGATAATTATTTAAAATAGGTGAGATATTTATACTAAAGAGTAATGTTTATCGGTAAATCGTTTTAGTTATTAAAATTTGAGGGTAATTGACAATATTTTTTTGGATTCATGACCTGCCTGACCATGATCTAGTGGTACCCACTATGCGCTGTGGAAAATCCATGGTTTATGATCTCAAACTTATCCAATGACATCATTGGTGATTGTAGGTTGTTGAACTCCACCCTCAGTAAGAGCAGCCACATACAGTCGGAATTCCGTTTCGGAATTTCGATTCGAAATTCTGGAACGGAATTCTGTACATATTTCACACACATGTTTATTTCTGTTCGGAATGACAAGGCTCTGTTTTGGACGCACAGGCTACCATGCAGAATTCGGGATCGGAGAAAACTACGAACGGAAAACTCGGCCGATTTAGCTCATAATCCTGCCAGTAATTTATGGCCAGCAGGGGTATGCCAATCAAAGTTGAACTGCAAAGTTTTAAATCATGGTCAGTTTATACTAACTCATAGTTATTCTGTGACTAAATAGTGATATTATGACGTCATTTAATTTGTTTTCGCGCATATTTTGCTGTCAAGCGTCTAAAAAGAATGATCACGTGGTTCAAAATTGTAGCACGTGACCTGAAGAAATTACACTGGGCAGTGAAATATAACTTGACAGCAAAAGATTGGCATACGGGGGCAGTATTATCTGTCGATTTATCAAATTGTACACAAATCGGATAAGGGGTTCGAAAGTTATGTTCTATTTTAACACAACGCCGATTCGAGAAGTTGACAACTTGACACCAACATCTTTGTTCGTTTCAGAGATGTTACGAATATTCACATTCGCATTTTAGATATTCGCATTCGCATTACATTCGCATGCCAGACATTTGCATAAACATTCGCCTTGTGAAAAATATGACATTCGTAACATCCTTGAGCCGTTTGTTTGGCTGTTTCACTCACTCGATCAACTAGCTTTGTCTTTCTCATAACCCTTAGTCATTTCTTCTTCTACTTATTTAAAAAAAAGTAAATAAGTATTCTATCAACATCTAGTTCCCTTATTACAAGCTTTGCTTAGTTTGGGACTAGAGGGCGTCGTGTGAAATGTCCATGAATATTTATTTATTTATGGCCCCTGTCCGTCATTTCGACACACAATTTTGCCAGCGTCAAGTGAATATGAAATACTTAGGGCGTCTTGCACCAGAATCACTAAACGTGTTTAACAGCTAAATCGATTTAAATCTGACGTATTTGTATGACTTGACAACTCGCTAAATACTATTTAAGAGTTAAACGCGTTTAGCGATTCTGGTTGTTGGCGATGTTGTTATACTGTGTAGGATATTGGCAATGTTATTATACTATGTAGGCTATTGGCAATGTAATTATACAATAAATATAACTTAATTATATTACTGAAATAAAGAGATAACATGGCAAAAGGGTTCGACTCATAGGCAGGTCACAGCAAGAAAACACGGGTCAAAGTGTCGTCCTCCTTAAGGTAACGCTCCCAGGTACATAAGGAGGCGACCTTTAACCCACGGTATGTCAAGAGTCAAGTATCGAAAGTCCTGAAGACCTGAAGCCTGAAGCCCAGAAGACCTGAAGACCTGAAGACCTGAAGCCTGAAGCCTGAAGCCCAGAAGACCTGAAGACCTGAAGACCTGAAGCCTGAAGCCTGAAGCCCAGAAGACCTGAAGAACCTGAAGCCCTGAAGCCTGAAGTCTTGAAGACTGAAATAGTAGTAGGGAGAAAATACCAAGGCAAACACTAAGTAAGCTGCTAGGAAAAAGTCGACCCCTTGCGCCACGATTGAACAAAACCTGTGTTTCAATAAGCGACGGCAGTAGCCACCCCCGTAGACGGACGAGCGGACACGCAAGGATCTGGCCCTCCACTAGTCGGGTGCTAAGCTGGCCTGGAGCGTGCGGGAGGTGTAAGCCTTCCGAGCTCGGTCCACCCGCTAGTGGAGAGATCACCCCGCGTCGCCCCTCTAGGGGCGCGTGTGCGGTGTGGGTGGGAGTGGTCCAATAGGAGACCCCCCAACAGCTGGTCCTTCGAGCCGGATTGCTCGCGTACAAACCGTTACCGTCGACTGGGGGCAAGCCGTCACTGCTCTGTGGTGTGAGGGCGTCTGACGACTCTTATAAGTCAGCTAGTGTTGGGGCCGAATTACCAATTGCTGACGGAGAGTCTGATAGCTTGGCCTTGTCAAGGCTAGCTTGAATCAGTGAAGCAGACGACCACAAGACACCATGCCCGTGACGCGCAGTGGCGCTGGAGTCGACCGCCGGCCACAAGAGGAGCGGACCCCGGAGACCACCGAGGCCTCCGGGACGTCCGGACAGGCCATGACGACCGCTGAAACTACGGACACCACCACCGGGACTGCGCTGGAAACAGTGCAAATGGCCTCTAGCGCCCCGGTGGGAAATTCAGGAACTAAAGGTAGGTCCCGGGCCCGTCCTAGATCCAACCAGACCTCGCCAGCAGAAGAGAAGGCGCGGCTACGACGTGAGATGAAACTACGTGCAGAGATCAGCCGCAGAGAACTTCAGGAGGCTCAGGCCGCCGCCTCGCTGGCGAGGGCGGAATTGGAACTTTTAAGGTTGGGTGAGGATGACGAGGACGAGGCAGCAGCGGCAGGGGACTCTGCCGACGAGGAGCCAGAGGACAGAGCTGAGGAAGTTCAGAACTGGGTGGATACGACGGTAAGTAGGTTGCCTGGTGAAGGGCACCAAGGAGAAGGGGGGACGTCCGCAGAGGGGCGTCCAGGTGGAGCACAGGAGTGCCCCTTAAAACCCCTAGATCCAGCCACAACCGTCGTGAAACCAGAGAACTCTGCAAGTCCAGAAGCCAGCGGTATGGGAGCGCTGGCACAGGCTATTATCACCGCTATAAGCACCGCGCCGAGGACAGGACATGCAAATGCACACCAACCAGCATACATGTACGAGCTTCCGGTCTTCGACGGCAGCAGCGGAGAATGGATGTCCTTCCGAACAGTATACGAGGACACGGCGCCCTTATTCAGCGCCGTGCAGAACATGGCAAGACTGAGGAAGGCCATCAAGGGAGCGGCGAGAGAAACGGTAAGAAGTGTTTTATACTCTGAGTGTGCACCGGAGGAAGTGCTTGAATCTCTCCGCCGCCGGTACGGGAGACCGGAAGCTCTGGTCTTAGCAGAGCTCGAGAAAGTCCGAAGTCTACCCAAGACCACGGAGAGCGCGAGAGACGTATGCACGTTTGCCGGAACAATCAATAACACTGTGGCAATGATAAAGGGACTGAAGAAGCCGCAATATCTCAATTCACCAGAAATGATAAAGGTAATAATAGATAAGTTACCTGTGATACTCAAATACAGATGGTATGATTTTGCGTCAGAACACGAGGACCCGGACCTGACGCTCGTTTCAATGTTCCTGAATAGAGAAGCAGAACGATGTGGACCTTTTGCTGGTCAAGAAGCCGTCGTCACAAAAAAGGTAACTCACCAACCACGGCAGGCCACACACGCGACTGCAGAGTCGCAAGAGCCGCAGCGCTCAACGTGCCCACACTGCGAAGGAAACCACACTCTAGATGAATGTAAGAAATTCCTCCAAGCGTCGGTGACAGACCGGTGGGCCATAGTGCGGAAGGCAGGACAGTGTTTCAAGTGTCTACGCTATAGGCACAGGAAGGATTCATGCAGGAGGCCACCCTGCAAGCACTGTCGGAGATGGCATCACGTCCTGTTGCACGAAGACAAAGAAGAACCAAATAAGGTAAAAGATAGTTCTAAAGAAAGTGTGAAGGAAATCGCGAAAGAAATCGCGAACAACGTGCACGTGACGAATGCAGCAAACGACTCTAGAGCGTATTTAAAGATGGTGCCCGTGGAGATATACGGACCAAAAGGTAAGACCAGGGTCCTGGCCTTACTGGATGAGGGGTCAACGGTTACTCTCATCGACGCTGCAGTAGCAGCCAACGTGGGATTGGAGGGACCCAGTCAGTCGCTCTCTCTTGAAACTGTCGGCGGCAGGATTATCAGGAAGGATGACTCCATGAGAGTGAACGTAAGTTTGAGGGGCCTCCACTCCAATCAGAGGAAGAAGATCACGGGGGCACGTACGATCGACGATCTGAAGTTATCACCCCAAGCAATCGAGAAGAAACGGCTGGAAGAATGCAACCACCTCAAGAAACTGGTGGAAAGGTTGCACTACGAAGAAGAGTCTCCCAAGCTGCTGATAGGGCAGGACAACTGGGAGCTCATCGTGTCACGAGCTACAAGAAAAGGTAAGCGCGGGCAGCCGGCTGCCTCCCTCACGCACCTGGGATGGGTGCTGCACGGGATGGACGGGGGAGCAGCCAGGAGAGTGAACTGTCTCACCTGCGCACACGTATCAGCTCTCGACGAAGGCATGGATGAGCTCATGAGGGAGCACTTCGCTATAGAGTCATTAGGGGTCCAGCCACGACGACCCAGCACGGACGCCGAGGAACGAGCCGTGCAGATACTCCACAAGACTACGCATCGATTACCAAACGGACGTTTCGAAACAGGTATGCTGTGGAGAACGGATGAAGAATCCATGCCGGACAACTACGATTCTGCGCTCAACAGGTTGAGGAATATCGAACGAAAGTTGGACAAAGATGCGGACTTGAAAGCGGAATACGGACGTCAAATAGAACACCTCGAGACGAGCGGGTACGCGGAGGAAGTGACCCACGAGTCGACGTCACAGAGGAAATGGTACCTCCCACACTTTGCCGTAACCCACCCTACGAAGAAAAAACGAAGGTTAGTTTTCGACGCAGCAGCGAAGTGTGGCGGAAGGAGCTTGAACGACACACTCCTGCCGGGTCCTGATTTACTCCAATCTCTGTTCGGGGTTCTGATGCGCTTCCGAGAAAAACCTATCGCCGTGGTCTCCGACATCCAAGAGATGTTTCTGCAGGTAAAGATAAGAAAAGAGGACCGCGACAGCCTACGGTTCTTGTGGAGAGGAGCAAGTCGGCGAGGAACACCGAAAGAATATAGGATGTCGTCGGTGATCTTTGGGGCCGCCTGCTCGCCAAGCCTGGCGATTTATGTGAAAAACCTCAACGCAGAAGAGGCGAAGGACGAGTTCCCGGAGGCATCGAAAGCAATCGTAAGAAATCACTACATGGACGACTACCTACACTGCTTCGATACGGACGAAGAGGCGCTGAGAACAGCTCGTCAAGTAGATACCATTCATCAAAGGGCCGGGTTCCGGTTGCGAGGATGGGCATCCAACAGCCGGTGGGTCCTAGACGGGCTCACTGACCAGGTAAACACAGAGATAGAGCTCGGATCCAAAGAAGAAAGGACCCTGGGGCTGCGCTGGTTTACAGACAAAGACGAGATGGGATTCAGGACTCAGCTGCGCAACGTATCCGAGGTAGTCGATCAAGAGAAAACCCCAACCAAGCGTCAGGTGACAAGTGCAGTCATGAGCACGTTTGATCCCCTGGGTCTAGCGTCCCCTGTGCTGATCCAGGGGAAGAAGCTCATGCAGGACGTGTGGCGGAGCGGCGTCGGTTGGGACGAAGAGGTAACCGTTACGGACGAGGCATCATGGAAGGGCTACCTTCAAGATATCCAGCTGCTACAAGACCTCAGGGTTCCGAGGTGCATCGCACGAACTAAGGGAGAAGGAGATCTGCATGTCTTCACCGATGCCAGCGAGGCGGCCTACGCATGTGTGGTCTACTGGAGACAGCGAGACCAAGGGGACGGATACAACGTGACCCTACTAGCTGGTAAGGCAAGAGTCACCCCGCTGAAGCCAGTGTCCATCCCAAGGCTAGAATTACAGGCCGCACTGCTAGGAGCAAGACTAGCACAATCCGTCAGCGAAGAAATGGACATGAAGGCAGCCAAAAGAACATACTGGACCGATTCCAGCACAGTCCTTTCATGGATAAAAGCAGATCCACGAACCTTCAAAACCTTCGTCGCGCACCGCCTGGCTGAAATAGAAGACACCACAAGACCTCAGCAATGGCGCTGGGTACCCACCGCCGAAAATCCGGCGGACGATGCTACAAGAGACGTCCCGGAGAACTTCAACGGGAACCACCGATGGTTCACGGGGCCGAGGTTCCTCACGGGGGAGGAAGAGGGCTGGCCAGAAGATCGCACTTTCCACCGTGGGTCATCAGGAGAAGACAAAGAGGAACACAAAGTCGCCACCGTCAAAAGTGAGTACGGATCATCTATTCCCGATCCTAACAGATTCTCAAAATGGACAAGGCTGCTGAGAGCGACGGCGAGGGTGTTCCAATTCTTAGACCTGTGCAGAAAACGTGAAACCGTCAGCGCGATAAAGAAGAGCCAGGAAGACCCCACGTGGAGAAAAATCCCAAAGACCATGAAAAAGGCCTACAAGGTGCCCATAATGAAAGTAAGAAAACCACTTATTTTACCCATAGAAATCAGCTGTTTAGAGAGGGCCGAGAAGGCACTTCTCAGGAAAAGCCAAGAGGATAGTCACTTCAATGACAAGGGAAAGCTCAAAAGGCTAGACGTCGTGACTGAAGACGGCCTCATACGATTGCGAGGCAGAATCGACGCCGCCGACGTGGCACAAGAATATAAAAGGCCTATCGTACTAGACAGCAAAGACAAGGTAACGAGACTATTAATAGCTTATTACCACGAGGCGTACCACCACGGGAACCATGCGACAGTAATGAACGAGGTCCGACAAAGATACTGGGTCCTCGGACTAAGGTCTGCAGTACGAGCGACGAGCCATGAGTGCCAGTGGTGCAAGGTGTACCGAGGAGCGCCGCAGCACTTACCAACGGGTGATCTACCAAGGGAGCGATTGCAGTTTGGCGAACCGCCATTCACAAACACGGCGGTGGACTACTTCGGCCCGATGACGGTAACAATAGGACGGCGGCACGAAAAAAGGTGGGGCGCACTCTTCACGTGCCTCACCACAAGAGCGGTGCACCTGGAGTTGGCGGCGTCCCTGTCCGCCGACTCAATGATCATGGCACTGAGACGGATGGCGGCAAGAAGAGGAATGCCGAGGACCATATTCAGCGACAACGGTACCAACTTCGTACCAACAAGGAACTCAGGAGCGCCATCGACGAGCTGAACACCGAGGGCTTCGCAGAACAGGTCAAGGAAGCAGGGGTGCGATGGAAGTTCATCGCGCCAGGTGCACCGAACATGGGAGGAGCCTGGGAGCTGCAAAACGCTGCAAAAAGCTGCAAAAGCTGCAAACCTTATTTTATTAAATTTAAGCTATTGACACTCCCATCTATTTATATCATGGATGTATGTATATTTGTTTTCAAAAATAAAAAAGATTTTGTAAAAATTAGTGAAACACACAACATAAATACCCGCCATAAAAACAAATTATATCTACCATATTCAAGAATAAAAATGTTAAATAAAAGTCCATATTACATGGCAGTCAAAATCTTTAACAACCTACCAAATGATATTCAAAATGAAACAGAAATAACTAAATTTATAAGAGGATTAAAATCATATCTAGTCAAAAAATGTCTCTACTCAACTGAAGAATATTTTGAAAAAGAATAATATTATTATATGTACCTACTTAAGATAAGTTTAAGCGCCCAAATATAACATTTTTGCGATACCTGAAAAGGGTGAATAAGTTTTAAAGTGCCTCTGACTTTAGCATAAGACCAAATTGTAACACTTATTTTGGCAAATAAATGTATCTTGTATCTTGTATCTATTAAATAGTATTTAGCGAGTTGTCAAGTCATACAAATACGACAGATTTAAATCGATTTAGCTGTTAAATACGTTTAGTGATTTTGGTGCAAGACGCCCTTAGTCATGGTGGGGGAATATGACTGGCACTGACGTCCCGCGTTGGGGTGTATTATGCATTGTAATAAGAATAAGAATAAAATATATTTATTTGTAACGAAAACGATGGGTAGGTAGTACATAAAAAAACACATAAACTAAGAAATAGCAAAAGGAAAATAGATATAACACATGAAGGTAGCAGACAAAAACAGAAAAACGGAAAAATAAAACACTAAAAATAACAAAGAAGATAAAACAAATAATAAAGAGAATAAATGTGTGTTTGTCCTCCTGCTAACCTCCCCCCAGCCAGCCCAACAACCATAGGAACTAAAAGCATATGGAATTGTTTAAAACTTATAACGTGTCCATTTCTATAATGTAGAACATCAAACTAGAAAACAATTTCAAAATAGTTATTTTTAACACTCCGAGAAATACAACGCTGTCGAACTTATAACACCCCATTTTATCGGTCGAGGGTTAAAAAAGGTTCTATACCACGAAAAGTCGCTCGTATGCAGTATTTAGGTTAGCAACAGTACAATGAGACGCGCCTACTCCCATTTACTTAAGTAAGTATTATAAAATTAGGTCAAAAAGTAAATACATAATACAAGTCCACATGAGCACTAGGCGACTAGTTGAGCGACTAGTCTCTCGCACGATACGCAACGTTCAACTTCTATAGTTCAAAGTCCAAACAGTATAGGTGGACGTGTCTTCGACTGTACAACGAACGAGTTTTTGTTTTCATAAAAAATAGTCGCTCGTTTGCAAAGTTCAGTTAGCAACAGTTAAGGGCCTCTACTCAGAATAATGATTAACGGATATGGTAGTGACGTTTGGGTTACACTGCGTAGTGACGCTGACACTTCGCAAGAGCCCGCGTCATTATACGAGGCGGCCGCGCTGTGTAACACAAACATCACAATTGAATCTTCATTATTCGGAGTTGAGGCCCGTGTCTTGCCTCGTGCTTGCCTTCCTCGGGAATTGCTACGGTGTTGCTACTGTAACTATTTTGTATTAATGCTAGTTTTGAGATGAAAGAAAAAAAGAAATTAACGCCATGTTTCTAACACCGCTGCCGTCAGTCCCAGAGCACGCTAAGCAAGAGGAACAGGCAGGGGATTTCTGGAATAAACCTATCAGGCCTTTGCACTTAATCTAGATTCTATAGACAGAAACATTATATTAAGGGATCTAGAGACAAAAAGTGACAACATTCCCTTTGGGCAAAATTGCTCCGTAATACCAATTCTTCACGATTTTTTCAATCATCTTTCCAGCACGTGTACCACTGAACTTGTTTGAACAAGTTTATCTACCTACTGTAATACGTACTACATCATGACCCAATTGTAGGAAGTGAACATACCAATGCCTTCCGCTATACATTCCTCGTTGTACTAAAAACCACGTGATTTGTCGGTTATTATTGGTGTCAAGTGTTACTTGTACAATTTCAGTGCTCTCAAACGGTGAAGGAAAACATCGTGAGGAAACCCTTGGCTTAGTCAGCTCCGCACGTATTGAGCTTGTCTTTCCTGTGGATAGACACTAGGCTGAGAGGAAGTTAAAGGTGCAAGCCTACTCCAGCTAAATCATGTCCCAGGCACTGCAGCCTCCCGTACATCGGGGCATGGGGAACAAGTGCCTCCTGACGCTGTATAAATCATCTAGATTAGATGCAAATGCTTACGAGTTGGCAATGTAAAAACCGGTGTCAAACGTCTGACGCCGAGCACACCGGTGTGCGCTGCTTGGTATGGAAACACAGCGGATTTTTTGAGAAGCTTGGTCTCGTCAAGCTTCCGCTCAGTGTTTCCATACCAAACAGCGCACACCGGTGTGGTTGGCGTCAGACGTTTCACACCGGTTTTTACATTGCCAATTCGATATCGCCCCTCTGGTTATTATTAATCTGTCTGACTGCCACCGACTTTGCCCTAAGGGGATTTTGAGACTTTTATTGATTCTCAACTTTCAAAATGAAGGGGATTTTGAGACTAACCCACATTATCATTCTGGAAGAGATCGCTCATAGCGATAAGGCCGCCCATTGTAGTTCGCTTTAATATAGAACTATGTCTAATATCTAATTTCCGGTGCAGTACAATAAAGAG
Organism: Gandaritis pyraliata; assembly: GCA_947859175.1. Lineage (NCBI taxonomy): Eukaryota > Metazoa > Arthropoda > Insecta > Lepidoptera > Geometridae > Gandaritis > Gandaritis pyraliata. Next base: position 709,815 of record OX401877.1, on the reverse strand, counting down.
TTTTCTATCTATCTATCTATCTATCAAACTATCATTTTCAAGCTCGTAAGCTAAGAAAATACGGAACGGTTTTTTCACAGTTCTCTATGAAAATGAAAATCTCTACTCCATAGAGTGAGTTTTTTTTGTAAATATCTGAGACATCCTCAAGTTTCTGCAGTGCCTTCGAGATGGGATTATTTATGACCATAACCTCAATTTTGAAATATTTTAATTTTTATTTCCTTTTTATTTTCTTTATGAGATGAACATAATAAAACTTTTATTATAGAAGGGCAGTTTCGAAATAATTTTATTATGAACTAGCTCTGCCTGTGACTTCGCCTGCGACCTTCGTAGGTTCATGTTCAAGGTACCGGGAAGAATGATTCTCAGCGGAGATCAAGAGATCTTTGCCTATTGTACCTACCTAATTACTACCTACGTGATGATAGCCGCTAGGGAAAAAAGGTCTTCAAATGGCAACTACGAACCAAAAGACGTAGCGTAAGATTCCATATTATGAAACGGTATTGTAGGTAAATGAAAAAAAAATTCTGGAAAAACTATAATCTCCTATATAAAAAAAATCCAGCAATTTGGTGACAATCACAAACTGTTTTTACAGCCAATTTTAACGAAATCGGTTCAACGGATTAGTAATAAATAAGTACCTAGAGGCGGCTTGCACCAGAATCGCTAAACGCGTATTTAGCGAGTTGTCAAGTCATACAAATACGTCAGATTTAAATCGATTTAGCTGTTAAACACGTTTAGTGATTCTGGTGCAAAACGCCCTTAGTATACAAAATAACAAACATACCTACTAACAAACACATGTAGGATTTAAATACTGTGTGAAATTTAGGAAGCGATTTCGCATCGTAAAAAATAACGGGTTTTGTAAAAATGACTTTATGGTAACTTTGACCCAATGAGAAAAGGAACTTTTTATTTAATTACTAGTAGTTACCCGCGACTTCGTACGCGTCTACAGTTTCCGTGTACATTATATTATCTGTGCGTGTACCGAGCGGATACTTTGAGAAACTTCAGAGAAGATTCATATGACAGGCGTCACAGCTCAGTCGGTAATAGCTCTGCCTTCCGTGCTGTGGGTCGTGGGTTCGATCCCCACTGAGAACAAACATTTGTGTGTGGAAAACATAGATGTTTGTTCTATTTCTGGGTGTTACTATGTATTATACGTACGTATTTACAAAAAAAAAGTATATAAGTATTCTATCAGCATCTAGTTCCCATATCACAAGCTTTGCTTAGTTTGGGACTAGAGGGCGTTGTGTGTAAAGTCCATGAATATTTATTTATATTCTAACGCGCAAACACTACCGAAGTTCGACGCAAAAGATTAATTCCCACGGGGGCGCGGCCGGCGGCGCGGCGTCCCAAATTGTCTCACCAATTTATTATCTGTGGACAAACTACAATGATACGTACCCGGCTCTAATAGGTAGATTTCCATAAGTAAACAGCACAAGTACTTACATCTACTGTAGCAAGTAGAATAAAGCGGTTACACACTCTTCAAATTCGAATCCGTGAAAATACGGATGTTTAAAACAAAAATCGAAGTCAAAGTCATAATTTCTATACTTATTCAATAAAATCTGTAAAGAGTTTGCAACGGTGTGTAGATATCTCAACTGCTTCATTATGTATTTTGTATATATTATAAACTAGCAGTTACCCGCGACTTCGTACGCGTCTACAGTTTCCGTGTACATCATAATATTATCTGTGTATTCATTATCTGTGCGTGTACTGAGCGGATACTTTGAGAAAATTGACATTACACCTCATTACACCGAACTCGTACTGGAATGTCAAACGCTAGTCGTTAGACCAAAGAGGTAGTACTACGCCCTGTCAAACTGACGTGACATGACATGACAATGAAATCCTCTTGCCAATTGGCGCTGCTAATCCTTTTCGTTCATTTTATCCTGTAGATCCTGTTAATTATTCGGGATAAAAAGTAGCCTATGGCTATGGTAGCATTTTATAACCTTTATGGAGCTAGCCCAGTTTATGGAATCAGAAGCTTATAATCTCAACGAGGAATTAATAATACCATCGATTAATTTGTCTATGATAATACTTAAATAGGTTAAATAAATTGATGGTTTATATAATACTAGCCCGCGACTTCGTACACGAAAAAAAAACAAAAAGAAGCTGAAAAAGTAGCCTATCTGTTAATTCAGGTTAGGAACTATAATATTTCAAGTTTCATCCAAATCGGACCAGTAGTTACAGCGTGATTGAATCACAAACATCCAATCTTTGACATCCTATCCTATCCTACTAATACACTCGAGAGCAATGATTCCGGGTCACTTAAAGAATGTTAAAAATCTCGGAAACTAAAAATGATAGGTTAATGCAATAAATTGTATTTAATAGACAATGTAATACTCCTTAAATGAAAGTAAAAAAATATGAGTCACCATACATTTTATTAACACAAAATTACATAAAGAAAAAAACTGCTGATCTCTCCTTAAAACAAAAATAGGAAACATGAAATTTTTGAACTTTATTACGATTTGACTTGAATTTTAATACTTCGTATTGCCTCCTCGTGCTTCCATTACTGCGTTTACGCGGTTTGGCATGCTGTACACCAAGTTCCTTATACGATTTTGGGGAATATTCTCCCATTCCTCTGTGAGAGCAATTTTGAGCTCACGAAGCGTGATTGGGGGAGGGTTTCGTTGTTTTACGCATCTGCCTAGCTCGTCCCAAGCATGCTCGATCGGGTTGATATCCGGGCTGCGCGCTGGCCACTCCATACGAGTAATGTTCATCTCTTGAAGGTAGTCATTCACAATCCTACCTGTATGAGGTCGGGCATTGTCATGCATAAATATAGCATCCTCACCTAAATTGACCATAAATGGACCAACAGATCATTGAGGATTTCTTCCACATATCTTACGCTAGTTAAAGAGCCGTTTTCTATGATCACCAGCTCTGTGCGACTTTCAGAAGAAATTCCGGCCCACACAAGTACAGACCCACCACCGTAGGCTACTTTTTCTTCGATGCATGCTTGCTTGAATCTTTCCCCTGGTCTTCGATACACTCTGTGTCTTCCATCGTGCTTGTAGAGCATAAATTTTGATTCGTCGGAGAACATAACTTTTGACCAATCTTCAATACTCCAATTTACGTGGCTCTGGGCATATCTTAGTCTTGAAATACGATGCCCACGCTCCAGTTTAGGGCCGTTTGCAGGTCTAAGGGGTTTTAAGTTAGATTCAGCAAGCCGACGTCTTACTGTCCATGCACTTGGGTTACTTCCTCCGAGGCGTCGAAACTGATTTGTGAGTTCAGTTCCTGTGAGAAAGCGATTTCGAAGCATGGTGTTCACCAAGTATCGGTCTTCTCGTGCTGTGGTACACCTGGTTCTGCCCGTTCCTGGTCTGCGTAGGTTAGAACCAGTTTCTTCGTAACGTCGGAGAACTCTTTGTACTGTTGACAGCGACACACCGACAGTCCTGGCTGTATCGCGCTGACTCCGGCCGGTTTCCAGCATTGTAAGTATTCTGGTGCATTCTTCAGGCGTAAGCGACATAATTTCAGCTTGAATAATGAATATAGAGCACTATCAACATGGTTTATATACCCACATAAATGACAGATTACAAACAAAAGCAAAACCAAATGCTGTAATTTCGTAGTTCCATCTTCGAAAGTGGCCCTTTTTCAAATTTGATTTTTTTAAGATATAACTTTACAATAACTAAGAAGTTTTAATACCTTCATTTAAGGAGTATTACATTGTCTATTAAATACAATTTATTGCATTAACCTATCATTTTTAGTTTCCGAGATTTTTAACATTCTTTAAGTGACCCGGAATCATTGCTCTCGAGTGTATTATAAATGCGAAAGTTTAGATATTTGGATGTTTGTGTTTCAATCACGTCTAAACTACTGAACCAACTTAGATGAAACTTGGCATATATATAGTTCGTAACCTGGATTGACACATAGGCTACTTTTTATCTCGAATAATTAACAGGATCTACAAGATAAAATTAACGAAAAGGATTAGCAGCGCCAATTGGCAAGAGGATTTCATTGTCATGTCATGTCACGTCAGTTTGACTCTTTGGTCTAACGACTAGCAATTGACATTCCAGTAGGTACGAGTTCGGTGTAATGAGGTGTAATGTCAAGTTTCTCAAAGTATCCGCTCGGTACACGCACAGATAATATAATGTACACGGAAACTGTAGACGCGTACGAAGTCGCGGGTAACTGCTAGTTTATAATATTAGTGGGATATCGTCAATGGCTCCCGGCACTGAGACCGTGCAAAGATCACCTCATCTAATTTACGGCGTACGTGATCTTGTCGTATGACGCATGAGGCCTAGATACCAGTGAGGACCAGCCTCCTGTGACGTCAGAATCCGGCCGGAAGGACCACAATGTGACCATAAGTGATGAATTATCGGAACTACAGTGGGAACTATTTGCGCAGGAGTTTTGACGGGTCAGAGCTCAGAGGTCACAGCTTTTCGTTCTTTTTTTTTATGTATATAATATAGAATGTCCTTTGGCCACAATCTCACCTGATGGTAAGTGACGATGTGGCCGACGATGGAGCAGGACAGTCTAGAAGACACCTATTCACTCTTGCCTTGAAAAGACCCAGATTATATTTTTCAGGAAAGACAGAAGACGGCAACGTTTTTAGGTTGTGGGTTCGATCCGTCGTCGAATCGTCACTTACCTACCATCAGATGTGATTGCGATCAAACATTTATCTATTAAGTATAAAAAAAGAAGAAAAAAAAACATCCCAATAGATTTGGGTGAATTTTTTTGTAAAAGAAAAAACTTAAGGAAATAACAATTTAGAACCTAAAGTGCAAAAGGTGGTCTTATCACTATAAGCGATCTCTTCCAGACAACCTTTGGATGGACAGAAAGATTAAAATATATAAGAACGCATATAAAAATAAATACCTACCTACAGGTATAATAAATGTTTGTTTTATGTGTGGGTATTAGTTAAAAACACTGAGTTAAAAATATAAAACTTATATACCTTATTTAAAAATGGCATAAAAATCAGATTTCTGCAATTACCTACCAGCGTCCGGTTCGCATTCCAAGATGTAAAATCGATTACTCGCTGATTACGATTGGTATTTAAATCGATTTAAATAATCGATGAATCGAAAACCCAGATTTATAAACCCTTATTGGGTGTAACTTAAGTTAGTAAAAATGTGTAAAAAAAAAAACAGCAATAAAGGCTTATTTTATTTTTATTTATTTTATTTTATTGGGTGTTAGTTTATTGGTCGATACGATACCTATCGATATTTCAGTACCTACTAAATGAAATTGAAATCATATGAAAGGATGTACTTCCTGGTTGATCGCATTCAATTTTCATCAAATTCGGTTCAGCAGGGGTATGCCAATCAAAGTTGAACTGCAACGTTTTAAATCATGGTCAGTTCATATTAACTCATAGTTATTCTGTGACTAAATAGTGACATTATGACGTCATTTGATGTGTTTTCGCGCATATTTTGCTGTCATGTGTCTAAAAATAATGATCACGTGGTACAAAATTGTAGCACATGACCTGAAGAAATTACACTGGGCAGTGAAATATAACTTGACAGCAAAAGATTGGCATACGGGGGCAGGGTTTTTTGTCCGTGCTGATGTTAAAAATAAATGTTTCAAGTAAGTTCTTATTTTTTTAGCCAATTTAATTTTAAAACAGGTTATTTTAATAAAAAAACCCCTGAAAATCTTTCTTAGATCCTTTTTGTCATCAGACCTTGGAGTAACTCAATATTATAAAATACATCATTGCACCCTGTATAAGCGACTTGAAATACGAACGGTTATAGAATACAGGGGTTAAACAAGATAACCCGACTGAAGCTATTGAAAATAATTATACATTGACGCATCTTCTGATGAAATCATTAATTTTAATTGTCATATGGCACACTTCTACTTATCTTTTTAAAGATAACCCTTAAAACGTCCGGAACTCGAGGAATACAATATATCATTAATTTATTACCCTACTAAGGCAAAAGGGAGGGTTATTATGATTTTGAGGTAAATGGGTCACTCATGGGAAATACTGTCCGTTTTTATAATAAGCTTACTGAAAATGCCACAAAACTTTCTGTGCGGAAATTCAAAACATACATTAAGAATAATCTGCAATGTCAGTACTATTCTCGTGTTATAAGTATATTTATAAGTATATTACAAAACTAAACACCTAGTCTCCCCCAGAGACTTCCAATACTCCCTATCCTGAGTCTCCTCCCACCATCTCCCTTCGAAAGCGTCCAGGGGGAGACCTTTGCCCACTTTGTGGGACGAGACAGGTTAATTAAAAAACAAAAACACCTAGTAGCAGGTAGGTGTTTAGTTGGAATAGTTTTTTTAGTTATTGAGTAAGTACCTACAATTGGAAGAAACTCTAGGTATTTTAGCTTTCTTGTTTCTCTGCCTCTGACAACCCTTCGGAGACATCAAGGTACGCTTGCCCAAACGTGGTCTCCACTAAGAACTTGTTTATTAGTTTGCTCCAACGAATGTCGGTTCTTGACCTCGTAAGTTCCTTTCGCCTTGAACCATTGAACTACAATACAAAGGATCCATCTTCTTCTTCTTCTCTCATATATGGCGTCTGTCCGTCATTTCGACAGACAATTTTGCCAGTGTCAAGTGGATTATTTGAAATAAGTTTAGTCAAGTCGACTCATATCAGTCGATTGTTTTGAAGACAAAATGGTGGATTTTTCCTTCAAAACTTGAAAACGAATTCCATCAAATAATAAAAACACATAATACACCATTTATTCCAATAATGGCTCATACTTTATGTTTATGCTATCACTGCAAGTATTATTGGTTAAAATTCCACCAAAATTAAAGAACAATACTCACTATAACACCAAGAAAAAATGTGCTATGTTGCTTTTACAAAAATGACAGAACTCGAATTCCAAAAGAATCATCATTCATTACGGAAAACGCCAGACTTATTGCACTTTGGAAATGTCATGTTTTGACGCCTGTCAGTACCTAGTATGTTTGTTGTACATTGCAGATTGGCACTCAAATCCTTCTAAGTGTTCGATAATAAAACCATTAATAATGTGCTCACGCCCACGTCTGAGCACAACTGTAGAGTTCCATTTTCAAAGCACTAATGGATAGACCATTGTATTTATAAATGTCGTTGCCTTGAATTGCATAAGAGGGTAATAACCTCAAAGAGATTCAAATGTTTTCATGACCTTGTGTTGAAATAGGGTTCTGTAGTGATGTTGAAAATGGTCAATTGGACATTATTGTCGTAATGATGTCTCAATTCTGTTGTTTACCAACTAAATTAGGTAAGTACATAGTTCACCCTGAACTGAGATCTCGCCATAGTCCCAAACAAACACAAAAGAAAAAAAAATCAACTATGGCTGCCATAAAAATTTTTAATCGCAGCGATACCTTGGTCACTGTTTGCCAGTCTTACATGAACTACAAAATCACTGAAACTCTAAAAAAAGGAAGCTCACGTTATACTGGTTACATCTTTAGGATTTTTATTAATCAGCCCATGATTAAAAAGTTTCAAGGGCTCCATATTTAATTTCTTGTGACGTTACATAACCAAGACGCTTCTGACTCATAAAAAATTGTATTCTAATTTGTTTATTTCTAGCTCATTAGGTTATAATTATAATTATAAAATATCAAATCATAAATTACATTATTTAAGGGCCGTATGCTCATTAAGCTCAAGCACTGATTCGGACTCAGATTAGCTGAGTACAGATTCAGATATAAATCGAGACTCATGGTACGATCTTATTTCGAAAGTGCAACAAAATATCTACTCAAGGATTTTCTTTAGAAAAATGACAGATAAAATATAATGCACAGATTTAGTTTCTTGATCGTATCATTTCAAACTAGGCTGACCACATATTTAGTGGGGATTTTGGGAAAAAAAATTCATATCCCTATATATCAGTGGGGATTTCTGAAATATACCAAATATTTGACACCAAAGCAACGTTTCGGAATCAAAATTCAAATTTCGACCCAAAGTAATGCTCTAGCATCTTCAAGCACTGATCCAGACTTATGTAATGAATGAGCATACGGCCCTAAGTCAAACAGAAATGATCAAAATCATCAATAATCAATATGTTTATTTTATTACTAATTTAGCAGACGATGTATTTCGGCGTCATATTTCTACGTACTCGTATTTTTGTATTTTCTAGTTAACTGCATTGCAAATGCATTGTATTAGTATTTTAACCCACTTTCTATCAAACGAAAGTATAACTACGGTCTGCGGTTTTGCTCGAGAAAACAGAATGTAAAGCCTTTCATTTGTTACTATGCAAGATAATTAATATCTGAAGCTTTTATAAAACTAATATACGATAGCCAACACTACTGGCTGCTGTACACATTTAAATGAGCCATGGTAGGATTTGATCAAAATTTGATCAAGCCCAGCAGGGGTATTCCAATCTCAGTTGAACTGTAAAGTTGAACTGCAAAGTTTTAAATCATGGTCAGTTCATACTAACTCATAGTTATTCTGTGACTACATAGTGACATTATGATGTCATTTAATTTGTTTTCGCGCATATTTTGCTGTCAAGTGTCTAAAAAGAATGATCACGTGGTACAAAATTGTACCACGTGACCTGAAGAAATTACACTGGGCAGTGAAATATAATTTGACAGCAAAAGATTGGCATACGGGGGCTGACATGCATGATTAAAGTTCCATTGGGTATGAGGTATTCGATGGGGCCTTGAGATTAGGTAAGTCCAATATGCCGTAAGTCAATACTTACAGCATATTGTACAACTAGCAGTTGCCCGCGACTTCGTACGCGCCTACTGTTTCCGTGTACATTATATTATCTGTGCGTGTACCGAGCGGATACTTCTTTGAGAAACTTGACATTACACCTCATTACACCGAACTCATATCTACTGGAATGTCAAACGCTAGTCGTTAGACCAAAGAGGTAGTACTACGCCCTGTCAAACTGACGTGACATGACATGACAATGAAATCCTCTTGCCAATTGGCGCTGCTAATCCTTTTAGTTCATTTTATCCTGTAGATCCTGTTAACTATTCGGGACAAAAAGTAGCCTATATGTCAATCCAGGTTACGAACTATATATATGCCTAGTTTCATCCAAGTTGGTTCAGTAGTTTTGACGTGATTGAAACACAAACATCCAAACATCTAAACATCTAAACATCCAAACATCTAAGCTTTCGCATTTATAATATTAGTAGGATAGGATTAGGTACAATCATTCAAAACCCATGATTTTTTCACATAAGTATCAAAAATATATAGTTGTTTGTTGTGTAAGCCGATAATGACAAATTCGATTTTATAATATACAATTCTGAGAAAGATATCAAATTCTGATACTGATTTAGGTTTGTTAAAAAAATCTATACATTTTAGTTCAGATAAAAAATATTTTTTTCAAATCGAAAAATTTAACCGAATTTTAAACCTCCTTTTTAAACGACTTCAAAAAAAGAGGAGGTTTTCAATTTGGTTGTATGTTCATCAAAATTAGGTTTAGTAATTTGGCTTCTAGAAAAAATATACCATCCACGAAATTGAGTATTCTGCTTTTCTGTGACTTTTTAGTGGTGTTTACGGTTACTAGAACATTCCCAATTAACTGCCATCATCATCATCATCATCATCATGTTCTGGTTATAAAGCCGGTAGGTAGTCGAATTGAAGTCGGCTTTTCTAGTCCAGAAAGTTTTGAAGTCAGTTAAAAAGAAATTAGAAAGTTCCTAGTTTTCAGTCATAAAACATTTTTGAAAGTCTCATCATCATTTACTAATAATGCTGACTGTACTTGAAGTAAAATCTCGTACGATTTCTTATCTGTGAGATAAAAATGAAATAGATTAAACAGACAGGCGGAAAGGCTATCTGCCTTACCTTAGAGTCATAAAACTAATAAGCGATATCATAGAAGTGAAACTCCCATTACGAAAATGAAGGAATTCACAGTAACAGACGCAGGATTTAATTTTGTTACTGGATTGTTTTATAAGTATTTTTGCTTATTATTTAGTTTGTTAATTGATGAATTGGTGATTTTATTATTTAATGTGTTTTCTAGTTTTTAAAAGAAAATCTACCGTTTTGCGTTCAAAACGAATGACAGCCAACTTGACGTATGACTCGACGTGACTAAATACTATTTCAAATTATTCACCTGACACTGGCAAAATTGTCTGCCGAATTGACGGACAGAGGCCGAAATGGAGAAGACTCGCTGGCGAGTAGAATTTCTATGGAGTTTCGCATCTATACAAGCGATTACTAACTATTGTAACGGCCGTTCACTTCGGAAGCGGTGACGGGTGACCTACCTACCACCGGAAACGAATGTTTGCATTATTATAATAATTACAATAATTATTTTTATAATAATAAAAAGTTTGTTTGAGCGGAGTGTGGCGACTCTGGTGTCAATTTAAATTTTGTGTTCTATAGCCTTCGTAACTTGCTTAGTCAATCTTCACCGATTATCTAAGTTAAGCGATGTTCTGCGCGGTCACTGTTTGGATGGGTGACCGCTAGTGGCATTTACATCTGAGTGTTTCCGTGCTTCGAAGGACACAACTGCCGGTCCCGGCTCTAGCAGTCGGAGGCCTCAAGGCGGCCAAAAATTCACAATAAAGTGCTTTTCATTCATACCTAAATATTTGTGCGTGGAAAACATAGATGTTATTTCTATGTCTGGGTGTTACTATGTATTATAAGTACGTATGTATTTAGAAAAAAAAAGCATTCTTGGTCCTTTTTGATGTTATTCTTGGTGACACTATGTTATTTAGCAAAAAATAATCCTTATGATGAAGTCTTTCGATCGGTATGATAAAGCAACCGGGTGATTATATTTCTCGTGTAACGGGTTCGATTTCTGGCTCAACCATGTAATTATTTAAATATCTATGCAGTTTAAATTGTTTTTAAATTCAATTCTTAATTCTCTATTGCACACAACAAAGGACATAAACAAAAGACAGAAATAGATGACATGTACAAAGGCGAGCTAACAAGAGTTTTCTTCCAGCAAACCTTTGAGGCTAAAGAGAGGTGATTCAAATAATGGCTTCTTTCAGTAAAATGTTCCATCTACAATATTCAAGGTAATTTCCCTCCATGTGGCATATCCGTGGGACGCCCTGTATATTACAAGCTTTGCTTAGTTTGGGACTAGAGGGCGTTGTGTGTAAAGTCCATGAATATTTATTTATTTACACTTCACATCTCTCCCGAAGATGATTGCAGTTACATTGCAGCAGTAATTGCAATCATCTTCGGTCGAGACGCTCGTACAATTAGACATCCAAACATCACAAGGTAAGTTCGTTTGATTCTTAATTATTAACACGTGTACCACACGCCACGTGTGGGTCTCGGATGATAAGTAGGTAAACTGCCAATGTTACTTGATGATGTAAACAGCGAAGAAATGCGCTGGCTTTGTTGGTGATTCTTTACTACGCAGTAGGACTTGCCACGTGCTCTGCCCACCGATTGTCTATCTTTTTAATCCATAACAAGTAATTAAATTATAATTAAAAAAACCCCCGAATCTTGGAACGATTTTCATCAAACAGCTAAGAACACATAGGTACGACTAATTAACCTTTCAAACAAAAAAAAACAAAATCAAAATTGGTTCATCCGTTCAGGAGCTACGTTGCCTTAGACAGACACACACCCACACAGACAGGTCAAACCTATAACACTCCGTCGTTTTTGCGTCGGTGGTTAAAAATTAATAAAATGTCTATCAAAATGATGTCTAAATGATACTTCAGCGTATTTATTTTTATTTTATTTAAAATATGACTCCCAACACGGGTTTGCACTTTAGTATCAAGTGAGCTAGTCGAGGGTCATAATAATAGTGCTCCCATACTTATAGGGCGTCACAGCATGCGATGAGGAACAAACAACAACTTAACATTAATTAATGACAAAGAAATCACATCACAGTGCTAATAAAAGTTAAAAATTAAAAATTGTGTTGGCTTGGCTTATTCCAGAAATCACCTGGGTGTTGCCCCTGCGAAGGGGATTTCTCGACTTTTGGTTCAGAAATCCCCTTAGCGAGCCCTACGACTGCCGGGAGGGGATCTTTGGACAAAAAGTCCAGAAATTCTTTTAGTGGCCAATACCCGAGTTTATAGACCGCCTTGAGACTGCTAGTGCCGGGACCGACTGTTGAACGTGCCCTTCGAAGTACGGAAGCGCTCAGATGTAAATGCCACTAGCGGTCACCCATCCAAAAAGTCACCGCGCAGAACGTCGCTTAACTTAGATAATCGGTGAAGATTGACCAAGCAAGCCTGGCCACGAGCGCTTTTTGATATAGTACCTAATTTGTCAGATTCTAATGATAAGATAGATAGATTGATCTTATTTAAGAATTATGCGCATGATTAAATTTGTGAACCAAAAAAAAAAATACACAATCAGGAGAACTGATGTCTACTTATCCTGGAAAAAATGGAGTGGCATATGTCCAGCTGTGGACTTCTACAAGCTGATACGATAATGATAATGATATATTGATGTAAAAATCAAGGTTGAAACTTGAAACTTAGGGCGGCTTGCACCAGAATCGCTAAACGCGTTTAACGAGTTGTCAAGTCATATAAATACGTCAGATTTAAATCTATTTAGCTGTTAAACACGTTTAGTGATTCTGGTGCAAGCCGCCCTTAATGTGATAAAAAATGCAACCTTGAAATTCACTACTATACCACAGATCATAATAATACTTACTATACCTACTTACAAAGTTAATATCTGATTAAACAGTGAAATTGTGGAATTTACAATTATTTTTTTATTTTATTTTATTTTTATTACAAGTTTTGCTTAGTTTGGGACTAGAGGGCGTTGTGTGTAAAGTCCATGAATATTTATTATTATTTATTTATTAGTTTCAGTTCAATTACGTAGTAATGTGAACCAGTTTAAAAGTTTTAAATCATCCAAAAAAAAATTATTTGAAAATAGTTTGGTTACAAATAATCGCTAGATTGGGTTAAAAGAAGAATAAATTTATGTTTGGTTGAAAAGGTATAAATACTTAGGTATTGAGAAGGAGAATCACTCATCTCAGAATATAAAATATAATAAATTAATAAGTAGGTAAGTTAAGTAGGTAATACATATTTATTTATTCAAAACAATAACTATATACAAATACTTTAATAGTTAATAGTTAAGTAGGATTATTCCCTTCTGTCAACCAAATCGGTCACCTAAAAATTTCCAATCTGTCACTCTTTTTACAGCAGGGTGACAGATGTATTGGATTGACGTGACTGAAGCATTTATAAGTAGGTTATCGAAAACTGTCAAAAAATCTAAGTTTGAAACAACGACTCATAATTAATAACATTGTTTTGTCAGAAAACGGCCCTAAGTTCCGAAATGTACCTTAAACGAATGTAGATAGAGGTAGGTACAGTACGCACAACGGATCTTAATTCCTCTGAAGTAAGGTGCAACAAACGATTGCGCATGTACAAGTAGGTACGGAAAAATTAGCTTACCTTCAATTCGATCCAAAAATATATTCTGCGCAGATACTTAGAGGGACAAATGATCCTTTGAATACTATAGGTTAAAAAAATAAGGGCAAGGACTTACCAGAAACAGCCACGCGACGAAACAATCTCAGCGCGAACAAAACTATTATTTTATAGCGAAATACAGAAAATATTGTATTTTTAAAAAAACATTTAACATCATTTCAACTGACCGCCACGTGCTTAGAACATGAATCGAACACAAATTCAAAAGTCCCAAAAACGTTTTTATATCAATCAATCGAGTCCCGTAGAGATGGGGTGAAATATACAAGAAGGAGAAGAAATATCGATAAAAAACTAAGTACACGTCTATACTTGAACGCGGAACACGAATGAGTGAAGCGTAGGTAGTGTACCGACAATGACATTAATAGTATGAAAATGCTTAGGTTTTTCTATCGTAAGGTTGCATAGGTTTATTTACACGATTTAGCATTTTCGGAAATACGATGGGAAATATTGCGTTCGACTTAACATTTTACATATTGCGTCGCTGCTATTGAGGTCATTGACCTAGAATAATATTTTGTAGTAATACTAATGATTAATATGTTTGCTTTAATTATAATCACGCCATTATTTGCTGTAGTTGTTTACTATAGTGCATTCTCTATCAACAAAGTGTTTATCTGTGCTAAAAAAAAGGTGTGATCCTTTTTTTTAGTAAGCCAGTATGAGAAAAACTATAGCGATAAGTAAGAGATTGGGATAGGTAGGTTTACTAAGTACTTGTACCTACTCAGTGGTATCTTGACTTACCCAGTTGCTCAAGAGTCAAGACTCTTACCGGTCCAAAAGGGGGGAAAATCAAATATTTTTTTTAAGCTAAAAAATGCAAAAAATATAACTAGTAAGCAAGTAGTAGTAGTAAGTAAGTTTATTTAGTCAAAATAAATAAAATAATAATAAATATTCAGGGACATTTCACACAACACCCTCTAGTCCCAAACTAAGCAATGCTTGTAATATGGGAACTAGATGGCTGATAGAATACTTAAATACTTTTTTTTTGTAAATACATACTTATAATACATTGTAACACCCAGACATAGAACAAACAAAAATGTTTTTTTTGTGTAAAAAATGTATATGGTTTTTTTATTAAAAAAGGCAAAGAACGTTTTAAAAGTCGTAAAACAGAAGTAAATCAATATAGCTCATGCTTTCTTTGAGTTGTCAGATTTTTTTTGGAAAATAATGTGTTTTAATTATTTGGTAGCAAAACCGAAGGGATTAACAAGTTACCAGTTTACGATGCAGCGATTTTATTGGTTTTTCTTATCTTCCTCGATTCAGTTCATATAAAACCGCACGGAACCGGATTTATTTGCCTATTACCTAACCTATTATAATATTACTAGTAGTTACCCGCGACTTCGTACGCGTCTACAGTTTCCGTGTACGTTATATTATCTGTGCGTGTACCGAGCGGATACTTTGAGAAACTTGACATTACCTACACCTCATTACACCGAACTCGTACCTACTGGAATGTCAAATGCTAGTTGTTAGACCAAAGAGGTAGGTACTACGCCCTGTCAAACTGACGTGACATGACATGACAATGAAATCCTCTTGCCAATTGGCGCTGCTAATCCTTTTCGTTCATTTTATCCTGTAGATCCTGTTAATTATTCGAGATAAAAAGTAGCCTATGTGTCAATCCAGGTTACGAACTATATATATGCCAAGTTTCATCCAAGTTAGTTCAGTGGTTTTGACGTGATTGAAACACAAACATCCAAACATCTAAACTTTCGCATTTATAATATTAGTAGGATAGGATAGGATAGGATGGTCCCTGTAGGTTTTTTATGTATATTTTAAAAAATTCACATCTACCTACGAAGATTAATACATTGTTTTATTAACTCGACAATTCTCTACACTACGTTTGAACAATTCAAACTCTTGAAGGTTATTTTACCTTATCAAGATAAGTAGGTACCTATAATGAAACGCCTATGAACGTATAAACACTACTTTAGGTAGATAAGTAGCTACCATTGTATAAATTGTATAATTAAATTATTATCAGGATAACATACGGATACTGGTAATCAATCATTACACTGACATACAATATACGATTTGTAGATACTTAGATCAATGTTTCATGTGTATTTTTAACCGACTTCAAAAAAGGAGAAGGTTCTCAATTCGGTTGTATGTTTTTTTTTAATGTTTGTTACCTAAGAACTCCATCATTTATGAACCGATTTCAAAAATTATATTTTTATCTGAAAGGATATACTTTCAAATTGGTCCCATTTAATTTTCATCAATATCAATTCAGTTGTTTGGGTTATAAATAGAAATAACTGAAAAATATGCCAAGTTGCGGCGTAGCGCCTACCATTTTACTGTTAGCAACTATGCAATATGCCAAGTTGCTGCGTAGCGCCTACCACTTTACTGCTAGCAACGATAGACCCTTTGTGGTGCACACCTAAATTTTTACATTTTTCTAAATTTGTCAATAAACCCAGTTTGTAAATTCAAACCGCATTTAATTGGAGAAAAGCAAAAACCCACCAGTTGTTCCTCTAAAGAATCAACACCAACCACGTGCACGAAATTGTGTATTTTGCTTTCCTGTGACTTTTATGTGGTGTTTATAGTCACTAGAACATTCCCAATGAACTGTCATCATCATCATCATCATCTGATGATGAAGCTGGTAGTCAAGTTGAAGTCGGTTTTTCCAGTTTTTTAACTTATAAATTATCGTTATGTTAATTATAAACATTGTAAATAAGCTTCGATCAACTACAATGCAAGTTAAAGTGTCGTAAATAAGTATTAGTCGTAATTTTCTTTGCGAATAAAGGTGTAACATAATGTCCCTTTAAGTCCAAAAGAGGGGGTATTCTACACGTCGTCATGGCGAACAACATTTGTTCTACGACTGTAAATATTTGCAAGTTTTTCTTTCATGAAAAGCGTCATAGTGTTGTCCCGGAAATCCCGGTTGTTGTCCCGGTTGTGGGAAATCCCGTTCTAGCTACAAAAGTAACGTCATAAAAATGCTTTAAAAATGGATGACTTTCCGTGTTTCTGCACTATAGCCCAGTCGTTTTTTTTTAAACAAGACTGAAAAGGAGAAAATGTTGCCTCTAATGGTAGGTACTATCGGCAAAACTTCCGCATTACCACTTTTGAAACTGTTTCGCTTGCAAGCAGTTAGCTACCTGACCCCGCCTTTTTCTTTTGTCTTCTTGACCAACCAGAGACCTAAACATCTATTTATTTTTATGACGGCCCATTGTTTTTATAACTTTTACACCTGAAATAATTTGCTTCTATTGGTATTCAAAAATTAACGGCTAGTCGGTTCACAGGAAACGCACCCTTAAGGTGGTAAGGTAGAACTTTTGCTGATAGTACCTACCTAAATAGCACCACATCAAGTTTCATGCTTGGTAAACAGTTCATGTTGTCTAAATCCATGTCAACTCAACTTCTCATTTATTTATCAACCGCTTTACTCACATGATGTTATTCGATTACCTTGGCAACTGCGAAGTAGTAACAAATAATTTGCAAAATGCAAAAAAACTATGTAAAAAGAGGTTAGTTTTTTGTGCAATATTATTTGAATCGTTTTTTGAATGAAACAACTTGTCAAATTTGACAGTTGGTGAATCGATGTGGTTTTTTCCTGTAATTTGCTGACGTCATTTATCAATAGACCATGGAGATTTTTTTGTCAGTTGTGTGCCAGTAGCATAAACACAAAAACCTAGCAAGTTAAAAAAAACATATAAAAAGTAATCTTAGTAAATGATAAGTTATTTTTATAGAAAATGAAAAAGTTATCGATATAGTCCCATCACTAGTTTTACAAACTGCACTATTACCAGTACCATTTGCAGAGCGTTAAAATCATAAAGTTTTTCAGGAAAATCGATTGATTTCAGAGGTATGCAGAAAATTTTTTCTCAATTGTACCGCCTTTTTACGGCACGTTACATTCTGCCGTAGCGGTAACGTGACGTGCCGTGACGTTCGACGACAAAAATAAAATAGCCACTCTCCTTACAAGCCACGGTGATTACTTTGGGGGGCGATTCCAATCTCAGTTGAACTGCAAAGTTTTAAATCATGGTCGGTTCATACAAACTCATAGTTATTATGTGACTAAATTGTGACATTATGTCATTTGATTTGTTTTCGCGCATATTTTGCTGTCAAGTGTCTAAAAAGAATGATCACGTGGTACAAAATTGTACCACGTGACCTGAAGAAATTACACTTGACAGCAAAAGATTGGAATACGGGGGCTGTGCTCACTTCCCAATATTTTTAAATAACTAGGCACCTTTGTAACTGTCAAACCAACACACAGTATCTCTACAAATGCACCACAAGACTAAAGTAGTCACACACAACGCTTTGTCCCTCAGTTTTTTTTTTTTTAATCTGCGCAGAACCCATTTTTGGTCGAATTGGAAATAAGCTAATTTTCCGCACAACAGTACATGCGCAATCGTTTGTTGCACCTAACTTCAGAGGGATAAAAATCCGCTGTGCGTACTGTACACGAGCAAAACTGTGTGTAGCCAATAGCCTATTAGCACTATTAGTAACATTAACTTCCTAACAAAACATACAAACAATATAACATTGAACAAATACACGGTTTTGGAAAACGGTTTTTAGGTACCTATCAATTACCACGTTACTTATTGGTAAATATAAATCCGTATAAGCAAAATTATTAATTCTTCTTTCTTAATAAGTAGGTACGTAAGCTACAAAACTCTTTTGTATTTTACAAACAATTTGAAGAAGTCTAACAAGCATTTGAAAATCATTGAATTTACAAAGTAAAACGTTGCTCCCGTCGAGAACAACCTCCCCTAAGTATAACAAACTAGTTTAGAGACATACAATATCCCATCCCACTAATATTACAAACTAGCCGTTACCCGCGACTTCGTACGCGAGTACCGTTTCCGTGTACATTATATTATATCTATGTATTATATTATCTGTGCGTGTAACGTGCGGATACTTTGAGAAACTTGACATTACGCCGAACCCGTACTCGAATGTCAAACGTTAGTCGTTAGACCAAAGAGGTAGTACTACGCCCTATCCCGAATAATTAACAGGATCTACAGGATAAAATAAACGAAAAGGATTAGCAGCGCCAATTGGCAAGAGGATGATGTCATGTAACGTCAGTTTGACAGGGCGTAGTACTACCTCTTTGGTCTAACGACTAGCGTTTGACATTCGAGTACGGATTCGGTGTAATGTCAAGTTTCTCAAAGTATCCGCTCGGTACACGCACAGATAATAATAATACACAGATAATATAAAGTACCATCAGCAAAAGTTCTACCTTACCACCTTAAGGGTGCATTTCCTGTAAACCGACTAGCTGTTAATTTTTGAATACCAATAGAAACATATTATTTCGGGTGTAAAAGTTATGAAAACAATGGGCAGTCATAAAAATGAATACATGTTTAGGTCTCTGGTTGGTCAAAATAAGAAGACAAAAGAAAAAGGCGGAGGTCAGGTAGCTAACTGCTCGCAAGCGAAACAGTTTTAAAAGTGGTAGGGCGGAAATTTTGCTGATAGTAAGTACTTACACGGAAACTGTACTCGCGTACGAAGTCGCGGGTAACTACTAGTTGCTTATAACTTATTTACCAATTAATATTTTGTTACTTGTTACCACCCACCAGTCCATTAGTTGTTATCAATATTGTCACAGCGCGCGCTACGGCCCAATTGTCACTCAGCTTGATACCACTTAATAACATGATCTGGGAAGTAAACCGATTAATCTATATCAGATGATTAATTTGGAATAAGTGATAAATAAATATTCTTGGACATTTCACACAACCCCCTCTAGTCTCTAATTAAGCAAAGCTTGTACTATGAGAACAACATTACTGATAGAAAACTTAAATACATTTTTTTTGTTAATACGTACCTAACTTAAACTTAGCAACATCCAGACATAAAGCAAACATCTATGTTTGCCACACACAAATGTTTATTCTCAGTGGGGATCGAACCCACGATCCACAGCACGGAAGGCAGAGCTATACCGACTGAGCTGTGACGCTTATGAGAACCGACGAAATTATAAAGATCAAGGAAAGTCGAGTTCCTGATGAGTAAGGCTCTTTGTAAAAGAGCTCGCCTTCTTCATCGTTCCTGCGATCTTTACAACGTCGTCGGTCCATTGGGTGGTCCCACATTTCATAGCCGCTTCGTCTTCTTGTGTGTGCTGTCAAGAACTACAAAAAAAGGCGGTGAAGCTTTGTTAACCTTTTTCTGTGGTTAGTAACTGCAGTCATCAATTTAGTCTAAAAGTCTTTCTAGCTCATAGGAAGCTAAAACGGATTGCAACAAAGTTACATACGCAACGAAACACGCTACGCTTATCGCTAAGCGTATGCTACAAAACACTGCTTTGTTTTATTCCTCATAACCAATTATTAATATTTTCTTAGAAATCTGACTCATTCAAGTCTCCGAAGAATGTGGGAACTAAAAATTATAGGAAGTTTTTTAATTTTGTACGGAAGAAAATTCCACTGCTGTTTCCTTATGATTTTAA
The DNA here is from genome assembly GCA_947859175.1 of Gandaritis pyraliata. NCBI lineage: Eukaryota > Metazoa > Arthropoda > Insecta > Lepidoptera > Geometridae > Gandaritis > Gandaritis pyraliata. The sequence continues at coordinate 689,534 of OX401877.1, read as the reverse complement.
ATGATTCTTGTGATTTTGTTGAATAAAACATTTTTAACTTTTTTTTTCTATGAAACAATGAGTATTACATGTTGTGACATATAATCCTACTATGGCTGTGTGAATGTACTAGATGTAGACGGATCTGGATGTATGGATGTTTGTTACTCTTTCACGCAAAAACTACTGCACGGGTATGCCAATCAAAGTTGAACTGCAAAGTTGAATTGCAAAGTTTTAAATCATGGTCAGTTCATACTAACTCATAGTTATTCTGTGACTAAATAGTGACATTATGACGTCATTTGATGTGTTTTCGCGCATATTTTGCTGTCAAGTGTCTAAAAAGAATGATCACGTGGTACAAAATTGTACCACGTGACCTGAAGAAATTACACTGGGCAGTGAAATATAACTTGACAGCAAAAGATTGGCATACCCCTGCTGGTCCGATTTGGATGAAACTTTGAATACATTTACTTATATAGATGTGTCTTATAGATGGAAAAATAAAATGAAAAGTTGATTTTAAATCGCGAATAATTTTTGAAAGTTTGTGATTTCGTTTATTCAGGACAATGTACTTCAGAAAACCCAGATACTAAAATATCTCAACAGTCCTAAGTCAATAACCTAAGTTTGGATAAATAAACTTAATACCTAGAAAACTAGGGCTAACGACCTCTTAAAGGCTCAAATCTAGAATCCCTTTACAAACCCTAATAGCCTATATTCCTAGAATATATTTCTAAATCCTTTTGATGCTACCCTTTTATTTTAAGTTCATTGAATTTATTTATTTTACATACAAATGTTTTCGATTTTTTAAAATCAAATTATAATAATAAATAATAAATAAATATTCATGGACTTTACACACAACGCCCTCTAGTCTCAAATTAAGCAAAGCTTGTGATATGGGAACTAGATGGCTGATAGAATACTTATATACTTTTTTTTTTTGTAAATACATACTTACTATACATAGTAACACCCAGACATAGAACAAACATCTATGTTTTCCACGCACAAATGTTTGTTCTCTGTGGGGATCGAACCCACGACCCACAGCACGGAAGGCAGAGCCATTACCAACTGAGCAGTGACGCCTGTCAAAAAGATTATCTAATGGAACTTTCAGATGGTCCGGTCCACCTTACCATACCTTTCAAACTGGAACACAGTAGGTAATGCGAGCATCACTGTGCCAAGCACGAAATAGGTGCACCTATTTCGTGCTTGGCACAGTGATGGTAGTACTTCCCCGAACGAGCTCTTTTACAAAAGAGCCGTACTAAATAAAAGCACAGAATAAATCCTACTAATATTATAAATGCGAAAGTTTAGATGTTTAGATGTTTGTGTTTCAATCACGTCGAAAATACTGAACCAACTTGGCATATATATAGTTCGTAACCTGGATTGACATATAGGCTACTTTTTATCCCGAATAATTAACAGGATCTACAGGATAAAATGAACGAAAAGGATTAGCAGCGCCAATTGGCAAGAGGATTTCATTGTCATGTCATGTCACGTCAGTTTGACAGGGCGTAGTACTACCTCTTTGGTCTAACGACTAGCGTTTGACATTCTAGTAATTTATAAAACTAGAAAAACCGACTTCGATTCGACTACCAGCTTCATCATCTTATGATGACGGCAGTGGGAATATTCTAGTGACCATAAACACCACTAAAAAGTCACAGGAAAGCAAAATACGCAATTTCGTGCACGTGGATGGCATATTTTTATAAGCCAAACTACTAAACCGATTTTGATGAAAATTGAATGTGACTAACCTGGAAGTACATCCTTTCAGATAAAAAAAGAAATGAATGACGGAGTTCTGAGGTACCTAACACACATTAAAGAAATGAATTGAGAACCTGCTCCTTTTTTGAAGTCGGTTAATAAAGGATATTTTACGGTAAGTACATATAATAGCTTGCGTGGTTGTTTTCAAATTTTTCGCAATACAGACTTGCGTTTGGGTGTCCAATTCGTGCAGAAGACTTCGTGGTGACTTTAGTATTAACATTTCTCAGTTTGTAGACACCCTTTCTATTTGACTTTTAAATAATAATTATTCTCAAGGAAAGATCGTGTAACGATTACGTAAAGGTGCGCAGGCGCGTACGGGAGCCGGGTCACGTAGCCTGGAATATCTTTGGTGGTAAATGAATTTAAATAATTTTCGGAATATATTTTTTTTAGAATATGTCATAACAGCGAGCTTGGAGCGGAATGACGAGATATGGGTTTTCTTGTGAGGAGTACAGCAGGGGTATGCCAATCAAAGTTGAACTGCAAAGTTTTAAATCATGGTCAGTTCATACTAACTCATAGTTATTCTGTGACTAAATAGTGACATTATGACGTCATTTGATGTGTTTTCGCGCATATTTTGCTGTCAAGTGTCTAAAAAGAATGATCACGTGGTACAATTTTGTACCACGTGATCTGAAGAAATTACACTGGGCACTGAAATATAACTTGACAGCAAAAGATTGGCATACGGAGGCTGAGCGCAACGTTTTTAAGTATCTGCCAAAACTGTTTTTACCTGCCGCTGCTAGGTTCTGGCCTCACGGAAGACCAGCGTAATAGTAGTCACAACTATAGCACATGCTTAGTGGCGACCGTTTTTGTACTCACTAGTCAATTTAATATTAAGCCAACTTATATTGTAATTATTTAGTGATACGAAATAAACTTTTTCTCTCTTTCTTTCTTTCTAAGGGCGGCTTGCACCAGAATCGCTAAACGCGTTTAACTCTTAAATAGTATTTAGCGAGTTGTCAAGTCATACAAATACGTCAGATTTAAATCGATTTAGTGATTCTGGTGCAAGACGCCCTAAGTAATTACAAGTTAAATAAACAACCAAACGTAAAAATAAATGACGTAACTGAAAAAATACGGCTTATTCCTGACAGATAACCAAAACTAGATAACTGGTTATACTTCATTTTTTGACAAAACTAAAATCCTACAAAAACAATACTGTCGATTCTGTTGTTGTTTTTGCATATTTCTAAACTAATTTAATTTGACAGCACTAAAAATGTTGCCGTCCCTTTCTCATAAACTGAAACGACAAAGACAGCTATAATTTTAGTGCTGTCAAATTAAATTAGTTTAGAAAAATGCAACAACAGAATCGATACCAGTGTGTTGTTCCTGCCTGAGATAAATAGCAAAATGTGTGCAAGCAAAAAATTTATTTAAAAAAATATTATCTATAAAATTTTCACCGATTGTGTTTTTAAAACACGTAATCCAAGATCATTCGAAGTATCATATACTACAAATTGAGATTTTCCAAATACAAAATAGAGCACGTTTTTAACTTACCAAGTGTACGTGATTTTAATAATTTATAAGTTTAAAAAAACTGGGAAAACCGACTTCAATGCTATCGATTCTGTTGTCGCATTTTTCTAAACTAACCTAATTTGACAGCATTAAAAATGTTGCCGTCTCTTTCTTATAAACTGAAACGACAAAGACAGCTATAATTTTAGCGCTGTCAAATTAGGTTAGTTTAGAAAAATGCAACAACAGAATCGATAGCATTGTCTACCTTCCGGTTTCATCATCAGACGATGATGGCAGTTCATTGCGATTATTCCAGTGAACGTAAACATCACTGAAAAGTCACAGGATATCTATGCTATTTTATTTAGTTAGCTTATCGGATGATGTATTTATATTTATATTTCATTCTTACTGACTGAATAACACGTGGTGGAATAAGCTTCTAAAATTCTAGAGCTTTTATCGCGTGTAACTGGCACTTAGAATCACCTAGTACTATAAGACGATTCTTGATTCTTGTGATTTTATTGAATACTTACCCAAAATTTTGGACACTTTTGACTTTGCCATATTTAGGAACTGCAGACTTACCGTGGTCCAACTCTACCTTACTACAATCTCTGTACAATGTATTGAATCGACAATCACAACATAGTAATCAGATAGTGACGACGTGCTGTCAAAATTGTACCTTATCAGAACCGAATAAGAACCGTTTTATATTTAAAAGATTGATATGACAACATGTCAATTTTTTTCTAAGAAGTTTAAGTTTGTAGAATTTGCTAGCGCCTATGCTGAGTCAGAAATTCTTTACGTTAACTAGCTTCCGCCCTCGGGTTAGAGCGTTTTCACATTTCTCGGGTTCAGCATTTGCTTTGCGCCTGTAGGTACTCATAAACGAGTAATGACAAAATTTTTTGCATCGTCACACACCGGATTTCAGAACTGAAAGTGTCACAACGGAACAAATGTTATACAACATAAGGACGACGACGACGACGTTATGGTAAGGATTAAATTTTTTGCATTGTCGCACACCGAATTTCACATAAAGTGTCACAACGGAACAAATTTAGTACAACATTTGTTCCGTTGTAACACTTTCAGTTGTGAAATCCGGTGTGCGACGGTGCAAAAACCTGGTCCGTAAGTAAGTACCCAAGTACAAGACTATAGTCACACTATATGTATACTATACGTAGTCAATACTATAGTCACAGTATGTTTTATGTAGGACTAAATTAATTTTTAAAAGATCTAAGTACCTATATCTTTTATAAAATTACCTACTTATCTCTCTATTTTCATAAAAAACTGGCTCTCTATTTTCTCCAACATAAATATATAATACCTACCCACTTATCAAGAATCTTGAGTAGTATAAGTAGGTAAGTACTTATTTATTTTTAAAAACTTCGAGTTTATTTTATTCGTCAAAGCCAAAGTATACCTATTTATTTTAGAATCACGTGAAAATAAAATCATTTCAAATATTTTTTTCCCAAATCAGTGTAGGTATATGTTACCTGCAATCTGTATAATAATCAACAAACGAAATAAAACCGAAGACCTTTTTTTATCGTACCTACTTCGGTTTTCAAATATGTGTTCCTTTTAAAAGTCGAATTCAATATAATTTATTATCTTCAAAAACAGAGGAAAAGCCGGCACGTGTTGAAAAAAAACCAGACAAAGTAAACAGGAGGAAAATGAAATTCCCATCTAGAAAAGTCGACTATATAAGGGGTGGTTTCACCAGGACAACTTATTCCAAGCCTACACGCCAAACCAGACACATCTGCAAGACTAGTGAAAACCCGTGGATTTACGTAAGGTATGAGTTTCTTTTATTATTTTCACGTAAACGTTATTTTTACGTTATTTTGCGAAGTAAATAACATATCCCGTACTATTAAAATATAAGTAGGTAGGTACGTAACTTTGAAATAATTAAGGAGATTATTAAATTATGTTATTTGTTTTATTATTTAAAACTAAAATTAATTTATGCATTTTTCAGTCTTGGTTTTGTGCATTTTAATATCTAAATCATTTATATTATTTTTATATTTGATTTAATATTTATTATGTGTTTTTATTATTTTATTTTGTTAATATTTTTTGTTTGAAATAAATATTTATAATATCTAACTATTGATAGGTACGTACTTAACCGTATTTAGAAGTATTTCTACTAAGTTTATTTAGAGAATTATCCCCCACTTGAACAAACTCTCTGAAACTTTATAAAGCGAATTTCATTAATGCATTATTTGTAATCCTAAATGTATTTAATTCGAAATAAAAATCCAGTAAATCTTAGCTAATTAAATGCATAGAAAAAGGTGATACCTATTAGTGTAAGTTACATCGAAATCAATGTAACTACTGGACAAATTAATTCGAATCAGTTCTACCAATAGACCAAGCAATGTAACTGGTCGGAACAGAATTTTCCCATTAGTTACATTTTATGAAAATCTCAAAATGTAACCACTCATCATTTATTCTGAAGACCGACAAGGAGTGGAACTCTTTACCGGGGTCTGTATTTCCGAACACTTACAATTTGAATATTTTCAAGAGAGTGAATAGTTTTCTTCTAAGCAAATGTGCTACATCGTCGACCGCATCGTCACTTACCATTGAGATTGCGATCAAACGTTTGTCTATAATGTATAAAAAAAGTTGGGAAAGAAATCCCATTAGTTACATCGGGATTTTTTTATTGCAATAGACACTACCTTTTCTCCGCACTACACAAAGGTTGGTTGGAAGAAAATGCTAAATAGCATTAAGCTCGCCTCTGTACTATTTTTATGTGCAATAAAGAATTTTCTAATCTAATATTCAGGGACATTTCACACAACACCCTCTAGTCCCAAACTAAGCAATGCTTGTAATATGGGAACCAGATGGCTGATAGAATACTTATGTACTTTTTTTTTGTAAATACATACTTATAATACATAGTAACACCCAGACATAGAACAAACATCTATGTTTTCCACGCACAAATGTTTGTTCTTGGTGGGGATCGAACCCACGACCCACAGCACGGAAGGCAGAGCTATTACCGACTGAGCTGTGACGCCTGTCAAAAATAGAAGTAACTATTTATCTAATGGGAATTGACCGGCGTAGTACCTACTACTGATGCAATAGGTTAGTCATCCTACCTACTTTATTTGATAGGGACCCAACCCATGCCTAAGATCATGCCAGTGTTGTAAATATTGTTCTGTGAGTAACTAGTGTCGGAATTATCTACTAAAAAGTATGTATTTTTATCGATTTTTTTGACTAACTAAACTGTTGACCAAGTTATCGAAATCCAAAATTTTTCAAAAATGATTTTTCTTAAAATTTTTTTTGTTTTTTGATTTTTTTTTATAAACTTTTGAAAAAAACTGACTGAAACTTGTTTACATAGGTGCAGTCAGCGATATTTTATTAACAATCTAAAATTTCCCAAAAACTATAAATGAACGAATGAATGTCAAACTCTTTATTTGTACACCATACAAATAAATAGAAAGAAAAAAAATTACAGAAAAAATGAAAAATTATAAATGTACGATGGCGGGTACTTTAAATATAACCACAATAAACTATTTAAAAAAATCGAACAATGTTTTACGAGCTTTTATAATTTATTTATAATTTAAAATTTCATGTTGATAAAAATATGAAAATAAATGTTCACTGACATTTCGCACGCCTTCTAGTCCCAAACTAAGCAATGCTTGTATGGAAGCTAAATGACATTTTAAGTACCTACTATAATAAATTCAAATTGCTTATCTTATACCCAATACTGGTTAATTTATATAATTAGGTACTTAAGCACGTAAAATTATAAAAGTGAAAGCTGAGATGAGTATTTTTTTTTATTTTAAAATCTATTACTTAAATAAGTTGCAAAATGGCAGCCTAGTCTTTTACATCTTGACAAAGTTCTAAAATCCTATTGATATTTTACTAGATTTTAGTAAGAGAATTGACCTCCGTTTGTGACTCAATTACGCTATAACCGCTGGTATGATTTGGTTAAAACTTGTAATAGCTATTTCTTATGTAAGCCAGGTTGAAACTAGTATATAGGTACCTACAAAACTGGAATTTACAATGACTTACTTGAATTTTCCTGAAGGAATTTCAAAAACTATTATAATTCCGTTCTCAAAGCAATAATTCTTATTCTGCCGTCTTATGGCTAAAATGCCATTAAGTGCAAAATCTACTTTTTGAGTATTGAGGGAAAAAATGATTTTATTTTTTAAACTTATGCTACTTGAAGACTACAAATCTTTCAACACAATTTGAAATGTCGAAAAATAGCGCTAACTAAGCGCTTTTCATTAATCAAGCTTTCATTTCGAAACAATGATAACGGTAATATATAATGATAATTCCGACAATGATAAATTAATAATAATGATAATAATTCCGGTAACGGCATTTTCTTTTATCATATTACGAAATCTATTAAAGCAATTTTAATTCTGATAAAATTGGTCGATAGAGCTTTTTTCTGAATACGATGTCATAAAAAAGTCGAAATTGAGCAAGTGTTGGATAACGACATTTTAGCTATAGGACGGCAGTATTACAAGCTCTACTTTATTTTTCAGACTGAACTTTATACTTTTACCGCCATCTACCGTCGAGTAGCAGAATGATAACCATAGTGTCACTACTCGCCACCGCGGCGCTAGTGTCGCAACAATGCGGGTTCGAGGCAAACGCATTGATCGACAACTCAAAACATACAATGGACAACAATTTACAAGCTAATGGTAAGATTCGCTTATAATTTGAAAACCCCTTGAAAGTATCTGTCACATCAAAGAAAAATAGGTAGGTACGCAATTTCGTGCATAGCATTTTTCCAATTATTTTGATTTGAAGACAAACTACTGAATCGATTCTTATTGGATCAATCTGGAAGTACCTACAGTTTCAGATATTTTTATCTGTTTAAAAATGACCTAGTTCTGAGGAAATAATCATAAAACGCTGGGTAGATAACGAAACGAAAGTGAACGAAAGCAAGCGAAGCCATTTTCTTTGTCTTGTTATAAATATAAATAAATGAATATTCATGGACTTTACACACAACGCCCTCTAGTCCCAAACTAAGCAAAGCTTGTAATATGGGAACTAGATGGCTGATAGAATACTTAAATACTTTTATTTTGTAAATACATACCTACTTATAATACATAGTAACACCCAGACATAGAACAAACATCTATGTTTTCCACGCACAAATGTTTGTTCTCAGTGGGGATCGAACCCACGACCCACAGCACGGAAAGCAGAGCCGTTACCGACTGAGCTGTGACGCCTGTCATCAGCTCATCGCTAGCGTTCATTCGGTATGGACAACGGAGAAGGTGCTCGCTCCCCGGAATGAGCCTAAATCTACTATATACCACCATTATTCGTAAAAACCACAGAGAGATCCACGTACAACCTAGTGTCACCAATTAAATCATTTTTAACCGACTTCAAAAAAGGAGGACGTTCTCAATTCAGTTGTATTTTTTTTTAATGTTTGTTACCTTAGATCTCCATCATTTAAGAACCGATTTCAAAACTTATATTCTTATCTGAAAAGACATACTTCCAGATTGGTCCCATTTCATTTTCATCAAAATTGGTTCAGTAGTTTGGGTTATAAATAGAAATAACTGAAAAAATATGCCAGCCACGTGCACGAAATTGCGTGTTTTGCTTTTCTGTGACTTTTAAGTGGCGTCTATAGTCACTAGAACATTTCCAATGAACTGTCATCATCATCTGATGATGAAGCTGGTAGTGGAATTGAAGTAGGTTTTTCCAGTTTTTTAAACTTATAAATTATTACAAGAAACAAAAGCGATTACACATTCGTTTGAGTTACAGACGGCAGCTGTCATTGACTTACAAAACAGACTCGCCATTATAAAGTTAAATCAATCATTTTGTGAGCTCGTGTCGTCTATTTTCATTCTATTGTTGCTGGGGAATATAAATTTAAAATATTACGGTAACATCATCTGTCACATCTATTTTTTGGCCATATTTAAAATTTTGATAAAGACATTGTTTTATCTAACTGTTTACAACGATACTAAAGTTTATACAAAAACAATTTATACAAAAGCGGAAGCTTGACGAGACCAAGCTTCTCAAAAAATCCGCTCAGTGTTTCCATACCAATCAGCGCACACCGGTGTGCTAGACGTCAGACGTATTGCACACTGTAAACTTGTACTCGCCCCTCTGTATAGTTAAAACGGTTGGTCAAAAATTCTGGCATTGTTTTTTTCAGTGGTAGCACCGGTGAAACGACCGCGTCGGCTGAAGAAGTATGTCCGCATCTGGAGTGCGCCAGCAGAGGAAGTGCAACGCCTTGCTGGTGAACGCGCTGAGCTGGAGTGCGTCGCTATGGGCAACCCTCCTCCTTCCATATACTGGATGAAGAATGGACAGACTATACAAGACGTGAGTAAATCTGTGCTAATAAATGTGACAATCGTAAACGTATCGTAACGCTAGCGTATCAGAGATACACTGCGCGGTGACGCTACAACGTTCGGCAGTCGAGCTGGCGTTGACGCGCAATAAAACTCGAATACGTTGGATTTACGTAACGCGGCGACTGTCAGATTTGTTCGTGATTACCCCTCTGGAGTCCAATTCCACTATTTATAACGGTTGATGTTCTATTCAGTTCCAACTCTATAACTTAGCTTCACAATCCGAAGCGCTCGTAGCTAAGCTCGCTCAACGTAAATCTTCAACGATAACGCGGTAACTAGCTTAGGCCACGACAGAGGCCTTAAAGCGGTCTAAAAACTCATGCTAATGCTGCCGTATTATCTTACCAAAGTATCAACGACACCGGCGACCCGGCAACCGGGGCATGTGAAAAGGCACTTGCTGACAGCTGAAATAGACGTTCTCATCTCACGAAACCGTGTGTACCAAACGTAACATAGTTTTAAATAGTTCTATTTGGTATATTACAGAAATACCCCCTAGGGAAATCCCCACTGACTAGCATTGGTATGCCAATCAAAGTTGAACTGCAAAGTTTTAAATCATGGTCAGTTCATACTAACTCATAGTTATTCTGTGACTAAATAGTGACATTATGACGTCATTTGATGTGTTTTCGCGCATATTTAGCTGTCAAGTGTCTAAAAAGAATGATCACGTGGTACAAAATTGTACCACGTGACCTGAAGAAATTACACTGGGCAGTGAAATATAACTTGACAGCAAAAGTTTGGCATACGGGGGTAGGTCGTTGTAAGCTACGATTTAGTAATGGGGATTTCTGGAATTTTTTTCCAGAAATCCCCATTAAGCATGTGGTCTATATCAAAACATTTCTATATCTATTGAAATTGGCTAAGTTTATATTTATTAACCGACTCCAAAGGAGGGGGAGGTTCTCAATTCGGTTGTGTGTTTTTTTATTTTCATCAAAATCGGCTCAGTAGTTTGGGTTATAAATTGAAATAACTGAAAAAAAATATGCCAACCCGTGCACGAAATTGCGTATTTTGCTTTCCTGTGACTTTAAAGTGGTGTTTATAGTCACTAGAACATTCCCAATGAGCTATGATGAAGCTGGTAGTCAAATTGAAGTCAGTTTTTCTAGTTTCTTAAACTTATAAATTAATACTTCTCTTTATTTAAGTTAAAAGTTCTTCCATGCTTGCTTGCTTGTCACTTAAAAACATGTATTTCTTCCAGCCTTCGGAAGAAGTGAATGAGATCCTACCCACCGCAGTAGCAGGACTCGCCGAGTTGACTTCCAAGCTCATCATCAGCTCGTCCACTCCGGGGGAAGATGAGTACACGTGCGTCGCTGAGGCTGGCGTGAAGAGAGAAGTCGCTACATCCACCGTTTATACTATCCAGAGTGAGTTCTTCTTCTTACCTATTTTTTTGACAGGCATCCCAGCTCAGTCGGTAATAGCTCTGCCTTCCGTGCTGTGGATCGTGGGTTCGATCCCCACCAAGAACAAACATTTGTGCGTGGAAAACATAGATGTTTGTTCTATGTCTGGATGTTAAAGTAATTATAAGTATGTATTTACAAAAAAAAGTATATAAGTATTCTATCAGCCATCTAGTTTTTTGCACCGTCACTATCGTACATTTAAAATCCAGTCCATCCAAAGGTTGCCTGGAAGAGATCGCTAGTAGCGATAGGGCCGCCCATTGTACTTCGCTTTAATATAGAACTATGTCTAGTACAATAAAGAGTTTTCTATCTATCTATCTAGTTCCCATATCACAAGCTTTGCTTAGTGTGGGACTAGAGGGCGTTGTGTGTAAAGTCCATGAATATTTATATTTATTTATTTATATAATTAGCTTTGTATAGGTATTTGTATTTGACAGGCGTCACAGCTCAGTCGGTATTAACTCTGCCTTCCGTGCTGTGGGTCGTGGGTTCGATCCCCACTGAGAACAAACATTTGTGTGTAGCAAACATAGATGTTTGTTCTATGTCTGGGTGTTACTATGTAATTATAAGTATGTATTTACAAAAAAAAAGTATATAAGTATTCTATCAGCCATCTAGTTTTTTGCACCGTCACTATCGTACATTTAAAATCCATTGCAGTCCATCCAAAGGTTGCCTGGAAGAGATCGCTCATAGCGATAAGGCCGCCCATTGTACTTCGCTTTAATACAGAACTATGTCTAGTACAATAAAGAGTTCTATCTATCTATCTAGTTCCCATATCACAAGCTTTGCTTAGTTTGGGACTAGAGGGCGTTGTGTGTAAAGTCCATGAATATTTATATTTATTTATTTATATATAATTAGCTTTGTATAGTTGAGTTTATTTAGCGCACGCTATGGCGTCCTTCAAATTAAGGAAATCAAAGCATTACTATTTAAGATTTTTATATTAATTGTGATTAATAAATTAATTAATTGTGTGAACTGCATCATTAGGGTCACGTGGTACAATTTTGTACCACGTGATCATTCTTTTTAGACACTTGACAGCAAAATATGCGCGAAAACAAGAAGAAAAAGAAAACAAATGATATCATAATGTCACTATTTAGTCACAGAATAACTATGAGTTTGTGTGAACTGGCCATGATTTAAAACTTTGCAGTTCAACTTTGAGATTGCGATCGGGCCCCTGATTATTATTACTATTTATCGTTTCCAGCTGACGATGATGAAGAGGATCTAATGGCTCTTCAGAAGCTCTTCATGACCTCGAAGCCCATCATCACGTACATTTACAACGAGCTGTTTCAAGAGCTGGGCAGTGCAGCACTCCTGCCCTGCAGAGTGCATAGTGTGGCCGATTCAGAGCTGATGTGGCAGGATAAGAACGAGCGACCAATTTATGGAAATTCTAGGATGAAGGTAAGTTTGGATGTGTTTTTAACCCCCGACGCAAAAACGACGGGGTGTTATAAGTTTGACGTGTCTGTGTGTGTGTCTGAAACTTAGCTCCCGAACGGATGAACCGATTATGATTTTGTTTTTTTTTGTTTGAAAGGTGAATTGATAAAACTATGTTGATAAAAATTTGTTCAAGATTCGGGGTTTTTTAAATTTTTAATTTAATTACTTGTACAAGGTTTTATTTAACTTGCAATGTATGTTTGTGGGTTTGTTTAGGTCAAATCTTGCAAGCCAAATTTGACCTACTTCCCGATGTCCGATTTAGCTGAAATTTGGCATACCAATTAGTCTTTAGTGACAATGCAATAATATGGTGACAGCGAGCTGATCTGATGATGGAGTCGGAAGGTAGCCATAGGGACTCGGTGATAAAACGACGCAAACCCATCCCGCCTTATTCCAATACGAGGACTAAAGTTAGTCTAGGTCTAAATCAAGGCTTAGACCATGGACTACTCGAAACGTTATTACAAAACAAAGTTTATCTTTTGTTACCGTAACATCTCTAAACACACTTATTTTACTATATAATCTATGGATAATAAATAAGCCATGGTCTATGTCATAGTACTAACAAGTCTTTCATTAGTCTCGGTTTTGTAATAAGAAAATATTTTGATACCCTGATCAACTTAGTTATATAGGTACCGTAACAAACCTGGACTACATAGTCCAGAGGGGCGAGTACGAGTTTACAGTGTGCAATACGTCTGACGCCAACCACACCGGTGTGCGCTGCTTGGTATGGAAACACTGAGCGGGAGCTTGACGAGACCAAGCTTCTCAAAAAATCCGCTCAGTGTTTCCATACCAAGCAGCGCACACCGGTGTGGTTGGCGTCAGACGTATTGCACACTGTAAACTCGTACTCGCCCCTCTGGTTTAAACCTGGACTATCGTGATTTTCTATAATAACACCGTAGATGTTTGATCTCGTTTGATTCATTTTGACAAGGACTCCGGTCCTAGATGACTCAAATATAAAATCTTGTATTAAAAACATTTTTAAATAAAAACTGATGTTAAGCGGTACCATATACGATGCATTGACTGAACACGTCCACCGAAGACGTGCCCTGTGATGCATTGCACTGCACCCATCACTGAGACATAAAGATGATTTTAACTACACCCAAATATTCTCAATCTTGTAAAATTGATAAGCAAATTTGCTTATCAATTATCGCATATTTATATGCGAAAGATTTGCTGTGAATTTTTTATAAGGGTATTAAAAAATCACAAGTAAATCGAAGCTACCTACCTATATAAATAGGTAGGTACCTACTTTCGGAGCCATTTTTGTTTTGGAATTGGAATCACAAACCATTTTTTTTCAATAGTGGTTTAAAAAAATCTGTTTCTCACAGGTGCTGCCCTCTGGCGACCTTCTAATCAACAGCCTCCGCTGGTCCGACATGGGCAACTTCACATGTATCGCCAAGAATATTTACGGAAAAGATTCTGCCAATACATTTGTGTACCCCACCAAGCCGTGAATGGTAAGTAGATTGTGCTATAAGGGGTTAAATCCAGAGGGAATTAGGAAGCAACAGTAACTATAATAACTAAATTAAAAGAAATAACTAAATTTATAAGAGGATTAAAATCATATCTAGTCAAAAAATGTCTCTACTCAACTGAAGAATATTTTGAAAAAGAATAATACTATTATATGTACCTACTTAAGATAAGTTTAAGCGCCCAAATATAACATATTTGCGATACCTGAAAAGGGTGAATAAGTTTTAAAGTGCCTCTGACTTTAGCATAAGTAAGACCAAATTGTAACACTTATTTTGGCAAATAAATGGATCTTGTATCTTGTATCTATAAAAATGGTGTACTTATAGTTACAATAAACTTAAGTCCCGCCGCACTGAAATATACCTAGTTAGAGGGACATTTTAGTCACATTATATTTGGCTGAGGATGAATAGTATGTGTGGGTTTTCAAACTACTTTTTTTATATTTATTTAACCTATCTCGTCCCACTGCTGGGCAAAAGTCTAATATATTATTCATATTCATTTATTTTTAACCATAGGATCTTATAGAGAACACATAGTTACGTCACTTTTATACAAAATAATATAGTAAAAAATCAATAATAATAAAAGAGTTCTAAAAGTTATTTAATAAATATAAACTATTAATATATAATATTTTCTGTTTTAGAATCCTCTACAATTTTGGACACCGCACCCCGCCGTAACAATGTTCCTATGAAACTTAAATAAGTTAATTAAATTATGTTATTTAATAAGTTATTAACTTGTACTTAGGTTGTAGATTTTCTAGTCAGTTGCGTTTTTAATATTTTACCAATTATGTTAAAATGCATATATTTAAGAATTTTAATTATTATACTAACGATAGCGTTTAGATGAAATACACCTTAAATTATTATTTATAACATAAAATGTCGTTTTAATTGAATAAAATGTTATATAGGTATGTATGTTTTTTTTATTTCTGGTAGGTACCTACTCGTACTAATGAAAAAAATCATAGACATTTCCCACAGCACCCTCTAGTTTGTACAATGTGAACTAAATTGCTGATAGAGTATAAGAACTAATATAAAAAAATGTTTTACCATTTCATTTTTAACCACCGACGCATAAACGACGGGGTGTTATAAGTTTGACGTGTCTGTGTGTGTGTGTGTGTGTCTGAGGCAACGTAGCTCCCGAACGGATGAACATTATTTTGATTTTGGTTTAATTTGTTTGAAAGGTGAATTAGTCGGGAGTGTTCTTAGCTATGTTTGAGATCCGGGGGTTTTTTAAATTTTTAATTTAATTACTTGTCGAAACGAAAAACTTTACTAGTAGATGGAAGTTCTCGAATGGTAACCAGAGATGTTTGTTCTATGTCTGGGTGTTACTATGTATTATAAGTATGTATTCTATCAGCCATCTAGTTCCCATATCACAAGCTTTGCTTAGTTTGGGACTAGAGGGCGTTGTGTGTAAAGTCCATGAATATTTATTTATTTATTATTTATAGAGTGTGAAGCGCAGCATGGTTAACTCTGCCTGTAACAATGCATTGTCTCACTGAGCACGTCCACTGAGGACTCTGAGAGATACCACAGATAATTATAAACTATATTACCGCCGATAGACTGATAGTTAAAGATAGATAGATAGATAGATAACTCTTTATTGTTACACCACATGAAAACATTACAAAAAAACAAAGAAAGATTATAGGGTATCACAATGAGCGGCCTTATCGCTGAGAGCGATCTCTTCCAGGTAACCTAAGCGAGATTAGTGAAGATAGAAAGGAAGTTTACAGCTTACCTACTGATTTAGTTGACAGCATTACACCTAGAAACATCAAACCTAAATTAAAATCATACTGTTTAGCTAAATTAGATGCAATTGCCAGATGATACCTATCTATTTTAAATATTAATGTACGTAAGGCTGTCGATATGGACTCCAATAGCATTATGACTATAAACCTTGTGGTTTTCTTTAATGCTATACTATAAAATACATTAACTATAAACAAATACTTAAGAAAATAGCATTTTTAACAAAAAAAAATTATTAAAATGAACTCTTAATTCTAAATGCTAGAGATAGAAAACAGAGTTCAAATCACCGACTGCAGGCAGGGTGCCCAAAAGGCTGGCAACGTTACCTCTTTGTATGACAATACTAATTCTCTGTCCAAGGTAAGCGCCAGCCCTTTGGTCATTTGTCACGTCCACCAACCTTTTGGATAACTCTTTGAATAGAAGCCACGCCTCTGGACCCCACGGTCCTAACGTTTCTACGCCAAAAGGCCGAAATATGTACCCATCTCCGATGGATGCATACTTCCGCATTTTAGCGTTTTCCGCTGCTGCTGCGGCCGTGCCTGCCATTCTGGAGGTGGACGCCACATGAGAAGGCGCTAACGTGTCTACGCAAAATACATTATGTAACTTTTTTAAATCCTACTAATATTATAAATGCGAAAGTTTAGATGTTTGGATGTTTGTGTTTCAATCACGTCAAAACCACTGAACCAACTTGGATGAAACTTGGCATATATATAGTTCGTTACCTGGATTGACATATATGCTACTTTTTATCCCGAATAATTCACAGGATAAAACGAACGAAAAGGATTAGCAGCGCCAATCGGCAAGAGGATTTCATTGTCATGTCATGTCACGTCAGTTTGACAGGGCGTAGTACTACCTCTTTGGTCTAACAACTTAGCGTTTGACATTCCAGTAGGTACGAGTTCGGTGAATTGAGGTGTAATGTCAAGTTTCTCAAAGAAGTATCCGCTCGATACATGCACAGATAATATAATGTACACGGAAACTGTAGACGCGTACGAAGTCGCGGGTACCTGCTAGTGGTAAATAAACTAAAAAAAAAAGTATTAGTATAGTATTTTATTATCTGTGGTTAAAGACTTCGGTTTGTATTTAATTCTCTCCACCGCACCCCTATTCCGAAAGTACGCGTTCATGACCGCCTAACATTTGCAAAGGTTAAGTTTAACCAGCTTATAACTTAACCGCTAACTTGAACTATGGGGGCCCTTTCTAAAAATTGCTTACCGTCTTTGAAGCATCATATAAAAATAAAACATTGGAAATTTATTTTTTTTGCTAATATTTTTAACTGAGTTCAAAAATGGAGGAGGTTTTCAATTCGGTTGTATTTTTATGTTTGTTACCTCAGAACTCCGTCATTTATGAACCGATTTCAAAAACTTTTTTTTATCTGAAAGGATATTGTTCCAGGTTGGTTCCATTTCATTTTCATCAAAATCGGTTCAGTAGTTTGGGTTATAAATATAAATAACTGAAAAAAATATGCCAACCACGTGCATTGCGTATTTTGCTTTCCTGTGACTTTTAAGTGGTGTTTATAGTGACTAGAACATTCCCAATGAACTGTCATCATCATCATCTAATGATGAAGCTGGTTGTCGAATTGAAGTCGGTTATTCTAGTTTTTTTAAACTTATAAATTTTAATAGAAGTAGTAGCTAGCTTGTTATTGTTTCTAGAATAAGCCATTTAGAAATATCAGAGTAGAATTTATCAGGGTATAAGTCGAAGAATTCTTCTACAGTTGAAAGAGTTCTTAGTACTTACTAAGTATTAACGCAAATTAATTATTATATGTCCTTAGTGAATGTACTTTTTAGATAATGCGGTTAAAGATATAACAGCTCAACATCAGGTGAGCAATCTGCTAATCTGTGTGCGGTTTTCTCATAAACATTTCAAAACCCCCGAATCTTGGACCGATTTTCATCAAATATAGCTAAGAACACTCCCGACTAATGCACCTTTCAAACCAAAAAAAAAACAAAATCAAAATCTGTTCATTCGTTCGGGAGCAACGTTGCCTCAGGACACACAGACACGTCAAACTTATAACACCCCGTCGTTTTTGCGTCGGGGATTAAAAATATAACGCTCAGCGTTTCTCAGAACGTCGTCTTTTTAGCAGTGTGAGAAACTCTGTGTATTGTCAGGTGAATACTGATTGCTGTAAACGGTGATGGAAAACATTGAAGCATCATGAGGAATGAAGCGCTTGCTTAACCAATCATCACTGATAGAATAGAATAGAATAGAAAATATTTATTTTACGCAACATACAATAAGGTTACTTATTTACTTAATAATAAAACATTAAAATGCGTAAAAAAGGAACCCACTCAGCAAATGCTTTGGGTGCACGGTGGCTCCTTTAGCGCTGGTTTTCAGGTGCCGAGAGTGAGTGATTATATCTAAGTGTAACGTTCTGCGCGGGCACTATTTGGATGGGCGACCGCTAGTAGCATTTACGATTATCTAAGTGTAGCGACGTTCTGCGCGGGCACTATTTGGATGGGCGACCGCTAGTAGCATTTACTTCGCACTTCCGTGATTCATAGGGCACGTTATAGTCGGTCTTGGCTTTAGCAGTGGCCTTTAGAACTGAGAACAAACATTTGTGTGTGGAAAACATAGATGTTTGTTCTATGTCTGGGTGTTACTATGTATTATAAGTATGTATTTACAAAAAAAAAAAGTAAGTATTTAAGTATTCTATCAGCCATCTAGTTCCCATATCACAAGCTTTGCTTAGTTTGGGACTAGAGGGCGTTGTGTGTAAAGTCCATGAATATTTATTTATTTATTATTATTATTTGAGTAAGCTAACTCATACGAACAAATGAGTATAATTATTTTCTTTCTAACAATAATCTAGTAGTTTAGTAGTAGTAGCGCTTCTTGTGAAAGAGCTCGTCCGGAGAAGTACTAGCACCTATTTCTGATGCTCGCATTGCTGTGTTCCGGTTTGAAGGGTATGGGTGCCGGTTCTATTACACGCACAAGAGACTTAACCAGATGGGCGCAGTGCAATGCATCACAGGTCACGTTTTCAGTAGACGTTGATGAGGACATTGTTATAAGTGGTTACCTCTTAACATCAGGTGAGCCATCGGCTTGTTTCATCATTTATTATACAAGAAAAATCATTTATTGTCTTACACTCTGTACTTGCTAGTAGGTACTTTTATTGACCTAATTTAGTGATGCTCTGTTGAAAGGCATTTATCGAAGGACCATAGAATGTACCGGTCATTAGAACGGACGCACCGATGACCTTTGCCGATGGCAGACCTAGTTAGCGTAATTATATCATGTTCGGTTGTTAAGGCTATGTTTCTATGAAACATATTTATTTGTAAACTAGTAGATACCCGCGACTTCGTACGCGAGTACAGTTTCCGTGTACATTATATTATCTGTGCGTGTACCGAACGGATACTTTGAGAAACTTGACATTACACCGAACCCGTACTCGAATGTCAAACGTTAGTCGTTAGACCAAAGAGTAAGAAGATACTTTGGTAAATTCATGGCAGGCCTAGCCACCGTATAGCCAGAATTAAGAGCAGAAGAAGAGGTAATCTACGCCCTGTCAAACTGACGTAGTGACATGACATGACATCATCCTCTTGCCAATCGGCGCTGCTAATCCCGTTCGTTCATTTTATCTTGTAGATCCTGTTAATTATTCGGGATAAAAAGTAGCCTATGTGTCAATCCAGGTTACGAACTATATATATACGCAAATTTTCATCCAAGCTGGTTCATTTGAAAAAATAAAACCTCGATATTTGTATAAAAATAAAAGATAGAATTATTTCTTGATTCCAAACGAGGTTCAATGTTCTGAGTTCCAACAGACTTATTTTCGCAGATTTTTGCTATGGGTTAAAAAATACAGAAAATATTGTGTATTCTTATGTAAGACAATGAGTAACTGAATATCAATATTTATAATCTCAAATGTCCCTTAAGTAAAATATATTTTTGCCATTTTTTATGGTTCTGATAAGAGCTCCTCTTAAGAAACTCTAGATTAAAGTCCAATTATAAAGCAATTAAAATATCATTTCTCATTACATTTTATGTAACATGTTAATACGGTGAAAGCTATCGACGACAGGGAGACGAACATTATTTTAAAAACCCGTTTATAGGTGTTAGTAAAGTTGTTTAATAGGAATCAAAGTGTAGTCTTGCCTGGGGGTTAAGTAATAAGAAATAATTAAAAACCTCTTTGGTGGAGAACGTCGAAGCTAAGAAGTATTTTCCAATAGTTTTGAAATTCGAATCTCTCAAAATAATACAGGCCATATTCTTATTTTTCTATACTTTCACCTAGTTTATGAAACTAGAGTAAACAGACACTGGCCACTGGTGAATTATGACAACAAGTAGGAAAAGCCATAAACCAAGAAGTTGAAGTTATTCGAGGAGAGATTCGAGTTCTGTCATTTGTAAAAGCAACAGAGCACATTTATTTTAATTGTTTTTCTTGTTGTTTTAGGGCGGCTTTCACCATCGCACTAAATAGTATTTAAACGCAATTTAAATTCAAATTCACATTTAAGTCACTGCAACGTCTTGCACCACGCTAAATAAGTCACAAATCCTGTTTAGGAAACTGTAAAAATTAAACACCCAAAATCGGCTATTTAGCACCGCTAAATACGTTTAGCGCAATATTGAAACTGGGTTTGACGTTTATTTTGAGAGATTATTTTTTTTTTTCAATTTGTTACAATGATGGACTTTTAGGGTTTTGATTCGGATGATGATGAAGAAATTATTTTTTTTAATTAACCTATATTGTCCCACTGCTGGGCAAAGGTCCTCGTCTTCCACTCTCCGCGGTCCTTGACTAGTTCCACACATTTCTGCTCGAAAGTAGTCGTCGAAAGTCCAGGTCGTCATGCCAGCGCTTCCTCGGGCGGCCGCGACGTCTTCTACCCCCTGGGGGTATCCAGCATGTGACTCCTTGAGCCCACCTTTCCGCTACTTTACGACCTACATCGGAGATTCCAGTTCTGGAGCGAAGTATTTTGTTCCGAATTCGATCTATTCTTTTCACACCTAAAATACTTCGCTCCATCACTCTTTGGCAAAGCAGTCAGCGACCACGTCTGAGCACCGTAGGTGTGATAAAAAATATATATAAGAAGGCTGAACTTAAACGACATTTCGTGCAAGCCGCCCTTAGTGTTTATAAAAATTTCGTTTCATTTTAAAAACTACAGGTGCACTATGACGGTAGCCGCTTTCTAGGCAACTAAATGGAATATTTGACGCCAATATCTAAATTATCTAAACATTATCTAAACCACATTCTTTAACTTGAATAGTGCACTTACTAAGTAGATAGAGCCGTGATAGGTGAAGCCTTGAATGATGATGATGCTGTCAAATTTAGATCATCCTGTACATTGTACGGTTGAAAAGGTTGTGGTTTGACCTCAGCTTAGTTCGTTCGCCTTCCGCGCTGTAGGTTGCGGGTTCGATACCTATCGAGAACAACTTTTTGTGCGTTGAAGTCTTTGTGCTGTTTCTAGCTAAATAAGCCAGGTACAGTGCTGTAGCATTCTTTTAACAAGATTTTTTTTGTTAATTAAGTATGGTAAGCTCAATTAATAGTCGCACTTTATTCAACCGTATGATCTACAATCTACACTGTATCTACAAACATAAGGTTAAGAATTCGGTGTAAGTTCAAGGGTAAGTTAGTAGCTAAACACACCTTTGCACTGCGCTAAGTGCTATTTCACGTCACAACATTAGATAGGCGTCGATAACAATATCCCCTGAAGCACTAGCGGATCCAGAGCTTTTAGAGAGGAGGGGGGCTTGAGCCCCCCCAATCCTCCCCCAAAATGTATCAAGCCCAAAAACACAACCTTAGATAGGTACCTGCAGTTGATAACACATCTGAAGCACTAACGGATCCAGAGCTTTTGGACAGAAGGGGGGGCTTGAGCCCCCCAACCCTCCCCCCCCCCCCAAAAAGATCAAACACAAAAATGCTCTAGATGTAATTTCCATACATTTTCATTATTTTTAACCGACTTCAAAAAAGGAGGAGGTTCTCAATTCGGTTGTATGTTTTTTTTTTATTCTATACTTATAATAAATGGCATATGAAATAGGGCGTTTCCACACTGGCACGATACGACGTTACCGACATGTCATGTTAATTGCTCGGACGAAAATATCGTGGTCGGCTCCGACACGGTACCTATAAATGCATCTAGTACTAAATGTATGAGATTAAATCGCCACGATATCGTGTACTTGTCGTGTCATTGCCATTGTAAAAACGACCAGCTGTGTCGTTCAGAATAAGCTCTATCAAATTAAATAAATAAATCTATTCCTTCATGTATCGTACCTATTAAAGTACCTCTTTTTCTCATTTACTGATCAAACGTGACATGAACCATGAACTTATGAGAAAAATACTTTAATTCGTATGTCGACCTTTCATATTATATTAAAATAAATTACATAGGCCCGCAATTACTATAAAAATCATTATTATTACTATAAGTAGATACATGTTAGTATCAAGGTTTATTAGCATCACTGATCAGTAATAAACTCATTATTATCTGTAATTGAAATATTATTATTTTGAGTACTTATGTGAACTTTTGTATAATGCAACCTCAGATTGCAACCTCCATCAAACTTTTCTTCTAGAAATAGAAATAGACAATAGAATTATCATTTATTCTAAAAGCAAAATGGTGGATTTTCCTTTCATAACCTTAGTAATTAATGTATGAGATTAGGTCTCCGACGATACCGTGTAGGTGTCGTGTTAAAACAGCAATTGTTAAGTATACATAAATCACGTTTTTACAAATGAATCTTGTAATAAACCTGCAGGGGTATGCCAATCAAAGTTGAACTGCAAAGTTTTAAATCATGGTCAGTTCATACTAACTCATAGTTATTCTGTGACTAAATAGTGACATTATGACGTCATTTGATGTCTTTTGGCGCATATTTTGCTGTCAAGTGTCTAAAAAGAATGATCACGACGAAAGAATGAATGACCTGAAGAAATTACACTGGGCAGTGAAATATAACTTGACAGCAAAAGTTTGGCATACGGGGGTGAGCGGTTCTAGAATGTAAATCTTGCTAGGTGGCACTAACTCTCTTTCCAAAATGTTTTTATTACATTACGTAGTATTCCAGATAGGAAATGGCTATGAATGAGAATGTTGTACACAATAGGACGTGCTATTGTCTGCGCCTATCAGCGACGAACTGACACAGGGGAAATTTCGTAACTAAACTGTATTACATATCTATTGATAACAACTATATTTTCATTGATCCTTACCGAACTCCACATTAAAAAGGCTATTGTTGACTGTGCAAATACGAATCCTCAAGTTCTTTGGCCACGTGACCCGTAAAGAAGACTCGATGGAGCGCCTGGTAGTACAAGACATGGAGGGCAAGAGATCCCGTTGTCGCTCTCCTCTGATGGGTGGTCAATTACCCAAAACTAGGTTCTGAGCAGATGCTTTAGAGGGACAAAGATCCGTTGAGACTACTATAATATTTTATTAGTAATAACTTTAACAACGTTCCGTCACATGACACACAAATCAATGATTTCAAAGGTTTCAAAGATTCATGCACGGAAGTTTACCCCGAAAAACTGATAGAAATAGCAACCGATTGCTATCAAGACACGTATCAGAACCTCACAGAATTTGAATAAGCCATTAAAAATGGAGTCAAGGTCGGAAAGAAGAGCACGATTGTTGGCGTCGATCGAACAATGGCGAGAAGACATCTGTAAATGTTACCGTTGTGAAATCTAATTGAAAGGAGTAATTGAAACGTAATGAAAGGAGTTCTGGTGATACAGTGGTAGCCTGCCTTTCAACCCGAGATCGGATTAAATACTCTATCAATGGGGATACACCTACATGATACTGACAAATCAATAAAGTAAAGTAAGTAAGTAAGGCACAAAAAGAAGATAACAACAATATAACGCCAAGATAACGCCCAGGAAGACTGGCAGACAATGCTCTTAGCATTAAGTCCTCCTAGCACTACCTATTTGTGTGAAATTTTAAAATAAATAAATAAATAAACAATACTTCCTGACAGATAACCAAGACCAGATAACTGGTTACCTCAGAGGATTTTTTTTCCTAACAGATAACCGTGGTTATCTGAAGTGGGAAGAATACATAACAAAAGAATGAAACCTCAGATACCTAAACTAGACTTAAACGGCTTGAACATAAATATCGGTGTAGGCGCTGACAATGTGTGAAAGCACCTAGTACGTGTATGTCGTGTACGACACCGACCACGACATTTTTGCTCAAGCCACTGACGTATCGTATAGGTGTCAGTGTAGGGTCGTGTTCAAACACCTATTCGATGAGCAGATGGTAAAACTCATCCATGCCGTAAAACCAATATGTCCTTAATAGACAAACCTCAGCTATAAACCTAGTACGCAGTAGACTGATTGCACAGATCATAATTATTTGATACAAACGAAACGACATCTTTGGAAAAGCAAATTGAACATAAATCAGTCATTATAAGTACTCAAGTTATAGTTTTCCAAAACGCTACTACCGTCATACAACTTTATGAGTAAATTGACGTAAAAAATGCACGGCAACTGCTTCTTTAGCCAACTTAACAAGTTACAAGTCACGTGGCCATTCCTAGACATTTTTGTCTTTTCTATTCTTTAGCAATCGTAGATTGTCAACTTAGCAGGAGGACCTAAAGTTAACCTTAAACCATTGCATTGTAGAGCACATTTTTCTGGACACGGCGAAGGCTTTCGATAAAGTCAAACACGTCTTGACATATTATACAAACCATCTTTTAGAGTGCAGATAAATTTTAGCTTATCTGATGAGAATTTCAACTTGATTGCAGGTTTCACTACCATGTGTAGGGCACTCTTTAGGACTCAAGGCCTATCATAGCTAGCTGGAATCCCACAAGGCTCTATCTTTACCCTTCTTCTGTTTACGTTATTCACAAACATCTCTAAAACTCACCAGAAGGAAATAGTCCCAGTTATAAAAAATATCGGTATTGGCAATAACACTGTGTGTCGTGAAAACGTCTACGACTTAATGTATGCCATTAGCTCTTCAACGATATCGTGTAGGTGTCGTATCGTATCGTTGGTAGTGTGGAAACAAACAACGGCATCGTATTTAAAGAAACTTGTTTTTTATTAGAAATCTCTTACTTCAGTGTTCAAATGGTTTTGAAACTTTAACTGTCATATCTATTATAGAACTTTGATGGTTCGGAGACAAAAAGTTTAATTTACTGCCGCATTCAGAGCCTTTCATGAGTATGACGAGTCATTAAATATATTTCCATCTAAATTGTTCAGATAGGCACGATTTGGGGTTAACATCCACTTTAAGATCGTAATACACCTCATCAGATGTAGTAAGTACTTTGAAAATTAATTAAACTATTGTAAAAGGTCATGTGGTACCTCGTGCTGATTCTAAAATCGTGGGTTCAAATCCTTGTCAATTGATATTTGGTTTATTTTATGTAGTATGAAATTTTATTCCATTTTCAAATCTTACAACTTTAGACGTTATTTTAACATGCAAAGGTTATCTGGCAGAGATCGCTCGATAAGACCGACCATTCATGTACTTCATGTTTTTTTTGTTTTTTTCGGTGTCCAATAAAGACATATCTAAGACATCTATCTATCTAGCTAGACTATGTTACAACTACAACATTAAATGGAACACACGCATAAAAACGTAACTCTAAAAGTGATACCTCTCAGTATGGACGCATAGATGCACCTAACTATTTGAATGGGCTAATAAAAATTGTGAAACCAAATATGTTAGCTTAACTAAGTTAGACTTTCAACACTACATTGTAAGTGACGGGGTTTTTGCTTTTAAAACTAGGCTCCATTATCCTAAAAATGCAATCCTCTTTAGTTTTTTTTCATCAAATTAGACCAAACCCAGAATACTTTCGTAAATACCTTGTACACAGCCTAAGTTGACATTCTAAAACTACTAGAGATAATAAAAAACTAATTCAAATGTATGGAAATGACATTGAATCTAAAGTCGTCACTATTCTCATACATTTGACTTTTTCTATTCTTTAAATATGTTTTTTTCTGTTCCTAGACATTTCACACAACGCCGTAAAGTCCCAAATTAAGCAAAGCTTGTGATATGGTAACTAGATTGCTGATAGAATACTTATATACCTTCACTACTGAAAATACATAATAACACCCAGACATCGAACAAACAACTGTTTGCCACGCAAAAATGCATAAATATAAATGTTTCGCATAAATGTTTGATCTCTCAATGGGGATCGAACCCACGACCCACAGCACGGAAGGCAGAGCTACTACCGGCTGAGCCTGTGACGCCTGTCAAGACAAAAATCCAATTCATTTTTCTATTATTTTGATAGACCTCGTTTGTTAGTCAAGCGATGCCGAAGGATAAAGCATAGTGAATTAACTACACAAACAGTCTCACGCACAAATCAGCTGCAAAATCAACGCATGCGCATCTATATAGGGTATCTGCGAAGAGTAGATAGGAACAGATACACCAGTCCAAGGTCTGATGATGACCAGCAATGATAAAGAGGATCTAAGGAGATTTTCATGGAGAATATGCGAATGCAATTTCGTATTTCGAAATCATTATTTTTTTCAAAATCTGTAAGAGTTATTAACTTAATATTTGGGGAAATGAGACTTGAACTTTTATCTTGGATTACGTTTATACCATCCCATCTTTTCTTATAAATGTAAAAGTTTAGATGTTTATTATTATTATTTTTATTATTATTTTTAGACTGAACCAACTTGGATGAAATGAAACTTGGAATATATAGGTAGTTCGTAACCTGGATTGACATATAGGCTACTTTTTATCCCGAATAATTACCAGGACCTACAGGATAAAATGAACGAACAGGATTACGGGTCACGTCAGTTGCGAGATTTTTTCGCGATAATTCGCTTACCTCCAAAAATTTTGGTTCTGCGCAGATACTTCAGAGAGACAAAGATCCGTTGTGACTACTATACGCTTGGGACGAGGGTCTACTTATTCTTTGCCAGTCAGTATTGGCTTCTGTCTTCAATGTTTTATGACATTTGGATCCGATTATGCAGGCTGTCAGTACAGTACGCACTTCAGTTAGTACCAATAGCAGAAACAAGCAACGTTATTTTTAACCTTGTTAAAAACGGAAGGGGTGTTATAAATTTGGTACATTTCACACGAAGCTCTCCAGTCCCAAACTAAGCAAAGCATGTACCTAATATATGAGAACTAGATGCTAATTAATTTGTTATTTTATTTTACCTTTGCCTAGTAAGGTTAGAATTAGATAATATAAGTAGATTACGGTGCTCAGACGTGGTCGCTGACTGAGTCTCAGAAGACCAAGCTAGGTGTCTGCCAAAGAGCGATGGAGCGAAGTATTTTAGGTGTGAAAAGAATAGATCGAATTCGGAACACCATACTTCGCTCCAAAACTGGAATCGCTGATGTAGGCCGTAAAGTAGCAAAGCTGAAGTGGGAATGGGCGGGCCACGTGGTTCGCATGGATCCGGAAAGGTGGGCTCAAGGAGTCACAGGCTGGATACCCCCAGGAGGTAGAAGACGTCGCGGCCGCCCGAGGAAGCGCTGGCATGACGACCTGGACTCCTTCGAGCGGAAATGGGCGGAACTAGCCAAAGATCGCGGGAAGTGGAAGACGAGGGGGAGACCTTTGCCCAGCAGTGGGACAGTATTGGTTAATTAAAAAAAAAAGTAGATCTAATTAGAAAATTCTTTATTGCACATAAAAATGGTACAGAGGCGAGCTTAATGCTATTTCCAACCAACCATAAGTAACTCTTTGAGTTTTTTTGCTATCCCTCCTAGATTCCCGTTGCTTTCGAGGTCACAAGACGGAAAATCATATTTTACTAGTCAACATAAAATGATTTAATTCAATAGATCTTTAAAAACAAATATTGTTATTAAGTAAAGTGACTTCGTCCGCATCCTGTTTTATCCGATTGATTTTCCGGAATAAAAAGTGGCCTATGTGTTAATCCAGGCTACGAACTATATTATATTCCAAGTTTCATCCAAATCGGACTAGTAGTTACAGCGTGATTGAAACACAAACATCTAAACTTTGACATTTATAATACTAGTGGGATATTTTGCAGAGTTGGTATCCGATATGTAGGGTTGCCCATCACCGTTCAGTGAAACCTATAAATTAAAAGCCATAATGTTATTTAAATGTGTGCATACCTTTGCGAAGCAGTTGTAGTGATGTCATCTTTACATTGTACACTGGAATGTACAGGCAGCGGCTGGTGTCATGGCACACAGTAAGATTACATCTTACGTGCAGGCCGACTGGATTAATTGCAAAGCAAAGTTATTAGGTACCTACAAATTTATTTAATCATGTGAAATGTCCATGAACTAATTCTAATCTAATGTATATAATCTATAATTTTGACATATTTTGTAACCTATTTCTTGACTATTAGTATTAATTAATGTAATTGGTTTTAACACCGTGTTAATTCAATTAAATTAAATTAAATGAACATTTAGATAGATAGATTTTTTCAAAACGTGGTTTTACAAGTTACTGTGTTTTCAATTACGAGGGCAGTATAGAATTGACTCGTTGCCGCAAGTTGAATCGACGCTCAAGCCAAATCTATGTATTGATAGTAGAGTTAAGAGCCTACAATACTCCAGCTCAAATCCAAGTTTCACGGCCCATTCGTGCAGATACCGCGCCGCGCACTCGCAGCTATCTCACTCGCACAGTTCATCACGCAGCGCAGAGGTCACGAGTCGACCGCACGATAGAGTAAATGTAAATACACAGTTATTGTACATCTAGTACCGAGGTATGGAAATAAAAAAATAAATTATTGTACAAATATACTAAAGCGCCGTAAGTAGTTATGATAGGGTACATAATCTGATATTGTACACCCAGTAGGTATGGAAATAAAGTGAAAGGAATATTGCAGAAAAGTGGTCCATAGTTGGCCACTTTTTCTAAGGCCTGTGGCACGGCTCATGATCATGCTAAATAATTTGTATTATGGAATGGACACAGTAGTAAAAAACAAGGAGAAATCAGAAAATTTTATTGTATCTCAATTCGATTGTATTTTGTTGGTTACCTCAGAACACCGTTCGCTTCTCTCACTCGATCAGATCATCATCATCGCTTCAGATCAAATGGGTTGTATGCTTATTCGAAAAATAGGAAAACCTCAGGAGGAAGCTTATTCCACATCTTATATGAGAAATATCACGCCTATTTACATGCATTTATTTATTTACATGCACATCATCGGGTGGTTAGAATGCTTGTTTGCCTACTCATCATCAGGTGGGCTGAACGCCTGTTTGCCTACACATCATCAGGTGGGCTGAAAGCCTGTTTACCTACACATCATCAGGTGGGCTGAACGCCTGTTTGCCTACACATCATCAGGTGGGCTGAACGCCTGTTTACCTACACATCATCAGGTGGGCTGAACGCCTGTTTACCTACACATCATCAGGTGGGCTGAACGCCTGTTTACCTACACATCATCAGGTGGGCTGAACGCCTGTTTGCCTACACATCATCAGGTGGGCTGAACGCCTGTTTACCTACACATCATCAGGTGGGCTGAACGTCTGTTTGCCTACACATCATCAGGTGGGCTGAACGCCTGTTTGCCTACACATCATCAGGTGGGCTGAACGCCTGTTTACCTACACATCATCAGGTGGGCTGAACGCCTGTTTGCCTACACATCATCAGGTGGGCTGAACGCCTGTTTACCTATACATCATCAGGTGGGCTGAACGCCTGTTTGCCTACACATCATCAGGTGGGCTGAACGCCTGTTTACCTACACATCATCAGGTGGGCTGAACGCCTGTTTGCCTACACATCATCAGGTGGGCTGGACGCCTGTTTA
Source organism: Gandaritis pyraliata (assembly GCA_947859175.1). Lineage (NCBI taxonomy): Eukaryota > Metazoa > Arthropoda > Insecta > Lepidoptera > Geometridae > Gandaritis > Gandaritis pyraliata. The sequence continues at coordinate 659,422 of OX401877.1, read as the reverse complement.
CCAACACATCATCAGGTGGGCTGAACGCCTGTTTGCCTACACATCATCAGGTGGTGCTGATTAGGGAAATGGTATCCATTTTGAAATCCAAGACGGCGGGCATTGATTTTTTTGAGAAAAGTGATATGGGTGTCGTTTTCGGGATATTTTGGGGTGCTGATTATGGAAATGGTATCCATTTTGAAATCCAAGATGGTGGACATTGATTTTTTTCAGAAAAGTGATATGGGTGTCGTTTTCGGGATATTTTGGGGTGCTCATTACGGAAATGGTATCCATTTGGAAATCCAAGATGGCGGACATTGACTTTTTGAGAAAAGTGATGTGGGTGTCGTTTTCGGGATATTTTGGGGTGCTGATTACGGAAATGGTATCCATTTTGAAATCCAAGATGGCTAACATCGATTTTTTTGAATAAAATGATATGGGTGTCGTTTTCAGGATATTTTGGGGTGCTGATTACGGAAATGGTATCCATTTTGAAATCCAAGATGGCGGACATCGATTTTTTTGAGTAAAATGATATTATGGGTGTCGTTTTCGAGATATTTTGGGATGCTGATTACGGAAATGGTATCCATTTTGAAATCCAAGATGGCGGACTTTGACTTTTTGAGAAAAGTGATATGGGTGTCGTTTTCTGGATATTTTGGGGTGCTGATTACGGAAATGGTATCCATTTTGAAATCCAAGATGGCAAACATCGATTTTTTGAATTAAATGATATGGGTGTCGTTTTCAGGATATTTTGGGGTGCTAATTACGGAAATGGTATCCATTTTGAAATCCAAGATAGCGGACATCGATTTTTTTGAATAAAATGATATGGGTGTCGTTTTCGAGATATTTTGGGATGCTGATTACGGAAATGGTATCCATTTTGAAATCCAAGATGGCGGACATTGACTTTTTGAGAAAAGTGATATGGGTGTCGTTTTCTGGATCTTTTGGGGTGCTGATTATGGAAATGATACCTATCCATTTTGAAGTTTTTGTTTATGAATCGATTGCTTTTAAAATCGATATCTGAGAGTCCTCCTCAGCCATTATAAGGATTACTCATATCACTTTACTCAAAAAAATCAATGTCTGCTATCTTGTATTTCAAAATGGATACAATTTTTGTAATCCGCACCCCAAAATATCCCGAAAACGACACCCATATCACTTTTCTCAAAAAATCAAAGTCTGCTATCTTGTATTACAAAATGGATACCATTTCCGTATTCAGCACCCCAAAATTTCCCGAAAATGACACCCGTATCACTTTATTTAAAAAATGCTATTTCTGCCATCTTGGATATCAAAATGGATACTTTTTCCGTAATCAGCACCCCAAAATATCCCGAAAACGACACCCATATCACTTTACTCAAAAAAATCAATGTCCGCCATCTTGGATTTTAAAATGGATACCATTTCCGTAATCATTGCAGCACCCCAAAATATACCGAAAACGACACTCATATCACTTTATTCAAAAAAATCGATGTCCGCCATCTTGGATTTCAAAATGGATACTATTTCCGTAATCAGCACTCCAAAATATCCCGAAAACGACACTCATATCATTTTAATCAAAAAAATCGATGTCCGCCATCTTGTATTTTAAAATGGATACCATTTCCGTATTCAGCACCCCAAAATATCCCGAAAACGACACCCATATCATTTTATTCAAAAAAATCAATGTCCGCCATCTTGGATTTCAATATGGATACCATTTCCGTAATCAGCACCCCAATATATACCGAAAACGACACTCATATCACTTTATTCAAAAAAATCGATGTCCGCAATCTTGGATTTCAAAATGGATACCATTTCCGTAAACAGCACCCCAAAATATCCCGAAAACGACACCCATATCACTTTACTCAAAAAAATCAATGTCCGCCATCTTGGATTTTAAAATGGATACCATTTCCATAATCAGCACCCCAAAATATACCGAAAACGACACTCATATCACTTTATTCAAAAAAATCGATGTCCGCCATCTTGGATTTCAAAATGGATACCATTTCCGTAATCAGCACCACAAAATATACTGAAAACGACACTCATATCACTTTATTCAAAAAAATCGATGTCCGCCATCTTGGATTTCAAAATGGATACTATTTCCGTAATCAGCACCCAAAAATATCCCGAAAACGACACCCATATCATTTTAATCAAAAAAATCGATGTCCGCTATCTTGTATTTTAAAATGGATACAATTTTCGTAATCAGCACCCCAAAATATTCCGAAAACGACACCCATATCACTTTACTCAAAAAAATCAATGTCCGCCATCTTGGATTTCAAAGTAGATGCCATTTCCGCAATCAGCACCCCAAAATATCTCGAAATCGACACCTGTATCATTTTACTCGAAAAAGTAAAGTACGCTGTCCTGGATTCGAAAACGTAGTAGGGGAGATAAATTCTGTCAGAGTCAAAATGTTCCTTCATTTTGGCAAAATTCATGTTTCGATTCGAATGGCTCCAAATACTGGAGGTCGAATTCTGCTAATAGCGGAGCGGCAAGGGGGCTACAATATCTCTGAGAGGAGTAGAGGGGGTTAATGCCCCCTCTGGAATTATAACTACTGTTAGGTATAAGTAGGTCAATAAAAAAAATGATATAGAGGGGTTCCAATATTTATTTTATTTTCTACAATCTTTTTATTACAATTCGTAAAACAGTTCTACACACGTCACGTGGAGATAGGTACCTACCACATACCAACTTAGTAATTAGACTACAAATCTATGGTACTCATCCAATGAACGAACGTGTCGAAAGATCAAATTCGTTTGTCCTTTGCGCGTCGCAAACGTAGCGTATTCATAAATGCCTAAACTTGACGTCGTCAAATTTCAATACGGCCTCATAAAGTCCTAACCAAAATGCGTACCCGCGGGCACCTAGGTAGGTAAAAAACATTTTATGACTCATTTTAGATACTTACTTCAATATATTATTCATGTTTTTAGCAATTTCTTTTCTCCAATCTCTTCTCTTTTTATTTTTGATACTGGTTATTTCCCATTTCACTTTACTTATAATTTAATAATTTTACGTATCTACGTAGGTAGGCGTGCGAGCAAGCGACGCGGGTTCCCTGTTCGACTGCCGGAGCTAGACTGAATCTGAGCGGTTGCGACGTCTCACGCGCAATATTTGAGTATTTAATTTCTTAAAATGCAAAAAAAAAACATTTTAATAAATCTAAAACATATGATGTACGGGTATTGCTAAGTTGAATTTATATACAAAGTTTCAGTAGTATGGGTAAAGTATTGACTGACTTCTGTGGTTTCTTAGATTGATTCAGAGGGAAGTTTGGGATTTTTTTCTATCGAGAAAATTTTTTGTAATCGTGTTTTCACATCATATGATGTATCACAAATATTCTCAACTGTAATATATATTTTTTTCAAAATGATTGATTCAATACTTTTAATGATATGCGGGATCAAAAATGAGATATAGGGGTACTGTAAGCTCTTAAGTGAAAATTAAGTTGAGAAATGCTTAGTTTGAAATAACTTTGGAATTAACGAGCCTAGGGCGACGCTTAATATCCAACAGTAGACTTTTCCAGGATATGTTGATGATGGTAGAAAAACGGCAAATAGCAATTGGAAAAAGTTTTAGTAATTTTTTTATCTTTACTTTATTAATTAGGGCATTCAACAAAGAAAATACCTACATTATTATCGTGACAGGCGTCACAGCTCAGTCGGTAATGGATCTGCCTTCCGTGCTGTGGGTCGTAGGTTCGATCCCCACCAAGAACAAACATTTGTGTGTGGCAAAAACATAGATGTTTGTTCTATGTCTGGGTGTTACTATGTATTATAAGTATGTATTTACAAAAACAAAGTATATAAGTATTCTATCAGCATCTAGTTCCCATATTACAAGCTTTGCTTAGTTTGGGACTAGAGAGCGTCGTGTGAAATGTCCATGAATATTTATATTTATTATTATTATTATAAAATATCTTAATCTTGGTAGGTAATGTGTCATATCATTTGCCGAGAGCTGTAAAATAAATTGATCAATATGATCATATAGATAGTTTAACAAGGTAATAAGAAAATGAGTGTCAATCAAGTCAATAATTATATCCGCATTGGATTACATAATAATATTCAAATAGGTACATAGCTATAATATTAAATATATAGTACTTACACTTAGCAGCTAAACAGCGGTTGTATCTAGGGATTATCAAACTTACATTATTTTTATGACCAGTTATGCAGAGGTATTCCAATCTTAGTTGAACTGCAAAGTTTTAAATCGTGGTCAGTTCATACTAACTCATAGTTATTCTGTGACTAAATAGTGACATTATGACGTCATTTGATGTGTTTTCGCGCATATTTTGCTGTCAAGTGTCTAAAAAGAATGATCACGTGGTACAATTTTGTACCACGTGACCTGAAGAAATTACACTGGGCAGTGAAACACTGACTAAACACTGACATTGGCAAATTCGTGGGAGCCCTAGCCGAACCGAAAACCGAACCGAACAGCCAGAAAAAAAAGAAGAAGTTAAGTTTTTCATTTTCTTTTGAATCTGACTAGACTGTTAAAATTATTGTATAATTATTAAATTCAACCTTAGAAGATTAATAATAGTTATTATTTTTTTATACGGCTGTATCTTTTGTGATACTTCCGAATACGATCGTAATTGGTAGTTAAATGGTGGATTTTTGCAACCTTTATTAATAGACAAATGGTACAGTTCGCTTCAAAAATTAACTTAAAAATCGTCAGGCGTCACAGCTCAGTCGGTATAGCTCTGCCTTCCGTGCTGCGGGTCGTGGGTTCGATCCCCACTGAGAACAAACATTTGTGTGTGCCAAACATAGATGTTTGTTCTATGTCTGGGTGTTACTATTATAAGTATGTATTTGAAAATACGATAGCCAGCGTCTTCTTTTATTACTACAACAAAAAATACACTGAGTGGTTTTTTTGTCCACTTATTTTTTTTAAATCAATTTTCGTCTGTGCATGTGCACAGAAGACGAACTCTTTCGCAATAAGCTCTACTGAACTAAAATACTAAACTACTTGCACGGTGTAACTGCACCTTGACACGATATTTATCTGCTCTATGAGTACAATGCTGGCACAATCATCATACACTCAACGGATGTATAAATGCGTTAGTTATAAAATAATGAATGGGTTGGACAGTGTTATGCAATGGTGAACAAGTTTGTTGACTTTTCAAGTTTATTTACAAAATACAAAATGTTTATTTCCAAACACAACCATACAAAAACACATACAATAAAAAACACAATTTATGATAAAATTAAAACACGTTTTAAAATTAAGTGTTTTAAGATTTTTTATGTCGGTGTCAACTAGGGAACCATTGTCTATCGGTAATTTTTTTTATTTAACAACTACTTAGAGATAATACAATTTTCTTAAAATATTACACCTTAAGGGCCAACGCACATCTATCGACAAAACTGTTTTGTCGCGTACTTAGTGACGTGAAAATAAATTTTCTGTCATAACGAAAACAGCATATGACGAATGCTTCCTCGTCATATGCTGTTTTCGTTACAACGAAACTCACATCAATTGACACTACAGACTTTTCTCAAGTATGTTTACCTATCTATTATAGCATTGTTTAGTACCTACCTATTAAACATTGCTTTATACGCACATACCTAGAGAATGAACTGTGTTTTTTAATAAATAAGAATATAGAGTAATTATGTAGTGTACTTAATATTATTATTAAGTACTTAGGATGATTCTCATTAAATAAGCAAGTAACGAAAACAGCAAATAAAAAGAAGCATATCGTAACTAAAAAAGTTTTACTGAGAAGTTTCACATCACTAACTGTTCGACAAGACGTTTTGTCTTTGGTTTGCGTTCTCCCTAAAAACCTTAAGAGGTTTGTCTAGGTACTATTATTGTAGCTTATTAGTATGACTAACATAATTCACTTAGGGCGGCTTGCACCAAAATCGCTAAACGCGTCGAGTTGTCAAGTCATACAAATACGTCAGATTTAAGTCGATTTAGCTGTTAAATATGTTTAGTGATTCTGGTGCAAGACGCCCTTAGTTTAATTTACTAAAATATAATTTTGACATACTTACCGCACCGAAAAAGTTATCAATTAGATAATGTTTAAATAATTATAATAAATAAAATAAATAAATAAATATTCATGGACTTTACACACAACGCTCTCTAGTCCCAAACTAAGCAAAGCTTGTTATGGGAAATAGGTGGCTGATAGAATACTTATATACTTTTTTTTTGTAAATACATACTTGTAATACATAGTAACACGCAACATAATTAAACATCGTTCCATTTTAAACTTTTGTCTCACCCGAATACAAGAAGATTAATTGACTGTTTTTATTTATTTGCTTTTTTCCTACCTTAATAGATAGGTAACGGTTTGTGAATAGCTGTTGCATGTGTATTTTATAAATATTGTGAATACTGTGTTATATTTCTTTGTGAATTAAGAATTTCTTGTCAATTATTATTTTCTGCTCGTTTTCTAGCAATGTAGATATAGTAATTGCCAGAAAATATAAATGTACAATACATATAAACATTGCATTTTAATATGAGTAGATTTAGTTCGAATTTATCAAACTAATTCAACCAAATCTTCTCGAAGAAAAATAAGCTACTTACTCCATCTTGTATGAACTCATCCACCACCCACACAAAAGCGCCTTAGTTGGCTTAAATTAACAGTCGATTGTACTTCCATCGGTAATCTATCATACAATCCATACAAAACTAATGAAATTAAATGAGGTACCTATTACTTCCTATCTTAATAAATAAATATTCATGGACATTTCACACAACGCCCTCTAGTCCCAAACTAAGCAAAGCTTGTGATATGGGAACTAGATGCTGATAGAATACTTATATACTTTTTTTTGTAAATACATACTTATTATACATAGTAACACCCAGACATAGAACAAATATCTATGTTTTCCATGCACAAATGTTTGTTCTCGGTGGGGATCGAACCCACGACCCACAGCACGGAAGGCAGAGCCATTACCGACTGAGCTGAGACGCCTGTCAAAACCAAGCAAAGCTTGTAATATGGGAACTAGATGCTGATAGAATACTAATATACTTACTTTTTTTGTAAATACATAGTAACAGTAGAAAAACATGTATGTTTGTCACACACATGTTAGTTCTCAGTGGGGATCGAACCCACGACCCACAGCACGGAAGGCAGAGCTTTAACCGAGTGTTCCAGTGGCTGTTTGTAAGCTTGATAAAAGATAGACGAAGCAAAAGCTTCGTTAGAAGTTACCCAACTGTGGTCGAGGCAAATGAGAAATAAATGAGGTATGCTGCAAAGGTAAACTGACTTTCTTGATTAATGTTGACTAAGATGTCATGACCTAGATTATGTTGTATTTAGCTGTAAATGCGTTGATATAAAATATTTCATTCATTCATCCTCTTTTTAACCGACTTAAAAAAGGAGGAGGTTCTCAATTCGGTTGTTTTTTTTAATGTGTCCGAACCCCGTCATTTATGAACCGATTTCAAAAATTCTTTTTTTATCTAAAAGGATGTACTTCCAGGTTTGTACCATTCATTTTTCATCAAAATAGGTTCAGTAGTTTGGGTTATAAATAGAAATAACTGAAAAAAAAATATGCCAACCACGTGCATGAAATTGCGTATTTTGCTTTTCTGTGACTTTTTAGTGGTGTTTATGGTCACTAGAACATTCCCAATGAACTTTCATCATCATCATCATCTGATGATGAAGCTGGTAGTCAAATTGAAGTCGGTTTTTTTAGTTTTTTTAAACTTATAAATTTATTATCCATACCTTCTATGAACGGGAGGCTGCAGTGCCTGGGACATGATTTAGATGGAGTAGGCTTGTAGCACCTATGCCATCCACTCAGCCTAGTGTCTATCCACAGTAGGGGTATGCCAATCAAAGTTGAACTGCAAAGTTTAACTGCAAAGTTTTAAATCATGGTCAGTTCATACTAACTCATAGTTATTCTGTGACTAAATAGTGGCATTATGACGTCATTTGATGTGTTTTCGCGCATATTTTGCTGTCAAGTGTCTAAAAAGAATGATCACGTGGTACAAAATTGTACCACGTGACCTGAAGAAATTACACTGGGCAGTGAAATATAACTTGACAGCAAAAGATTGGCATACGGAGGCAGGAATGACTAGGTCAATACGTATCTATGTATTTACCTAATTAATACTAGTTATTTTTATGGATATGAACTTCGAGGTTCTTTCGAAGACTGAGTGGTCATCTTCACTCGTTAGCTTCGTTTCTTATCATCAGAGCTTTTATCTGATGATCATAAATCAGTGCAGAGGTTGGTACTTTCGCTTTTGGCGATATAGGCCGGGAGCCATCGTGTTATTTTTGCGCGTGACAAATTAAATTAAATATTCATGGACACACAACGTCTTCCAGTTTCAAACTAAGCAAAGCTTGTAATATGGGAATTAGATGGTTGATAGAATACTTAAATACTTTTTTTTTGTAAATACTTACTTATAATTACATAGTAACACCCAGACTAGAACAAACATCTATGTTTTCCTCGCACAAATGTTTGTTCTTGGTAGGGATTGAACCCACAACCCACAGCACGGAAGGCAGAGCTATTGCCAACTGAGCTGCCCCCGTATGCCAATCTTTTGCTGTCAAGTTATATTTCACTGCCCAGTGTAATTTCTTCAGGTCACGTGGTACAATTTTGTACCACGTGATCATTCTTTTTAGACACTTGACAGCAAAATATGCGCGAAAACACATCAAATGACGTCATAATGTCACTATTTAGTCACAGAATAACTATGAGTTAGTATGAACTGACCATGATTTAAAACTTTGCAGTTCAACTTTGCAGTTCAACTTTGATTGGCATACTCCTGCAGTAACGTCTGTCAAATAAAAGAACTGGCGCTTACCTTGGGCAGAGGTAACATCGCCTTTTGGGCACACTCGTTCTTTCGTATGTGTTAGTGGCCAACTCTGGTGATGGCGTTTTTAGGCCGCCTTAAGGCCTCCGTCGTGGCTTAATGACTGCTATAGCCGGGACCAACAGTTTAACGTGAGTTCTCATTGCAGTTATCGGAAAAATACTATTATTATGTAAAGTAGAATTATACCCACGAGCTCTCGATCTACTATGTGGTCATAAATTCCTATTCACATCATAATGTACTTACTATCTAGTCTATCTGATTCGTCATAAATAAAAACCTAGTGTCCATATTTTTGGTCATAGCACGTTCGTTTAAAGGTCACCTTTATACCGACTTTTGCGATTGACCAACTTTTTTGCAGTTAAAAATCATAGGTAAGTTTTTTTTTTTATACTAGTGTTAGCTTTGTTAAATTTCTCATACAAAAGATTAGTTTTTATAACCAACAAAAAACGATCCTGGTGGCTATGCGGCAGTGGAACGGCGGGGGACGGGGATGGATTCGGTGCCAGGCAGGCAACCGGGATACTTGTCTTTGGTTAGATTTTGAGAGCTTGTGGAAGATAGATTTTAAGATATTTGAGTTAATCTAGATTGTTTGCAATATAAGTTTTGTGATACGCATCTACTAGTGTTTCATTTCTGAGATGGTTCACACTAGCCTATCTCGTCCCACTGCTGGGCAAAGGCCTCCTCCAAACCCTTCCACTTATCCCGGTCCTTGGCGGTTTCCCACCAATCCGTCTCAAACACGTCAAGGTAAGTTTAAAAAGAAAAAAAGGCTTTTGAGAAGAAGCAAGTCAGTAGCGAGCAAGAAGAGTGAAGTTTTCCACACAACAGTACATGCGCAATCGTTGTTGCACCTAACTTCAGAGGGATTAAGATCCGTTGTGTGTACTGTACCTACCTAATTTTTAATTAATTTATCTACTTATAACTTACTAGTTTCCTAGTTTCCGCCACTTCGTCCGCGTCCCATTTTATCCTGTTGATTTACCGGGATAAAAAGTAGCCTATGTGTTAATCCTGGCTACGAACTATACGTATTCCAAGTTTCATCCAAATCGGACCAGTAATTGCAGCGAGAAAGAGTAACAACAAAAATGTATTATTTATTATTGTGTATTTAGCCCTAATTAGTTTAAGTTTAAATCACTTATTTACGAGAAAATAAATTGAATTGAAAAAAACATACATCCCTAATTACAAACTTTTGCGTTTATAATATTAAAAGGAGTCGGATAAGAAGTAGGAAAAGGACCTAGTAAAGTCAAAGACCTTTTGACAAAAAAACTTACTCCATACCATAGTATTTAAGCCTACTCCATACCATAGTATTTAAGCAGTAGCAGTTTAGTAGTATTTTCTCGATGACCTGACCTAGTGCTCTTAGAAGTGGCAAGAATTGGTATTTCAATACTACAATTACACAACAGTCATAGAAACGCCGGAAACATCTTATCTTTTTGAAATACCCTAAAAATGGTAATTCAATGTAGCTACCATCAAGGAAACGGATTGTGGACCTGTGGAACTTGACACACTCCAATGTCAACCATTGAAATGCGAGCTTCTGCTGGCGTCAAATCTCACATTACATTTAAACACTTCAAAGTACTTGAAACTAATGTTTGTGAAACTTTATAAAAGTTTGATGATAACGTGTTGAAACCTGCAACTGTCATCTCTACTTGCAATGGTCGATCATTTGGTCCTATGGATAAGATTTTGCCGTCAAAAAAAATTACAGCCGACTTGACGAATGATTCGACTTGACTAGGTAAATACTTATTTCAAACTAGCAGTTACCCACGACTTCGTACGCGAGTACCGTTTCCGTGTATCTGTGCGTGTACCGAGCGGATACTTCTTTGAGAAACTTGACATTACACCGAACCCGTACTCGAATGTCAAACGTTAGTCGTTAGACCAAAGAGGTAGTACTACGTCCTGTCAAACTGACGTGACATGACATGACATCATCCTCTTGATAAATTGGCGCTGCTAGTCCCGTTCGTTCATTTTATCCTGTAGATCCTGTTAATTATTCGGGATAAAAAGTAGCCTATGTGTCAATCCAGGTTACGAACTATATATATATGCCAAGTTTCATCCAAGTTGGTTCAGTAGTTTCGACGTGATTGAAACACAAACATCCAAACATCTAAACTTTCGCATTTATAATATTAGTAGGATAATTCAATTTACACTGGCAAAATTGTCTGTCGAAATGACGGACATAAATAAGAAGAAGACTAAACTGAAAGGGTTGTGCGAAAGGGCACCTAATACAAAATCTTGCAAGGCACTACAGTGCAACTGTTAAAAAGGTAGGTACCTACTGAAAAAAAAAATACCAATTTTATGACTATACTAGCAGTTACCCGCGCCTTCGTACGCGTCTACAGTTTCCGTGTACATTATATTATCTGTGCGTGCACCGAGCGGATACTTCTTTGAGAAACTTGACATTACACCTCATTACACCGAACTCGTACTGGAATGTCAAATGCTAGTCGTTAGACCAAAGAGGTAGTACTACGCCCTGCCAAACTGACGTTTCATGACATGACAATGAAATCCTCTTGCCAATTGGCGCTGCTAATCCTTTTCGTTCATTTTATCCTGTAGATCCTGTTAATTATTCGGGATAAAAAGTAGCCTATATGTCAATCCCGGTTACGAACTACATATATGCCAAGTTTCATCCAAGTTGGTTCAGTAGTTTTGCCGTGATTGAAACACAAACATCCAAACATCCAAACATCCAAACATCCAAACATCTAAACATCCAAACATCTAAACTTTCGCATTTATAATATTAGTCCAAACATCTAAACATCCAAACATCTAAACTTTCGCATTTATAATATTAGTAGGATTAGTAGGATAGGATAGGATACAGCCCAATCACGGTAGCACGTGGGTGGATCCACATTCAAATTCCTCCATTTGTAGTCGTACCTACAAATATGTACAAAACACCTCGTGTTTTATTAGACAATAAAAAACATAACCAGTCATAAAAATTAACACAGCCTCCAAATTACTTTACAACTTATAAAAACCAACGGCGGATCTGTTTAAAAGTGAAAGTCTCATCAAAATGGGTTCAGCCGTTATTTACGCACGATAAAATAAAAGTGCTAATGTGATATTAAGTAAATAATTACTTCATCTGAATAACAATATATACCTACCTACGCAACCTTGAAACACAAAAATTTACGAGACTGCAAGAACTTAGAGGTACATACCAAAACTGGCTTTCTAGCCAAGATGACATTATTACAGTATTCTTTTTTTTCTGCTAGAGAATAGAAAACGTCAAAAATGTATGGGGATGGTGTTTTCGTGAACAAGACTCGGAAACAGTGCTAGTTTGTCTCTTACCCGCATCTCACTAGCGAAGACGGTAGAGTTTGGTAGAATCAAGATGTAGATACCAAACTCTACTGTTCTTATCGCACCGATTATCTAAGTGAAGTGACGTGCTGCTCGGTCACTATTTAGATGGGTGACCGCTAGTGGCATTTACGAGCGCTGCCGTGCTTCGCAGGACACGTTAAACTTGCCATCTCTGCTCTAGCAGTCGTTAAGTCACGATGATGGCTTTAAAAACTCCGTTACTAGAGTTGGCCCGTAAGTCATATGAACGAATGATCGCCAGTGGTGTGAATTGAGGTGCAGTACAATGCACCATGTCAGTGCCGTTCAAATGCGATCCTACATTTAGGACCATTTACTTTTTTTTCACGGCCATAACTCAAATTAAGTCTATAAAACTTCACAATACCAATACTGACTCATTTTACAAACACAGATTAACTTCAATATTCTTTGCACACAAAGACATTGCCATACAATTACTTACCTTGTTGGGTAATGGATAAAGATCACTCTAATTACTTACCTTTGAGTACCTTGAACTAAAAGCATTGCAGATGTACGGGTTATGAAATACTGCAAAAGTATTTTTCTGACTTATTCCAGAAATTTATTTATTTATTATAAGGCATCGCCAACAGCACACAGAAATCTCCTGCCTTGAGAAAATTTCCCCTCTATAAAATATAAAATTCGGTTCACCTTGAGAAAATTTCATCGAAATCGGTTTAGTAGTTTGGCTTTTAAATAACAAGTAATTAAATAAAAAATTTAAAAAATCCCCGAATCTTGGACCGATTTTCATCAAACATAGTTAAGAACACTCCCGACTAATTCACCTTTCAAACAAAAAAAACACAATCAAAATCGGTTCATCAGTTCAGGAGCTACGTTGCCTCACACAGACACACACACTCAGACACGTCAAACTTATAACACCCCGTCGTTTTTGCATCGGGGGTTAAAAATAACTGGAGAAAATGTGCCATTCACGTACATGAAATTGTGTTTACGGAATAATCATAAACGAAAACGAAGAGGTCATTGTTTTGAAGTCGGTTAAAAATAAAGAATTTTACCTAGATATGTACCTACTCAGTAGTTTGAATCATATGACAATAAGTTCCATTATTTATCTATTATAAAGATAATTAACTAAAGTACAACATGTGTAATGAATCTTTATTTCGTTCGCAAATTAAGATTAATGAATTGATTTATGAACTTTAAAACAAATTACGATTTCAAAATGATAACTAACATCTCCCTATCGACCTTTGTTAGGAAAGCAACTTGCTAGAGTCTGACCAAGCGAAGTCTGCACACCATTATTCATTGCTTGAAATAAGACAACCCCAAAAAAGATTTGTACATGGTATTAACTTTTAGTAGTAACTTTCGAAAACAGGTCTTACTTAGAATCGAAACGAAACGAGATGGCACTATTTTTAAACGGTGATTACTTATTGCCAGAAGTTTAGAAGAGGTTCTAAGTAGAGTGGTTGTCATACCACAAAATGGCAGAATGTTATTTTTATAATATTCTTACTTACTAGATTTTATTAAGAGACACCACTTGACATAAGGTGGGCCATCGTCTTGTTCCATCCTAAAAAACGAGAAGTAAGTACCACCCAAATCTACTTTGATCTAGAATCAATATATCTTGGTCACACTATGCTCAATATTTTTTTTCCTATTTTAAAATGTCAATATGCAATATATTATGCCCTTTGCATACGGTTTAATTTCTAAAATGGTATACGTACTTATCATTATAAAAATTACTTTTGTAACAAGTGTTAATGTTTTTAGGGTTTCACAGCCAAAGAGTGCAGATGGAATCCTATTAGAAAACATACGCCGTCTGTCTGTCTGTCTGCCTGTGACATTTTTTGATGGGCTGTACCTTTTTTGATGTAATGAATGCAGCCAGTTATTTTCAGAGAATATGTTGATCATGGAGACAAAAAATAATGATCTGTCCAAGATTTAATACATAGTACACACACAATACACAATACATAATAGACAACGCAAAAACCCTAAAGTTTTTCTGTTGACTTTGCATGACCGTCTTTCTTTACGCATTATACATAGATAGATAGATAAACACTTTATTGTACACAAAGAAGAAACAGGACATAAGAGAAACAATTAAAGCTAATATACAATGGGCGGCCTTATCGCTAAAAGCGATCTCTTCCAGACAACCTTTGGATGGAGAGGATAAACAAAAAGAGAAAGACGGCGGTGTACAAAGTGTTACGTACAAACTAATATACCTATATTCATTATGTTAATATATATTATAGGTAAACGTTTAACTGCACTTTCTCACCTGATGTTAAGTGACGACTCTACTCTTGAAAACTTCCAAATTAACCTTAGACAGTAATTTATCCTCGAAACAGTATTTATAAACTAAAACTTTGTCTCTTTTTCCACCAAGCAAAAGAAGTTTTTTTTTTGTATGTAGAAAGTTCTAGGGCACTTAAGCTGCGTATTGGCTTTTTGGCATACGGAACTCTCAGTGCGCGTGACTGATTCGCACCTATCCAGTTTATTATTTCTTATCCTATCCTACTAATATTATAAATGCGAAAGTTTAGATGTTTGGATGTTTGTGTTTCAATCACGTCGAAACTACTGAACCAACTTGGATGAAACTTGGCATATAAGTAGTTCGTAACCTGGATCGACATATAGGCTACTTTTTATCCCGAATAATTAACAGGATCTAGGTACAGGATAAAATGAACGAACGAGATTAGCAGCGCCAATTAGCAAGAGGATGATGTCATGTCATGTCACGTCAGTTTGACAGGACGTAGTACTACCTCTTTGGTCTAACGACTAACGTTTGACATTCGAGTACGGGTTCGGTGTAATGTCAAGTTTCTCAAAGTATCCGCTCGGTACACGCACAGATAATATAATGTACACGGAAACGGTACTCGCGTACGAAGTCGCGGGCAACTGCAATAAATGTGTAATAACCAGTGTACTACATACCTTTTGAAGAAGCCGTGTTAAGACACCAAACCTTTTGATTTTTGAAGAGTCAAGGTCACACGTCAAATTAAGATGAAACTATGTGATGCGTATATTTTGATAGACCAATGCCCGCGGGGGTAACCTTAACATGAGGGCTTTTTTGTCAAAATCAGTGATAAGACCGCCTATTACACACCAAACCAGGCCGTAGTTTGTTGTCCGTTTTTTTAGGTTCGCTTGAATCACTATAAATAAGACGATTCTAAATGATCCTTGTGATTTTATTGAATACGTTTTATGCACAAAGAAAATTACAACTAATACAGTACCTATTTCCTAATTTTACAAAATACTTTTTCTCCGCACTACACAAAGGTTGGTAGGAAGAAAATGCTAAATAGCATTAAGCTCGCCTCTGTACCATACTACTACCTGCAATAAAGAATTTTCTAAAATACAAATGAAACAGTTGAGCTATTGAATAAATGATTTTTGACTTTGACTTAGGGTGGCTTGCATGAGAATCGCTAAACGCGTTTAACTGTTAAATAGTATTTAGCGAGTTGTCAAGTCATATAAATATATCAGATTTAAATCTATTTAGCTGTTAAACACGTTTAGTGATTCTGGTGCAAGCCGCCAAGTACATGCAAGTGGTTAAAAAGATTATAAGTGAAGCTTACTCAAGTTTGTATAAAATTGTACCTAAAACATTTGCCTTTTTGCCAAACGGATCCATTAGCCCAAATGTCAAACACGGTTTCTTTGTATGTTTCAATGTAAATCATTATAATGTAGCAATTGTATCGGAAATTGGCTAACAAAGGCTTGCAATGCACGTGTGAAAATACCTTCGCTATATTTGCAATCTTGGAGGTGTGTACACTGGACAACCATTTTTAAAAGGCCATGTCTTACCTATTTTTAACCCCCGACGCAAAAACGACGGGGTGCTATAAGTTTGACGTGTCTGTGTGTGTGAGTGTGTCTGTTTGAGGCAACGTAGCTCCTAAACGGATGAACCGATTTTGATTTTGTTTTTTTTTGTTTGAAAGGTGAATTAGTCGGAAGTGTTCTTAGCTATGTTTGTTGAAAATCGGTCCAAGATTCGGGGGTTTTTTTAATTTTTAATTTAATTACTTGTTTATTTTATATGAAGAAATATTTAACTTTTACTAATCTTCTCAATGCACTAACCTCCTTTCAAGCTTCACGACAGTATTTTTAAAATAATTATCGAAAAAAAGCTGCGAGGACAACCTTGAAATAACAAAATAAGCTTGCACGTGAAGTTTTTAATTTTATCTCAAAAAACGGAATATCTAGATAATAATTCAATACAAAAAATACTTGGGACAAGTATTCTACTCGTTCCAAGTGGGCCCAGTTATATTGGGACGAGTTTGCGACCAACTCTGATTTATGGTCATTAAAATAATAATAAATATATATTCATGGACATTTCATACATACCTTGTAAAAACCACAAAATTGTTTTTTCTTAAAAATGTTAAAAATAGTTCTACTTTGGTTTCGCTACTGACTCCATGCCTGTATGGTTCAAGACCACGATGGTTAGATTGTAACACCATAAAAGGTTGCAATCAGCAAGGGTCGGATATGGTGTTTTGGGAAGTTCCGATATAACTCGTAGACAATTTATTGAATGCAGATGCTTACAAATCTTCGAAATAATGGGATACCTGTGTTGCAAATAGAGTTCAGCCCAGGCTAATAACTAACGTTAGGAACCGTAGTTTCTTGGGGTCTATGGCATCTGATCCTAGGATCAGAATGAAGTAGAAACTGAACCTGAATTATTTTTTAATCGGATCCAAGGATCCGTTTCCAATATCAAATAACAAAATATTTCTGGCATCTGATCCTAGGATCAGGTGCGCTTGTTCTTGTAGGCTCTGGTCGCGTGGAACTGGCACCTAGAATCACCTAGTTATAACACGATTCTAAATAATCCGCGTGATTTGACAAAATTTGAGAATTTTGAGTAGCAACGTGATTGAAACACAATCATCCAAACATCTAAACTTTGATGTATATCTATACTAATATTATAAAGAGGAAAGATTTGTTTGTTTGCATTGAATAGGCTCTGATACTCCTTGACCGATTTGAAAAATTCTTTCACCATTGGGAACCTACACATCTCCGTGTGACATAGGCTATATTATATTTTTTTAGGTATCCTTACATACCGTGTGAAGCCGGGACGGTCTGCTAGTATTTTATAGTTTTAATAGCATACATACACTTTAGAGTAAGTATGAAGAACATTACCTGTTCTGCAATTAGGTATTAATGTTTGTGAATACAGACACCACATACCACAAATTCTTCTATCCAAGGTCTTATACATAATTTTAACCTGTTCGATCTCATTGGATCACGATTCTGACAGACACCGTGACCTGACGTGTGGAGTGTGAAAGGTTAACAGGCGTGGCAGGCTCTTTAATCTTTATACAGGGTGCAATAACACCACTAGAGGGGGGCTCGTGCACCCCCACCCCCTAGTGAGTTTGCAGTCAAACGTTTGTCTATAATTTGTAAAAAAAAATAACATTTTCTATGAAACCAACAGCGTGACCGCAAACAGGCGTCACAGCTCAGTCGGTAATAAATAAATATATATAAAAAAAGTATACAATTATTTTATCAGCAATCTAGTTCAAAAATAAAAGTCTTGTAAATGTCAGAAAATTATAAAAGCGCTATTGGCCATTTTACCTATTGAAGCTTTATTCATCTTTTATGAATAAGGCCGCTAATATTTTGAAATAAATAATTGACATAGCTTCTTTATAACAGTCGGCATTATGTAGTTACAAGTAATTGGAAAAATACCATTTTTATAATGTCAATGTACCCAAGTTATATGGTAATATCCTGGCGTGTAATTAACTAATCATATGTGGTAATTGTATATCCGTTTTGATATACTGAAACCATACAAAGAAACTTAGTTATTTTAATTATCTAATTACTCGTAGCTGCCCCAATGATATTAGTAAACACAAGATTCGGTATACTTTAGCATTACGTAAACAAAAAATGGACTAGATAAAACAAATAAACATACCTACGCACACACCTATATTTTTAATATCCGTGCATCGTGGCAACAATAAAGAGATATAAGCAGGCTGTAGCGCGAACGAGATGGCATTAACTGTCACTTACATCCCCAAACAAAACGATTCGAGTTGATTACCCCCGATATCCAAAACGTAAACGCAAAATGACGCACGACTTATTTATAGATTTAAAAAAAAGTTTTTATGTGAAAAGTGACGCCGTGGAGTTTGTTTTGTAAATGCACAGGAAGAGATTATTGTGTATTTTATTTAAAAAAAAGTCCTTCGTAATTAGGTAGAATGTGTTAGTACTGCGTATGTGCTACACGAACGTCAGTCCGACGGTGATTAGAGCCAATCGTGTGCATGGAACCTGATTTGTGCGCTTCACGCCCGCTAAGCTTGTCACCAATCTTGTGTTTACTAATTTCGTTGAGCTGCCCACAACTTCGTTTGCGCTTTTCTTTTATTTTTTTTTAGAAATATTGGTGCTATGCACTGAATTTTTTCTTTATCAAAATAAAACATAGCCCGTTGCACTTAAGAATAATGTATCTATCTAACAGTAAAAACATTATTAGGATCGGACCAATTGTTAAGGCATCTTCACACCGTATCGTTGCCGATACCGATATTTTCATCTCGGCATCGGTCAGTGTGCAGACGCCCAATAGGTTATGGACCTAGTAAGTCAAGTCTTGACGAAACAAAAGACATGTTCTCATATCAATACTAAGTATCGAATTGCATGTCTATACTTGAATACTAAGATTGTTAGTAATAATGGATGACATAATCTAATAGAGGAAAATATGATAGATTGTTATTTAATTTACTATTATGTCATTGGTGTGGATGGTGTTATGCAAGATGAAGAAAACCCTCACCACTGTATCTCCAGGCAATCAAAATTGACATTCTGAAATCGCTAGAGCATAGAAAACTTCAGAAATGTATGGGAATAAGTAGTAATTTTATCGGTCTTTTTAATGTAGATTTAAAGAAACGTGTAAATATTTCATTTTTTACGAGTTACTCCTAGTATGCCACGAAAAAGGTTGCAACTTGCAAGTCAATCGTCATTGCTAGAACACCATGCTTTCTAACATTTTTTTTCTCTATCTAAATACCCAACATTATCAAAATTGTAAGCGTGCCATGTGTTGTCAAACTAAGCCTGGATTCGACCACCTCCGAATAACGCTATCCCCTAGATAAAATACTATCGGTCTCTACTTGAAACTGGTCAAAACCAACAACGGAAATAGTTTTATTTAAAGAATAGCCGTATTCGTGGTCAAATCAAAACTTAGTTTATTCAAGAACAAGCAAGTCACGTTAAAAAAAAATCCAGGTTAAGTAAAAAATCCTTTATTTTATCTAAATGAGTCGTTATTGCATACCGCTGTCCCGTAACACTTGCCCAGTGACCGTGTGTCTGTAACCCGCAATGCGTTTGCAAAAACACCATCATTCAAGAACGACCCATTAATGTACTGTTGTGTCAAAAAGTGTTTGGACAAAATGTGGTGGGTTT
The DNA here is from genome assembly GCA_947859175.1 of Gandaritis pyraliata. Classification (NCBI taxonomy): domain Eukaryota; kingdom Metazoa; phylum Arthropoda; class Insecta; order Lepidoptera; family Geometridae; genus Gandaritis; species Gandaritis pyraliata. The sequence goes on along the minus strand of OX401877.1, from coordinate 639,394 downwards.
AAAAAACGACAGCAGTGTTTAGCTAATAAAGAGTAGATTAGATTGTCAAATTCTTTATTGCACCCAATAATAAAATCGTACAGAGGCGAGATTAATGCTATTTAACATTTTCTTCCAACTAACCTTCACGGGTACCTTGCATAATGGTTGCTTCTTGGGAACCACAATGCAAGAATGAGCCAAGGACAATTTTATTCAAAGAATTAACTTTTTATCACTGTTTTCGCAGAAATCTATTTTTGATAAATAATTTTACAAGCAATTTCAAACTATGATAACAAATATTTCTAATCCTAAAAAAATATTTGCATTAATAATTCATAATTTCATATCAATCTCAATATCCAAAATCGTTTGAGACATATAAAATGTGTAAAGCTAATTAATATTATAAGCCAATTTATTTACCAAATTTTTTTTTATAATTTCAATTTGGTTCTTGGGTCGCCCATTTGCGGGCAAAGGCTTTCTCCAATCCTTTCTAGTTTTCTTTGTCTTGGGTTAGTTTGGTCCACATTGCACCAGCCACCCCCATGATTGTCCCGCCATCTTCGTCTTGATCTTTCTAATGCGATTTTTTAATTAATAACTCGTACTTTTCTAATTTCTGTATTGATTTACTTTCCTGCAAATGAAAATTATAAATGAAAATGATACACTTTTGTGTAAAACTGTACGTTTCAACCTACATTATGGATTTGTCCTACGTTTGTGGTTTAAGATGTTTTGCGTTTTGTGTGATGTTAGTCACTTAAGTCACATAACTAGAGGACTCAGTATCCGCTTACTTACATACAGGGTGTAATAAAAACACTCCAAAAAACTGGCGCGTGAAAATATGTATCAATATGAACAACTGTTTTTTATGGAACCATACTGACCGATAAAATCTGCTGTTTTATAAAAAACGCAATGAAAATAAAAAATATGTTTTATTCAAATACTTAACATAGATTCATCTATCTACAATATCTACTTCGCAAAATATATAGGCTAGGTTCATAGTTTTATCTCAAAAATGACATAATTTACCAGTTACCTACATGAGAAAAGTCTATTTTTATAAGTAACGATAAAACTAGGTAAGTATGGATTGGTAATATAAGAGTTAAGATAAGAATTTAAGAAGTTAAGAAAAGAAGAAGTGAGATAAGAATTTGTAGTTTTTTCTGACAAATGTACAATCTTGCAGATCAAGAGCTTTGACGGGGGGCGAGGGGAAGAGGGGAAGAGGGCTTGAGCTTGTCTGGGACAATAATATATTTAGATGGAGTAGGCTTGTATGTAACACCTATATCATCCTCTCAGCCACTAGGTTTAGTCAGCTCCGCACGTATTGTCCTTGTCTTTCCTGCCCCCGTATGCCAATCTTTTGCTGTCAAGTTATATTTCACTGCCCAGTGTAATTTCTTCAGGTCACGTGGTACAATTTTGTACCACGTGATCATTCTTTTTAGACACTTGACAGCAAAATATGCGCGAAAACACATCAAATGACGTCATAATGTCACTATTTAGTCACAGAATAACTATGAGTTAGTATGAACTGACCATGATTTAAAACTTTGCAGTTCAACTTTGATTGGCATACCCCTGCTGGATAGGGTAGTCCCTATCCCCAGGAAAGACAAGGACAATACGTGCGGAGCTGATTAAGCCATGGATTTCCTCACGATATTTTTCTTCACCATTTATTTACCTAGATAATTTGAATCGCATCACACCACTGTGAGACCTCCTAACCATAACCGATTAAAATTGATGTCAGTATGTGATAGCTGAAGCTGACAATACCTAGGGCCCAATAAACCACAAAGGTTGGATATGTACAAACATTTGTAAGTCATAACCTCTTTTGTTTCGTTGACACTATAAAACTCACAAAGTTCGAGTTTTACGCTAGTGCTGTCGATAATATCGATAGTAAAAATTCATTACATCGATAAATGTCAATAAAAACTATCGATTGAATAAATTATCATGGTAATAACAATCTAATTTTATGAAGATGCTAATATTTATGCTTATGTTTTAAATAGCTGCCGAAATCAAATCTATTGATTTTTATTTTTATTAATTCTTTTGTTTGATCTATGTAAAAGAAATAAGAAATAGTTTTATGTTTTAATTAAACTTCTTTTATACGTTCATAGTACCTACCTAATAATATTTTTGAAACAATGCGTGTTGGTGTTTGAGGTTTTTTTTTACATAATTTGAAGGTGTTTTCACTTTCAAATCAGTTTTTTTTAGTTTATCGATAATCGATACCTGTCTCTATCGATAAAGGCAATGTTTGGTGTTACACCACTATCATTGTCGACCATAGCTGATTTAATAATTTGATGTCGTTGACGCGTGCTGGGTACTACATAATATTTATAAAATGGTGACAAATATCTTTATTTTCTGCTGTAAAGGTGAAGCTGAAAATTGTCGTAATTTTTATTTGTAAAACCCAATGTTTTTTGTAAAAATATCAATTATTTATATGAATATAACCAAGAATTTAGAAGAAAAATGAAGTTTTAAATTACTTTAGGGTTCAAAAAGTATTGTCACCATTTTATTGACAAAGGATCTATCATCACCAAAGCTTTTGAAATGTCACCTTTAATTTTTATGAATGTACTGCAGGGGTATGCCAATCAAAGTTGAACTGCAAAGTTTTAAATCGTGGTCAGTTCATACTAACTCATAGTTATTCTGTGACTAAATAGTGACATTATGACGTCATTTGATGTGTTTTCGCGCATATTTTGCTGTCAAGTGTCTAAAAGAATGATCACGTGGTACAAAATTGTACCACGTGACCTGAAGAAATCACACTGGGCAGTGAAATATAACTTGACAGCAAAAGATTGGCATACGGGGGCTGTGTTTTATAGTTACTATAGCTTATACTAGCTTCCGCCCGCGACTTCGTCCGCATATGCGCTTGTGTTAATCCAGGTTACATTCAAAGTTTTATCCAAATCGGACCAGTATTACAGCGTGATTGAAACACAAACATATAAACAGCTAGCTTCGACATTCATAATATTAGTGGGATGGGATTATGCCTGTCATCTTCTTGTCAATACAAACATTACAGTACGCACAACGGATCTTTATCCCTCTGAAGTTGGGTGCAACTACGATTGCGCATTACTGTTGTGCGGAAAAGTTCGCTTCTCTCCAATTCGATCCAAAAATGGGTTCTGCGCAGATACTTCAGACGGACAAAGATCCGTTGTGACTACTATACATAGCTATACTTTATTGAAATTCCTTGTCAGTTCCCGTATTCCAATCATTTGCTGTCAAGTTATATTTCACTGCCCAGTGTAATTTCTTCAGTGTTCTTTCTTCTTCTTCATTCTTTTTAGACACTTGACAGCAAAATATGCGCGAAAACAAATTAGACGACATCATAATGTCACTATTTAGTCACAGAATAACTATGAGTTAGTATGAACTGATCATGATTTAAGGGCGGCTTGCACCAGAATCGCTGAACGTGTTTACCTAACTCTTAAATAGTATTTAGCGAGTTGTCAAGTCATACAAATACGTCAGATTTAAATCGATTTAGCTGTTAAATACGTTTAGTGATTCTGGTGCAAGACGCCCTAAAACTTTGAAGTTCAACTTTGCAGTTCAACTTTAATTGGCATACCCCTGCAGTAAGCACATGTATATTGCAGAACTCCGTAACATTTAATAAAAATTCCCAACCCATAATTTTACGAAATAAACGCATTTCCTCTGCCCATATCATCTTCGAATTGTATCATCTTTATACCCGGAAGCCCCCCTTACCCTTGGCAGAAATAAGAGCATGTATATAAGTGAAGGTACCGTCTGACCGTCAGTCTGTGATTGTGTGTCGTGTAGTGCAGTCGTGTCACTCTTTATTTTAAAAGTATTAAAATCGGTGTGTTTTTTGTGCGTTTCGGATTTTTTTACAGTTGTAAGTATATTTTACTATGTTTTTAGATTTTTTTTAATAGAAATTCAGAAGTTTTAGCGAAAGAAATAGTGATGGGAGTTGAAGACATGAATGTTGTTGCTAAAGTTATACTGAAATCTAACTGCAGATCATTTGAAAATATCTATAGACAGTTTATTGATTTAGATCAATGGGTTGGGTACCGATCGAAATCGTGCCCGAGAATTGATGGCAGTGCTTTTGCTTTCGAAATAAATAATAACTAAATAAAAAAAAATCTTCTCACATGGCATACAATATTTAGCCTTATTATAATGGTATCTTTTCATTGTTATTATTCAATAAACAATTAAAATTTAACTTACGGCAAATACCTTTTAGGAATTTTTAATTTTAAACTTTTACACAAATCAAAACATATAATTCATATACGAATTTAAATTCTCATGAATTTCTTATGTGTAGGATTTAAAGATAAAGAAGATAAAGATAATTTATTTGTTAATTTGTTGTTTGTTAGATAATTATTTTTAAAAGAAAATTACAACTATGTATTAATTCTCTTCTAAATACAATTTATTTATTCAAGTGTTTGTTTATTTGTTTACTAATTATATAGTCACTGAATAACTTGTAACTACTGCAATTTATTTATTTCAAAACAAAATTAGCAACATTGTATGAAAAGGTAATGAAAACTAAATAAGATCACGACTCTAATCTTAAAGCAATAGACATTCTATCGCATCATCATCACATCACCCTGTAGAAGTCCAAGGCTTCCCCCATAAATTTCCAGAAAAAAAAAACTACCTAAGTAATCTAAGTACCTATGTACAGCGTCATCCACTTTTTACCCATGCCTCGATAAACGGAAAGCTGGGACAACTGCCCCCGTATGCCAATCTTTTGCTGTCAAGTTATATTTCACTGCCCAGTGTAATTTCTTCAGGTCACGTGGTACAAAATTGTATGATCATTCTTTTTAGACACTTGACAGCAAAATAACGGTGAAAACACTTCAAATGACGTCATAATGTCACTGTTTAATCACAGAATAACTATGAGTTAGTATGAACTGACCATGATTTAAAACTTTGCAGTTCAACTTTGCAGTTCAACTTTGATTGGCATACCCCTGCAGAAACCGGCCGTAAGCCGCTGTTTTCCTTCACCGTTTGAGAGCACTGGCATCACGCACATAAGTTTTTTGACAAAAAAAACCGATGTATAAATGAGACCACCAAAAAACACCATCATCACTTACCAATGGTGTTAAACTGTACTTATGAGCGTGTAAATGCTACTTTACGGATAATCACCGTGAGGTGTCTTCAAAGGCTTTATGTAGCGGTTACAATCATCAAGTTAAAGTTTAACTGAAAGATTAACTGAACCTTGTACGCCCGGTAATGGATTAGCATTCCAGATGTCTTCGACAATAGCTTGGAGTGATGATAGCTAACTATGGATTATCTTCTAACAAGTTTATCTTCTCTATCTGTATACCTGCTGGTTACAAATAAAGAATTATCTTATCTTATCTTAAGTTCTTAGATCCTCTTCATCATTTTGCTGGTCATAATCAGACCTAATAGTATAGGAGTCTGTGAAAGAGCTCGTCCGTGGAAATAGTGATGCTCGCATTGCTGTGTTCCGGTTTGAAGGGTATGGGGTACTGCAGGGGTATGCCAATCAAAGTTGAACTGCAAAGTTAAACTGCAAAGTTTTAAATCATGGTCAGTTCATACTAACTCATAGTTATTCTGTGACTAAATAGTGACATTATGACGTCATTTGATGTGTTTTCGCGCATATTTTGCTGTCAAGTGTCTAAGAAGAATGATCACGTGGTACAAAATTGTACCACGTGACCTGAAGAAATTACACTGGGCAGTGAAATATAACTTGACAGCAAAAGATTGGCATACGGAGGCTGGAGAGGTATCGGAGCAGTGGAATGCATCCACAAGGCACGTCCTTAGTGGAGACAACGCATTGATATAAGCAGAGGTAACCGCTTAACATCAGGGCCATCGGTTTGTTCCATTTAGTTGTATAAAAAACCTTGTTGTATCAAAATTTTAATTTTTTTTTAAAATAAAATCACATGGATCTCTGTCTTGTCTAGTAACTTAGGATACCTAACATAACTCTTAGGACAAGACTTAAGCACTAGGATTTACTGTAATAGACATACGACAAAATGCACTTAAAAGGCATCTATACCACATAATAGCCAATTTGAGCCTTAAGCGGTGAACGAAACCGTGTTTTGAAAATTACCTAGTTTGTTAACTATACGCTGTTTCTAACAAAAAGGAAACAAATCATTTGACTCTTTCTTTTATTTGTCGGAATTGAGACTGTATAAATAAATATTTACAAGCGTCACATCACAGCTCAGTCGGTAACTAGCTCTGCCTTCCGTGCTGTGGGTCGTGGGTTCGATCCCCACTGAGAACAAACATTTGTGCGTAACATACATAGATGTTTGTTCTACGTCTGAGTGTTACTATGTATTCACAAAAAAAAGTAGTACTTAGTAGGTATTCTATCAGCAATCTAGATTACATATTACAAGCTTTGCTTAGTTTGGGACTAGAGGGCGTGTGAAATGTCCATGAATATTTATTTATTTCTGAACATCAGATTTTTTTATGCTAACACAATAGGTTTCATAGGAAAAGTTGTTTATATTGATGAGTACTTTAACCTTCTGAAGTTTGCAGGAGCTGTTTTTAACTCTGTATAAATGTTACTGTCGAAGTAGGTACAGTACGCACAAGGGATCTTTATCCATCTGAAGTTAGGTGCAACAAACGACCCGACCCGAAAATCGATTCTGCGCGCAGATACTTCGGAGGTACAAAGATCCGTTGCGACTACTAAGTATATATTTATAGGTACCTAATAATTACTATATAATTTGATGTTTATAGGATTTTGGTACGAAATTTCTTTAATTACTACCTACATACAGGATGTGAACAAAATTACATTTAAATCTAACTTATATACATTGCCCTGTGTGTGGGATAGTAATGTAGGTACAGTCAGCGCTACGCGGTAATGAACTTACATTTGAAGTATCTAGTGCCTCTGACTACCCTTTTTAGACACAACTAAATACATTGCAAAAACCTTACAACTCTTACAAGTTTTTGATGACTCTACTTAAAGATCAGAGAGCATTTCATACTTAGTTTTATTTTCTTTGTAAAAAATAAGATTTAACCAATGAGATACTCGTAGTTATTGCCTCGAATAATCCTCGCCTCGACTCGACCTCGAAATCGTCCGTTGTTGTTATTTTGACAACTAAAACCTTACAGCATGATTTCGAGGTCGAGTCGAGGAGAGTATTATTCGAGATAACGACTAAAAATATGGGTCTAGGACCCACTATCAAAGTGGTAATTACAATAAAATTTAACCTAGTGGGGTTAAAAAGAAGAAAGAAAAGTATTTTTTCTTATTACATAAGTAACATAGGTACATAGCAGGTACCTACTTTAATAGAGTGGCTCTCCACTCCACACATCAGCATTTATTAGGTACCTACAAAAAAAAAAAGGTAAAAAAGTAATATAATTAGGGGTAAAAGTGGCGAAGTTCTATTCGAACTTCGTCTAGTGTTTGTTGTCACCATTGACACGTAAGAAGAAGAAGGTACCTACATAATGAGATTCATACAACTGGAACATTGGCCCCTGTTTTATGACTCTGAGGGTTAAGTTTTCAATCCCGATAAAAATCATCAATTTTTAATGCTAACTGTACTTACTTGCATGCAGTACTGAATGAATGTACACCGCAATTTCACAATATCACGATGAGAGCTACAAGTACGTGTCTGTGGGTAGTGTAGGTAGCATTGAAGGGAACAACTTAAATGTGGGCTCTTGCCGAGGTTACACTGATGGTCTTAAGTACTTATAATAGCAATTTTTCGTTGATGCACGCTAGAATTTAATTTGGCAAAATACACAAGGTTAAGACTACTTAATAGCGATATAACTTCATCTCATTTCCTCCTCAATTCAGTTATTTAGATAAATAACTCAATTTTATTTGGAAATCATCCCACGAAAACCATATTATTAAACTGTGTGCTAATAACTGATTTTTAACCAACGACCGAAAAGCAAAAGGGGTGTTTTAAGATTAACGGCGGCGTTATGTCTGTCTGTCTGTTTGTCTTAAAGTAGGGCTCCAATTTTAATGCGGTTTTTTTGTACGAAAGGCGATTTATCTGGGATGGTTCTTAGCCATGTTTGGTGAAAATTGGTGCAGCCGTTTCCAACTTATGAGGATATTCATCAGCTCTCAAAACCTGAGGAATCTCAGGCATAATTGCAGTTTGTAATATTTAGTTGATCTCAAAGTGTTGAGATTTGATGAGCTGAAGTCTATACTGCATGGTCTTATGACCAGCAATGATGAAGGGGATCTAAGAGAATATTCATCATGGTCGGGTATTTTATATGTAAAATTATTTCTAGTTTGAACCACAACGATGTTAGTTGTAATATAAACTTTTACTGGAAATTCCTACCTCCTTGTGTTAATTCTAATCCATATACTAATAGAATTTTTATTATTTATTTTATTTAGCAACGATCTCATTCATACTATGAAGAAAGTCATCAAGGAAATGGTTAGTATCCAACAGCGATCAGCAACGTGTTACGTGGATACTAACAAGGTATAGGTGTTGGAATTTAAAAAGTGTCTATATGAAGCTAATTAGCCTCAAAGCAATACCAATTAATTGGATAATGGCAAATTAAAAACACCCATTATCTTTTCGTTCGATATACTTATACAATTTTTTTTACTGACTGATTGAATTAGAGCCCAGCAGGGGTATTCCAATCTCAGTTGAACTGCAAAGTTTTAAATCATGGTCAGTTCATACTAGCTCATAGTTATTCTGTGACTAAATAGTAACATTATGATGTCATTTAATTTGTTTTCGCGCATATTTTGCTGTCAAGTGTCTAAAAAGAATGATCATGTGGTACAAAATTGTACCACGTGACCTGAAGAAATTACACTGGGCAGTGAAATATAACTTGACAGCTAAAGATTAGAATACGGGGGCAGAGTCCCAAACGGAGGTCAAACGCAAGGTACCTAAATCTTGCCAAGACAATAAGTTATGCTGTCTTTAATTTTATTATTATCATCTCATTGATTATTTATTTTCTGTATTTTAAAAGAACAGCTGAAAACTACAAAAAAAAAAAAAAAAAAAAAAGAGCAAATCCGCGGGATTTCCACTGGTAACTCATAAATTATTTACCTACCTTCAGTGCGTAATCTATTCAATTTGTAATGTGATACAGACAGGACACGCAATCAACCTGTAGATAGGCCAAAGTTCACAAACGCAAACCGACGGTTACAATTATCATTATTGGTTAAGATTGCGGTTAGGTTGCTAATTCGATTACGTAACTATGTTTGTTATTTCAGAAAGGCAAACAGTATTTGTTAATTCAATGTAAATGTACAATTCTACCTTTTTATAAATGAGAAAGTTAAGATTGCGACGCAAGCACGCCTTAGCAACTCTACTGATTTGGATGAAACTTAAAATAGATATCGTTTTTGAATAGGAATAGTTAGGGTACTTTATAAACGTGGGCAGACTTTTGTCAGTTTTCTATGAAAACTTTTGCGCGAGTAACGTGTCTATGTTTTTCGTGCGAATCCTGCCATTAATCTAAGTTAATCGGCCGGTTAGTGTGTTGGTGGATATTGGTCCTTTTGTGTATCTAGTAATAAATGTCATGTTGGTACATAAAGGTATTTTAATTGGATGACCTAGGATCTAAATTAGGGCATAGCATTATAGGTAAATAATTAGGTATTCAGTTACGCAAGATTGAAGGGAAGCGTGGGAACTTCTAGCTAGTGAATGTTCTTGACTAGAATATTCTGTAGTCTAGACTTTTGATTTTTATTTTGTCACCATTCTCAAAAGCTTAAAAAACCCAGCAATGTATTAAATTGTGTTAGTACTTATTGTTTGTTTTTTATTCTTTCTGCTTGTTTTGTGCTGTACCTACCTGTTATTGTGAACAGAATAAATAATTTATCTATCTGTCTAAGTGTGGCTTGCACCAGAATCGCTAAACGCGTTTAACTCTTAAATAGTATTTAGCGAGTTGTCAAGTCATACAAATACGTCAGATTTAAATCGATTTAGCTGTTAAATACGTTTAGTGATTCTGGTGCAAGACGCCCTAAGTACCTATCAGTGATGTAGAGGATCTAAGGAGATTTTCATGCTCAATTTTTTTGTAAAATCCACTCGTTACGAAACGCTGTAGTCTCTGAGATATGTTTGGATGAAGTATAGTAGTCACAACTGATCTTTGTCCCTCTAAAGTATTGCGCTTGCGCAGAACCCATTTTTGGGTAATTGGAGGTAAGCTAATTTACCCACACAACAGTACAGTACACCGTTTGTTGCAACTAACTTCAGCAGGGGTATGCCATGCCAATCAAAGTTGAACTGCAAAGTTGAACTGCAAAGTTTTAAATCATGGTCAGTTCATACTAACTCATAGTTATTCTGTGACTAAATAGTGACATTATGACGTCATTTGATGTGTTTTCGCGCATATTTTGCTGTCAAGTGTCTAAAAAGAATGATGAACCTGAAGAAATTACATACTGGGCAGTGAAATATAACTTGACAGCAAAAGAGATAGAGATAGATAGATAGAGATATATTTATTTGACACACAATTACAACACAGGTACAGCACAGAACAAGTATAAAAAGAAGAAAGAAAACAATAATCACCTACACAATTACTAAGTAAGTACTAGGTAGGTAGGCTGGGTAGGTGTGTGCTGACCAGCGCGTTGATGTGAGTCAAAAAGGTCCTGCCTCAGCTTAATGCAGCTCTGCAGCTTGGCATACGGGGGCACAAGGATAAAAATCCGTTGTGTGTGCAAACACCATTCTCTCATTTTAATCGACTTTATCCACACTAATTAACTGTAATATCCAAGACCATAAAATTACAGATTAACCTTTAGTATGTTCAATTGTTTATTTATGATTCGGTTTACTTTATCCGTAACGAAACAGTTTTTTGCGTATGTTAAAAACCGGAATTTTCGATTTAAAAATTTCATTCACATTTGCTATGTCCACTGACCTTAATACGGGTGATATAATTTTATTATCAGTCTCTTGTTGCACAGTGGTGGGTTTGACGGTTTTTGTAAATAATTTTGAGTTTGATTTAAACTGATTTTTAGTTTTCTAAAATAAAGTAAAAGTATAAAGTAAAGTATAAAGTTTTCTAATTTTTAGTTTTCTATTATCATAAAGGATAATGTTTACGATACGGTACATAGTATCTAACTGAGGGTAATTCCCTCTTTAGTGTGAATTAACCCCGTCAATAATTAATCTATGCTCAAGGGCATCATTAAACTTTAATTATTAGTCAGTACTATTATTTACCTCTAATAATAAATTGAATGCATCGACACATCGTGTGAAAATAAGACTTATGTTTTCCTGATTCGTGAGCGGACAATTATACATACTAAACACCATCTTTAATGGTCCAGCTAATTATTATTGCGATTCAATAAAAACATTGTTTACTTAATTTAATTATTATTGATTCAAACAGTCATTTATTTTATGTAGGTAATACGAAAGCATTATGGTTTTCAACTTTATTTAAGTTTTCTTAATAAATGTGTGTTTCGTCGTCCGTCGAATTTTAACTTTTTGAATGGGTCAAATAATTGGTAAAAGTTCCCAAATAATTGAGTCATATAGAAGCAAAGGTAGCAACATCCATGTCTACTAAAATGACGGTAGGCATTTTTTTTTTGTTTTCTTTGCGTGTAGTAGCAGAATAGTAATTATGAGTTACAATAATAATAACCAATGATGTTATTATCAGATATACCACCACCAGAATTACTGAATAAACTCTCTATTTTCCAAAAATAGGAAATACAATTTGGATGAAAAAAAATGATATGTTGCTACCTTTGCTTCTATATGACTCAATTGTAAATTGAACCAGTAATGTGTTAAAGTTACGAATCAAAAGTTATAAGTATTCTAAGGTGGTCTTTCTGTGGCACACAAAGGATGCTGGATTTTAACGATCTAATTATTATTTATATATTTTTTCCCTGAAACGAAAACACGATTAAAAAGTGGGCTCTCAATGATAGAACGCTGAAACACGAAGTGTCTCAAAAATGTCACTAGCAATCTAAAAATGTTTATTTGTAATTTCAGGTACAAAATAAACATGGCTACTGTCAGCAGAAAGGTAAGATTTTAATAATTAAAAACAAACTAGAAATAAGTAAAAAGAACAGCCCCCGTATGCCAATCTTTTGCTGTCAAGTTATATTTCACTGCCCAGTGTAATTTCTTCAGGTCACGTGGTACAATTTTGTACCACGTGATCATTCTTTTTAGACGCTTGACAGCAAAATATGCGCGAAAACACATCAAATGACGTCATAATGTCACTATTTAGTCACAGAATAACTATGAGTTAGTATGAATTGACCATGATTTAAAACTTTGCAGTTCAACTTTGATTGGCATACCCGTGCTGAAATGTACTTACCTACTTACTTTATTTTTTGCGACAAAAAGCAATGCAACAAGTCTGATAATGGCATATTGGTGTTATATCTCATGTGCATAAACTTACAACTAGGTACCTAGCTATTATTAAAAAAGTAGAAAATTTATGAATAGGTAATATTAGGTTTATCTAAAGCTGCCTTTAAAATATTCATAAAAGAATTAATAAAGAATACATAAAAGTCGATAATATATTACTAACATCACGAATAATTTCACATTAATCAAAGCACAGCCAACAATTAGATATTATAATTAGAATAATTATCAGCACATTGTAGAGGTTCAAGTAACATAATGGCGTTAGAAAAAAATAGACAAGGTCGTGTTTAGCACCTGATAGGTTATGGTTCCATTGATTTTGCAATTGATTGTCAACGTAAAAAGGTTAAAAAAAACATTTTTGAATATTTATCTAGATAACATAACAAAAAAACCCATATTTTTTTATTATTTTAGCGTACATTACTTTTGATAGAATGTACTATTATACTATTATGATCTAGCCAAAGTACAGACTAATGAGTAATTTAACTTAGTATATGTTATTCTAAGAATGTGTGTGCGCGTGTGTGTGTGTGTTTGTGTATGTATTACATTAAAAATCTACAAACTAATTTAACATTTTATTTACAGACACATATAAAAACAATATTTACATACTTACCTAAGAAAAGAAAAATTCTTAACAAATTATTAAAATGAACTTTGATTTCTACCAGTTAGTACCTAGTTACAGGTAGAAAACAGAGTTCAAATCACCGACCGTAGGCAGTGTGCCCAAAAGACTGGTGACGCTACCGTTTTGTATGGCAATAGATGTACATAGATACCAACTAATTCTCTGCCCAAACTGCTACTTAACATTAGTTATTTATCAACCGTTTTGTTCTCAGTTTCACAGACCCTAAAAACCATGCACATCGTACACAAAACAGTCAATTAAAACAATCATTATCAAATTAAGGCCGTAACGCTTTCGCACGTATATCTATTGTTTTAGCAAAAAATAGGTATTCAATATACATTGCACTTAGGTATTGTATTGACTATGCCTTATGAATAAGGCTGACTAGGTCGATAGCATGGTGTAGATGCGGTATTTCATCTAAAAAATAGGTATATAGCCATCTAAAAGTAGGTATGAGTAAAAGTGCCCCTAACGCTGTATAAAAAAAATACTAAAATGCGTTTGAGAAATTGTGCTGCAATTTTTCAAACAAAAGATTTTAACGCGCTACTTTTTTATATGTAATTATTATAATTCTAAAATAAAACAATAAGAACGGCTTGCACCAGAATCGCTAATCGCGTTTAACTATTAGATAGTATTTAGCGAGTTGTCCAGTCATATAAATACGTCAGATTTAAATCTATTTAGCTGTTAAACACGTTTAGTGATTCTGGTGCAAGCCGCCCTTAATCTAATAATTATGCTTCTCAAAAATTTATCCTTGTTTACAACTTTATTCTTAATTTAGTAATCAAACGAGATGTCAGGCAGGCAGGACCGAATGAGAAAAAAGTTAAATGACATAAATTAATTAAAGTAATTAAACTCGTGCATACAAAAGACATCAATGCCCATTTTTTTTAAACTGCCTATAACAATGCATTGCCTCACTGAGGACGTGCTATGTTTTGTGCACTGTGCCCCACTCTGAGACATATAGCTGTTAAGTTTTATGTACCTCTAATAGGAACAAATTAAAACCATTGTCTGATAGTATATGACGGATGAAAGGAGAGTGCATGCTACTGAGATGCGAATGTTAAGATGGATGTGTGTGGGGTGACGAGGTTAGATAAGATAAGGAATGAGTATATCAGGGGAAGTTTGAAAGTGGCGCCTGTTGTTGAAAAGGTGAAGAGTGCTAGATTAGCATGGTATGGACACGTAATGAGGAGGGATGAAAGTCATATCACGAAAAAAGATATGAATATGAGAGTGACTGGGTACGCAGGTAGAGGAAGGCCGAAGAAGAAGTGGTTGGATTGTGTGAAAGAGGATATGAATGTGAGAGGAGTAGATTCTGAGTTGACGAATGATAGGAGCGAGTGGAAGAAGAAGACATGTTGTGCCGACCCCGCCTGGCGCGGGATAAGGGCAGGGAAATGATGATGTCTGATAGTATATAGCTATAAAAAACTACTTTTGCTGCAATCTCCTTCATGGCTGTGCACATGGTACTTGCTAAAATCGAAAGATTCAACCAGTAAGTCTTCTACTGCCCTTCAAACCAAGGACATTATGCTCAGTTTGGCAGAGATTTTACTTTAATAAGGATGCCGTCATTTCTCGGGCGAAAACTCTATTGACCACTGGTGACAGGAGTTTTCAACGTCATTTTGACGTCATCCCTATTAGAGTAAAATCTCTATTGAACTCAGCATAAGGCCCCGGAACAGGTGTTAGACTATTTCGCACTAGAACCATTATATTAAAGGTAACCAAGTTGTAATCCTACAACCGTTAAATAAATTACATTACAGCCAATGAAACATTAAAATGTATGGGAGTGGTCACATAATATCTTCTTAAACACTAATTACTTCTTCTTTTTCACTGCTTAAACAAAGAATGACACCAGAAAAATAAAAAATAAAATGGCGCCAAGATAACAGAAAAAATAATGAGCCTAGTGATAAATCGAATACCAACCGCTTTGCAAAAACTCATCCATTAAAAGCACATCTTATTTTAAATTGACAGGTCGTTGAATCGATAAACGAATGCATAATCGATATATAATCGATATTAAAACGATATATCACAATAAAAAATGCTACGATGCTTGCTGAGAGACAATCGTATTTTAATGATAATAATGTTTTGGTGCAAGTTATAAACGAATAACTATTTAAACTATCGATAAAAAATACAAAACCCAAATGTATTTTATTTCAACTCGGTGTTTGTTTATTTTTTGTAAAAAAAATTACTCTTAAGGGGTGTATTTTTTTTTATTAAAACATTTTTTTTGTGTTTATTTTATCTAAATTATACGTTTCTTTGATCTTAGTAAAAACTACTCCATAATATTTTTCTGGGGTGTGTTTTTTATTTATTTATTATTTATTTAACAACTACTTATAGATAATACAATTTTCTTAAAATATTGCACCTTAAACCCGATAAAAAATAAATAAATTATTTTAATTTATTTTTCACAAAATGAATCGATTTCAAAATGTTTATAACTTCCACCAAAGGCGACTTTCGAATCGAATAATTTATGATCGAACAGTTCAGTAGCACTGAAAGGACCCAACTACATTTATATTTTATTTTAACAGCTCTGGGAGCAACCATGAACAAATCCGACAGTCCCCGCGTCACGTAAACCTAACGTATTCGAATCATATTGCGCGTCAACGCCAGCTCGACTGCAGAACGTTGTAGCGTCACCGCGCAGTGTATCTCGAAAACGCAGTTACGACACGTTTACGATTCACGTTTATTCGTGCTGATCCCTTTGTATTTAATTCGTTTTGCTTTTACGATTTTCTTCGACCCTCTCACTTTTATCTCGGCCCTTAATAAAGTAATTAATTGTATTTAAAGGATTAAAATCATTGAAATAAATTATTTTCAACAAAAGCGCGTAAATTGAGCTTTCACTTACTACCCACTGTTGAACCAATGTAGATACTATTGGGAATTTTGATTGTGGACCTCTTTATATAAACACTATTATGTTAAAAAGTAGTTTTTCTTCTTCTTTTGTTTATTCGTGATTTTGACGGACAATATTATGAAGGAAAAAGGAAAAAAACAGCCAACAGCATGTTTCAAAACCATAGCAATTTTTGATTGGAAAATGAGTTTTTTTATAATGTCTAGAAGGTACACCTTTCTAAGTAACTCTAAGGACTTGAGATCTCATGATAAGTAGGTAGTTTTTTTTGCGAGTAGATAATGCAGGTTTTTTTTGTTTTTATCAGTAGAAAATACATTTTTAGCGTTTTAGAACGCAAAAAAATCATCAAATTGTTAGGGTTAAGCTCGCCTTTGTACATGTCATCTATTTCTGTCTTTAATTGTTTATGTCCTGTGTTGTGTGCAATAAAGAATTAAGAATTAAGAATCGAAAACCTCCTTCTTTTTTAAAGTCGGTTGAAAAGACATAAATATATTTGAAACAGTTTCATAGCTCAGTTTTCGCTTCACTCTCGGACTATTTAAACTGCCCCACAGGCTTTCAATTCTTTACTATACTATGTAAAGAATGCTAGGTACAATAAGATTGAGTGTTTAAATAAATTTCATTGTAATAGGTCCTAGCCAATCTAGGTAAACATAGGAACACTGCCGGAAATAGTTAACTACTCTACTGTCTCAAATTAAACAGGCCTCTAGGGCCCCGTTTAGCGAAATTGGTCTGAAACTATTGTACTTGCGTGTTCGAAAGTAAATAGGAATAAGTAGAAAAATCAGAAAAATATTGAGTATCCACTCGACTGCCCCCGTATGCCAATATTTTGCTGTCAAGTTATATTTCACTGCCCAGTGTAATTTCTTCAGGTTCTTCAGTACAATTTTGTACCACGTGATCATTCTTTTTAGACACCTTGACAGCAAAATATGCGCGAAAACACATCAAATGACGTCATAATGTCACTATTTAGTCACAGAATAACTATGACTTAGTATGAACTGACCATGATTTAAAACTTTGCAGTTCAACTTTGATTGGCATACCCCTGCTGACCATTGTTTTTTTATTCATAAAAATCGAACTAATAATTAGACGAAAATACAAACGAAATAAAACCATTTTTTTGTGAAAACATCCCGAAAAACTAAGAAAAAATTTTTTTATAAAAACATTTTTATATAGGTAAAGGTACTACTTAACATCAAGTGGGCTACTTATTCCATCACTTATTCCCATTAAAATCACAGCAAGCTATTTCAAACCTCATAAATAAATTAAATAAATCATGGATATTTCACACAACGCCCTCTATGGGAACTAGATTGCTGATAGAATAATTACATACTATTTAAATACAGCTTGTTATAAAAATATACACTTCATACTCAGGAAAGTTGCATAAAAACTTTGATTAAATAGTATTATAGCATCTGTGATTAAATAATTGCTAGTTCTCGCCAATGGGTAATGTCAAACAGTGACAACGCTTATTTTAATCAGGTGTTTAACTTTCAGCTCTATTCATCCCACTACACACTACTAATTATAAGGGCGGCTTGCACCAGAATCGCTAAACGCGTTTAACTCTTAAATAGTATTTAGCGAGTTGTCAAGTCATACAAATACGTCAGATTTAAATCGATTTAGCTGTTAAATACGTTTTAGTGATTCTGGTGCAAGACGCCCTAAATGTCAAAGTTTAGAAGTTTGGATATTTAGATGTTTGAATGTTTGTTTTTC
Organism: Gandaritis pyraliata; assembly: GCA_947859175.1. Lineage (NCBI taxonomy): Eukaryota > Metazoa > Arthropoda > Insecta > Lepidoptera > Geometridae > Gandaritis > Gandaritis pyraliata. The sequence goes on along the minus strand of OX401877.1, from coordinate 621,411 downwards.
AATTACGCTGTAACTACTGGTCCGATTTGGATGAAACTTGGAATATATTATAGTTCGTAACCTGGATTAATACATCTATAGGCTACAATAGGTACTTTCATGCAATTTTTTTAGGTTACTTATATTTTTTTTGTTTTTTTTCGTGGACGACGTCGCGGGTAACTGCTAGTCGTTCATAAGTATGCCCAAACGTTGGTACAGTCAACTATGTCGATTAACAAATTGACTTTTTTATATCAAAGTAAAAGTCACAAAATGTTAATAAACGCGAAATAAGTTCGTAATAATGTATGGTTGTGTGTTTGTTCCTCTTTCACGCAAAAACTACTGCACCGATTTGGATGAAACTTGGAATACATATAGTTCGTAGCCTGGATTAACACTGGACGTGGACAAAGTTGCGTGCTGAATTCAAGAAGATACTTCATAAATCGTATTCAAAGTAGGTGCATCACATACATTGCTAGGTATTCTGTAGTAAACTAAGGGTCCCTTTACGTACACGGATTTGGTTGGAAACATGGACAGCCTTAAATGGTTCATAAACTTATTTGACTGACTATACAACCACCGTACAATATCCAATCATCTCTGACATAACGACATTGATTGTTTTTCACTGCCAACGACACGACATCGGTACGATATCGTCGGAGAGGTAATCAGGCCTTTGCATCTAATCAAGATGATACACCATGATACACATGAGACACTGCAGTGCTTGGGACATGATTATAGATGGAGTAGGCTTGTAGCACATATACCATTCTCTCAGCCTAGTGTCTATCCACAGGAAAGACAAGGTCAATACGTGCGGAGCTGACGCCGCGGGTTTCCTCACGTTTCCCTTTGCCGTTTGAGAGTACTGCAGGGGTATGCCAATCAAAATTGAACTGCAAAGTTTTAAATCATGGTCAATTCATACTAACTCATAGTTATTCTGTGACTAAATAGTGACATTATGACGTCATTTGATGTGTTTTCTTTTCGCGCATATTTTGCTGTCAAGTGTCTAAAAAGAATGATCACGTGGTACAATTTTGTACCACGTGACCTGAAGAAATTACACTGGGCAGTGAAATATAACTTGACAGCAAAAGATTGGCATACGGGGGCTGGCATTGCGTACCTAAATTTTTCGATAAAAAATCTATTGGTGCACGCTCGGGTTTGAACCCATGACCATAGGATCGGAAGGCGGGATTGCTATCACTAGAACATACTTTACATAGGGGCGGAGAGCTAAATGTTATACATAGTCAATGATCTTCCTTGAATCCAAAAACCCTTGCATTTAGTATAGACGTTTTCACATTGTGTCGGTACAGACAAAGAGACATTAACGTGTCAATGTTGTGTCGTGTCGTGTGTTGACCGTGTGTGCAAACACCCATGATGGTATTCATATTCAATGCCGACCCGTGCATGACCCAGCCTAATACAGACATTGAGATTTCTAAAAAAAAACACCAACATGTACCTAAAAACACTGGTGGTCTAGTGGTAGCAACCTCGCCTTCCGATAAGGTCGTGGGTTCAGTTCAGACCTAATGGATTTTGCTATCGAAAAAATGTGCGTAATGCCAGTGTTCTCAAACGGTGAAGGAAAACATCGTGAGGAAACTCGCGGCTTAGTCAGCTCCGCACGTATTGAGCTTGTCTTTCAAGTGGATAGACACTAGGCTGAGAGAATGGTATAGTGCTACAAGCCTACGCTCCATCTAAACCATGTCCCAGGCACTGCAGCCTCCCGTACATCGGGGCATGGGTAACAAGTGGCCTCTGACGCTTTATAAATCATTTAAATATGATGCATACGTGTTTATATACGTAACTAGCTTGTAAAAAAACTCGAAAAATAAACTTATCTAACCAGGTGTGCAAGTACCGTTCTTGTCGATCGCTTAATTTGACATTTAGAATCGTCAAAATTCGATAAAAATGGTTTTATCCATAGTTGCAAGTACGAAGTATCGAATTTTGACGATTCTAAATGTCAAATTAAGCGATCGACAAGAACGGTACTTGCACGGCAGTCTCGCTCAAGTGTTTTTTTGACATTTTTCAATGAAAGTTTGTCAAAAATCACTGCCAAAAACTTCAAGTTTGATCCCCTTCCCTTACCCCCCACTAAATAGTAGGTATCTTAGTAGCACCTTAGTTTGTACCTAAGTTAGTAGGTAGGTACGTACCCAAATGTGCAATCAATAGATTTGTTACAAAAGCTGCAACTTCAGACATTTAAGTATATGTGTGAGCACGTCTTCTATGTTATGACTTATTAGCTATTGCCGATGGCTTTACTCAAAGATTATAGACTATATTTAAACCAAGTTTCATCTAAATCAGTTTGGTATTACTTGAGTTTTAAACATCTGACTATATTATTAGCATTTATTTAAACTAGTTTCCATTAAAATAGCACATATGTTATTCAAAAATTATAATTAGGTATTCCAAGTTTCATTCAAATTGCTCCAGCCGTTTTGGCGTGATCAAAGTGTCAAAAGTTTACTATAAGTCAATCCAATCTAAATTAGGTTAAATGACAACCTTTTTTATGAAGTTAAAACGTCTGATAGGTAAAACTTAGGTATCTAAGTAGCAACATGTGCAACTTTTAAACGAATCTACTAAATCACTATTTCCTTTGTAGGACGTGGGACAGTAGAGCGATTTGCTTAACGACATTATAATTATAGGTTGAATGCGTACACCGCTGTTGCCAATAGTCACTTTAAAAAAAATGCCTCCTAATTTTAAATAGGGATGGGCTAAGCCAATCTTGAGTTTGATTATTTTTTCTAGACCTTTAAAAGTCTGTTACCTACAGGATTTTAAAATAAAAGAAAGAAATTCGATAATAAATATTTGTGTTACGTCACATCGTCAAACTAATTTTTTTTAGGAATATCACCTCTGGATTTGGTTCCTAGATCCAGACGGTACGGTAATTTTAAAATAAAATGAAACAGAATGTTTATTTCACTTGTCAAAGATCTCCCAGTTTTTTTTAAATAAGAGTGTTTGAAATATATTGTGGCTTCAATAAATAAGTTAAGTATATGATTGATCGAAGAGATAAGTAGACTCAACCAAGTGCAATCTTCGTGTTTAGGTTTGCAACTTTTTAAGCGTCATGTATATAATTTTCTTGTCAAAACACTGTTGTTACATGAAATAAATTGATTTACTCGCATCAGCTTTTATAAAATAGTTTTTGTTCGTTATGTAATGTTTTGTGTAATCTGACCTTTGCCATATTGTTTTTGTTTGATTATTGTTAGATTTTATTCTGTTAAATACTCATCTGCCAATACCCAGTTATTATTAAAATGTACTTCATGACTAAGTAATGAAACTGTAAGTTTTACAGGAAACCCAAGCATATGCATCGGTTTATGAAATAAGTAGGTACCTAGGTCATAGGTCATTGTTTTTAAACGCTATTTTTATAATTATATGTGTATTTTTCTGTCTGGTTCGAACATTATGATATAACTCAAAAGGATCCTCACGTCGGTTCTCAACTGTTCAAAATTCGCACGTTTTTGAATAGACATAGCTTCCCAATGTAATAAATTAGCTTATCTACACAAATCTATCTCAATATGTCATGTTTTGAAATAACAATACAATGGAATTTGGACCGTAACAAATAGGAAATAAGATTTAAATTGTGGATGCGCGTTTTGGTGGCCGATTCACATAAAAACAATAGAGGTTGATAGATGTTGTTCACACGAAATTATTTATGTGCATGCAACCTATTTTATAGAGTCCTTCAAAAGAGACAGTGGGCTGTGAATGTAACTAAAGCTATATACATAAGTACATACATAGCTACGTAGTACCTACCTAGTGCATCGTGTAAAGATATAAATCTGTGCAAGTGCAGTAGGATTTACAAAATAACACTTAGAAGTTATTTATAGTTTTAGTCACACTTTTCTGACTAAAAGTAGAATTATTAACAAATTATCTATCTCAAAAAAGGTTATTATTATAGGTAGGTACCTTAGTGTTTTTAAGTTTTGTTTTTTGTAATCCTGAGACAGAGGTGTTTGACGACCGTATAAAGAAAATTTTTAAAACCATTTTGAAGTATTGTGAAGGTGACATTAAAGCCCATTTATAATGTCGTTTTTCTCATCACGTTTGTGTATTTACCTAAGTTGATGTTTTTTCGATCTTTTTAGTTGTATTGTTAAATATATAGTAGGTAGGTATAATACCGATGTACAGTTTTCAAGATTTAAATGTAATAGCGTTATCGCCTTGGATCTCTGTAATGGTAATGTCTATGTTAAATAAACAATTTGAATTTGAAAGTGTTTCAGTAAGTAGGTATAGAGAAAATCTAGTTTTTAATCTAGGTAATAGATGGAAGAAGTAGGTCCTGGGGATTGTCAGGGTGGTTTGTACGATTTAAAATTAATTATAAAATGAAAAAGACGTGTATGCACAGTCGACGTTTTATTGAGAGTGAGTCCTACCTAGCACAGATGAAATAAGGAACGAACGTATTTTTTTATTAGTTTGTTGCGGCTATGATATCACTGCGGCCTACTGGCCTTTAATGTGATCGCCACTTGTGTAAGTACCACCCCTATTTGGGGCGATCAATGCGTTCATAGTTCAGTCACAATAGATTTACTTAGGTTGGTATTAAAAACAAAACTTGTTTTAAAAAAAACTGTTTTGTGCATAAAATTTAGACCTCTGCACTACCCAGTCCCGGAATCAAAATTTTGCAATTATTATGTAAATACATATTCCTCAAAAGAAGTGTTTCATAATGATCAAAAACCTAAGCTCTACACAACAACCCAATTATAAATAATCCACTGCAATTATTCCGCACTAAGCCACGAACTAACTAAACATGCTCAGCAAAATTACAGGTTAGCACATCCCTAGTCACGAGTGGAGTGACAGAACCATTGCGTTTACAGAGACAGCTACCAACATTAGCAGCTAAAGGATTGCCTGAGCACGTTTACGAAGCAATTTTGGGCGGGTGCAACCACGACTTTTACTTACCCACGGATGTAGGTTTATCATCAGTCACAACTCACAACGGATCTTTGTCCCTCAGAACCCATTTTTGGATCAAATTGAAGCTAAATTTTTCCGCACTACATTACAGTAGGTAGGTAAATGCGCAATCGTTTGTTGCACCTAACTTCAGAGGGATAAAGATCCGTTGTACGTACTGTAGGATTTTTGCAACGTAATCTCTGTATCATTACTCATAAGGCCAGATGACCATTAGAGGTATGAACGAAGTTTCAATGGTATTCGGGGAACGCTGGATATAAGATTTAGTCCACATCCGCTAGATGAAAATAGTTTAAAATATATATATAAACCACATTTTATTTATTTTGCGTCAAACTAGTTTTTTTCAAGCCATTTTCACTCAACCGCACTAAATTACTTTTTTGTTAAAAATAGCCCCACCTCTACCAACCGCCATTTTACCAAATAAACTAATGTTTTAACAAAACGTGATATTAGCGAAATTGCGGGCAGCACTGCAAAGACCAAAGAAGAATTGAATTGAATTAATGAACTATAAAAGTGCAAGCCAAATTGAAACCGTAATCGGTTCAGCCCACGAGTAAGACCTTTGAATTACCTACCTAATAGGTACCTACTACAGAATACTGTACCTTACCTACCCATTCTAGTATTTATCTATTCTGTCTAAGCGCTATGTCGACAGCTGGCATTTCGGGAGCGCTCTGTCTACTGCGAGGTAGGTGTTTTATATAAAAGACTAGCAGTTACCCGCGACTTCGTACGCGTCTACAGTTTCCGTGTACATTATATTATCTGTGCGTGTACCGAGCGGATACTTTGAGAAACTTGACATTACACCTCATTACACCGAACTCGTACCTACTGGAATTTTTTTTTTTTTTTTTTTTAACCTGTACTTTCCCACTGCTGGGCAAAGGTCTCCCCCATATCCTTCCAATTCCTTCGATCACCCGCTGCTTCCCACCAGGCTCCGTGAAATGCGTCCAGGTCGTCACGCCAACGTTTTCTCGGCCTGCCCCGGCTACGTCGCCCATCTGCAGGCACCCATTGTGTGACGACTGTTGCCCACCTGTCCTCATGCATTCGGCTGATATGCCCCGCCCAATCCCATTTTAGCTTGGCAGACTTTTCGCCGACGTCAGTGAATTCAGTGATGCGGGTCTTCGCACGAAGTGCGGTATTTCGGATCCTGTCGGTTCTTTTTACCCCTAACACACTGCGTTCCATGGCTCTTTGGCAAACCTTGAGTTTGGACTTTTGAGACTCGGTTAAAGACCATGTTTGCGCACCATAGGTAAGAACGGGCAGAATACACATGTCGATGAGTTTTCGCTTGAGAGACAGAGGAAGGTTTCCCTTCATCAGCGACTTCATGGACCAGAAGCTCCTCCAGGCATTTTCAACACGGCGTTCGACTTCTATGTCCTGCCGGTTTTTGAAGGAAACTATCTGGCCCAGGTAAATATACTCATCGACGTAGTGTATTTCTTGCCCGTCAACCTCGATCTTGTGTTTGGTGTCATTAGTCATGATCTGTGTCTTTAGCCGATTCATCATTAGTCCAACCTCAAGGCTTGCGGTGCTCAGGTCTTGGAGCATGATTTGGAGCTCTGAAGCGGTCGATGCGAAAAGCACGATGTCATCAGCGAACCGCAAGTTAGTAAGCTTTTTGTTTCCGATTGTTAACCCTCTAGATGTCCAGGGTTGTACCAAAGTTTTAAAAACTTCTTCCAAGGTACTCGTAAACAATTTGGGAGAAAGCGGGTCGCCTTGTTTTACACCTTTATCGATACAAAAACGTGGTCCAGATGCTGTAAGTTTAATATTGGCTGTACTGTTGTTATAAATAATTTTAATGAGGTCGATATACGTTTTACTTATATTTTGAGATTCGAGAGCTTTGAAAATTGCGGTATGTTTGATGCTATCAAAAGCCTTCGTGTAATCCACGAAGGCTAGATATAAGGGTTTATTAAATTCATTGTATTTTTCAATTATTTGATTGAGTGTGTGTAGGTGATCAGTGGTGGAAAAACAAGGGCGGAACCCTGCTTGTTCAGGAGGTTGGTGGTAGTCTAACTGTTTGTCTATCCGGTTTTGTATAACTTTAATAAAGGTTTTGTAGATGTGTGATACTAAACTTATAGGTCTGTAGTTACTGATATTGCTCTTATCGCCTTTTTTGTGTAGAAGGATTATATTCGAGTGGCACATATTTGATGGAAAAATACCTGTCATTAAGATGGAGTTAAAAAGATTTACTAAGTGTGGTAAGAGTGCAGGTGACCCGATCTTTAATGCTTCGGTTGTTACTTCATCCTCTCCAGGGCTTTTATCATATTTCATTGTTTTAAGGCTGGGGATCTGCCAAATTGCCAAAACTAGCGAAGTTCAAAGTGTGTTTAAAAGAAAAGTAAGATAGTAACTTCATTTATTTTGGTTGCAAATCAATATTCAGGATATGTGTAACAATTACATATTTAATTTAGCTTCATTTAGCTGGTTTATAATAGATAAATCTGGGATCAAACACAGCTCTCTCGCGCCCAAACCGTTTCGAGTCAAGTTTGTGCACTCGGATTAAGGAAATGAAAACAAAATCGCAAAAAGTACTCAGCGCGTCTTGATGTACATATCCTTGTCTCCAAAACGCCCTGAATACATTTTGCGATTTTGTTTTCATTTCCTTAATCCAGGTGGCAGAAGATCTTCGAAATTTTGGATTTTAAATGGTCTATTCCACAATATTCCCTTGTTTTATCTACAAAACAACTAAACTTACGTATAGGCCAAACATTTAAGTATATAAAAAGTGTAAAATCTTTACTTAAATAGTCTTATTTTTTTTAATATTTAATAATCGCTGAGACTAGTTTTTAACCAAATATCGCAAGAAAATTCTTCAGTGGCCTCTAGGCGGCCGAAACGTTCGGACGTCAGGCCCACGCCAAATTTCTCAGGATTTTTAAATGAAGAACACGCAAACGTCTACTCGACAAAAGTCTACAAATCATGGTTCTACTGTATCATTTGAGTACACTACGTAGCAACATGGCAGTTTTTCTCGCGGCTGCGCGTAACGCGTAAGCAGACCGCGTAATAAGCTCATTTGACATTTACGAACAGTCACAATAAAATTTTATCGAGTAGAACTCCTGGTTTGCCAATTAATACGCATTGAAAGTGGCTTTACTTTTTTCTCTTGTATACATGACAATATCCAACAATAACCATACCAATGTAAACTTAGTTTTTATTTCTTTTAAGTCAACTCCGCCAATCAGTCAGTAGCTGTTATTTGTTTACACGGAAAATGGTAGATTTTTCTATCCTAATTCTAATTAAATTAGGATAAGTAAGTACCTAATTATTATCTTGCTACTGCTCATACTTGTATTGCATTTAATTCAACCTACATGCTTTTTACATTTACATTTTTGTGAACAACCTTATTTATTCTAAAGAAGGATCTAACACAACTTTTTTCAAATTCAGGGGCAATTAAACATTACGGAAATGGATATGTGCTTATTTGCTGCATGGACCGGAGAGGAACATTTGATGAAAGTAGAATACATAGAGAGAGACATTGCCTTCTGGCAAGACAAAATCTACCATTTTATCTTGCCAGAACGCAAAGAACCACATCCTATCCTATCCTACTAATATTATAAATGCGAAAGTTTAGATGTTCAGGTGTTTCAATCACGTCTAAACTACTGAACCAACTTGGATGAAATTTGGCATATATGCCAAGTTTCCTAAAACTCAATCCAATCCAGTAGGCACATAGGCTACTTTTTATCCCGAATAATTATCAGGATCTACAGGATAAAATGAACGAACAAGATTAGCAGCGCCAATTGGTAAGAGGATTTCATTGTCATGTCATGTCACGTCAGTTTGACCGGGCGTAATACTACCTCTTTGGTCTAACGACTAGCGTTTGACATTCAAGTACGGGTTCGGTGTAATGTCAAGTTTCACAAAGTATCCGCGCGGTAGATAGATAGATAGATAGATAGATAGATAGATAGAAAATACTTTATTGCACACCTTAACCTAGGGACTACTATAACATACAAAACAAAACTTAACTAATTGTACAATGGGCGGTCTTATCGCTAATGAGCGATCTCTTCCAGACAACCATGGACGCATGGACCATGGACGCGGTACACGCACATATAATAATACAACACAGATAATACAATGTACATGGAAACTGTACTCGCGTACGGAGTCGCGGGTAGCTGCTAGTTAACAATATTTATGCAAAAAAACTAAAATAAATACTGCTGGTTTTTATTGCACGTATATTTTGGAATACTTATTTCTTCTGATATTACCTACTTACATCCAATTCTGTATCAATGATCTGTATCTGTCTCTCACAGTTTGTGTTAAACTCTCCGCAATATGTTAATGTTAAAGGTGAGTTTGGAGCAGTACCCTCCCTATCCTTTTTCATATTATTTAGAGAGTTATTTTTCAGTAGTACCTAAGGTTTTAGTTTTTAAGCTTATCTACTATTTATCGATTTGAGAGTTTCCGTAGAATTTACTATGACCTAAATATTAACAAACATACCCACTTAATGTACTTATGTCTACGCCCAGCTACTTTGGATTCACAAGACGGGATATAATTTAAAGATACAATTTGATAAATAAATTTAAATTTGATACAATTTGGAGATAAATGGAGTGTCAGAAAACGAGACCGAAAATCTGAACACAATTAAACAACTAGACACAGCCATATAACTCCCTATTGATAATGCGGACATACTTTCATGCTCCAGAGTCAGAAAGATGGATGAGTCTAACCACCATCATCATCATCATCATCAACCTATACTCGTCCACTGCTGGACGTAGGTCTCTCCCAAGACGCGCCATTGAGCTCGGTCTTCGGCTCTTCTCATCCAGTGTCTGCCAGCTACATTTCGCAGATCGTCGCCCCATCTCGCCGGAGGGCGTCCTACACTACGCTTGCCTAAACGTGGTCTCCACTCGAGTATTAGTTTGCTCCAACGATTGTCGGTTCTACGGCAAACATGGCCGGCCCACTGCCACTTCAGCCTGCTAATCCTCTGAGCTATGTCGAAAATTATGATCAATGATCGTATAACCCCAGAGCCAATCACTGTCGCCGGAATGCCTCTCGAAGTTGTGCAGGAGTATGTCTACCTCGGGCAGACCCTGCGTTTGGGTAGACACAACTTTGAGAAAGAGCTAAACCGGAGAATCCAGCTGAGCTGGGCTGCGTTTGGGAAACTCCGTCAAGTCTTCTCGTCGCCCATTCCTCAATGTCTGAAGACAAAAGTCTTCAATCAATGCGTCCTACCTGTCATGACCTATGCTGCCGAAACGTGGACACTGACAGTAGGGCTGGTCCATAAGCTAAAAGTCACTCAGCGAGCTATGGAGAGAGCTATGCTCGGAATTGCTCTCAAGGATAGAATCCAAAATGAAGTTATCCGACAGAGAACCAAAGTCTAACAACCGCCCGCGTTCAATTGTTATCAAGCTGCCTAATATCAGATTAAGAGATGAGGTACTCGCCACTGTAGTCAAATTCAATTAATCTCACCCGAATGACAAGCTTAGCTTGCAGCATTTGGGCCTTGGAGGTACCACATTCCCAATCTTCGTTTCTGAGCACCTCTCACCTTTCTACAAAAGGCTTTATGCCCAAACACGAAAAGTGGCACGAGAAAATGGGTAAAAATATGTGTGGACTAGGAATGGTCGCATATTCATCCGCAGAGATGACCAATCTCCTGCAAAGCAAGTCAAAAACTATGAGGCACTGGCTGATATGAACTCCATACTGATATGAAACCAGGCTCTGCGAAGTAAATATGAAGAAGTATAGATCTCACTAAAACTCAATAATACTCTGCCAAGAATATTTAGATATGTGCAGTATACAAACAAACCCCAGTAACTATACAGACTTTGTTTCTCGTCATGGATAATATCAGTAGATAAAGTGACACAGTCAAGTGATATAAGTAGAGACTATAATTTGTTGCAGATTTTAATTTTGACCGGTCTACTTCTAGTGAAGGATACAAAAATTCAAACCCTAATAATAGTAAATATTATGTAGTTTATAAAATACTGTTCAAAGAACTGTAGATTTAGTGATAAGCTATTTTAGTGGTGTAACGGAGTGTGAAAATAAACTACCCCTCAGTAAGTTAGATCCTCATCACCCTGCATTAGATATTATAATTAATGTATGATATAAATGTAATGATACAAAAAATGTTAAAACGGTAAAAATTTGCCACACATAATTTCAAAAAAGTTGATTATTCAAAAGTAACAAAAAACCAATAAATACTTTCATTCCTGTATGATTTAAAACCAATCTTGGCAGATTTTATCCAATTAACTGACTATTTGACACAAACAATAGCGTTCCTTTAATTTTGTTATCATGAATGTTATCATGAGCACTTATTACTCGTATATTGGAATCCAATCACACACTTAGTTATAAGTTGTTGCTTTTTTTCCCTTAAAAAATAAGTACTAAATTTTTTAAGACATATTTTACCTACATCAAATCTGTTTATGCCTGTAATGGTATATCACACTGTAGAATGTTATAAGTAATATTTTTCTCCTAAATAACAATTGTGAATATGCCATTGGTGTAACTAACTAAATAAATAAATATAAAGATCGCAGTAAAGCATTTTTCAGTTTAGTTTAGTATTCGATAAAATTTACGAATTGCTTTCCGCGCATGTCATGACAACTCCATTCTTCTGTTTTGCATAGATAGACTATCCCCTTAAGTGTGATAATCTTGGTTCTTGTTTAGTTCTTGGTTAGTTATTAAAGGAATATTGTTGTCATAAGAGTATGTCTCATCCAACTTGTTTTTTGAGCTATCAGAATAAAGTTTTTTATAGAAATCAGTGCAAATCTCAGTAATTTTTGTCCTGTTATTATATTTTCGTCCGTGTTCATCTTGTAAACTGTTGATCCAAGTTTTTTCTCTAGATACTCCTTGTTTTGCTATTCTTAAAGATCGATTTTTTTCTAAGGCAACTTGAACCAAATGACAGTTTAGGTTCCTAAGGTCCTTTCTGATATTGCGCTTGACTTTTCTATCAATTGTTCTATATTCTTGACAACCAATTACCATGTCTGATCTTTCTTTTATAAGTAAATGTGTTTCTTTCGTAAGTTTACAATTCCTGTCTTTGGGTTTTCTGATTGTTTTGCTACTTAATTCTATTGCTTTGATTATGGTGGTATATTTTTCATTTACGTCTTCTACTTCATCGATCCTAAGACTTTCAAAATTGTTGGTAAGTTCTAGATTAAAATTTTCTGCATTATGAAATAAAATATGTTTTGATAATTTTTTAATTTGACTGGAAAAAGTTTGTGCTCGATGTATTTTAAAATTAAATCTTATTTTGGCACGGATCGGCCTATGATCAGAGCTGAATTTTATTTTGTTAATTACACTTACATCTTTAATTATGTCTTTAGAAGAACATAAAATAAAATCTATTTCATTTTTGGTGTTACCTCCTGGTGACACCCAAGTCCAGCGCCTATGTGGTTTTTTAAAGAAGAAGCTATTTGCGATGCGCATTTTTTGTCCAAAAGCAAACTGTGAAAGACGAACACCACGTTCATTTCGTTCTCCGAGTCCATATTTTCCGAAGACGTCATCGTTGTCGTTGAGCTGTCTAGTGCCGATTTTCGCGTTAAAATCGCCGAGGACTATGTTCCAGGTTCCACGGTTCTCATCGCATGCGCGATTTAGCAAGTCGTAAAAGTCTTCGACATCATCGTCGCATGATGCTGATGTATGGGCGTATGTTTGAATGAAAGTGATAGTTTTATTGGGTGTCACCTGAAATTTTAAAACGGCTATCCGTTCTGAATACCCTATGAATTCAATGATGTTGTTTTTCCACTTCTTCGATACCAAGAATCCTACTCCATGGTGCCCTTGAGTTTCTCCATAGTGGAAGAATATTGTATCGTCTCTTTCTACAGTTTGCTCGCCTAGCCTTCTGACTTCTGCTAAGCCTATCACGTCCCATTTTATGTCATTAAGGGCGTTTTCTAGTTCAATGAGTCGATCGTCGCTCATCAGGGTTCTAACATTATATGTTAAGACATTAAGTGAATCGGAATCCGTAATAACATTTGCTGTGGTCGTTCGACGGTTCAGCCTCACCCGGTGATTCTTCGCACCCCTGGCTCCAGAGCCGGTTTGACGCCCGTCAACGCCAGCGCAGCTGCTGAAGCCGCCGGGGACTTGGGGCCTTTGTTGTGTTGTTCTATCCATTGGGGGGGGGGGGGGGTTTGGACCATAACCCGCCACGCTGGTCCGGTGCGTGTTGGCGGGGGTTCGCCAGGGCCTCGTTCGTTAGTCGGCAGGATGCACCACTTGCAGGTGAGGTTGGCTTGGGGCCCGAAAGATGCTAGTTGGGCCCCCTTACACCCCTGGAATGTCAAACGCTAATCGTTAGACCAAAGAGGTAGTACTACGCCCTGTCAAACTGACGTGACATGACATGACAATGAAATCCTCTTGCCAATTGGCGCTGCTAATCCTTTTCGTTAATTTTATCCTGTAGATCCTGTTAATTATTCGGGATAAAAAGTAGCCTATATGTCAATCCAGGTTACGAACTATATATATGCCAAGTTTCATCCAAGTTGGTTCAGTGGTTTTGACGTGATTGAAACACAAACATCCAAACATCTAAACATCCAAACATCTAAACTTTCGCATTTATAATATTAGTAGGATAGGATAGGATAGTAGGATAGGATAGGATAGGATAGGATAGGATTTAAATCCCATAATAGACTATAGAATATCTACTATAAATAGGTGGGGTTCGGTAGCATAGCTACAGCTATAGCTAATAGAAAATAAAAATGTCTTTTTGACCAAACTTCATCTCCATAAAGATATTATATCTAGTTATAAACTGTATTGCACACACAAAAGAAAGATATTACATAAAATAGAGAAACATAAAAAAGAGCAATGGCGGCCTTATCGCTAAAAGCGATCTCTTCCAGAGAAGCTTTGGATGGACAGGAATAATGAAAAAATAATTTATAAGTTTAATAAACTAGAAAAACCGACTTCAATTCGACTACCAGCTTCATCATCAGATGATGATGATGATAATGGCAGTTCATTGGCGATGTTCTAGTGACCGTAAACATCACAGAAAAGCAAAATACGCAATTTCGTGCACATGGTTGGCATATTTTTTTCAGTTATTTTTATTTATAAGCCAAACTAAGGTAAAGGCACCCAAATCCGTGGTATTCCAAAAGTGGCACCTTTCTCCGCGGTATTTAGAAAAACAGCATTTACTTCTGATTATTAGGTTCTTTTTTGTTGCAAAAGTTATTTATCATTAGGAAATATATTTTTTAGTATATAAATCTAAAAACGAGACTTAGAACGGGCTTACATTCCAAAATAATTGGCTAAATTCGCCGCGGTGGCTGGTCCAAGTGCACTCTCCATACGTTTTTGCCTCTGTGCACGAGAGTAGCAAGCTTTTTTAAATAAGGCTTATTTTGATGTTTTTTGTTCTAGGTTTTGATTTTTAGTGTTAAATTATCGAAAGAAGTATATTCTTTACCGTATGTAATACATGTTTAAGTGGTTTTTTAATTATAATGAGGTAAAATTACATATTGAAAAAACCACGGCATTAGGGGTCAAATATTTCACCTAGTACCTAATTCTGAGGTATGTGAAAAATATACCGCGGAATAGCAATTTGAATGACCTATTTTTATTTTTGAATTTCACAAACTGAGATTAGGTTTTTGTGATTTTAACGATAGTTTTGACAAATTAAATAGTTGATTGAGACTAAAACCTTATTTCGAGGTATACTTTTTAAGAATTTTTACTAGTTATAACACATCAAAAGTACCCTACTTATGTATTTTGTTTATTGGTTGTATAGAAAATTATGTTACAAAAATATTTATTTACCACACATTTGGCTGCATGTTTTATTAAGAAGTTAATCTTTAACAAAAGTTTTAACAATTTGGCATCAGCTAACATTAAGAATGATAGGTATATAAAAAATTTTGGCTTTTAGTAGGTACTGGAAATTAGGAAACATGATTTTTTAGTCTCCACAGCTGTAGGTTGGGCGACACTCTTTGTAAATGCCGTCAAAGCAAAGCCGCCTTTCGAATCGCACTGTGGAGGCCGGCGGCACGAGTGACAAAAGTGTCAAAGGCACCGCCTCGAAGCGACGCGTGGCGGCGGTGTCTTTGACGCGCCGCCGGCGTCTTTGGCGGTGTTTCCTTTGTCGGCACCGACACTCATTTGCATTGCACGTGTCGACCACGCTTTAGTCTTGCGCTGATATTTGTACCATTTGCACGCTTGGTTTTAATTCTTCGCGAAATGTCGTATTTATAATGTGGAATACTATAATAATGTGTTAATGTGTAATGTGTGTGTGTATGTGTGTGTGTGTGCTTAGGAAACAGTAAAAGTATTTTTTTAACTTATCACACGGGGAGATTTTCCCGTTATCAGCACTTTGTGTATATATCCGGGTTTGCAATCACAGAAGGAAGATATTAGCCAAGTTGATACCGCTGACGTGTGAGAGGTTGAGTTACAAACATCCAAAGAGGTATTTAAAAACTTTTACATTTATAATATTAATAGCATTTATTAAATAATAATAGCACTACCACCAAAAGTGACCTGTATTCCTAAAGAACAATCAAGTTAATCTTTGTAACATTATTTTATCAGTTTGTTACTGTCGTTTCGTATACATTTTTCATACCACGCAATTAGGTACCAAATACCACGGAATACGGATTTTTGCCTCGGAATCGGGCGATTACGACTTGATTTACATTTTATTTCATTTCAAATAAAAATATAGGTCGGACCGTCAAAACTTAAGTAGTTTCCGAAAGTAAAAACACTAGAGCTTCTGATAACAGAAACCGAACCTTCAGAAAGGTACAGTAAATGCTTAATATTTGATATCCTTTCGAGTTTTAGTGAAAATACCACGGAAACAGGTGCCGTTACTAAAACCGATTTTGATGAAAATAGAATGGGACCAACCTAGAAGTATATCCTTTCAGATAAAAAAATAATTTTTTAAATCGGTTCATAAATGACGGAGTTATGAGGTAAGGTAACAAACACTAACCCGTATGTAAATCGCATGAGAATAACACAGAAAAGGTACCTACCAAGTAGGTCTAATGTAATACAATACTGCTGGCATGTCAATACGCACTTTATAATATCATTGGTTCTAGGTAGCTAGAGATACAATCTATACCGTTTCAGTGTCCCGTCCTTGCACTATGGAAGAGTTGTCGTAACTACGAGTGTAGACACACCTAGGAATGTCTAGGGCCTACTCTAGACAACATAAAAAGATTTACATCGATATTTTAGAGACACACAGCGCGGCCGCATTACTTCATCCACATCTACTCGCTTCTGACTACGCAATGTAAATTCAAAATATTAGTTTTAGTTTATGGTGGAGTAGGACCACATGGTTATTGATGATAGAATGCAACTATCATATTACAACTTGATAGCATTTGATTTAGATGCAGCCTACAGATTTTCTTTGCCTTGAGCTGAGTGCGAAAAATAGGTGCTAACTTACACATGATCTGAGGGGCGAGTACGAGTTGACAATGTAAAAACCGGTGTGAAACGTCTGACGCCAACCACACCGGTGTGCGCTGCTTGGTATGGAAACACTGAGCGGAAACTTGACGATACCAAGCTTCTCAAAAAATTCGCTCAGTGTTTCCATACCAAGCAGCGCACACCGGTGTGGTTGGCGTCAGACGTTTCACACCGGTTTTTACATTGTCAACTCGTAATCACCCCTCTGGTGGATGCAACATGCAACACAGCACGTCCTCGGTGAACGTTCCCTGTGAGATAATACACTGAGGTAGGATAATAAACCGTCTAAGAATCAGGGTTTTGTTCCACGGCTTTTTCTCATCGTTTATCTTCTCTTTATAAAGAATCGTTGACAAAACGACAGATGCAACGATTGTGGCAAACATACGCAAACATAGATAAATAAAATAAATAAATATTCATGGACTTTACACACAACGCCCTCTAGTCCCAAACTAAGCAAACCTTGTAATATGGAAACTAGATGGCTGATAGAATACTTAAATACTTTTTTTTGTAAATACATACTTATAATACATAGTAACACCCAGATATAGAACAGACATCTATGTTTTCCACGCACAAATGTTTGTTCTCAGTGGGGATCGAACCCACGACCCACAGCATGGAAGGCAGAGCCGTTACCGACTGAGCTGTGACGCCTGTCACATGTCAGATGTCAGATGTTTGTTCTATGTCTGTTTGTTACTGTGTATGATAAATAATTAGTACCTACCTATGTATTTACAAAAAAAGTATATACCTACCTAAGTATTCTATCAGTAATCTAGTTCCCATTATCACAAGCTTTGCTTAGTTTGGGACTAGAGGGCGCTGTGTGAAATGTCCATGAATATTTATTTAGTGTTCATTGTTGCATTTAGATTATTACAGGTTTAACAGAGCTAGTCAGTGATAATTGTGATAAATCAGTTAGCAATAAAGCTCTGTTGCATCCATAGAGCTGTAAAATTATTGGTCTATGACATGATCTAATCCCAGTTTCTCTTATTTCCAGATGTGGCTATCCTGTGCGGTCTCCCTATGCGTAGTGGCTTTGGCGACGGCAGCGGGCAACAACGGTTATAGCTACGACCCTCCTGCTATACCCTTCCCGCCACAAAACAACGCTAATAAGGTGAGAACTAGATGGCGCTAGTAAATATGCATTCGAAAACTTAGCTATAGGTACTTGTGAAAAGATGTAGATACATTAGTTTCTGTTACTAACAATATGGACTAAGTTGTCCCAATAAATGAAATTTTTATTTATTTATTTATTAGCACTCTAACTTAGAAGTTTTACTAACAAATCCAGATAGGCAACCAACCAACCAACTGCAAAAATATATTTTAGTTTGGACACTACCAAAAAGATGGTAGGTACCTACCTACAGACAGTGAAAGAAAACAATGCACTAAAAAATGCACTTTTAAAGTTCTGCCACTCAACACTAGATGGCGTACTTCAGATAAGTAAAGAGGTAAGGTAGCATCTATAACTTTGAATAGGTAGCGACCTTTCAGTAAAATGTTTGTCGCTCCAAAACACAAATTGACATGATTCATTCTAAAACAATAGACGGCTGAATGTGCCCAAACATATCAGGGTCACTAGACAAAAATGTTTATCTGCTAAACAGATTCTGACATTTCAATACTTATACTTAGCTAGATTATGAAGGCTGTGCATTGTTCAAATTGCGTGGGCTTGCTATAACATTGTTACAGCGCACCTATTTAATTGTTTTGGCGTGAATGATACACGGTAAAAAAATGTTTGAGTTCAGGCTTTTGGATCTTATTCTGAGGAGCGAGTACGAGTTTACAGTGTGCAATACGTCTGACGTCGTTGTTCTTAGGCGTGACCTAAAAGAAACTAATTTTAGTTCACATCACAATAATGCTTTCCAGTCTAAAACTGCCACATAAGATAGTCGGTAGATATTCCGTTAAACTTCTGCGGTAGATGTCGCGAGCGTGTTTTTTATTACATCGATTGTCCGGCAGAGGGAGAAGGCTGAGTTGATCTTTAGCTACAGATAGCTGTAGATTAGATACCCACTACCTACAATGTCCTGAAATTTACTGTTCAGTTAGCCAATGATAAACTATTTCAATTCTTTGCAGTCACAATTAATATTTTTGTTTTATAAAACAAACAAAAATATGTGCAGAGTTCTTGCCGCATACCTACTCAGATGAGATACTTAAAGAAGTCGATGTTCCGTTCTTAGTAAGTAATCGATGATTTTCATTGCATTTCAGATCCCAACGCCTCCAGCCTACAGGCCGCCGAGACCGACGCAGCCAGCCCCGAGGCCCAACACGTACATACCGCCGCAACCCAACCCCACTCCTCAGGAGGTAACAACATTATAGACTTGTATTTCAGAACTGAATTTGACCACCTGCCTACCTCTCTGTTAGGTAGGTAGGTACTCAAGTAACTTTTTGATAGATGAAATTTTATCAAAAAGGTTAAGAAAAATTGTACAAAATTATTGCATTTATTCATGCTCTATTCAGCATGGTTCAAGAGAGTTTTGGAATAATATGGCACTACAAAACTGGAACCAATATTTTCGAGAAATCCTGAGCTTAACTAAAGATGTCTTGATGATCATTTATTTTGGAATCCTTTGCATGCTTGAGTACCTAACAATTTTATTAGATACGGGTTTCAAATAAAGCTTTAAGGCTTCATAATAGTAGGTACCCATCTTGAGTCAGACCAGAAGTTGTTACTAACCTAACCTGAAAATATATCGGATTTTTACATTTGTTTTAAATAAAACAAATGTTTTTAGCATGTAACAAACTATCTTTCGTAGGTACCTAGATGTAGTAACTATCAATCATCATCGATGTAAAACGGTTTGTCAGCCGGCGAAGGTGGCGCGTTGTAAGCTGGTATTGTTGACGTTGATGTTATATCTATAAACATAATATTAAAGAAGCACAGTAGGTAACTTTTTTATCATCGCTATGAAATCACAATAGTTACTTAGTAAAAACAAGGTAATGTAGGTAGGTACGTAAAAACTCTGGTTTTAGAGTTTCACACAGAGATAGAAACTATTACATTAACTTACCTATCATGTTCCAACCTACAAAATTAATGTAAAGTTTTGTAGGTATACATTTAAACATAAACATGATGGCATCCTTCATTGTACAGCAATTAGTACTATTTAGACGACAGCTTACAAGCTCATTATTAACTCTAGAACATTAACAACGCTTGGGACTCTACAACATTATCGAATGCAATATTCTAGGTCGTGCAAATTCACTAAGACAAAACAATGGATACCTCTCAGATCGAAGAAAACTAGCTCATAATCATAAGCTTAGGTTATAAGGAAATCGACGATTATATCGTATTTTTTTATAATTTAAAATTTTGAAAATCCTTACCGTTTCCGCCACCGTCATCAATTGCATTGTAATCGTCATGTTCTGTAAAAGTGTCATAGTATCATTGTATGCATCAACAGTACTATTTATACACACAATTTAAGTACCTAATAACCTTTAAACTAGTACTGCTTGTAGGTATCACAAATTACTAAAACAGAGCAAACATTGGCAAAAATACCAAGAAAATATTCTAAAAAATAACTTACCGTCGCTGCTAGCTATAAAAATATAAAACGTAAAGTCTTCGTACTTTAGATCTATAGATAGAGCAAAAAACTGTAAAGAAGTGCCCTCTAGCGGCAAATGACAAACTGCGACCTCTAGCGGAATCACTTACAAGGTATGAATTGTGGGTCAACTGAAAAAGAGAACAACTGTCAAAACTATTATAAAACAGAGGCGGATGGGTTGTTTTGATTCAAATTTTGTATTTGAAATGACGTGTTGAGGTGTCTTAAATAAGTCAGTCGGCCGTCGGAGGTAGCACACCAAATAGATACTAATATTTCAAATTAAACTTTTTACCAAATCGACCTTAGTAAGTGGTAATTGTAAGCCTGAACGCTTACTAGGTACCTACCCACGTCATAATATATTATAGCGCCATCATTGAGTTATTATGTTGGCACCTCTTAGGAAACTTACTGGGAGGAAGGGGAATCTCTGTCGTGCATCGCATTTTTCTTTGACCTTTCTGATTAATAACTCCCTTCAGCTTCATGTATTCATCAGGATTCTGACGAGCTGCTCCTTAGAAACAAACAAGAAATGCTTGTGTGACACTGAATCCCCTTAAGTTTGATCAACATAGATTTGAAATGAAATATATATTTATTTAAGTACGTTCAAATGTGAACATACCCATTCTAAATAAATAAATAAAGATTAAAAAACAATAACTTCATAACCTATTATTTTATATTTGAAAGGATTCCAAAATATAAAACATTAGCTAATCAAAGGTACACACCGGTTTTTAAAAAATACTAGAGTAGACATTACTCTTAGATAGAGTTTATCTTAGCAATGCGCGACATCTAGCGACGTAGGCATACAAACTGAAATACTACTAACGATTTTGTCCGTTACGTTTGAACGACTCACCTTGTTCTAAACCTAAAAAAAGCAGTTTTGTAGTAAATAAGTCACATTTTACATTATTCAATAAATATTTTCACTTACTCGTTAATCTTTCGCCGTATTCTGGAATAAAAAAAAACCTATGACTAAAATGGTATAGTCTGTCCACTGAAACGAACTAATAGCGAAATCAAGCGCTGATGAACATCATTGGTTGGAGATAAAGGAACTTATGGCGCGTACACGACAAGTTTGCGACCAAAATAAATGTCAGTCCGATTCTGTCTCTTGAGCGGTGCGGACGTGTTGTTTGGCGATTGTTTCAATTTGTTCACAGTGTTCGTTTTTACGTTGACCCGGCTTGTTTAGTTGACTGATTCATGTTTACTTCGTGATTTGGCTTACCTACTGAACTAATTCTTGCTTACCTATTGACTTGGCAAACATTGCAAAAACAACTCCTTATAAACTTGGACGATGACTCAAGTGATTCGGAAAGTGATTAAAGGTTTAAGAATTTTTTTTGTTTAATTTATTCAAATCTAGCATATTCGTTTGTACACGACATTAGAGAATGAATATAATATATTCAATTTTTGCGATTTAGATCAGCAATGAAAATGCAGCCTAACATTTTCTTGAATAAGTCACGCCCATTGACCAATCCTGACAATTTAAAGTCAGTGCTGCATCCTTATCACTTTCATACAAATTGTGCAAGGGAGAGGTCGCCATTATTAGCTCGTTTCGTTGGACAAACTATAAGTGCCGATCGAAAACGTGCCAAAACTTGTAAGTTAAATTGATTGAGTTAATTTAACTAATAATTAACTTGAAACATACCCATATCTATTGTTTTAAGTTTAATAGCTGAAATAATATAAGATTTTTATTAAAATATTTTACCTCTATTTTAGGATAGGTAAACAAGAATTAATGAGCCGTGACTTTTAAAATAAGTACCTAGGCAAGACATTATTTTCAGTTTTAAGTTTATTTTTATATGGGATACCTATCCTCCTATTTTAGAAACGTGTTAATCATACCCATTTGATTATTACTATATTCAGATGCATCACACAACACTGCCACTGTAAAAAACTGAAATAAGAACATCAGATTAAATAGGTTTTGGGTGAATTAAAAATATATTATTTTTAATAATTAGATGACTTTACCAAAACACTAATAAATTGAAGATACTGTATTAGCCGATTTAGTTTAAACATTGTGACAACGGTAAACATTTTAGGAATTATTGGTTTCATGCATTTTTATATTTTGCAATGCGTTCTACTTATTTTATGCTTATCGACATTACCTATAACAATTTTACGATTGTGTAAAATGTTATCGAGGAAAAAAATACCTACTTCCATCGTTTTTACTAGTTATGGCCTGATGCCTAAATCTTTCAAATTAGAACACAGTAATGCGAGCATCAAAGTACGGCGTAGGCGACTGAAACAGGTAAATTGGTAACACATAGCACTTGCTTGCGATGACAGTAGAACCACGTGGTAGAACTTCCCTGATAAACTTACAAAACTTTCTACCTAATAAGCAACAAGGCCATTGGTGCCAGTGGAGCTTATCCAAGGATATCAACTTAATACTAATTTATTCGCAAAGAAAATTATGACTACTACAGTATTTACAATATTTATAATAAGTACAAAATACACATGAAGCAGTTGAGCTATCTACACACCGTTGCAAACGATTTATAGATAGCTCAACTGATCCAAATCAGTACCAATCGGAAGCGTGCCCAAGACACTGGCTGCATTGCCACGCTGTTTAATACTGTTTTCTTTCCAGCATCACGAGCATCATGAACATCACGAAGATCACCACCACCACGAGCCAGGCATGCCCTTCGACTTCTCCTACGCCGTCAACGAAGATGATAATAACTTCAGCCATAACGCGATCTCAGACGGTGATGTGACCAGAGGCGAGTACCGAGTGGCTCTACCTGATGGGCGTACGCAGATTGTCAAGTATACCGCAGATTGGAGGAACGGGTTCAATGCTGAAGTAAGCACAACTTTATTTTTCTATTTCTATTGATAACGCATAGGCTATGCTGAAGTTGGAATCGAGACACTAAAGTACTAGGCTTGAGTCACACTTGAGTCTCGTGTATTTTTGAAGTATACGAGCCAGAAGAGGTGGGATAAAAATAACGCCACCTAATAGGTAATCTACTAAATCTTAGCATGCGACGTAGTTGATTACTGCAATGCAACCAAGTAGGGTCACCGTCTAATTAGTTAGGTATCTAAAAAAAACCGGAGAACCAGCAAGCTCTACAAAATAGGATAAAAAAGTAGTATCGAATTTATAAAATGCTTCCTTATAAGTATTTTACGTGCAAAACCACCTACTAAACAATCACCATATCTTTTCAGGTTACCTACGAAGGTGAGGCTAGGTATCCCGACGCACCAGCTGGCGGCTACGGCCGTGGTCCCGTCAACCAAGGAGGTCAAGAATACCTGCCCCCGACCCAAGGAGGCGGCGGCGGTGGCTACCAGTATTAAACCTAAGACCGAACTCGGGTGTCTCAAAATTAATGCAAACATCATTGTGAGAACGGAAAGTATTATATTTAATCGAGTGCGCGGTTTTTGCAACTATCAAAAATCCTTTCTTTTGTCCCATATCGTGAGTCTAAAAGTTCAAATCAATCCCAATGCAAAAAGTATGGAAATGGGAGTTTCTTGTAGTCCGCTGGATCAAGAATAGGCGTCATTGTATCGGTTATTAGTTAGACGTTCTATTCCAACAACCAATCCGATGATCATTTCGTGTGATGGCAAGGCGGACTTATAAAATGTAATCCCGTAATACTTAGTAGAATCTGTGTTGTCTAACGAGATGAGAGATTATCTGGCTCATTAGGTACCTAAATACTAACTACATTACACGTTAGTACTACGTTAGTACCTAAGTACTAACGGAAACGGACATTCAAGAGATCAGTATCTCCATACGTACCATAAATAGCACAATAAATTGTCCTACACATGCTTTGGTAATGTTTGCGTTCTTCCCTTCCACTGTCCAATGTCAAATGTTATGTGGGTAGGTACTTAAGTGATTTGATAGTCCAAATTAGACTTATGTATCTACTTGCCTAGTTTTACCAAGGTTCCACTTGTCTTAATCCATTCCCATCTTGTCCCACGTCATTTTTGTGCAATCTAAACCGCGAAATTATTTTGGTCTTGTCTTGTACGGTGATGCCGAAATGTCACCACAAACCAATTTGTGGTGTCGATGTTGATATAACGCCATCTGTTGGCAATTTATAATAAGAATTTCACTGCCGTTAGTTTTTTTAATAGTTACGACCTTGTTTTAGATTTTTGAAAAAAAAAACTAATAAAAAAATGTCAGGTTAGGTAGGTACCTTTAGTATTTGAAGTTACCATAGCATAAGTTAAATTTTAAGTAACTAAATTACAGTTCTGTTACATATTTTTATGTAAGTAAACATAAATGTTGTAAAAGTTATATAATAACTGAAGTTATTGAAAAATTTGGTAAACAGCGCCATCTTTGGTCGAGTAGCAGTTATTTTAGTTTTCTTTTATTTCTTTTTAAACTTTACTAGACAACCTGTATACGAAAATGAGATACCTAGGTACCTTCTTTACTATTTACACCTACTGTGTTGTATTTATCAATAAGTACCTAAGGTATTCTATGGTTTCTCAATATTTAACTAATTATACTTTTTAATTATGTAAAAATGTTTTATTTAGCTGTAAATCTTTATAAATTGCTAGGAACGAAATGTGATCATTACACATAAATTTTCACACCATTGTTACCTATAAGGTGTACTTTTAATTAATGATACTCAAGAACATTACCTTTCATTATATTTATTGTTATATAAAATTATTTACAATAAAATAAAGTCTTTTGTACCTTATTTTTTTTAATAAAAATAAAATTACTTAAACATTTTTTTCATGATCCTTTGATTGAATAACTATTTAAATTAGTAAAACACCTATTAATATATGTAGTATGTGTACTGCTCAGTACGCACAACGGATCTTTATCCCTCTGAAGTTAAGTGCAACGATTGCGCATGTACAGTCGGCTACAAATCAACCTATAAACGGTTCGAACTTTGAACTATTATAATTTGAATGTTGCGAATCATGCGAGAGGGGTGATATGTTTTTATGTGAGATTCGCTGCTTGTGTGCCACGCGCCTACACCTATTGCGATCCCTGATTCGAAATATTCAAATTATAATAGTTCAAAGTTCAAACAGCGGATAGGTTGATGTGTAGCCGACTGTGCAGGCGCAGAAAAATTTGCTTATCTCCAATTCGACCCAAAAACGGGTTCTGCGCAGATACTTCAGAGGGACAAAGATCCGTTGTGATTACTATACAGAAACAGGCATTTATTAAGGCAGGCAATACTTATCTTTGCAATAGATACTCTACTTCATTATATTTCACATTCTCAGTCACTAACGAATCATCACCTAACTTCTGCAGGCGTCTATCTTGAAACAAATGATGATACTCTTCCGGAACTATTTTCTTATACTCAAATGGTTCAGAGCTTTTCCAATGAACTTTCTTTACATGAAATCTCATCTCTGCTACAATGTGATACATAGAGTCACATAGCGGACATGCTATGGTCTTATCCTGATGTTTTTTCAGTCGATGTGTCTTCATAATACTTGAAGAACGGAATCGCTCGAAGCAAATGTTGCACTCATAAGGACTCTCGCCTGTATGTCTACGAACATGCATCTTTAAGCACACTTTGTTAGCGAATTTCTTGCCGCAATAAGAGCAATAACACGAGTTGGCTATTGAATGAGTTCGCATATGCTCGGCTAATCTCGACTTCCCACAAAATTGTCGACTACAAACATCACAGCTATATGGTTTGATTTTCAAGTGCATTTTGTTTATATGGTTCTCGAAATCTGCTTTCTTTCGCGTCACATAATCACAATCTCCACATTTAAGAAGCTGAATTCCTTTAACGTCATCGATAACTACATAAGATTCATGTTTGAGTTCTAGATGCTTTTTCATAGACGCTGATTTGATCATTTTACCGCAATGCAAACAAGGTTCTCTCTGGTTGTGCAGTTGCTGATGTGTTTTGAGACTTGACTGTGATTGGAATGCCTTGCCGCAGACCTCGCAGACATGCATAGCTCCTTTTGTTTTTAAAGATGGACACAGAGCTTTATGCTGTAAGAAGTATGATACAGCAACAGTTTTGTCACAGCCTGGACACTTAACTCTTTGAGAATAGTGTCTTTGTTTGTGAATGTATATCTTTTTAAGGTTGTTGAAACTTTTTGGGCATGCTTTGCATGGAAACATCTCATTGGGAGAATGTTGTTTTTCATGCTCGAGCATTTCTTTAAGGTTTTTAAAGGTGATATCACAGAGAGTACATTCGATAATCTTTCGTCTTTTCTTGTATTGAATGCCACTGTGTACTCTTGCGTGATGCTCTTCCAAAAACTCCTTGCTCGGAAACTCTTTGGTGCATAATGAGCAAGGGTATACAAACTCGCTATGATTCACTGTGCTATGTTTTTCCAATTCTGGTAAAGTATCAAAAGCTGCCACACATTTAGTACAGTTATATCTTCGAGTACTTAACTTACACGCTTGTCGATGCATGCGAAGCAACTTTATGTTTTTAAAATCAGAGTCACAGTACTGGCATTTTAGATCCTGATGGAATTGTAGTACATGCGTTTTGAGAGATAGCTTTGTGTAAAACTGTGTACCACAAGTGTCGCATGTGAACGGGTGATGGTCCAAATGCTCTCGATTCACATGTCCAATCAGATGTTCTTTTCGTTTGGTAGTGTAGTCGCAGTCTATACAGTGTATCATCGGAGAATGGTTTAACACTTGCTCTCGATAAGACATGAGGTAGCTGTAGTGAACACACGGAACTTTAGGGCAATCTAAGCAAGAAAACTTGCATTTGTGACTGGAAACTTCACCATCTCTTAAATTTTTAAGGCACATAGCACATTGCTTCGTCTTGTCAGATAAAGCAAAATGCTTAGAATGACTGGATTTAATGTGAGTCTCAAGCTTCTCAAAATTATAGTAAACTAAATTGCAGTCCGAACAAGCATAGACAAACTTATGATGCATCTCTTTTAAATGACTGTTCAGCTTGTCAGCGTCAAATAAATCTTTGCAGAATCTACATCTAGACTTTTTGTGGGTAGATAAGTAATGCACATCTAGGTACTGCTGAGTATTGTAGATTTTGATGCAGAACCTGCATTTGAAGATAACGGAGTTATGCTTAGCTTTCTCATGCTCCTTCAAAGATCGGTATGTTGTGAAAATACCTGAGCATGAATTACATGAGTATGTGTTGAATCTAGGGGTTGACGGGATACTGTTTGTTAACAAAGGCTCGATTACAATTTTACCTTCTCTTAAAGTTACATTAGGAGTTGCAACCTTTTCTTCAAAGCTCACATTCCTTACTTCCTTAATTCTTGGATGTTTGATGACTCTCGGTGTAGCGATGACCACCGGCCTATTGTTTTCTTTGTTATTTTTTTCTTCTACTTGTATGGATGGTAGTGGAGGCCTGCTCTTCGTAACTACAATAGGTTCTTTTGTTAAAATAGCATTATTGCTTGAGTTTAACTCACTAATTAACTCATAGGTTTCCCGATCATATTCAACTACTATCATTACATTTGAATCATCATATTTGATGTCATCACTCAATGTGTTGTCTATGTCATTCACTTTTGAATTCATATCATTCACGCAGTTGTTCAGAATGTGGAACGTTTTTTTAGTGTGTGTTATGAAAATGTATGTTTGTATAGTTTTCTCTGCACACTGCATGCATATGTAGTCGCTTGGAATGTGGTCTTCAATCTAGAAGTAAAAACATTTTTATCTATTAGTTACAAATCTTATAGAAGCTTGAGAGCTGGTTTAAAATAAAAACTTAGAAAATCCAAGGGTAAGTAGTGTTAAAACTATAGCATGAAACCCTAGACTGGCTGAAAACTTATTTTATCACGTTCCCTATCCCGAACAAGTAGGTAGTAAAAAAAATACCTAATGGTTAAAATAAAACTAAGTCATCAAAACTCACATCAAAATTGAAGACATAATTGACCACTTCTCTCAGTGGCTTTGTAGACATATCCTCATTGCTTGCAAACTCCATACCCAACCCAAAATACTCTGCATGAGAGGACAAGCAAAGTGCACAGTACTTTGGCGATGTCCAGATAGTTTTCATGCGGGATTTCAGCCATTCTATGTTTAGAAGCTCCTGGGTTTTTGAGTTATTCGTGGTATCCATTTTTAAAGTGCTGAAATGAAATGTGAGCTAGGTTTTAGATATTTGTAGGGGTGGATATTTTAAAAATTCGCTCCAAACGTAAATGACTTATTGTGAAACGTCTTGCAGATTTTGGAACACAACACCATACTTTTGAGAAGTGGAACACATCACAGAAATAAAAATAAATAGTGGAACATCCACAAAGTCTCGGAATGTCATTAGTTCAAGAAAATTAGCATGAAAATGATAAAACGGTTTAGCTAAAGTTTTTGATTATCCATTACCCTTTTTAATCGATCTAAAGTCTTCGGGCTTTGGTTTTGGTGTAGTAAATGCTGTAATTTCCCAAAAATTACCTTTTTATAATCACAAAATCACAATAATAAAATGGCGCTCAAAAACTGCGGCGTCCACTTCTTTTTTTACTTTTTTTTCCGAGATTTTTAGACAACTAAAACCAAACCATACGTCAGACAAACCTCAAGATGTCATTTTCATGAGTAGGTAGGTCTCAGCCTCTCATTCGGTCGTATGTATGTATCAGAAGGAAGTGTTGTCTTGTTTAAACTGTGGTAAGGAAGGTAGGGTACCTAGGTACCCATTCCCACTTATTTTACTCTCAGACTAATAAACTATTTTGTGGTACCTAAATAGGTTTGGGTACCCAAAGTTCAAGCATAGATTTGAATACAGGTTAAAATAAAACGTCTTGAAAAAATCTATGCTAGGATGTGCTTCAGCAGGAAATGCAAATACGAACGGACCTAAGATTTCAAATACTGAGAACCTAAGTAAAACGCAGAGAAAAGATAAACGAAACATGTATATTTTATTTAATCAATAGGTCTTCTAGCTACTTACATACATTATTTTGATTGGAAAAATGTATAGTTACAATAATATTTGAATTATCTACTAACAGCCATCAAGAATAAAGCAGTTATGTAAGGCATCAGTTTTACTCATTTTAAATGAGTAGGAATAAATCTATTTTCATGAGACAGTTTAGTTATAAAAAACTATGGACCTTGGCTACATGTATTTTAAGTTCATTTTTGCTTACAGATACATGTTTGCATATTTTGCACAAAAAACTACCACCATGGTTTAAATTCATGTGGTATCTCAGCTTTGACTGCGAGTAGAATGCTTGGTTGCATAGCTGGCATCTATGGGTAGTTGCTCCTATATGTTTCCTGATGTGTATAACCAATAATTTCCTAGATTTAAAAAATTTGCCGCAGAAATTGCACTTTTCTTTACTGTATTTACTATGAATCTTTTTGTGAAACCTCAAATTATACTGTGTATAGAATTTTTTCTCGCACATATCACAACTGTATGGTTTTATTTGCAAGTGAACTTTATTCACGTGTAGTAAGAGTTGGTTTTCGTTAGAACACTCTATTTCGCAGAAACTGCAAGATTTTCCGTACATTTTCTTGAGAATCATCAGTTTTGGGATGTGTCTTTTCATGTGGATGTCATAGAATCTCTGTGTTTTGAAAACTTTGTCACATAGAAGACATGTTTTATTTTTGTGTATTTTTTCATGGTTTTGTAGCTTGTCGATTTTAGGAAAACCTCTACCACAAATTTTGCAAGCTCTATACTCACTTTGAAACAACTCATGTGCGTATTTTGTGTGTTCTTGTAAAGAGAACTTATTGCCAAATTCAGTGCCACATAATATACACTTCACTTTCATACTAATATGCTTCAGAATGTGTTTCTTAACAAAATAGTCTGATAGGAAATGTTTGTCACACATTGGACATGTAAACATTTTCTCAACTTTTTGTATCTTTCGTTTCTTATTAAATGTAAGAAACCCTTTTACACTATGTTGGTATCCATTTATATGTACTTCATTTTTGACCTCAGTTTTTGAACTTTTTGTTTCTACATGACTTTTCAATGGTTCAACCTCTTCATTTTCATCTTCAGATTTGATTCTGTATTCATCTTCTAAGAAAACTTCTTTTTTCATATCTTCATCATCAGAATCTTCTTTTAAATCATCATCGGCGAGATTTTCATCAAGTTTTATAGGCATGATCATACCTTTTGCAATCTCTATGCATAGAGTTTTCTCTGAAGTTATGTCTTTCAAGTTTTCTAGCATATGACTAACGCATGTGCTCAGACGTTTTCTAGCAAAATAAGTGTTGTGCATGAAGTTATAAGATGTGATAGCACTATTTAGACAATTTTCGCATACTTTGGATCCTGTATATTCATTTGATTTCTCATCCAACTGAAAATTAAAGAGTTATAAATTACAACACAATATTTCTGACTCTTTTAGAAATTAGAAAGCACTAGATAGTATACATAGTACAAATATGGAATAGCTTTGCATGAGTTACAGCCTTACCCCGCGCAGTACAGAATCCAAAATGCTTTGTATAGTCCTATCTCCCATCATTTCCGGAGGTCCACCATAAAGACACACTATATCATTTAACGGCACCAAGCTTTCTTTACTCAAACACACAGCGCACAGCTCATTCATCTCGTCGTATATAAGATGTTCTAAGACCATTTTGAAATGATGCTTCTCCAGATGCTGTAAGTGCTTGTAACAGCTTTTGTTTGTCTCACTGCATTGTTTGCATTCAAACTTATTACTATCAATTTTTGAATTAGGAACTTGGTGATCCCGATAATGGCGCTTTAGTAGATACAGTTTTGGGAATGACTGAGCGCACAGTCGGCATGTAAACCACATAGCTGCAGGATGAGTTTTAGAGTGATTTGCCAGTGATTGTATATTTGGTAGGACTTGCCAGCATTTGAGACATTCGAGGGGGTTTATTGCAGGTTCAGATGACAATGGTTCAGAGTGAGTATTAACAATGTGTATGACAGGATCAGCGTAATCAATAACTTTAGAGTGGCTGACAGTAATTGTGTTGTGGTTAACATGGATCTTCTTCCGACCGCGCCCTTGCTTTTCTAAAGGATCCAGTTTTAAGAGCTTTGCGTTAATTTCTTCGAAACAGTTTCTTAGTGCTCGCTCAGCTTGTTCACATTGCTGAGTGAAAAGATAGGAGTTAATGGTGCGATCTAAGCATTTATCGCAGATTCTGTTCGGGAAGTTTGGATCATCGGCCACCTGGAATTATAATAATAATTGGATGTTTATTTTCACCATAGTATAAAATGTAGGCACTTTAATATGTTGCAGTTGGTTAAGGCGGATATCACGGTTAAACCGTGAAAATGCCCATTTTTGACGTTCTGGATCTCTGAAACTGAAACTCTTAGATAATTTCGATTTATTGTATGATGTAGAATAGCTATTCGCATTGACCGTAGCGGCCTCGCTTTTTGCAATTTTTCCTTATATATTTAAATAAAGCCAAAATTCCGAAACAAGTTTTTAATAAAACTCGCGCAGACACTTTTTCAAGCTCCTGGATTGAACTACTGTGCAAAGCAAACGAAATGAAAAATATCTACAAATATCTCTTATATACTGCCATTGACCGTAGCGGCCCCCGAATTCAGAAATAAGTATGGGATATCTACAAAAAAAAATCAATTCAAAACCATAAAATTGCTAAAAACGTTCAGAATTAGCCGTTAATTTCTCCATACTACATTAATATTATTAAGTAAAAATTATACCAAAATAAACGTTAGTTCATAATCAATCAAATTGTATACTTTTTATTTAAATAATTCATTTTATTATATTGAATAAACGTAATTTAAAACTGCATGAAATGCGATCTCATACTCTCAGACGAACTCAGACGCGCGCCAGCCCTTGAATCGCGGCCAAACTGTGATAGCCCTCTTAACATACCTTGAAGGGATGAAAACTTGCAATCATATCTTTGACGGCTACAGAATATAAGCCTCCTTTATTGCCTATTTCCATTACTTTATCTAGTCTAAATAGTTCTTCAGTCACGCTGAGACAGTATCTACAAACTTTAGATTTCAAAGTTCCCGCCAGCAAAAACTTCACTGCATTTATTGTTTTCAAATCTTCCACTTTCTTCACTACTTTTTTATACGTTTTTAGTATGTTTTTTGGGTTAAATTTTGGGCAGTCTAGGTTTTCTAAATCCATTTTTATGTAGATAAGTTAGGTTATGAAGAGTTTATGGCAGACGAGGCGCAGAGAGAAAACAAACGAATACAAAATGATGATAATACAGCAGAAAGGAAAATAATTAATTTCGTAGGTTTTACTTTTAGAACAGTATGTAACTAAACCAATATATTTTATTTTATTTACAACAAACAACAAAATAAGTAAAGTAATGAAATGAAAATGAAAATAAATCATAGATAAAAAAAACTGAATCATAGACAAGACCAAGACTGACTGACCAGACGGAACAGTTCATTCAGGAGACATTCATGTAACGTCACCACAGCTTACTTATCCAAGGTCCGAAAATTCATTCGAAAATTAATTATAATGGTTATGTATCTCTTTCTAATCCCTTAGGATGTATAATAAATAGATAATAAAGAATTTATTATAATTTATTTATTTATTTTATTTAGAGCATCCAACAAGGAAATCACAATTATCAAGTACATTCTTAAATCTAAAGGAAATGCTTTGTGTTTCCCTAATTACAGGACGCCACAGCGTGCCGTGCACAAAAAGAGCTTGGACGAATACACAAAAAAGTTCACATTGCACAAACAAAACTGTCAATTTTATTTTGTGATTGATATATTTATTTGTTCAAAACAATAACTACAAATACTTTAGAAAACTGCATGTTTTTTTCTTTTCAGTCTCTGAATTTTAGAAAACAGAGTTCAAATCACCGACTGTCAAATTAACTAATCAAACTGTCAAATAAAACATGGCGGCTTGTTTTGCCAACTGGTCATAGTCCTGTCATTTGCAAAAATAATGCACTTTTCTCATTGTTTACATCCGTTAGCACGAGATTTTTATGCTGTTTTATCTCCAGAGTGATATGTTTTAATAATTTTTATACCAAAAATGTCGTGGCTGAATTTGAACCAGAGTTTTAGCAGTTTGAAAGGGCAGATTACGACCTTCGCTACTGAAGTGTTATCTGAGGTTCCTGGACAGGATACGCTAGATGAAGCCTCTAAACCAGAATCTTCATCATCAGAACTACTAGTGAAATGTCAAAACCAAGAGCTCGAGGTAAGTTTTCATGTGAAAAATTTCATATATTTCAGACTATGACAGCTGATTACGAGGTTATGTTTTTGTTTAGTTTTACGCAAAAACGTAAAAGTTCTTACATATAACCAGTTTTTGCTCAACTTAGACTGACTCTAGCAAATTTTTGCACCTTTTGGTCATTCTAAACTGTAGGACGTACAATAAACAGCCATGTTTAGTACAAGATAGGTAGTCACTCCAATATCCTCTGTGTACATAGTACCTGTAGTGTAGATACAGAGTTATACAATAATTGTATTTGTCCAATTGATTAGACCCACTCACCCACACGCATCTATTATCGTCCCATCTAGCCAAGCACTCAAGATTCTTGATAATTCTGTTACAGTGGTATGATTTTGAACATTTAGTTGCAGTGCACCACTTCATTCATTCGATCATATGAGTTAGTTAGAGGCCAACTCTGTCTGGCTTTAAGGCCTCCATCACAGCTTAACAACTGCTAGCAGTCAAACTAACTAGTTAAACTGTCATGTCATGCAGCATCGGGCAGTGCTTTGATTTTCAAACAGAAAGCTCCAGGACATTATTTTATTTATTTTAATATTCCACTACATTTTATCACTAAATACAATTGCTGTATTATTATTTGAACCCACAATATAATGACCATAAGGGTGAGTTACAACTTCCATGCCATCATTGTTCACCACATCACACATGCCTGCCTACCTACTACAAAATAAAAAGTTAAAGGGTCAAAGACCTCAGTTTTAGTTTACATTTCATTATCTATTGTATTATCTCCACCCCAAAAAAAATATAATCAACAGATATATATTTTTTGGGTGATATAAAACTATAATATTCTGCCTGCGACTTTGTCCGTATATAGTTTGTTGAGGTTTTGCTATGATCAATATCTAAGGCACTTCATAGGCAGTATATAAAATGTTATATAAGCTCGTATGGGTGGGAGTTTTTTATATACATCTTCATCTTAGTGTAGGGAGAAACTTACCTAGAAAAAAAAATAAAAAAGTCTTTTTTGCCAGATTTTAATTGAAAAATGTATAAAACTCACTTGAGTCTGAGTTTTTTCTGAACATACTATGCTTAGTATGATCTAGTGTGGCAACTCTGGTGACGGAGTTTTTAGGCCGCCTTTAGGCCTCCGTCGTGGCTTAACGAGTGCTACGTAAATGTCACTAGCGGTCACCCATCCAAATAGTGACCGCGCAGAACGCCGCTTAGCTTAGGTAATCGGTGAAGATTGACTAAGATTCGCCTCAAACACTTTTTTATCTAGGTAGGTGACTGGTATAGGACCTTTTTGCAATCATGGACCTCAAGAGTAACGTATTTTTGTACGTTCCATTCTACAAGTTTTTCGACACGAAGTAATAAAGTACTGCAGTGTTGGTCTTGCTTAACTTATAGCGGGCCACGTGAGTCGAGATTTGCTAATAAAAACGGTGTAGGAAAACATCGTGGGAAATAGGGGTCTAGTTTGTTTGTGGAGTCACCCAAAGGTCGTAACTGTGGGTCTCATCAATGAGTTTTTTCTACACTATTAACACCCGAATTTAAAAAAAAAACATACAACCGAATTGAGAACCTCCTCCTTTTTTGAAGTCGGTTAATAAACAAAGCCTGAACAACAGGAAGATAGATAGAAAATACTTACCCACGTAACATAATATGTTCTTAGTAGCTATGAAAATAATTTCAGTTGTTTCCAAGTTAGAATATTAATCAGTCTGAAAATGAATTTTGAAGAATTTTAGATATAATTGCAGTTTAAAACATTTAGTTCATTTCAAAGTATTGAGTTTTAATTAATTGACGTCCAAGGTCTGATGATGAAGAGGATCTAAGAAGGTTTTTATAATCGGTGGCTATTAAGTTTATGTAAAATAATCTTATGTTAAAATGTAGTTGTAAAACTCGCGTACTTCATAGCCACGTCTAGCGTTCCCGTTAGTACTTATAGCATAGGGTAGATAAGCTATCTCTGTTTGAACACCGATATAGTGATAACGAGCAGCTTTCTGGATACCTGTGTAGAGTAGTGTACTGTCGAATTGTTGTCACATCTTTCAATTCATAGGAAAGACAATACGCGGAGCTGACTACGCTAAGAAGGTGGTTAGAGTCTAACCACACTAACAGAACAACAGAGTCTAACAGAGTCTAACTACTAAGTTATGGGTAATGGGTGCTATTCATAACCTTATCACTAAAGCTACGTACCTACTAAATCTACTCGAACGAAGAATACCTAGCTATACTTACCTAATTTTAAACTTATAAGATCTTTTCTCATGTAAGTGGCATATCATGTCTTTTTTGAGAATAAATGTCTATAAACCTAAACCTAGTTAGACTCTGTCAGTTGCTATGTCTTACAAAGGAATAAGTAGGTGTGGGTTGAAAGGAGAACTATCAAAAGTTTTGGTCGAATGGGGAGAATACCTACTGGGTTGAAAAATCTTGGGTTGAAAAGGGAAACACTCAAAGTATTAAGTAGATAACAGATTTCTAATATATGCGTATGACGTCAAATGTTCAGAAATAGAGCAGATTTCTCAATGGGATGAAATCTGTGATTCTAATCGACGGCCCAGATTTTATTCTAATAGTCTACCTCCTGCTTCTTATTATTTTGCCACCTCAAAGGAGGATAATCGCTGGTTCACGGTACCTACCTCATCTTAGTAGAACTCCACTACTGGGTGCCTGTGCCTACCTTGTAGATCTCCAAATAATATAAAAAAACTAGAATAACCGACTTCAATTCGACTACTGGCTTCATCATCAGATGATGATGATGATGACAGTTCATTGGGAATGTTCTAGTGACTATAGTCACAGGAAAGCAAAATACGCGATTTCGTGCACGTGGATGGCATAATTTTTTTTCAGTTATTTCTATTTATAATCCAAACTACTGAACCGATTTTGATGAAAATTGAATAGGACCAACCTAGAAGTTCTCCTCCTTTCAGATCAAAAAATAATTTTTAACATCGGTTTATAAATGACAGAGTTCTGAGTTAACAAACATTAAAAAAATGAAAACATGCAACCGAATTGAGAACTTTCTCCTTTTTTGAAGTTTGTTAAAATACGATTCTGAACCCTCTTAATCTACCGAATACCATCCATTAGTCCTCGGAGCCCGAGCCAAAGGTCGTGTGGAAGATCTTCCCTTTGCGATGGAAAGCACACTACCTACTAATGTTCTCCTCAGCAACTCTATGGCACTTATGAAATTGTTTGTCCAGTGTTATAAACATCAGCACAGCACAGACATAAGCAAGTATTAGTAAGTTTGGAATGTGTCTGCCATTTCCCTCTGGGCTGTACCTTCTACCTGTATGCTCGAGATATTGGATGCGAAACGAAACTTGACGCAAATTGAACGCTTCCCATTCGATGAATGGCATTATAAGTAACTTTGCTTTTAATTTCGATCTATTTTTAACCCCCGACGCAAAAACGACGGGGTGTTATAAGTTTGACGTGTCTGTCTGAGGCAACGTAGCTGCTGAACGGATGAAACGATTTTGATTTAGTTTTTTTTTTGTTTGAAAGGTGAATTAGTCGAGAGTGTTCTTAGCTATTTTTTATGAAAATCGGTGCAAGATTCGGAGGTTTTTTAAATTTTTAATTTAATTACATGTGCTTTTATTTTTTGACGGCTTCTCTGACGCATCGAGTAAGCAAGAGATGCAGGTTCGATTATTTCAGTAGAGCAGGACGAATGTTATTTGCAAATACTGGTTTCGTATCTGGGTTTGTCGAATGTAGAGATGATCCACTTTAAAACTGCATGTCAAAATGATTCTTGTGATTTTTGTAATATAACATTTTACTTTGAATGACTACCCTCGAATTTATGGTTGGATTCAGGCGCTGCGCTAGACGAATGCAGGTCGAAATGGTTTAACGGTTGGTTCAGTCTCTGTTTATGAATTCGGGGACTTAAGTTCTAGGGCATAAAGTTTCGATTAAACGGCTCCTTACCAATACCAACTACACAAAATAAAACCTAGAATAAAGAAGGTTATAGAAAAAAATTCAATAACCCTTTCAACAAGCTTGAAAAAAAAACAACAATA
Source organism: Gandaritis pyraliata (assembly GCA_947859175.1). Taxonomy (NCBI): domain Eukaryota; kingdom Metazoa; phylum Arthropoda; class Insecta; order Lepidoptera; family Geometridae; genus Gandaritis; species Gandaritis pyraliata. The sequence continues at coordinate 583,541 of OX401877.1, read as the reverse complement.
GACAATAGATACCGTTGCCATAAAGAACATAAAACGCAGGTTATTATGACGTGAATCCATCTGACCTATTGGCTGCTTGCATTTAAATCGGTTCCAAATTTGAAATTCAAAACGGAGGCGTGTGATTGGCGGTTTGGTTTTATTCAACGCCCGCCGATGACAATGTATTTCGACCATTGAGCTAAGAATATTGAAGACACATTGAGTTATAATTGGTAGAGTTTTTTTTAAGATTCTATGTAAAATAACTTTTAGTAGAACATTTTGAGACATAAGTTGTAACACAGAATGTAACATAATGTATTACGAAGTCAGCTAGGCACTTTACACGTATTACTAAGTAGGTATTATGAAACTTACCTTTTTACTTTTTTTGCAGATTGCAGCACTGAGGAAGCTAAGTGATGAGTTACAGGCTTCATTGCAGTCTGAGGTAAGTTTAAAAAAAATTTACTAACTTAACTTTAACTTTTTTTCTAACTTAAAGGTCATAAACTATCGTTTTTAAAACTATCATGGTCATGAACTTAATTAACATATTTTTTTTCATAGTAAATATCCCGTGTTTAGTGAAAATTGAGGTCATAATGCTAAAACAATGCTAGTAATAAATCTAAACCGATTTATTGACACGTGTTCATTTTCAGAACACCTATGCAAAGTCCGTGTATAAAATCATTGCAATGGTTTCTTTTTTTATGCTTTTTAACAAGTATCTATATTTAAAAAAAATGTTATGTGTGGCGATTGCATCGCCTGCCATCGCTTTTCCCAACTCTACGCGCGGTGTCCCGTCACTAGCGCTGGGGGAATAGCCGCCATTACTTTTCATGACGGATCTTGTCACGGCAACTTTGCCTTACGATTATTTTAATTATTGCGAGCTGTATTAGTTGTTATTACCTTGTGCTGAGTAATAAACTTAGTTTAACTATCAAGCATTTATTATTTACAACTGCGGGAGTACAAAGACTCCCACAAATGGTGACCTTTGACGATTAGAAGAAAACTCGCGTCGCATGCGCTCAGCAGCCGCATGGTGTGCTAAATTGCGCCGGAGTCCTGCAACTTGCTTCGTGGTTAACAATCTGCCAGACACTGGAGACCGCACCGGTGCCCAAAGCTGAAGATTTTCAGCACGTGCCGCAGTGCCCTGTCTACCTTGCACCCTAACCTTGCTTTTTGGATGGGTGCTTTCTGTGTCGTTGTTTGTTGTGTGATTGTGTGTAACCCACGGCTTCATATCCAATAGTGCAGGAATTTTCGCGAAGTGATAATCATAATGCTACTTGCCTAACTAATACTAACTGCTCGGTACAAACACTAACTTAACTTTGCATGGTGTGGTGAAGGTGAAAGTGACTTCTAATTTCATGGAATAGCTTCATTCTACTGCTGCCACGGACATTGCACGCAAGTTATTTTATTATTTACCTATACTAGACTTTTATTTTGTATTGACTTTTATTTTATTAACCATTTTACATTTTACTAAACATTCTACTACGTAGCAAAATAATTATCTTTGTTTAGTACCAATGGCTGCTTGTGTTTAAAATTTTATTGAGTGTACTAACTTACAAGGATCTACTGTGTATTATTCATGTTTGGGTTATCGGGTTATTCATTCTATTTATAAAACCAGGTACTAATACTAACCCGCTTAACTAACAAATCTTCATTTTTAATTTTGGTTGGTTTTATAATTAAGTGCAACCTTAACTTATGTGTTTATGTGGTTGTGTTGTGTGTCTGCTTGCTTATCCCTAACATTGTACCTTTTTATCATTTTTTTTGGTGATAGGTTTTCAAAATTCTAGTATTATTAGTTTTTGTGTTTTGTGTCTTGCTGGGGTGTGTGGTATTATTGCTTATCAAGTTATATAATTTGTTTACCATGGCCGAGGAGCAACTCCAGTCCCAACTGCAGCAACTTCAGTCAGAAAATGCAGCTCTGCAAAAACGTTTTGGCCAAAATGATAGCGAACCAAAAGTATGTCGAGTAGCAGTAAAGTTGCCCACATTTTGGGCCGACAAACCAGCTATTTGGTTTGCTCAAGTGGAGGCCCAATTCGAAATTGCAAACATTGTTGGGGACACAACAAAATACAATTATATTGTTGGACACTTGGACCAACGAATGGCAGGGGAGGTAGAAGACTTAATAACAAATCCCCCAGTTGAGGAAAAATACATTAAATTAAAGGATGCTCTCATACAGCGCCTTTCCATTTCTCAGGAGAAGAGGGTGAGGCAACTTCTTAGCGATGAGGAACTTGGAGATAGGAAACCATCCCAATTTCTTCGTCACCTCCGTTCGCTTGCAGGAACAGTCCTTTCAGACGATAACATTATACGTCAACTTTGGTTGCGTCGACTTCCTCAACAAGCGCAGGCAATCCTGGCAGCACAGGCTGATCTTGATTTGGATAAAGTGGCAGAGCTGGCAGACAAGATAACTGAGTTGGCTCCGGCTCCGGCTGTCTGTTCCACAGCAACTGCATTTTCCTCCGTAACATTAGATACTTTATCTAAACGGTTAGAAGAGGTATGTAGTCAAGTAGCCGCACTTTCCAGGCAGCAGCAACGTCCCTCACGCGACCGTTCTGTGTCTTCAGATAGGTCCACTGCTAGCTCCAAGCGGTGTTGGTATCACAGGAGATGGGGCGTCAAAGCTTCTAGATGCATCAGTCCCTGCAATTGGAAGTCGGAAAACTCAACCAGCAGTCAGTAGCGGCGGCAACTGATTGCCAGGACATTAACCGCCGCCTTTTTGTCACTGACCGGGTGACCAAGCGTCGGTTCCTTATTGACACCGGATCAGATTTATGTTGTTACCCGCATAGCTGGCTGTCATCTCGCCGAGAAGCTACCGATTATGATCTAAGTGCAGCAAATGGAAGCTGCATTCGGACTTTTGGCACCATTAACCTTAAACTAAATTTAGGTCTTCGTCGCGATTTCACTTGGCAGTTCGTGATAGCCGATGTTAGTACAGCCATCATAGGTTCTGATTTCTTGGCATTTTATCATCTTTTGCCAGACTGCCGCAATAAAAAACTGGTCGATGGCACCACTGGGTTAGAATCCACTGCCTCTGCCGCCAGTATTGACCAAACTAGTGTACGTGCAGTGGTTTCTGGCAAGTCAATCTTCACTAATCTTTTAGCCGAGTTTCCTGATATTACTCGACCGCCGGGCCGTCCTAGAGCAGTTAAACACGATACAGTGCACTATATTAAGACCACGGAAGGTCCTCCAGTTTCCTGTCGTCCTCGACGTCTGGCGCCGCAGAAACTAGTTTCGGCTAAAAAAGAGTTCGAGGAAATGGTAAGAGGTGGAGTAGCGCGGCCATCTAAGAGTGCCTGGTCGTCCCCGTTACACATGACTATAAAAAAAGATAACACATGGCGTCCTTGTGGCGATTACCGCGCCCTGAACGCTAGGACCGTACCGGATCGTTACCCAGTTCGACACATTAACGACTTTGCCCATAACCTTGCTGGCGCTAAGGTATTCAGCACGTTGGACCTCGTTAAAGCGTACCATCAAATTCCGGTTTTTGAAGAGGATATTGCCAAGACTTCCATCGTGACTCCGTTTGGCCTCTTCGAATTTCCATTTATGACTTTTGGGTTAAGAAACGCTGGGCAAACCTTTCAGCGATTTATCGATGAGGTCACACGGGGCCTCGAATTTTGTTTTCCTTATGTGGATGATATCCTCATATTTTCAAAGGACGAGACATCTCATTTTCAGCATTTGCGCATCCTTTTTAAACGCCTACAAGACTATGGTGTAGTTATTAACCCTTCTAAATGTAATCTAGGCGTCAGTGAAGTTGTTTTCTTGGGCTACCATGTCAATGGCGATGGTACTCGACCTCCACAGGAGCGCATTCAAACACTTTTGGATTTTCCGCCACCCACAACTGTACAAGGTATGCGCCGATTCCTTGGTATGCTAAATTATTATCGTCGTTTCGTACCACACGCTGCGCAGTTTCAGGCTCCTCTGATTGATGCCTTGGTTTCAACAAATAGTAAAGGTGCTAAACCATTTCCATGGTCACCCGATCTGCTACAAAAATTTGAAGCTTGCAAGAAGAGTCTTTCTAACGCTACGCTACTACAACACCCAGTCAACGACGCCAAGTTAGGTTTGTTTACTGACGCCTCCAGTGTCCACATTGGAGCTTGTCTTCATCAACAGGTAAACGGTGAATGGTGCCCACTTTCCTTTTTCAGCAAGAAGTTAACTCAACAACAGGCACAGTGGCCGGCTTATTACCGAGAATTGCTTGCGGTGTACGAAAGTGTACAACATTTTCGGTACATTTTGGAAGTTCAGCACACCACGATTTTTACAGACCATAAGCCCTTGTTGTATGCTTTTTCACAGCGACGCGAAAAACTTCCTCCGCCCCAGCTTAACCAGCTGTCATTCATCAGTCAGTTCACTACTGATATTCAGTATATTAGGGGCGAAGACAACGTTGTAGCGGATGCCATGTCGCGCATCGATATCGATGCTATTTCTTTAGAGTATGATGACAAAGCTCTTGCAGAGTCTCAAGCTTTAGACGAAGAATTGGCAAATTTGCTGCAAGGTGGTTCCAGTTTAAAGCTGACCAAAGTCTGCACACCAGGCACCAACATTCTCTTATACTGCGATATTTCAACAGGCAAGCCGCGTCCTTATCTGACCCCTTCTTTTCGCCGGGCAGCATTCGATAAATTGCATAATTTAAGTCATCCCGGCGCTCAAGCTTCTACGCGTCTTGTCGTAGAACGTTACGTTTGGCCTTCAGTGCGAAAGGATTGCCGAGCTTGGTCTCGATCGTGTGAAGCGTGTCAGCGCAGCAAGGTTTCGAGACATAATTCTGCCCCTCTTGGTAACTTTGACCTTCCATCAGGTCGTTTCATGCACGTCCATATTGACATCATTGGACCCTTGCCCATTTGCAATGAATTTCGTTATTGTTTGACGGCGATAGACAGGGTATCCAGATGGCCGGAAGTTTGGCCCATGCGATCTATCACTGCCGAAGAGGTAGCAGAGACTTTCACTAGAGAATGGATTCCTCGATTCGGCGTGCCATCGGTCATCACTACAGACCAAGGTTCTCAATTTGAGTCTGACCTTTTTCATCGACTCTTGCAGCAGTTTGCCACAAAGCGCATTAGAACTACCTCATACCATCCCTGTGCAAATGGGATGATTGAGCGTGTCCATCGCCAACTTAAAGCTGCTTTGATGTGCCATGATAGTTCATGGGTAAGGTCTCTTCCGATGGTTCTTTTAGGTATGCGGTCTGCTTATAAAGAAGATCTCGAAGCCACGGCTGCCGAATTTCTCTACGGCGAGCCTCTCAGGCTCCCTGGGGAAATGTTGGTTTCTTCGGCATCAGGAAACCTTGAAAATCCTGCCGATTTTGTCGTACAGTTGCGTCACAAAATGTCTCTTTTACGTCCAGTACCTGCCTCTCGGCACAGCGAGTCCTCTCCTTTCATTTTCAAGGAGCTATCGACTGCGTCGCATGTTTTTCTAAGAGACGATACAATCAGACGGGCATTACAGCCCCCTTATACTGGCCCATTTAAGGTTCTAGAGCGGTCACTTGATGGTAAAACTTATACATTATTAGTAAAAGGTAAGAGCGTCGTTGTCAGTGTTGACAGGCTTAAACCGGCTTTCACTGATCATTCAGATCAACAGCCGACTCAATTAGAACCATCGCCTAATCCACCACCCGTTTCGCCTCAGAGCCAGTTACCTCCTAATCAGCCCTTGTTGGCGCAACAACCGCCCCAGGTTGATTTACCTATCAGGCAACCTTATACCACACGCTCTGGCAGACGCGTCAGATTTAAGAATTTGGACTAACTTTTAGAGCACGGTGTAATATTGTATTACTGGCCTGATTTTAGTAATTAGTGTTTTGGTTTATAAATTTGTGTGTTAATTAGTTTAATTTTCTCCGTGGGGGGGTGGTGTGGCGATTGCATCGCCTGCCATCGCTTTTCCCAACTCTACGCGCGGTGTCCCGTCACTAGCGCTGGGGGAATAGCCGCCATTACTTTTCATGACGGATCTTGTCACGGCAACTTTGCCTTACGATTATTTTAATTATTGCGAGCTGTATTAGTTGTTATTACCTTGTGCTGAGTAATAAACTTAGTTTAACTATCAAGCATTTATTATTTACAACTGCGGGAGTACAAAGACTCCCACATATGTTAATCCAATACAACATGAAAGACCTCCATATTTATGAGAGCCATACAAATGGATATAAATAATAGCATGATATGGAGTAGATGCGTATCGTAGGTGCAAAGGTGAAAAAACCTATGCATTATGGATTATTAGTTACCACCCGGTGCCGGTTCGGATCGCTTTGGAGTAATGTTAGACTGAAATCACCCGATAACTGTAGATTCATCTTGATATTCTTTTATTGTCCAATTCATTGTCGTATCGTAGATTCGTGTCGTGTCCGCCATCTTGTCTCTCCAACCATAGATAAGGTAAACTCTCTATCAATAGTGATGTCTTGTCTTGTGTTGCTCGTAATGTTTTCAAAAATCGACTAATATTAAGTATTAGTCCTATGGGGTTAAAAACGTAGGATGGTCACAGTATAACCTAGATAAGTGTATGAGTATAGCCTAAAAAAAATCTAATTGTAACCAAATCTGTTGTATAATTCGAAACGAAAGGCTAGCTCATGAAAACAGTTCTGCAGCATGATTGTCTGTCTTTTCTCTTTTAGTTTTTTAACCACTAAATGATGGAACAAGCCGATGCCCCACCTGATGTTAAGCGGTTACCTCTGCTTAATATTAGAATCTGACAAATTACAATCAAAATGACAGTTTACATATGTAACTAAGGGCGGCTTGCACCAGAATCGCTAAACGCGTTTAACTGTGAAATAGTATTTAGCGAGTTGTCAAGTCATATAAATTCATCAGATTTAACTCTATTTAGCTGTTAAACACGTTTTGTGATTCTGGTACAAGCCGCCCTAAGTAAATAAGTTTAAGTTAAAATAATTGTAAAAATTGTTATAAATAAATAAATGAAATAAAAGTTATCAACATTCAAAAGCTTAGTTTTCAAAGTTATCCAAAATGGCCCAACAACATGATAAAACTATTGATCGCGTCTATATCTCCTCGATAAGCTTTCTATAAAAGGTACTGATAAGGGTTGTATAGCTTTGTTTTAACCCAGTAGTGGACGGAGGTACCGGGCAGCTATAGCTTTTTGAGTTCAGATAATGTGACCAGTTTTCAGGTATGTTTATTTCATATATCACAATCTTTTCTGTTTTATTCGCTACAGAGATTTTTTATGAGAATAAGTCACGGAACGAGTATACCCACCTGATGTTAAGCGATTATTTTGGGTACCTACAACAAGAGGTAACATTGCACATTATTAAAACATTGCACTGCATCAATCCCACTACTATTTATTTATAATAAACATTTAAAAATGTCAAAGTTTGGATGTTTGGATTTGGATGAAATTTTGAATGTATTATAGTTCGTAACCTGGATTACCACATTTTCTGCTACTTTTCCCGGTTTTTTTAGGTTTATTTTGGTATATTTTGTTTGTTTTTTATTTTTCGTTGACGAAGTCGCGGGTAACTGCTAGTAGCACAATAATCTCTCACGAGGAACTGGCGCCTAGATTTATCTAGATACTAAATACTAGGTAGGTACTCTAGATTTAAGAGTATCGAGAGTTTTGTGTAGGTATTAGACCGATCAGCCTATTCATTTTAAAATGTCCAGCGTCCCCGAATCTATTTCTAAAATTAATTAATTGATATTTCACACGACGCCCTCTAGTTCCAAACTTAGCAAAGGTGAACTATGTGAACTAGATTCCTAATAGAATACTTATAAAGTAGTTTTTTGGTTAGCAAAAACTTATACACCCAAAACGTAGCAAGTGGGGATTTCTGGAATAAAAATGGAAAGCCCTACTAGTAGGGATTTCTGGAATATACCAATAAATCAAAGGTCGATTTTTGTATTTATAAAAAGTACTCTCAACTGAAGTTTTTTGATTAAATTGTGTGATTGTATGGATAAGAGATAAAGTTATTGATCGTATTTCTATTTGGTAGGGGATAAGCACCATAAAAATAAAATAAATAAATAAATATTCATGGACATTTCACACGACGCCCTCTAGTCCCAAACTAAGCAAAGCTTGCAATATGAGAACTAGATGCTGATAGAATACTTATATGCTTTTTTTTTGTAAATACATACTTATAATACTTAAGGTATGTCACCTAAGTTTCCAAAAATGAGAACCACTTTGCATGAATATTTGTTCAAGTGTGACCACCCACACACGCGCAAGTACTTGAATTACTAATTTTGTCGCAGAAGTGTGGGTTATTGTTGTCTGTGTGAAAATAAATATTCAGGCTATTTAAAATACGTTGCGAACAGATAGCAAAATAATTACATACCGAATTGGGCGTGTATTTGTTAATTTTTACAACTTTTAAATTTATTATCCTAAGTTACTTAAAGCAGTCAGTTTAAACCAATAGTAAACAAAACATTTAAGAAGGTAGAATTCTAAATACACATTAATAGTTGTCATTGTATTTAAATGCAAATTTATAACTTAAAACCGACAACATTAAAATCAGTATCGCTGACATTCAAAAGTCCATCGGAAGTTTGGGTTAATATAAAACAAATTATGCACACAACATCCCCTAGGTCTGGGGTTTACGGAGTTCGGTACGAATATTTATGAGTTTATTTGAACTAAACCTTACGAACCACAAATTATTATGCTAGGTACTAAATATTGCATTTTCATGAAGGTTCGGTCGCACACACGCATTTGTAAAGTTAAGGTAGTGTGCGTGAAGGCGTAGCTTCACCGGCGCAGGCGCCGCGTTGAGCCAGTCATCACGTTTCAGTTGCATTGCGAACGCCGCGCCGTGCGGACGTACGCTCCGCAATAATAATTTGAATTTTGAATCCCCGTGCCGCAGTTCAAATAGAGTTATCGGTTTATGTTTGCAGATAGGATATCCGCAGCTTAAGGTAAGTTTTGTAATGTTTACCGTCTTGTGTTTGTCTTTGATTAGAGCCTTAGGTTATGGTTTTTGGAGGTTTTTTTCAGCTTTAGCTACGATTGTGACATCACACCCGTTCGAAGTTTTAGTTTTATCGTGTGAATCATGTATTTACTCATTACCTATGTGTCACCGAGACGGGTAAATATGGTATCCATGATAACGTAGATAACACTTTTAAATGTAACTAGTAGTTGTCTACAAATTTCGAAATACTATGTTGGGTTTCCCATTCATCTATCTCGGTTGACCTTTTCTGTCTGTTTTTCTGATCCTCCATCAACTGAAATCGATCTGAAATGATAGAATTGAAAGAATTTAGTACTTCCAATACGATCATCCGAACACCTGGTACCTCTTGGTGATCCACGACCAAAATTGCAAGCTTGACGGTTTGAGCTAACATCACGAACTCAAACCAATCATTTACTTCACTGGAAACAATACATGAATAAAAACTCGTAGAAAAAGCCTGGTGACCTAGCCAATTTACATGTGATCACTAGCACGCGTCGCACATAACCACACTTAAAATACGCAATGGATACTTTGATCCACCACGAGGGTTGCTGAATATCTTCAGTTTATAGTCTAGACTGAGCATTTTCATCACAGTAGTTACCTCTTTTATAATCAGTTATTACTATAACCACTATGTGCTCATAAATTTTGTTTTGCGGAAAACTGTTTACAAATTTTTATCCCAAGCTCAAATTTTAACCTGAGGGGGTCAAAATTTATTACAGAATCTAAAGTTAAAGACGGGCTTTTGAATTTTGGTGGTTACTGTGAAGTAAATTATCTAAAATCTAGTCTAGATAGACCTTGAGGTTCTTTTTTTATCATTATAGACTATCCATAAGCATTATCACGAAGCAATTAACACGGGAAAAAATTAATTACTCCTACGTTTTCATTAGCCTTGAAACAACTCTGTAGTAGTAGTAGGTACAGTTAGCATAATTTGTGGATAAAAGTTTTAAAATTTCAAAATTGTGTGTCGTTGGCTTTTTTACCCTTTTAAGATGAGAGTTGATAAAGAAAATGAAAAGTTCCTCGTTTTCAGTCATAAAATATTTTGAAACTATCATTTACTAATGATCAGACTGGTACCTTTTGTAGGTTCCATTCCTACATAGATCAAACATTAGTGTGATGAACGTAAAAGTTCATTCCGTGTTTAGAGTTCATTTGCTAAAACTTAGTATTAAGCGTGACTCAAACATTAATTTTTTGACAAATTTTAATAAAAATCGCTCAAGAAAATTTTGTTTCAGTCTCGATTCTTTTTTGTTTTTATCTTTCTATGTATTGTATGAGTTATCTAGTTGTCACCACGCAAATTTTTATCCTCAACAGAATCGGAGCCCATAACCTAAATCGCAGAAGGTAGAATCAACAGAGCTATACTAGGTATAATGTCTATAATAGACAAGCTGCCGTAGGTAGGAAGGTAGGTAGTAACTACGGTAGCGTGATGTGCACAGAAATGATGATAAATATTATAACCTTGCCGAGTCGCCGATGCGTTACGATCCTAGTGAATGGGTGTGCAGTTGCAATAGTTTTTTATGATTCTTGTAACTAATAACCTATCTATAAGTACCTACTATTATAAAACTGTAAAATAGCCAAAAACTAAAAATATGGTAAAAGTATGCAGATCCACTAAATAAACTATTCTGATTCCAATCGAATTGGTCTGTTTATATGTTTGTTCGAGGATCACGGCGACTACTGGACCAATTTCAATGAAAGTTATACAGTTTAAAAGCCCGGATCAAATCATGGACTATGTTTTATTGAAAAGTAACATGTTGAAAAAAAGAAACGGTAGATACACGCGTACGAAGTTGCGGGTAGCAGCTATAGTGTCTCATAAAACAGGAAAAAAATTACGATTTGAATATGACTACTAACATAATTAAATACGCAAACAATCAATATAACATAAATTAAAAAAAATTTGGAACTCCCATTCCTTATGCTAGAAAACAATCTTAAAGTAGTCAATTATATCAGTATTCAGGGCTTAGATTTCACACAACACACAATACGGTACAAAATGCCTTCAAAAATTGTCTAAAGTTCTAACGAAGCTATTAAAAAGTAATTACCGACCAACAATTTTTCGAAGAACTAAATCTGCATTTATGCATTTTAAATGTAAAGCCGAGACACTTTTGCGTTGAGAAAATTTATTTATTTTACTCATTAAGTATTTTCTCTTAATTCTAAACAGAATGGCAAAAGCTGGTTTAGCCAGCTTCGTATCGATGTCAAGGATGACCCCTCAATAATTATAATTACCTAGTTATTACTTGCCTACATAATGCTATTTCAATTTAACATTTTCACTATAATATTCTGTAATTTTTAAGAACGTTATAAAAATTTCGATGCGCTCGAATTTAGGAATCTGAGGCCACTAACACCACGACTGTCTCGTATTTATTTGCGATTTCTATAGATGGATATTATTATCTTTAATTTAATATATCTCTACAGTGGTTATTCCTAGTTCATAAAACGGTTCCTAAAAACATTGATATGCTTTAGTACTTTCTTAATTCCCAACTTTATCAATGTATTTTATATGTCCAAGATTCAAATTATTTTGACAGATTTTAGAATTTCTGTTTGGCCTTGCAAATGTGTTTCTACTTAGTAAATTGCGTACGTTCCGTGGGTTCGGAGAAAGACACACATTTTGTTCAAACAAGTAACATGGCTACTGAGCATCAGTTGTTACAACAGTACCTACCTTGTAATCCTGATGATTTCGATCATCTGAAATTGCAATATATCAAAAAAATTACCTTCTTATATTTTTTTATCTTGGAATATCAATATAATTGTCATTATTTGTGCGTACCTACCTATTCTAAGTGCGGCTTGCACCAGAATCACTAAACGTATTTAACAGCTAAATCAATTTAAATCTGACGTATTTGTATGACTTGACAACTCGCTAAATACTATTTAAGAGTTAAACTCGTTTAGCGATTCTGGTGCAAGCCGCCCTAAATGTCAGTTAAAATTTTAAAATTTTGTCTTGACGTGTAAAAAACATTTTAAAAATCCATACAGTGTAAAAAAAACTAATATTTTACTGTTACTTATAAAGCGCAAAATATTGAGCATACCATGCGAGCGAAATCTCGTTTAAACAGTAGATAGAAACAATAGTTTTTTTTGTCAAGTAATAACTCGTAGTTTTTCCTTCACATAGACAATTAAATATGTCCTCTTTTTTTTCTCTTCAACAATGGATTCATGATTCGCGTGTTATGTATAATTTTATAACTACCTATCAATCTACCTACCAATGATAGATTACGTGTACTCTGCGCCTGGTCAATGTCATTGGTCTTGCGGATCCAGGGGGGGATAGGGGGGCCGCAAACCCCCTCCAAAAAACTCTAGGTTTAACCAAGAATAAATCAGAGTTTTCAGGGCAAACTCTAATAGCTGGGTTTAACGTCAACTTAAAATATAAATAAAACTTTTCGTAAATTATATTCACTGTACAACTTTACATAAAATATTCACACGCAGAAACTAAAATAATATCTTCATTTACAAAATTAACGATTTCATGACATACGTATTCACTTGACCTCGTATTTACTAGCAAATAAAACCTATTCACGACTAGCAAAAATTTATCGCAATTTTAAAAAGTAAATAGACCATAGACTGGAAAGCTAGATAGCTCTGACGCCACAGATAACGTATACGACTAAAATGGCGGGGAAACAGCCGTTATTTTTATCAGTTATATTTTATCTTTACATCGTATGGGCATTTATTGGCGATAATTTTCGTGATTATTCTACACGCTTTTCTTGTCGTGAAAATGTGACATGTTTTGTACTTAAATACTTATTGGTTACCTACTCTGATAACAGTTTTATTATTGGACTTGCTGAGTGATTTCTATCTTTATTTTCTTATCGTTAGAACTGAAAATACAAAAATTACTTAAATATTATTATCCTAAGTACTTAAAAATACTATTTTTATGCAGTTCGTAATTAAAAAAAAACAGTTGCGTACAGTCCCTTTAGAAAAAGACTATTGTAACGCTCCCCCCCAAGGCTAACCTAATTATTTTTTTTTTTATTATTTCTAACTGACTGACTAACTACGAGAGAGATTAACTAAAGACTAAAAGACTAAAAGAAATATAGATATTAACCTAAGAGAGAGATGAGCCTAAATCAATTTAACCTAAGCAATTTAAACTAATTTTAACTACGTTGCTTTACTTTAATCTTATGACTTATAACTAACTTATTCTAATGGCCTTGTGATCGTATAGTGGTTGTGATTAGGACGCCTACTATTATGAACCGATAGGAACTCAGATACTTTAAAGGAATTATGATGAGATCTCGTTTAGTTAACCTATGAATCTACCTAATATGAAAGTAACGTTTTCCTATCTACACTAATCTTTATTATCTATCTAATCGTTGCTAATAAGAGTAAACCGTAGGTAGAAGTTTAGTTAATCGCGAGGGTTATTCCTACTATTGTAGCCTGATAAATAAAATATAATAGATTAATTAAAAGATACATATCATGTAAATCCTAGATAATTAGAGGCAACAGAAGTTATCTTAAGTAGGTACGACTCATTATCAATGAGATCCTTTCATGAATCTAATATAGAATGGAAGACCTAAACCTTAATTGTTTTGTCAAGTACCAGCTTTAGGAAGAAATATATGTTCGGAATTATAAAATATTTGACTTTGCTGAAATACACGTAAATAGAAAAGCCATATTTCCTTCAGTAGAAACTACTTATAAAAATTAATATTAAATATATAGAATGATTCTAAAGTCTCAGAATATAAGTTTATTATAACTTTGTTACTAAAATGATGTTAAATTGTGTACTATGAAGCTAATGTATTTACAATAGTATGTATTTACATTAGAGTGACGCTCCTCCATATAGAATGATTCTAAAGTCTCAGAATATAAGTTTATTATACTTTGTTACTAGAATGATGTTAAATTGTGTACTATGAAGCTAATGTATTTACAATAAATGTATTTACATTAGAGTATTTACATTAGAGTGACGCTCCTCCATATAGAATGATTCTAAAGTCTCAGAATATAAGTTTATTATACTTTGTTACTAGAATGATGTTAAATTGTGTACTATGAAGCTAATGTATTTACAATAAATGTATTTACATTAGAGTGACGCTCCTCCATCCGCGCCATCTAGTGATTTTCGACACCAGACTACGAATACATATTATTCACATGTATTCGTAATAAATCCCCTCTTCACAGTACACTAGACTTTAGCGGATGTGTGATTAAGAATAGGGGAATGAGTAAAATCTATTTTTACTATTTCACTAAACTAAATCCAACATCAGTGCTACTATGGATTAACAAAGATCATGAAACTAAATTATCTTTAAATAACTTTAGTTACTCAAAGCCAAGATAGATCCATGCAATTTTATGCTGCAGTTAAAAGGCAGCCTGTTAGAGAACCACATCTAACAACTGAATCTAAATTTAAGTAACCTTCCTAGTTCATGGTTCACTCAAACTAATCTTTCTAGATAGCTACGACAAAGCCAAGATAAAAGCAATAGAAGTAGATAAGGTCAGTCACATAGCTATATAAAGTAACCCTAGCTAGAATCGGCCTAGGGTACTTCGACAACGGAAGTGTCTAGCTTGACCACATATACTTCATGTAACTTAATAGGTATCGGACTAGATAGAATAGATCATAGACTCTTTGTAGGTAGTTATCATCCCTTTTCCATAAGTTCAGAATAACCACGAGACACGCGCTCTAGAGTAAGATAAATAGTATCTGTACAGACCTTAAAACATTTGAGAATGACTTTTCCTTATAGCTTCTCCTTCAAGCACATAATTTGAGGAAACCAATCAGACAGGTCAGTAAAAGACAAAAGGTTGAAGTTAAATGTCACTATAAAACAAATAGTCAATGCAAGACTACAAGACAAGTAGGAATAAAGGTTCCTTTTAATTTTAATAAATACTTTACTGAATTTGAAAGATATAAGAGAGAGCTACTCAAGCTGTCTCAATGGCACAATAAATATTACCACTAGAATAATAAGTGACTTCACTATGATTCAATTCAAAGTTGAACAATAAAAATAATTTGATAAAATTAATCTGATATAGTAGGTAAGACTACCTATTGTAGTGTATGCATCTGTTCTAATCCAGACTTAATATCCGAAGGTAAAATAAGGTAAAGTTAGGTTAAGTTGTAAAAGCTTAAGTTTCTAAAATCATAAGGTTCAAAGTCTGAAATTCAAACTAGGGTTTAAAATCCTAAGGTCTTAAAGGTTAAAAGGTTTAAAGACTAAAGCTTAAAAGTCGCAGATGTTTCTAAAATTCGAATTTGTCAAATATTCAAAGTCGCTATCGCTTAACACATAGGAGATAAGACGCTGTTCTACAATGTAGTATGTACTTATCTAACTATAGCTCGTCTTATAAGTAGGTATGTATTATGAGGGTAAGTACGTAAAAGTAGTCGTAACTAAGTATTGATCCTATCTACTAGTGTATGTAAAAGTAAGCAAAATAAGTAAGAATATGTAATTAAGGCATTAAAATAAACTTCTATGAAAATAACTGTACTATCAAGGTAGTAAGTATGTAAAGACAAGTGTAGTATGTAAATATATAACTACAATAATTCTCCTTACTTCCATTGTTGAACGCAATATTAATTGAATGCTCATACTATGAAATATAAAACAAGTAATAAGAAACACTAAATATAACACACAATGTCTCAGGTAAATCAAATAAAGAGGTACACACACATTAGAAAAGAATAAAACACAATATTTCATTTAACCAATTAGGTACACATATACACAGTCAAGACTCTGTAAAATGCAGGTATTTGAAAATATAAAATTCCTCAAATTAATCCACGTTGAATCTTCATCTGGAACAAATGCTAGAACCTAGGGAATCCTAACTCTGTATACCCTCCCCTCAGATCTCTTTCTTCTTACTCCAGATCTTCAGGAAGTTTTATTCCCTACAAGATCCTGCTTGCTGTGAACCTAAGGAGAAATAACATCTAAAATCTAACTCACTAAAATAGTGCTGTAAACGCCGGTTTCATCTTTAAGTGAAAGATTATTTATCGGATAATATAACTTGAATCGAACAAGATTACAATTATCCTAGAATTCCTCTGCCATTTTTGTACTTGCTGCTTGAACTAGATGTTTGCCTAGAACATGTATCGAACAAGCCTGTACATTAATCTTCTATTCTAAAGATCCTGAAACAAACACACAGTTATAATTCAAAGACTTACCTTGAATTCCTTGGTACTCACCAGGGTTTGTCACTCTGCCTAATCAAAGGAAAATTGAAGAAAATATTTAAATTAACACCGAATTTAATTCCTATCACTTCTAGCTGTAAAGAAATCTTACTATAGCATCTGCTTGACTCACTTCTAAATGCAAGATATCAGTCAGTCAGTCCCGCACAATGGTTTAGCAATCCTAGTTTGCTACAAGACATGTGCAATGAACCCAGGTCCATTTTGGTCCGACTATCTGATTCTTGCCCACTAAAAATAGCATCTGCTTGAACCTAGCTACTTCTTACTCCTCTGAAATTCTCAAAATTAATGACCCCATTTACAATTTGTACGCCTTTTTATAATCTTTGCTTCCGTGCGTCACAAAGCCACTGCCTATTTCATAGTTAGTATGCGATCCCCGTCTGTTTAGTTGCCTGCCGATCCGCTGCCTCCCGTATACACCGCCGACTCAAAACGATGCCTACCATTTCGTATCAAAACAACTTTTTATGATGGGTGCCATTCGTCCGGCATCCAAATATACCCCCAGATATAACTCAATGTATACCTAAGTTGGTTCATATAGTCTATAATAGTATTGTTCTTTTTGGATGTTTCTTTTGGTTCTAGACCGTTTTCTGAATGAAAGATGGTGTCTAAAGACACTAATAGCTTGTATCTACTCTCCTTGAAAATATCTACATTCTACGTTACGTTTTTCATACTGTATTTATCAAAATTCCCTACTGTGTCGCAATAAAGCCGACCTTTATGAGATTCTGAACATAGATAGTTTAAAGCATTTACTACCAATTTATTCAGTTTCCAACTCTCAAATGTACCTAGATCTATCAATCTGATAGCCTATTTTGGGAGGGAAACCGCCTGACATTTTTATGAGAGCAATTCGCAAATGTCATTGCGAAATTCTAAATGAATTATTACTAAGTACAATTAGTGAATATAATTTAACTGCTACAACTATGTATACCTTCTATTATATGAACCTTTCTAGATAAACTCGTCTAGTTAATATTATTCATTCTTTATACTATGAAGTTAACGGTTGCTACAGATTCAGTATGTCTCACTGAAAATAGTTTCATCGTCCGGTGAAAATTGACCGAATCTAGCTAAATTAAGATTAAATTAACTAAATAATTTGTGGGATACCCAAGGAACGCGGACAGTCTTTCTGGACCGTTACAGCCGACCCCAAAGTTATACGAGGTGATTAACTTATGAACCGGAGTAAAACTTTCCCAAATTAATTTCATTAATTAAAATAAAACACAAATTATTTCTCTCTTGAACAATCATTATTGGTACAAATTTTATTTGTTGATTTCCAGTTCCAGACAAATATTTTGCAATGACTTGCACAGATTAGATCTATGCTAGCCATCACATAAGTTATGTTTTTTTTTTTTTTTGATGTGTAAAATTTAAACCGAAACCCCAAAATGATGTGAGTTTGATGCCGTTTTATAGCTATAAATGAATACAACCACGAAATATTATCATTGCAGCGAGAACAATTGTTAAACTGTGTAACGGAAGCCTGTTGTGATCCAGACTCAATCCTAGTGATATAATGTATTTAGCTCTTTAGCCCGTCTATTGACTCTCGCAATTCGTAACTGAGTTTATCATACATCACCCTTCACAGTCCAAATTAGATCCTCAAAGGCGTGCAACCATAACTTAACATGATCGAATCATCTAACGTAAAACCGATCTCAAAATAACAACAAATTGCAATTCGGAGCATGTGCAGTGTGCTTAATCAGAACCTAATTTGTATAGTGTGAACTTGTATGAAATCAGCCGAAACTGATGAAATTGTCAACTGACCTAACCTAACACCAATAACTCCTTCATACAAATTGTTTGTCAAATGTAAAGTTTGTCCAGATTTAGAAATCAAAAAATATTGTCCTATTCCAAGATTCTGTTGAAATCTTGAGCCCCTCAAACAGTTAAAATTAACATAATTCTCACTCGTTCATCACACAATGTCTCGATCCCAAATTTTACTAAGATTCATTCAACCTTTCAGAACTCCAACATCCGTAGTCATTCATTATACCCGCAAAATCAACAGATCGTATAGAAGTAAGACTGTTAAGAAATCGGTACCATATTTGTTTATATTCATTTAGATATTTTTATGATTTAGTTACAAGTTAAATTCCTGAAACCCCAATTCAAAAGGCAAAACATGAACAAAAGAGGAAGAATTTGTAAAGGAACAAAAGAAAAAATTTTATATCTTAGACGTCAATTACTAAATGATATCCTCCTTATTTGTATAAATTTGATCATTACCCATATTATACAAATTATTGGTTAAAGAATAGAACTAAAAAAAAAATTAAGCAAATTGAAGGTTCCATTTACCTTGATTACATGATTGATCAACCTGGTAATTTTTCGAACTATACTTGTGTCCTTGAAAACAGAACTATGTACGAAACAGAGATCAAAATTTGAATCATATCCTATCCTACTAATATTATAAATGCGAAAGTTTAGATGTTTGGATGTTTGTGTTTCAATCACGTCAAAACTACTGAAACAACTTGGATGAAACTTAGCATATACATAGTTCGTAACCTGGATTGACATATAGGCTACTTTTTATCCCGAATAATTAACAGGATCTACAGGATAAGATGAACGAAAAGTTCATCATGATGTGTCACGTCATGACACGTCAGCTTGACAGGGCGTAGTACTACCTCTTTGGTCCAACGATTAGCATTTGACATTCCAGTAGGTGCGAGTTCGGTGTAATGAGGTGTAATGTCAAGTTTCTCAAAGAAGCATCCGCTCGGTACACGCACAGACAATATAATGCACACGGAAACTGTAGACGCGTACGAAGTCGCGGGTAACTGCTAGTTTCATATAAATTGAAATCTTTAGTACGCAATCCTGATAGTATGAAACCCCGAGATTCTTATTCAAAATCTCCCTACATAGAACCTACATATTACAACCTTCTTGCTATTAGTCACCAAGACATGACGAACAAGAAAATTCGAGTAAGTATACATAATGAGGGTAGATAAAAAAAATTTTTATTCGTGCACTCGTGTGCTAGCTTGTGTAACATTCCCTACTCTTGATTTAAAATAAAATAAAATGTCGTATTATAATGTTTTTTTTTTAATATTTTTTTTTTTTAGCTTTAATTAGACTCTAATATTATGTTTATGGTTTTATAACTATTTAGTTTTGACTATTGGTAGATACGAGTAGTTCAATACCTATTAGCTAAAGTAAGATAATAAATTTAAATCCGATCCAATGATTATGTTATTAATTATGCTTTATGTTTATTAATTTTAATTATCAAGAAACTAAACCATCAAAAATGTGACATTTACTTATTTATATATTATAGGCAACGTATCATAACCTAGATAGATAGCTGTAACTTAGCTAGGGCGGGTGAAATCTAAATCTTATTTTTACGCATATTAGGTATAACCCAAGGTGAAAATTGTGGACAATTTTATCTAAATGCTTCCAATGTACATATAGTCTATCTGACCCTAGCTACGTAAAGAACTTAACTTAGTCTCGGATAATTATGACTGTCTTTCCTTTTACAACCCCATTTACATAGACACCATATCAATTTAAGTATATATAAAAGACTATCTTTAGAGAATGCTAATTACATGAAAGGTCACACACGCCTCTGCCTAAGATAAGAACTCCTAAACCTAAAAGTTCAAAGTTTTAACTTAAAGTTCAAAGTTAAAATTCAAAGCTAAAATTCAAAGTTAAAACTCAAAGTTAAAATTTAAAGTTAATATTCAAAGTTAAAATTTAAAGTTAAAATTCAAAGTTAAAATTTAGAGTTAAAATTCAAAGTTAAAATTTAAAGTCAAAATTCAAAGTTAAAATTCAAAGTTAAAATTCAAAGTTAAAATTCAAAGTCAGCATTTAAAGTTGAAGTTCAAAGTTAAAATACAAAGCTAAAATTCAAAGTTAAAATTTAAAGTTTAAATTCAAAGTTAAAATTCAAAGTTTAAATTCAAAGGTAAAATTCAAAGTTAAAATTCAAAGTTAAAATTCAAAGTTAAAATGCAAAGTTAAAATTCAAAGTTAAAATTCAAAGTTAAAATTTAAAGTTAAAATTCAAAGTTAAAATCCAAAGTTAAAATTCAAAGTTAAAATTTAAAGTTAAAATTCAAAGTCAAAATTCAAAGTTAAAATTTAAAGTTAAAATTTAAAGTTAAAATTGAAAGTTAAAATTCAAAGTTAAAACTCAAAGTTAAAATCTAAGTTAAAATTCAAAGTCAGAATTTAAAGTTGAAATTCAAAATTAAAATTCAAAGTCACAATTTAAAGTTAAAATTTAAAGTTAAAATTCAAAGTTAAAATTTAAAGTTAAAATTCAAAGTCAGAATTTAAAGTTGAAGTTCAAAGTTAAAATTCAAAGTCAAAATTCAAAGTTAAAATCTAGATTTAAAATTCAAAGTTAAAATTCAAAGTCAAAATTCAAAGTTAAAATTTAAAGTTAAAATTTAAAGTTAAAATTGAAAGTTAAAATTCAAAGTTAAAATTCAAAGTTAAAATGCAAAGTTAAAATTCAAGGTAAAATTCAAAGTTAAAATTCAAAGTTAAAATTCAAAGTTAAAATTCAAAGTTAAAACTTAAAGTTAAAATTCAAAGTTAAAATGCAAAGTTAAAATTCAAGGTAAAATTCAAAGTTAAAATTCAAAATTAAAATTTAAAGTTAAAATTCAAAGTTAAAACTCAAAGTTAAAATTCTAAGTTAAAATTCAAAGTCAGAATTTAAAGTTGAAATTCAAAATTAAAATTCAAAGTTAAAATTCAAAGTTAAAATTTAAAGTTAAAATTCAAAGTTAAAATTCAAAGTTAAAATTTAAAGTTAAAATTCAAAGTTAAAATTCAAAGCTAAAATTCAAAGTTAAAATTCAAAGTTAAAATTTAAAGTTAAAATTCAAAGTTAAAATTTAAAGTTAAAATTCAAAGTTAAAATTCAAAGTTAAAATTTAAAGTTAAAATTCAAAGTTAAAATACAAAGTTAAAATTCAAAGTTAAAATTTAAAGTTAAAATTCAAAGTTAAAATTCAAAATTAAAATCTAAAGTTAAAATTCAAAGTTAAAATTTAAAGTTAAAATTCAAAATTTAGAGTTCAAAATTTAGAGTTCAAAGTAAAAATTAATAGTTAATAGTTAAAGATAAAAGTTCAATATCTAAGGTTTAAAGTTCAAAGATTCTAAAATCCTAAAGTAAGCATGAATAAATAAACGTAGTAGTAAAATAAACTTCTCTATGTTTAAGTAAGTCTAATGTAAATAACCTTTATATCTAGATCATAATTGCTTAGTATCAAGAAGGTAAGTAACTGACGCAACTGAACGATTAATGTTGTAAGTATGTAAACCCCGGTGAAGTAAGTTGTTATCTACCTATAGCTCACTTTGTAAGTAAGAATGTAATAGAAAATAAATGAAAGTAAAAATAACTGTTACTAAGTATTGATATAAGGTATACTAAAGCAAACTTCTAAAAAGGTAAGTAGCTGCACTATCAGAGTAGTAGGTATGTAAGAACAAGCCCAAATGTGATATGTAATTATCTAACTATAGTCCACTAAGTAGTACTTTAAAAATGGTGTACAATAAAGAGTTTTTAATCTATCTATCTATCTAGTACGAGGATAAGTAGACATAGAAGTAGCCGTCACTAAATAATGATTCTACCTACTAGTAATCTCCAAAGACATAGGCATTCAATAAACCAGTCAAGTATTAGTTCTCAGACAATAGGTATCTCAGAACTACCCCTATTTTTATGCTAGACTTATTCCTCTATAAGAGTTGAATACTTATAACCTAAATTACCTACTATTAATTATATTACTAAAATTTTATCTTGTTACCTATTAGTTTACCTAATAGTTTACCTTTTAGTTTACCTAATAGTTTACCTAATAGTTTACCTATTAGCTTACCTATTATTAATTTCTCAACTAATATTTTAGTAAACTACTTATTTAAATTAAATAGAGTTAAGCTCAATCAGTCAATGGTTATCCCACGCTAATATAATAAATGAACCTAAAAGTAACTAATCTGTAAATATAATTTATTTACTTACGACCTTTCTCTAACTCTTGAAATCTCGAATCTATAAATAATTATTTTGAAATTCTAAGTCATTTATTTACGACCCCCCGCTCATAAAAGTATAAGACTATAAATAACTATTTGTAAATCCTACATTATTTATTTACGACCCCACGCATTTACAAATATGGATGTCACTTAATCATACCTCACCAACGCAATAATATGAAACTCAATTAATTCCTTTACATTACCTATTTACTACCTATACGTATTAGTTTTGTCTAATTTAAACGAATAAAATCTAGAATAAAACTTCTAAACAGAATGAACTAAAATTAACCGATTTACCTAATAAACAGTTATAATCTAAATAAAATTCAGAAATCTCAACACAAAACCCCATCCTTTATTACGACAACAAATTGTGCGAAAAAATCGCACTATACAAGATTAAAGTAAGCAACAAATTAAATAAAACATGAATTTAATGGAAATAAAATATGAATTTAATAGATATAAGGTATGATTTGAATATAAAAATGATTTAAGCTACTGTAAATAACCTAAAATCGATATCCTGGTCACGTGGCACCTAATCGTAACGCTCCCCCCCAAGGCTAACCTAATTATTTTTTTTTTTATTATTTCTAACTGACTGACTAACTACGAGAGAGATTAACTAAAGACTAAAAGACTAAAAGAAATATAGATATTAACCTAAGAGAGAGATGAGCCTAAATCAATTTAACCTAAGCAATTTAAACTAATTTTAACTACGTTGCTTTACTTTAATCTTATGACTTATAACTAACTTATTCTAATGGCCTTGTGATCGTATAGTGGTTGTGATTAGGACGCCTACTATTATGAACCGATAGGAACTCAGATACTTTAAAGGAATTATGATGAGATCTCGTTTAGTTAACCTATGAATCTACCTAATATGAAAGTAACGTTTTCCTATCTACACTAATCTTTATTATCTATCTAATCGTTGCTAATAAGAGTAAACCGTAGGTAGAAGTTTAGTTAATCGCGAGGGTTATTCCTACTATTGTAGCCTGATAAATAAAATATAATAGATTAATTAAAAGATACATATCATGTAAATCCTAGATAATTAGAGGCAACAGAAGTTATCTTAAGTAGGTACGACTCATTATCAATGAGATCCTTTCATGAATCTAATATAGAATGGAAGACCTAAACCTTAATTGTTTTGTCAAGTACCAGCTTTAGGAAGAAATATATGTTCGGAATTATAAAATATTTGACTTTGCTGAAATACACGTAAATAGAAAAGCCATATTTCCTTCAGTAGAAACTACTTATAAAAATTAATATTAAATATATAGAATGATTCTAAAGTCTCAGAATATAAGTTTATTATAACTTTGTTACTAAAATGATGTTAAATTGTGTACTATGAAGCTAATGTATTTACAATAGTATGTATTTACATTAGAGTGACGCTCCTCCATATAGAATGATTCTAAAGTCTCAGAATATAAGTTTATTATACTTTGTTACTAGAATGATGTTAAATTGTGTACTATGAAGCTAATGTATTTACAATAAATGTATTTACATTAGAGTATTTACATTAGAGTGACGCTCCTCCATATAGAATGATTCTAAAGTCTCAGAATATAAGTTTATTATACTTTGTTACTAGAATGATGTTAAATTGTGTACTATGAAGCTAATGTATTTACAATAAATGTATTTACATTAGAGTGACGCTCCTCCATCCGCGCCATCTAGTGATTTTCGACACCAGACTACGAATACATATTATTCACATGTATTCGTAATAAATCCCCTCTTCACAGTACACTAGACTTTAGCGGATGTGTGATTAAGAATAGGGGAATGAGTAAAATCTATTTTTACTATTTCACTAAACTAAATCCAACATCAGTGCTACTATGGATTAACAAAGATCATGAAACTAAATTATCTTTAAATAACTTTAGTTACTCAAAGCCAAGATAGATCCATGCAATTTTATGCTGCAGTTAAAAGGCAGCCTGTTAGAGAACCACATCTAACAACTGAATCTAAATTTAAGTAACCTTCCTAGTTCATGGTTCACTCAAACTAATCTTTCTAGATAGCTACGACAAAGCCAAGATAAAAGCAATAGAAGTAGATAAGGTCAGTCACATAGCTATATAAAGTAACCCTAGCTAGAATCGGCCTAGGGTACTTCGACAACGGAAGTGTCTAGCTTGACCACATATACTTCATGTAACTTAATAGGTATCGGACTAGATAGAATAGATCATAGACTCTTTGTAGGTAGTTATCATCCCTTTTCCATAAGTTCAGAATAACCACGAGACACGCGCTCTAGAGTAAGATAAATAGTATCTGTACAGACCTTAAAACATTTGAGAATGACTTTTCCTTATAGCTTCTCCTTCAAGCACATAATTTGAGGAAACCAATCAGACAGGTCAGTAAAAGACAAAAGGTTGAAGTTAAATGTCACTATAAAACAAATAGTCAATGCAAGA
Source organism: Gandaritis pyraliata (assembly GCA_947859175.1). Taxonomy (NCBI): domain Eukaryota; kingdom Metazoa; phylum Arthropoda; class Insecta; order Lepidoptera; family Geometridae; genus Gandaritis; species Gandaritis pyraliata. The sequence continues at coordinate 558,427 of OX401877.1, read as the reverse complement.
CTACAAGACAAGTAGGAATAAAGGTTCCTTTTAATTTTAATAAATACTTTACTGAATTTGAAAGATATAAGAGAGAGCTACTCAAGCTGTCTCAATGGCACAATAAATATTACCACTAGAATAATAAGTGACTTCACTATGATTCAATTCAAAGTTGAACAATAAAAATAATTTGATAAAATTAATCTGATATAGTAGGTAAGACTACCTATTGTAGTGTATGCATCTGTTCTAATCCAGACTTAATATCCGAAGGTAAAATAAGGTAAAGTTAGGTTAAGTTGTAAAAGCTTAAGTTTCTAAAATCATAAGGTTCAAAGTCTGAAATTCAAACTAGGGTTTAAAATCCTAAGGTCTTAAAGGTTAAAAGGTTTAAAGACTAAAGCTTAAAAGTCGCAGATGTTTCTAAAATTCGAATTTGTCAAATATTCAAAGTCGCTATCGCTTAACACATAGGAGATAAGACGCTGTTCTACAATGTAGTATGTACTTATCTAACTATAGCTCGTCTTATAAGTAGGTATGTATTATGAGGGTAAGTACGTAAAAGTAGTCGTAACTAAGTATTGATCCTATCTACTAGTGTATGTAAAAGTAAGCAAAATAAGTAAGAATATGTAATTAAGGCATTAAAATAAACTTCTATGAAAATAACTGTACTATCAAGGTAGTAAGTATGTAAAGACAAGTGTAGTATGTAAATATATAACTACAATAATTCTCCTTACTTCCATTGTTGAACGCAATATTAATTGAATGCTCATACTATGAAATATAAAACAAGTAATAAGAAACACTAAATATAACACACAATGTCTCAGGTAAATCAAATAAAGAGGTACACACACATTAGAAAAGAATAAAACACAATATTTCATTTAACCAATTAGGTACACATATACACAGTCAAGACTCTGTAAAATGCAGGTATTTGAAAATATAAAATTCCTCAAATTAATCCACGTTGAATCTTCATCTGGAACAAATGCTAGAACCTAGGGAATCCTAACTCTGTATACCCTCCCCTCAGATCTCTTTCTTCTTACTCCAGATCTTCAGGAAGTTTTATTCCCTACAAGATCCTGCTTGCTGTGAACCTAAGGAGAAATAACATCTAAAATCTAACTCACTAAAATAGTGCTGTAAACGCCGGTTTCATCTTTAAGTGAAAGATTATTTATCGGATAATATAACTTGAATCGAACAAGATTACAATTATCCTAGAATTCCTCTGCCATTTTTGTACTTGCTGCTTGAACTAGATGTTTGCCTAGAACATGTATCGAACAAGCCTGTACATTAATCTTCTATTCTAAAGATCCTGAAACAAACACACAGTTATAATTCAAAGACTTACCTTGAATTCCTTGGTACTCACCAGGGTTTGTCACTCTGCCTAATCAAAGGAAAATTGAAGAAAATATTTAAATTAACACCGAATTTAATTCCTATCACTTCTAGCTGTAAAGAAATCTTACTATAGCATCTGCTTGACTCACTTCTAAATGCAAGATATCAGTCAGTCAGTCCCGCACAATGGTTTAGCAATCCTAGTTTGCTACAAGACATGTGCAATGAACCCAGGTCCATTTTGGTCCGACTATCTGATTCTTGCCCACTAAAAATAGCATCTGCTTGAACCTAGCTACTTCTTACTCCTCTGAAATTCTCAAAATTAATGACCCCATTTACAATTTGTACGCCTTTTTATAATCTTTGCTTCCGTGCGTCACAAAGCCACTGCCTATTTCATAGTTAGTATGCGATCCCCGTCTGTTTAGTTGCCTGCCGATCCGCTGCCTCCCGTATACACCGCCGACTCAAAACGATGCCTACCATTTCGTATCAAAACAACTTTTTATGATGGGTGCCATTCGTCCGGCATCCAAATATACCCCCAGATATAACTCAATGTATACCTAAGTTGGTTCATATAGTCTATAATAGTATTGTTCTTTTTGGATGTTTCTTTTGGTTCTAGACCGTTTTCTGAATGAAAGATGGTGTCTAAAGACACTAATAGCTTGTATCTACTCTCCTTGAAAATATCTACATTCTACGTTACGTTTTTCATACTGTATTTATCAAAATTCCCTACTGTGTCGCAATAAAGCCGACCTTTATGAGATTCTGAACATAGATAGTTTAAAGCATTTACTACCAATTTATTCAGTTTCCAACTCTCAAATGTACCTAGATCTATCAATCTGATAGCCTATTTTGGGAGGGAAACCGCCTGACATTTTTATGAGAGCAATTCGCAAATGTCATTGCGAAATTCTAAATGAATTATTACTAAGTACAATTAGTGAATATAATTTAACTGCTACAACTATGTATACCTTCTATTATATGAACCTTTCTAGATAAACTCGTCTAGTTAATATTATTCATTCTTTATACTATGAAGTTAACGGTTGCTACAGATTCAGTATGTCTCACTGAAAATAGTTTCATCGTCCGGTGAAAATTGACCGAATCTAGCTAAATTAAGATTAAATTAACTAAATAATTTGTGGGATACCCAAGGAACGCGGACAGTCTTTCTGGACCGTTACACTATCTCTTCAGAAACAATGTAGGTAGGTACTTATTGTGAATTTATGATTGAATCCTGGTAAGTATTTAAAAATAAATAATTGCAATTTTTTTATTTTGCTATAATACCTCTTCTTTTAGATTCTTCACTAATTACACAAATCACATGATTAATTGAGTTTTTTTTTCCAAAATTTGTAAGTACCTACTCTAGTTTCATTATAAGTTGTAAAACCTTTTACCATCCATTCTTTCTGCATAGAATTTGTCGAAAAGTTTATCTAGAAACAATAAAAAAAAATAGTTTAGTTTTTCGGTGTTAGGTAAATGTTGGTTTATTTCGGTTAGCAACAATTTCCGAAGCAATGCTACCTCACATTAGTTATTTAATCTGTGTCGTCACACTCGAGCGGAGCCGGATGCGTGTGTATGTATGGAGACAACTGAACACACACTTACATTTACATAGATAATTTTAAAGTAAATGGTGACATATTCGCTTTGAAATAAAACAGGTTAATGATAGCAATACTTATGTTAGGAAAAATGAAAAGTAAAACAGTTGTGCACCTTTTTTTGTATTTTCATATTTCGCAAAGGAAAATAATAAAAAAAAATTATACATCCAAAAAATCCTATCCTATCCTATCCTACTAATATTATAAATGCGAAAGTTTAGATGTTTGGATGTTTGTGTTTCAATCACGTCAAAACTACTGAACCGACTTGGATGAAACTTGGCATATATACAGTTCGTAACCTGGATTAACATATAGGCTACTTTTTATCCCGAATAATTAACAGGATCTACAGGATAAAATGAACGAAAAGGATTAGCAGCGCCAATTGGCAAGAGGATTTCATCGTCATGTCATGTCACGTCAGTTTGACAGAACGTAGTACTACCTCTTTGGTCTAACGACTAGCGTTTGACATTCGAGTAGGTACGAGTTCGGTGTAATGAGGTGTAATGTCAAGTTTCTCAAAGAAGTATCCGCTCGGTACATGCACAGATAATATAATGTACACGGAAACTAGACGCGTACGAAGTCGCGGGTAACTGCTAGTAAATGAACAAATGAAAACTCATAATTTTTGAAATATTATAAAATACTGGTACTTTATAGAGGGTTACATTATATTACTAAGGTTTGTAAATCTACTAATCAGGCATTTTTAATTAGATCTTGTGAAATTTACAATAAAGGAAAATCTCTCAAAAAAATCCATGCTAATCTTTTAATTGACTTGGATATTTTACAACACAGATATATGAGGCTAATTGATGTACAAGACCTTATCGAACCTACCGATAACGAAATACAAACAAAGAAAACCTGATGTTGTGGAAAACCCATTTTGAAAAGTTATAAAAAACTGTTTCTGTTTTCGATGGTTAAATAAAATTATAAGTTTAAAAAACTAGAAAATCCGACTTCAATTCGACTACCAGCTTCATCATCAGATGATGATGACAGTTCATTGGGAATGTTCTAGTGAGTACTGAACTACTGAAACTACTGAACCGATTTTGATGAAAATGAAATGGGACTAATCTGAAAGTATATTCTTTCAGATAAAAAAAGAATTTTTGGAATCGGTTCATAAATGACGGAGTTCTGAGGTAACAAAATTTTTTTTTTTATCTAGCCTATCTCGTCCCACTGTTAGGCAAAGGCCTCTCCAAACCCTTCCACTTATCCCATTAATAACAAACATAAAAAAAATTACAATTGAATTGAGAACCTCCTTCTTTTTTGAAGTTGGTTAAAAACTGGCACAAAGTTATTCCAAGTAGTGAATATAGGTCGATACTATCTGATAGATCGATATTGTACTCGAAATGCCATTATTAGATACGTTCAAGTGTTCGCATTACTGATTACGGAAAGTATCTAAGGATGATGAATGATGATAAGTCATTGATTTATTTTTTAAACGGCATCGATTGATTCTTTTTTTCTACTACCACAAGCAGTTTTTCAATATTTTGTTGAAAATGTTAACTGGATAGTATACTTTTTAGAGAATAACAATAAAGAATCTTTTTATGCTCTGTTATAGGTGCAGGCACAGAATAAGTAATGTTTCAAAGGTATAAGAATGAAAAATTTGAAAGGATTAAATAAAAATTTAAAACATATAACTGGACTCTTATTTTATAAAAAATATATTAATCTATACTTATACTCACAGATCAAAGTGCAGTACGAACAACGGATCTTTATCCATCTAAAGTTAGGCGCAACAAACGATTGCGCATGTATACTGTTGTGCGGAAAAATCGCCTACCTCCAATTCGACCCAAAATGGGTTCTGCGCAGATACTTCATAGGGACAATCCGTTGTGACTACTATAATTTTTATGTAATAAATAAACGAATGAAATAGTGTGAAAGTCATCAAACTAAACATTACTTTATAATATCGAAACTGTGAGAACCACAGTGTCATACTATACTCTGTCAATTTTATTGTCAGCAGTCCTCGCCGACGTCTTCCGAGAAAGGTTTAGCACATTATAAACTTAGTCTCACGCCGTTGGGCATAAATAACATACATTGTGTCTAATAAAATATACGCTTAACACTCAAATTCTACAAGCAAAACAAAAAAATCCTAATTATATGTACTTTTTTTAAATTTCATTATGAAATTTTTGAGAAACTTGCGGTTTTGTCTATTTTTCGGGTGTTATCCAGTTTTTTTATTAAAATAAATAACATAGATTATGGGTGGTACTGTACTGTAGATAATTTGTTGGTATGTATAGAAAAACAGACGTTATGCAATAACAATAACACATCGATTTTACAAAACTAAATTTTTTGGTAATTAAATATGAGTTAATTTTTTTTTAAACATATCAAACATATGTGTGTGTGTATACGTGAAAATATTACAATCACAAATAATAGGGAATTGAATTTCATAAATCTCCTTACAAATTCTTTGACCAATATTTTTGTACAGTTTTGTAACTTTTTTTTCATTGTTCCTTTTGCTTTTGTATATTTATGAGGGCAATTTGTTATTTTGATCGTTTCGAAGTCGATGACTTGTCACATTTTGAGTTATGTGAAAGTCCGTCATGAAAATTTTTGATTCACGCGTTAATCATTTTCATTGTTTTTAGCTTATTGATTATACATTTATGGCTAAAATAACATTTCGACCGTTTACGGCCTATTTCTGAGAGCTCGATCAAAACTAATCGGCTGTCAAGTCACTTGCTATTTCAGCTTTTACTTCAAATTAGATAGAGATAGCAAGTGACATGACAGCCGATTAGTTTTGATCGAGCCTTCAGAAACCGGCCGTTAGTGTTACTCTGAATTAAAATAAAAAAAACTGGTAAGTATATCTACATTCAAATACTACAATAAACTCTATTATACGAGTACACTACGCACCACTAGCACACACGAGCCTTATTGACTCAGTTTACCAGTTGGCTCTGTGTTGACATTAGCTCAGGACGCCGCATGCCTTTGTCGCAAGCGGTGTAACGTTAAAAAAAAATCTTGTTTTGAATTTCGAATGTACCGTTCTCCCGCCTGGGCCCATAACCTAATTTCAACGAATTATTGTTTGCTTGAATGGAACTATGAAGACAATGTTATGTAACGGTCCTTGCGTACTGAAAACTATACCTAAATTATTCATAAGCTCAAGTTATCAAGTATATTACGTCACAAAAGCGACGCCGATAGTATCTTAATGCCCCCGTAGTCGTAACCAGTTGCACATTTCAACTGGTCCCGTATCTTCAACTAATTTGTCTACTTTTAAGCATCTGCCACAATTCTGTGCGCGTACGCTCGTGCCTCATATCACCAGTATAAGCTGAACTACTAATCTATCTATTGTTTTAAAAAACCCCTTAGTGGTTTAAACTCGTGCGGTTCAGTTGATAATGGTCGGGTGACGAACGTGACCAGCATTAGACGCCATTGAAGATACATTTTCGAAATGAGAATGCGGGCTCCGCGCCTAACATCTGTCAAGTCGAGTGTCACATGCTTTTTTTTTTCATTTATCAGGCCAGTATTTGCGGTGCATGTAGGTCGCAGGCATACAGTCTAATTTTCAGGGTTGTCAGACACATGATTAGTAATTAGTTTTTTTCACATACCTATTCATCATCGTCTGGGAGTTATTGTCGAGACTATGAGCAGGCTGTGGTCTTGAATAGTTAGATTATGTACGGTTTCTTCCATGAATAAAGGAAAATAAGTATTGTAATATGGTTATATCGGTCGTTTCATTACTCATGTATTTTGCTGTAGAATTTTCCTTCAGCTTTCAGAAGCCTCGCAGTTTTCTTATTGATTCTGCTTATGGAATTATCTAAGAAACTACTAAATTCAATACTGTTTTTATAAATTCACAAAGATTACTTTGAAAGTAATAAAACATGTGTATTTAGGCACCAGTTTCTTGCGGCCCTCAGAATTGGGAATCGCATTCTACCAAAAAAATGTCGTTCGAGATTTCCAGTTTAGTTCGAGAGTTTGACCATGCTGGCGTCATCTTGGCCCTTCGACAAAAAAAAAAACAATCATATAAATTTCATATTTAGAACGCATCTCTTTGTCAGATCTAGTTACAAATAAGTTGTGTACCACAGATAATAAATAAAAGAAAGAGACGCCATCGCGCCACTTGCAACTAGACTAGAGGTTTCGTAACCTAACCCCGCTTAACCTCGGCGACAATAAACCGACATTACCAAGTAAATACACAGTTTTCATTGTGATTCAAATAAATTTAAATTACCTACGAACGTCGTCGCCAGTGTGGCAACATTACACTGATGTAATCTTCTTTCTTTTGTTGGGATTTAGACTTGTGTTTGTGGTAGGTCATTTCGCACACTACTGTCAGATTTTTGATGATTTGCGTGATAATATAATAAATAAATAAATATTCATGAACATTTCACACGACCGAGTCATTTTTTAGTCGAAATCATCATTTAGTTTAGATTTAGTTAAGATTATCCAACTTTTATGCAAAAAAAAATACTACGTATCATTTTCGGAACTAAGGTTTCATTTTACTCGTAACTCAAAATATTGACATTGCACGATAGTGAAAGAACCCCACAGGTTTACTGGTCAAAATAATATGTTGCCTTACCGGGTTTATCACGATGGTGATATACAAACTTCAAAAACACCGCAACATTTTTTTATATCTGTTTCGTTTCGCCCAAGTTTGTTTTTTGAATGACTCTGCGAAAAGGTGCGTTCGTTTTTCTTTTTTTTTTTGGGAATGCTGCGTTCGGAAGTGAGAATGAAGGTGGGTGGGCTTTAGCACGTGTCTTGAATTATTCGCACCGATTTTTAAATTTCGAACGTATTTTTTTTACTTTTTCGCAAAGTAATGAGCTAAGGAGGGACGGATTGCATCGTGATTTTTTATCATTTTTATTGATTGTAATTATTACAATGCTTTTCAGTTTTATTATAGTACCTACCTACTAACTTACAGGTGGTTGTACTTTGACTTTAGACGTCTAAAAATGAGATTGGATTAAGGAAGCAATAACATTCCTAATAAAAACACTTGAAATCTACCGTGAACCATGCGAGCACAAACTTTATCGTTCAACCAACCCTTCAATACCTCGATCTCACTCGCACCTATGTAGCACCTGTATAGCTGTCTCATTCTCGGTTGCTAGGCAACACTATTGTTTACACGGCACAGGTTATTGGTCCTGGTGAATATGAGACGTATTTTGCTATGGAATAAACGTTATAGGTGTTTGGTACTCCTTTTGCGGAGATTGGTACCTGTATTGTTTAGCGCCATTTTGTCCACTCTTATAGCACTTTTATGGAGGCGCTTATAGAAAACGTGAGGTGCTGGTTTGATTTTGTAAAAAAACTTATTTGCAGGGCCCTGAGCTTTTTAAACAGAATAAATAAAAAAGTATTTATTTCTTAACATATAAAGTGAATATTAAAGATATTAGAAACAGCTTCAAAAGTATACAAATACCATACTTTATTTTGTTAAATATAATCTTTAAGTAGATATATTCCCGTTTCTATCATTTTATAGCGGCTCTATAAAAAATTGTCTATGATTTTTACATTTATCAAGCTTTTTAGCTAATTGAACCTTCAGCATATTCCCACTACTATTACAAATGTCAAAGTTTAGATGTTTGGATGTTTGTGTTTCAGTCACGCTGTATGTAACTGTAACTACTGGTCCGATTTTGATGAAACTTGCAATATATTATAGTGCGTAATCTGGATTAACACATAGGCTATTTTTCCCGCTATTTTTAGGTTATATTTTTTTTATTGTTTCTTGGATAAAGTCGCGGTAACTGCTAGTTATGAATAAATAATACAGTGTTTAATATTAATAATAGTTATACTTATTACTTTAAGTTTTAAACACACCTAAAAATTCTGTAAATTAAGTAGGTACATGTAGTGAAATGTTTTAAATAAATTAGCATACATAAAAATAGAATTACACTCGTTAGCCATATTTTCACACTCCCGCCATTACAGATAAAAAAAACAATTAGTGACGTGACTAAACGCGCCATCGACTAACCGTGCCGCGAGTCGCGACACGGTCGACGCGACAATCGATTACGCAATGACATTGTACTTTATCTGTGGGGAAGAGACTTGACAATTTCAGCTATGGTGTTAATAATTCACTTGACACTGGCAAAATTAAAGTATTTGCTTGCCATACCAACAAAAACTTAACATAAATTCACTTTATTGTTTCTTTCTCTCACTTATACTCGTACCTATGTTTTCCTCTTTTCCGTCTATCCCAAATTAGGTACTGTTTTGTTTTTAACTAAAAATTATAATAACTATAGGTGGAAACTTGTAATTAGCTTTTAAGTAACCATTGTATCTACCTATACTTCGTCTAGCTGTAAGTTCTCCAAAAATTAAAAAAATAAAATAAAATAACGTGACATTGGCGAAATCGCGGGCAACTCTGCAAGAGCCATTTAAAAAAGATGAATTAAACAAAAACTTAGACTAAGGGTGACTTGCACCAGAATCGCTAAACGCGTTTAACTACTAAATAGTATTTAGCGAGTTGTCAAGTCATATAAATACATCAGATTTAAATCTATTTAGCTGTTAAACACGTTTAGTGATTCTGGTGCAAGCCACCCGTAAGCCGCCCTAAGTGAAAATTTGAATTACAAACCGGAAAACAAAGCGTAGGATGACTACCACGATGGGCATTGGGCATTCAAAAGATCGCGGAAAGTCGGTGGTTTAAAAAGCCCCGTTTGTAAGACACCTTATATCCCAAATTCTTGAGAAAAGGTCGTCTCAGCTCAGTCGGTATAGCTCTGCCTTCCGTGCTGTGTAGTGCCTTTTACACACGATAAGTGAATGAATGGAATCTTTCGATAGGTGCTCGCTAATATACTGGTTCAGGAACGAAGCTGCCATCATGTCAAAAAGTCCAAAGTTACGGCTGAAATTTAAGTCAAAAATCTTTTATTCAATAAAATCACAAGGATCATTTAGAATCATCTAATATAAGTAGGTGATTCTAAGAGCCAGTTCCACGCGACCAGAGCCTAAAAGAACGGGCAAGAAACTACGGCTTACTTCCAAGATCCATCTTGCCGGCTAATAATAGTCATAAAACGAAGACCTAAAATCGTCCCCAAAGTCCCCGAAACACCCCGTTTAGGGCATTCCGTGGGCACGTAACTGCCCATCAATGTTTACAACGTAACAACAATGTCGAAATGTCGCCTTGAAGGTATTGTAAATAAATATTATGCATTGTAACATTGTCGAGAGGTAATATTGTGGCCACCTACTGATGTGCGGTCATATTGGGTATGCTTAGTTTGTTTATAACTAAATATTAAGGGAAACATGCCTTTACGTCTATTCTAGAGAATCTAGAAGGTCTTGTCGGGCTAAATGGAACTGTAAATGCCTTGTATCATAACTTGTAGAAAGAATAATGTCAATAAATAGACTAAGCCTTAAAGAGGTAGTACTACGCCCTGTCAAACTGACGTGACATGACATTACACCATCCTCTTGCCAATTGGCGCTGCTAATCCCGTTCGTTCATTTTATCCTGTAGATCCTGTTAATTATTCGGGACAAAAAGCCTATGTGTCAATCCAGGCTACGAACTATATATATGCCGAGATTCATCCAAGTTGGTTCAGTAGTTTAGACGTGATTGAAACACAAACATCCAAACATCTAAACTTTCGCATTTATAATATTAGTGGGATGTAAATATTAGTCGTAACTTTCTTTGTAAATAAATATCTAAGCGTTGATTTATATTTTAAAGTACATTATCTCTCTCTCTCTCTCTTTCTCTGACTCTGAAACTGTGGTTGTCAATGCTAAAAAGTGCAACGATGTGTAGTTCAACCCTTGAAGTGCCTAATGATTTTGACAGTCCAAACCTCAGGCTGTTCGCTTCAGGGTACTTTGGTTACCAAATGCGCTGACCTGTGTCCATGTGACCGCAAGGTTTATCACCACACTGGTTCTTTCTTGGCTCTAGTCAGATTGCGGTGGTGAAGAGACTTTTAGACGTTAACCTGTAAAAATTCAAGGGTAATTGAAATTCCCTAATTGATCGATTTATACTAGTTTAGTTTTGCATTGTTATAAGCAAAGGTAACTGATTAACATCAGGTGGGCCATCGGCTTTTGCAAAAACTCTAGGTTTTCAGTAAAATCTTATTTTCTCATTGAAAATTCCAAATACTTCGGAAAACGATACGTTTGAATGACAACCGTTGACTACCTGCAATACTACCTATATTCATCTCCTACGCAAAATTCACCTTAGACATCTCAAGCTTAAAGCTCATTTTCGTCTGCCATTTCTAAGTTGGTAAAACCAGTAGAAATTCAACGTTAAACTTCACGTAATAAAGTCCATTTTGGTATGTCCTGCAGAAGTCTTAAGGCGTTTCTCATAAGATCAATAGAACTGCATAGTCCAATGTCATACAACATGATTGACGGTTGGCTAAACTCGTACTTGGACTACGGTTCACACCGTAAGCAATACACGTAGCGTATAGTAACGAAACTCAGCATCCTACTAAGCAGGCCTTGACATATATCCAAGACGATTAGTACAAAAAGTACAACTTATGCACGTCTCGTGCATAAAAAATTAAGCGTTCATATTCACTTTGTCACGCACGTGAGTAATACATTGTTTCTCTTAACTTTTTGTCTCCTAAAATTGTTTCATCGGTGACCTACCCTGTCCATACATGTATACAGTACTTCTATTCTGAGTTAGAAGTGACAGTGGTAGTCAAAACTTATCAAGGCGGTTAGAAATCTTTGATGACCTCGAATAATAATTAATTTAAAGAAATGTTTACGTGCTTGTACTTACCATCTATTATGTTTTTTGCTTTTAATACCATTAATATTCTATGGACTAATATAAATTGGTCCGTAGAATACATTGCTATGACAGACAGCTGTCACAGCACTTACCCTAGACAACAATATGTCTACGGAATAGTAGACTATAAAACTATTTTGAGCTCTTTCCCCCAAACCAAAGAATGGACTAAGAATGATTTGTCTTCTCTGCAGTAGAGAGAAACGTCTAGAGCGCTCGTGCTAAGCGTGCTGGAAGTTACGAATCGAGTTTCACTTCTATACAGTATTTGTCACGGTTATTATTCTTGTAAAACTAAGGTCATGTGAATATTGTGGTTGTAATAATTGTCATTTGCATTTCTAGGCGGTTTGTATAATTAAACTTTGAGTAAATTGTGTGACAAGACGTTTTGTAGTCTTATGGTTAATACTTTTCCCACAGTTTACCTCTACCACGAAACAGAATACATCTATAAGGGCTTACTTATAATCGGCTCTCAACTTCTGTCATAAGATAATTAATCATCTTAAGTCTTAAATCATCATAAGTTTAAGTTGAGAGTTGATTATAAGTAAGGCTGTTCATCGTACGGTTGATGTTTAAAAATTTTGTAACATTAACTTCATGGACATTTCACACAACGCCATCTAGTACCAAACTAAGCAAAGCTAGATGGGAACTAGATTGCTGCATACTTAAATACTTTTTTCTTGTAAATACATACCTATAATACATAGTAACACTCAATAGCCTAGACAAGCCAGCTTGTATTTAGGTAGGTAGTTAAAAAGGTAATTTGCAACGGTGCAGTTGCAATGAATTTGACACTTAGACGTACCTACTAACATCAAATAAGTGCATAGTGTATACTAAATGACCTCATGTCTCTATTACGTTACATTTAAAGCTATACAGGGTGTATTAAGATTACTTTCGAAAACTTCGAGTGGTTATAGTACACGTTGATACAAACTACTTTTTCTATGGAGCCAACAGTGTGAGTGAAAAAAAAACTATATTTTCCTCTTCGGGAGAATGAAACGCGAGATATTTTGTCGACTCGTTCTGTCAAAACGCATTTAGCACCATTGTGAACTATTACATTATCTGTGGTAATGTTGTCGACAAAAGACGCCTTGTATTATCAACTTTTGACAGTTCTGCGTGACTATCATCTCGTACCTCTTTGAGGGTAAATAATAGTCGATATTACTCGATATATCGATAAAAGTATTTAGAGAATGTTGTGTCGACGTAAATGATCTTTACGAGGTGTACCAAATTATATGTTTTTTATCAAAACAAAGACAAAGGCAATAATTGGAAAATGCACTGAAAGAGAATCGGAAAGTTTTTGTCACTTTTACGTTTAAAACTTCTCGAGTCATGCGTGTATGTCACGCGCTTGACATAAATATGTCACGGTGCGCATCCTAGGCCCACAGAGCACTCATGCTAAACATGATTCATAAGTTCTATCATTGTATCTTTCTTAGTATCTTTCCCATCGACAAACTCTATTGTCTAATGCAATGTATAGAATCGAATAATAATATCGATTACGAACGAGTCTAGTCATAACACGCGTAACCTAACAGGTGTTGTTTTGAAAACTAAAGTCGCCACTAGGGATGGGGTGGATCTTTGAAAAGACGGAAAACTGCTGGCTAAAGTTGCAACGCCTTCTGAACTTAGGATAAAATAGAGTTGATAGAGGGTATAAGCAAGAGTAAATCTGACAGTCGCTGCGTTACATAAACCTAACGCATTCGAGTCATATTGCACGTCAACGCCAGCTCGACTGCAGAAAGTGGTGGCGTCACCGCGCAGTGTATCTTGGATATTTATACTACCGTTACGATACGTTTACAATTGTCACATTACAGGATAATCTTTTATCTCATAGGCTGATGTTACAATCCTTAAATAAAATCTTTACCGTCTTTGGATAATCGTTCTAGAACACCAGACCTTCATCCCATCCTTATTGCAAGCAGTGTCGGTATTCGCTGACCGGTGACCGTTTGCGCCATTGTTCGCGTTCGATTTTCAAATCATGGCTAATTCGAAATTGGAATCGTGAAATTGATAGTGCTATAAAATGTGCGTTTAGTTATTGCTGAAAAAAGTGATGCGCGAAAACGTTTAGTTATTTTTGAAGTAAATCTCATAGACGGCGCGGCGAGGTGAATGTGTTTCGAAATTGTGGGAAAAAAAATACGATATTAGTTCGACAGGCACCGCCAATGATACACACAAAATGAAATTATCATTTGTGATCAAAAAGCGTACAGCCTGTTTTGTAATAATTATTATTTTACAGAGCGGAAAATATCAAAATATAGACGCGGCCATGTGTGAAAACTATTAATGTACAAGTATACAAATGTATAAAGTTCGCTGTCATTTCTAACTTAGTTTATATAACTTAAAATAAGACCCAATCCAATATAAGTCGGTTTATTTTTCTTCACTCTAAGGCACATCTAAGCTAAAAAATACACCTCAAGAGGTATACATCAATCTGAATAGTTCAAGCTTTATCAGGATAAAGCCTAATTTATTCAGATTTCACTGTTTTTTTTAAACTACCTGTCTTCACTTGACATTGACACCGAATAAATAAATAGCAATTAGCAAGAAGGTTCAATATGACTAGTAATGAATGAAAAAAATAGTGAATTAACCAGTGTGGTGAACAGACGTCACTGCGTTCAAGTGTGTTAATATGAAGATGAAAAAATGAGTGCTTTAAAACTATCAAAAGTGCTAGCCTTCCTTGGCTTAGTGGAGCTTAGAGGATGTATCTTCGTTCCGTTGGTAAAAACTGAGGTAATCCCTTATTTTAAGTAGATTAGAGGCGTTTGCTCTATTGTTAGATGTATTAATCAATATTATCAGCCCCTGATTGTCTAGTTCCGAAACTATCAGAATCTGACAAATTACAATCTAATTGACAGTTTAGCGACTGGCTAACTCAATAATTACAATCATAACAGATGGTATCATCAAAAACATTTTTAATAAGATTAATTAGTAGGTATTAACTAATTACTCCGTCACCTGAGTTAGCCACTCATACAAACAAACGAACGAATTATGTATGATGTAATTATAATAAAATCATAAGGATCATTTAGAATTGTCTTATAGTATAACTAGGTGATTCTAGGTGCCAGTTCCACGCGACCAGAGGTTAGAAGAACCTAATAACACACTACCTACTACCATACTTGATGAAAAACCTTGTCATTGTTTGGTTTAGTGATAATTTCTGCCGAGAGATGGCGCTGTTCGAACCTTGGCCGTATTCCCGCGATTCTCAGTAATTGGCGACCACCATCATCTTACGTAATACTCGACCCTCACTGCGACGTATCCATTCACATTTTGTCATCATCATCATGCTATATCCTTAATGAATGCGATTGTATGCGTGCATATGGGGTCTATTAAACCTATTGTCATACAAGGACATTTTAGGGTTACTTTAAGATAATTTACTTTTTAAATCGTTGGTAACCTAAGTTACCAATGGGTTCCATAGAAAAAGTCGTTTATACTGATGGTTACTTTAACCCCCCGAAGTTTTCAGTAGTGGTCATTATTACACCTTGTATAAGAAACTTTTTGAACACGGTCTTACCTAAAATCCCTTCTCATACGTCACTCAAAAGTTGAGAAACGTGGCAAATGATCAGGAAAATTCTCACCCATAAACCCGTCTCAACGTTGAGAAGCTACCAAGTGTTAAAACAAAACAAAGAAAAGTTGAACGTCGTAGCAGCTTCAGAGTGATTCAGTTTGAAGGTGGCTAAGTAATCCTATATCTCAACTGCCCCCGTATGCCAATCTTTTGCTGTCAAGTTATATTTCACTGCCCAGTGTAATTTCTTCAGGTTTTTGTACCACGTGATCATCACGTTTTTAGACACTTGACAGAAAAATATGCGCAAAAACACATCAAATTACGTCATAATGTCACTATTTAGTCACAGAATAACTATGAGTTAGTATTGCAGTTCAACTTTGATTGGCATACCCCTGCAGACCTAGTTTTGACACAGTAGCTTTTCAACGTTGCGACGTGTTTTGTTTATGGGTGAGAATTTTCCTGATCATACAATTTTCAACTTTTTAGAGATTTTTTTCATAAGTGAGACCACTAAGCCTCAGCATATACACTAAGCTAAAGTAATACCTATTTCAACAATGGGTTGTAAAATTTATACAGCCTCGTCCGATCCGAGAAACGTAGTTTTGCAACCTTACGCGGAAGTTTTGTAACCCGAGTTATGAACCTATTAAAGGGTCCTAGGGCCTAGGTCTCGTGTCAATGTCCTGTGGCCTTAAGGCGCCTCTACACAAGCCTGACATGTTTTCACTGTTTTTTTTAACCAGTTTTAGCATTAGGCCGTGAACTATTTCAATTTCAATTTATTTATTTGTAATTTCAATTTCAATTTATTTATTTGTAAACACAGGTAAGTAAAATGGTGACATAATAGATATTGTTGTGCACTGTGATTTGCCCTAAGGCGTACAAATTTGTTCTTAACTAGGTTTAAGTAAATTACTGAATTAAATATGAATTAAATGCGTCTAAAATGTAAATAACCTTAATATAAAAAAAATAATTTATTGTGCGTTAGTGGCCCCACGAGCTTATGTAAAAGTTTCACTTTACAACTTGCCCTATAGAAACATTTGTGGTGCGCGAAATCTGTTGCTCCATACATTTTACATATTACAAGCTTTGCTTAGTTTGGGACTAGAAAGCGTTGTGCGAAATGTCCATAAATATTTTTTTTTTATTTATTTTAGCCAAGTATTTAGGTTTTTTAGCGCTATCACTTCTAGTTCTATGGGAAAAGTGGTTCATATTGATGATAACTGCAACCCCCCGAAGTTTTCGATAGTCGCTTTGTTACACCCTGTATACTTCTTACCATATAGGTACTATGTATACTTCCGGTTAACTACAAATAAGTATAGATACACTAGACCCACCACATAGGTGATGTAGGTATAGGTAACAAAGCCATAATGTTATATTACCTACTTACCTTCCTGTTGGTAAGTGGTGCGTGAAACTCAACTGATAACAATGTACCCATAAGTACCTACGAAAGTAGGTACTTACAAGTTTTTAGTACGACTGAGCATTTTCACCAAACCCTGTCTGAATTTAGTTTTGTTCATCGAAATTAATATCGAAATCCGACTTGCGAGATTGTTGTATGAAAATCGGAGCCTTTAGATTTTTGCAATAAATTTTTCTCCATGCAAAAACTACGTGTTTCTTGATTCTCACTTTTCGAAAACCAACAAAATAAAACTCAGTTACTTTAGTTAATAGTAATTAGCATTCGATTCGATACTACAAAACTATTTTTCTGTACAGAAACTTCTGTGCGAAGTTTTCGAAAAATAAAACTCAAGACTACCATTTTCATTTGAATTTTGAAAGTTAAGTCAAAAGATATTCGGAGAAGGGTGTTTGATTTAACCCACAAGAAAGGGGTTACTAATAATATGCATCTCAGAACTCTTCCCTACGTGTTATCCCGAAAGTGGGCGATTCTCAACTTTTAACATAAACTGAAATTTAAACGAATAAGTTTTAAAGATGTTAATGTGTTTTAGCAGTAAAGTAAATTTAATGTTAATTTATGTAAATGTTGTGACATATCGATCGTTTCGATTTACATAATATTCATGTAAGTACCTACTATGTATGTACCTACCTATCTATGTAAAACTTTTATGTTACCAACTGATGTTTCTGTTTTTCATTAAACCCTAAGTAGGTATTTTGAGGTACCCAATGCATTATCTCACAGAGCAAGTCCATAGAGGAGCCATGTGAGGTATTGCACTGCGCACATCACTCTGAAACGTCTGAAAATTGTAAAGTTGGGAAACAGTGACGTGAGCTTTCATTTCTTGGAGTTTTATTGACTTTGTAGTTTTGGTAAGACTACTAACTACCTAGAGCGTTATATCAATGCGATTAGTTTATCTCATCATCATCATCAACCTATATTCATCCACTGCTGGACGTAGGCCTCTCCCGCGACGCGCCATTGAGCTCGGTCTTCGCCTCTTCTCATCCAGTGTCTGCCAGCTACATTTCGCAGATCGTCGCCCCATCTCAGCATAGTTGAAAAAAAATATAAATATTCATGGACTTGACACACAACGCCCTCTAGACCCAAACTAAGCAATGCTTGTAATATGGGAACTAGATGGCTGATAGAATACTTATATACTTTTTTTTGTAAATACTTACATACTTATGATACATAGTAACACCCAGACATAGAACAAACATCTATGTTTTCCACGCACAAATGTTGGTTCTTGGTGGGGTTCGAACCCACGATCCACAGCACGGAAGGCAGAGCTATTACCGACTATTACCGACAATTGGCAAAGTTTATCTCAGCCGTAGTTGAAAAAAATGTTTCTCGTCATCTTTTCAACATATCGAGATCTCGATTCGGGGCGAACCACTTTAGCTGGTAGTACATGCTCGTAGACAAGTCACCAGGCATTACTAGCATCATGTATTGTGTACGCCTGTTCAAACACGATAAGTTATCTGGCTCAGTTGAGTCAGAGCTCGAGGTGGAATGTAGCTTGCCATTTGTACAAACAGAAAGCGTGGTTTATAGCTATGACCACTAGAAAAACATCTAGGCAGTGTTCTTAAACCCTGACCGAAAAAAGGTGTTACAAGATTGACGGTGTTTGTCTCTGCCCTTTTAGCTTAGAAATTCAGACTCCATTTGAATATGGTTTCTATAAGAAAACTGGTTGATCTTAGACAGACATGCTTTGATGTTTCATGAAATATTATGACTGATACCATCAAAATTTTGGATCAGAGCTGATGAATGTCCTTATAACTTGGAAACGGCTGCACCAATTTTCACCAAACATGTCTATTAGACATGTTTTATTAGATGGTTCTTAGACATTGTCTAAGAACCATCTTATACTTTTCTTAGTTTGGGTCTAGAGGGCTTTGTGTGAAATGTCCATGAATATTTATTTATTTATCTCAAATCAACCAGCTTTCTTACACTAACCACATTCAAATCGGAACCCTACTTTCAGAGCTACGAGGACACAGACAGACATACATACAACTCTGTCAAACTCATAACACACCTTCCGTTTATGGGTCGCGGTTTTAAAAGTGTTGCAGCTACTGTTTCGGTTCGGTACCAGTGAAGGTTTATGAAGACTGCACAGTAAAGAGAACAATCGAAAATATGTCAAGTAAATATCGCTGTATATCGACATACTGAACGTATAAACAGTTTTCAAGGTGTATGCGATGATCGGACGGCTCATCTGCTGCGCTTACATGTGTCGAGTAGATTAGTATGCGCTAGCTAATTGACTTGATACTTCGGTGGTAACTAGACGTACTAGTGAGTGAGAACTAACCTCCTCAAGGTACCAGTCAATACGCGTTGTTCTCACAGAACCATATGAATTTGAAACGTCTTATATGCTTGGTTTCTGACTGCAGCACCCAGCTGTACCCAATAGGCGTTGAATTTTTTTTATTTGCTTTCAATGTTAATTTATTCCGAAAAATTAAAAACATAATTTAGAATTGTCTAGTGCGAGTTCCACGCGAGTAACGCGACCAAAACTTACGGTTGGCAAGAAACTTACGGCGGTGGCGGCTATGTGGTTTTTAGCACTTTTGAGTGGTTTAGTGATTGGGGCGAGCTATCTCCACGTAAAGCCTCCATTTATAAGTCCGTGTGCACACGTGACTGGTACCCGCAGACGCGAGTCGAATGTTTGCTTTGTGTGACGACTTTCATTTCACATTGCCGCGACCGAATCGCAGTGTCTTTTATAAACTCTTTGACTGGACTATGTTTCTTTATCTTCATATTTTTGTAAACAAATAAGGGACTTTGAAGCCAGTATAGACGTAGACTTTGACTACAAAGTCAGCTGAACCGTGGCTATTTAATGTAGTTTGAAGCTTCGAACACAACGTGGTGGACGAGCGAAATGTCAGCAGACATTGTGCCGCTATGACTACTCGCGACGTGTTCCCTAGTAAATAAATACATAGGTTGACTTTTCATATCACAGGCTTCTAATGTAGATAATAGTAGAGTAGGTACCTGATTGAAGTTTAAAAGAAAAATGTTGCTAAAGATACCAACAACTTTGCTAAAAAGAGGTTTTGCATCTCAGTAAACTCCTGCTACTAAGTGCTTTTCAAACGAGTATCTACATCATTCGCTTGGTTTTAACGTCTCATTAGATTTAACGTCGAGAAGTAAAATACCCTAAATGTTATTTCTCTTCTTTACAGAGGCTCGCACGACACAATGGCGTCAAAGAAGAAGAATCCAGTTGGTACTGGGACCCACCGCCCCAACCCTCAAAACTCGACAACGACGCCGAAACTAACTACAAAGTACAAATACGTGCATTACAAGATGAAATATCCTCCTTAAAAGAACGAGACACGATAGACCTTAGACCTGATGCTGAGGAAGAAATCCACAGGCTTAGAGAAGAAAATCAGAACCTAACTGCAAGTCTAGAAGACTTAGACAGCCAACATCAGCAAGCTATGGACAGACTTCTATCTCTAAAAAAGGAGCTGCAAAACAATTTCGAAGTCTTAAAACAAGACCACGAAGAGTTAAAAAGCAGTAACGATGAGTACGCAGATGAAATAAAAACGCTTCTGGAAAAGGTTGGAGAACGAGATAAGGAAATTGAAAGTATCAAGGCAGCAAAGTCTGATTATGATACTCTACATCATAAGTATCAAAATCTCGAAAGGATATACGCATTGCTCAGAGAAAACGCTGAAAAGTTTCAAGAAGAAAATCAAGATTTACACGAAGAGGTGTTTAATTTACAAGAACAGGTGACTAAACTAGAGCATGATTTAGAAGTGGTTTCTCTAAAAGCTGAAGTATCAGGAACAGTCCCAAAAGAAAAGTACGATGAAGTTCTAAAAGAGTTGAAAGATTTGAAAGAAAGGAGGAACGCAAATCAAATGCATCTAGATGAAATCAACATAGATGATAATGCTAAGAGTGTAATAGAGAATTTAAAACATGAAATCAATGATTTAAGGCACCAATTGAATCAAAAGGAAGAAGACAATCAAGGCGATGCAGACCATAAAATCATCAAAGCAGACAAAATTATGCAGCTTTATAATAAATACGTTAATTTCGAAATACCGTTAGATTATGTTGGAGAAATCCCTTCAGTCGGTGACAATCTAGTTATTTACAAACTAGAAAGTGTTTTCAAAACTGTCAACTCTTTCAAAAAAGAATTGGACACTTTGGATCATCAAATATCTGAAAAAAATCACAACATCAATCATTTGCAAACTCAAATTGATGATTTGGCTACTGAAAACGATTTCTTAACGACCGACATCCAACACTTTGAAAGGGAATTGAATGAAATGAAGAAAAATAACGATTTTCTAATTTCTGAAATAACAGCCTTGAAAAACACGTCTAAGCTAGAACCAATAATAGAAACTAACCACGAAGATAATTTGACCAAACTAGAAACCGAATTAGCCGACTGCAACAAAGTAAATAAAACTTTTGAATCTGAAATAAAGAGGATAGAAGCAGAACTAGCAGAAGTCCGACAAGAAAAAAATAGTCTTCACGAAAGTCTTACTGATTTAAAAACTAAATACACGACTATGTTAAGTGAAATGAATATGTGTAAAAATAAAACGGAAGCAGTCGAAGAACTTGAAAAGTCGGTTCACACTCAACAAAATGAAAGCCTCAAAACAGCGACTGATGAAATTGACGATTTCAAAAAGAAATTGTCTGCTGCCAATTCTAAAAACGAACAGTTATCCATAGATATTCATATCATAGAAAACGATAAAGTTTTACTAACGAAACAAGTAGACGATCTCAAAAATACGATTGAAGAGAAAGCTTCTGCTCACAAAGAGCTGGAATCTTTAAAGCTAGCGCTAGATCATAAACTACATGATTTTGAAATTAAACTGGATGAAGTCATTTTACACAAGAATGAAGTCGAAACTGAAAAATCTAAACTAGAAAAACAAGTTGCCTATTTAGAGACTCAGCTGGCGGTTAACGGTACTATAAGCAAAGAAGAAGTAGATATCATAACAGAACAGAAATCTATACTTGAACAAGATTTGTACAAATTGGAAGTAGAAAATGCCACCTTATCTGATTCATTGACAAAAGCTAAATTGGAAATCAACGACTTGCAAACAAATAACGAAGCATTAAAAGAAGAAATTGCACAGCTCAAAACGAACGCCTCTGCAGCAGCTTTAAATGTAAACAATAGTCATACAGCCCAAGAAGTTGAAGCTTTACAAGCCAACATTATAAAACTAGAACACAATAAAAATCAACTTGAAGCAGAGCTATCGAGCACAGATGCTAAAATTGTTGATTTAGAACAAAAATTTGAAAAACTATTAAAGGATATCGATGAAAAAGATGAACTTATTGACGCTCTTTATTCTACCATCGAAGAAAAAAAGCTTTCTGTTTTAAATCTGAATAAAACGGTAACTGATTTAAATAACAGTGTCTGTGAAAAAAATGAAGAGATAGAAAAGTTGAAACTAAATAATGAATCACTCTCAAGTCAAATAGCTAATTCAATAGAAAGATATAATCAAATTCAACAAGAGTTACTGAATGTGCAAAATGTTACTCGCAAAATAAGTGAAGAATCGGACAGCTTGAAACAAGAGATTGCTGCTAAAAATGAACAGATAGCCTCACTAAATACCACTATCGAAGAAATAAAAGACATTCGTGATGAGTATAAAACTGTAATCGAAAACAAAGACAAAGAAATCAAAGAACTGAATCAATCCCTTGTAGAATTTAAAGATCGGAACAGAACACCAGAAAACGCACACAATGATGACTATGCAAGTCTAGTGCAAGAAAAAGGAGCCATTGAAAAGGAAATTATGCAACTTAAAAATATTATCACAATAAGAGAAAATGAAATAACAGAATTGAAAACAAAAACAGGTGAACTAGATGCACTTAAAGTTGAATACAAAACAGTGGTCGATAACGCAATGGCAGAAAAAACAGAATTAGTGAAATATTTGAATGCAAAACATAACGAAAGTGTGCAATATCACAATGAAATTCAAAGATTGAATATAGTTCTGCAAGAAAAGGATGCCGAATTCAGACGTATAATTGAAGAAAATGAAAGACTTGTACAAAATAGCACAGGGAACTGCCAACATTGTGAGAACCTAAGAACAACGCTGAAAGAAAAAGACGCGATCATAAAAACTCTAAACCAAAATACCACAGAGTTAGAAAGATTGAAATCAGAGCTGGCAAATGCAAGCGAAGTAGTGAGAAACTTGACTGAGAAATGTGATGACACCGATAAAAATCTGACAGTTCAACTAGAGGTGGTGAAGAAATTGACAGCAGAAAACGTACAGGTGAGCTCTCCGCTCAGTCGTAGGTATGTAGGTTCGATCTCCACACAGAACAAACAAAAGAATAGGAGGTTTGTTTTGTGTCTAGATGTTTCTATGTATTTACAAAAAAGTATTCTATCCGCAATCTAATTTCCATAGCCTGGCTTAGTTTGAAACTAGATGGCGCTGTACAATTTTGCCAGTTTCGAGTGATTTATTTGAATCGTCGAACTACATTTGAATAGTCGGTCATCGTGTCGGCTGTCATTTGTTTTTCTTACATGACGAAATAGCTTTGGCATTTTTCAGTTGTCAGAACAAGAGCAGAACTTAGTTCGAGAACTCGAACGATTGAGGCGCCACCTAGTGGAGACCGAGGAGAATTACACACAGGAACTGATGACGTCAGAGCAGAAACTCACGGAATGCCAGACGAGATTGCACACAGTCGAAGAACGGGCGAAACAAACCAGTACCGTTTACACTAGCAACAGGTATGTGCGATTATGAACTGTATAACTAGCGTGTTAATGTTGCTTTTTGGAGCAAAGTGATGTGGAAAAAACTCGTTGCTTTTCTTCACAATAGATGGCGCTATTACTAATCTTACACAGTATTAAGTTAAACCTACAGATTGATGACAAACATTTTAACGATATCTCTCTCTATCATTTCAGCATCCGAGCTAACCAAGAGGTGGAAACGCTCCGCACTCAGATAAAGCTACTAGAGAGACAACGAGAGGAAGTTCAGACGAAGCTGAGTGAAGCAGACGACGCAAGAAGACGAAGCGAAGCCGCACTTACCAACCTACAGATTGTACTAGAACAGTTTCAACTAGGTAATACATAATCAGGCCTTTGCATGTAATCTAGATGATGTTCAGCGTCAGACGGCACTAGTGCCCCATGCCCCGATGTGCGGCACACTGCAGTGCCCGGCACATGTGTAGATGTGCGGCACGCTGCAGTGCCCGGCACATGTGTAGATGTGCGGCACGCTGCAGTGCCTGGCACATGTGTAGATATGCGGCACGCTGCAGTGTCTAGCACATGTGTAGATGTGCGGCACGCTGCAGTGTCTGGCACATGTGTAGATGTGCGGCACGCTGCAGTGTCTGGCACATGTGTAGATATGCGGCACGCTGCAGTGCCTGGCACATGTGTAGATGTGCGGCACGCTGCAGTGCCTGGCACATGTGTAGATGGAGTAGGCTTGCAGCACCTGTACTATACCATCCTCTCAGCCTAGTGTCTATCCACAGGAAACACAAGGGTTTCTGAACGATGTTTTCCTTCACACTACGAGTAACCGTTAGTAAATATTCTAAATACGAATTACAGACAAAGAACGCGACATCCAAACAGCGACGGAAAAGATTCGCAACAAAATGGAGGATTTGAAACGTCAAAATGACTCTCTCCACGGCGAGATAGCCAAACTGAACAGTAAATTAGATGAATCTTTGGCTGGTCTGCAAGCTGCGACGAGGTTAGGGGACCAATTGGAGACCAGAACAGCTCAGATGAACGATCTGAAGGAACAGGGTAAGTGCTGACACCTCTCCTTTGATTACGAATAAGCGCGTGCTATATTGAACCTTATTCCAACGATTATATGACCGCAGTTTAAAATCGCACGTGTCGTACCGTCAATTATCAGTAAACATATGACAATCGTAAACGTATCGTAACGCTAGCGTATCTGAGATACACTGCGCGGTGAGGCTGCAACGTTCGGCAGTTGAGCCGGTGTTGACAAGCAATGTATATCGAATACGTTAGGTTAACGTAACGCGGCGATTTTCAGATTTGTTCGTGATTATCCCTCTGATGTTGCGGCAGTTACGGTAACTTCTTACCATCCGAGGGGTAATCTTATATAGCCGTTTAAATTTTGTCCTGGAGAGGAAAATTCCTGTAACTATAGAAAAAAAACTTTATACAGGGTGTAATAAAATTACTCCCGAAAACTTCGGCGGGTTAACGTACCCATCTATATAAATAACTTTTTCTATAAAACCAATAATGTGAACGCGAAAAAAAAAACTTATTATACAAAATATAAATAAAATAAATTCTTGTTCATTTCACACGACGCCCTCTAGTCCTAAACTAAGCAAAGCTTGTGTTATAAATAAATAATAAATAAATAAATATTCTTGGACTTTACACACAACACCCTCTAGTCCCAAACTAAGCAAAGCTTGTAATATGGGAACTAGATGCTGATAGAATACTTATATACTTTTTTTTTGTAAATACATACTTATACATAGTAACATCCAGACATAGAACAAACATCTATGTTTATTTTATGTTTATTTGTTTTTATGTTTATCTATGTTATGGGAACTAGATTGCTGATAGAATACTTTTTTTTGTTGTTGTTCATATTGATGGGTACTTTAACCTCCGAAGTTTTTTGAGTGGTCTTCTTCTTCTTCCCTTATATATGGCCTCTGTCCGTCATTTTGACAGACAATTTTGAAATAAGTCTAATAAAGTCGTGTCCATACGTCAAGTCGTTTGTTTTGAAGACAAAATGGTGGATTTTCCTTTCAAAACTTGGAAACGAATTCCATCAAATAATTACATCTTGTACATCTGTGATTGTCACTTGCATGTCAAATATATGGTAACAGATAACGCGGCCATTTTAGTTAGTGCAGTCCTTGTGAGTGAGACTATTGGTTTGCTGTAGTTTTGTAAGATTGTCTAGATTTGTTTGTTATAATTTGGAATGTGCAATGGACTTAGAACTAGTTTTATATACTGTAATGTAATGCTTAGTTGGTACTAGATATATATTATATTCATGGACTTTACACACAACGCTTTCTAGTCCCAGACTAAGCAAAGCTTGTGATATGGGAACTAGATGGCTGATAGAATACTTATATATATATATATATATTTTTTTTTGTAAAAACATACTTATAATACGTAGTAACACCCAGACATAGAACAAACATCTATGTTTTCCACGCACATATGTTTGTTCTCAGTGGGGATCGAACCCACGACCCACAGCACGGAAGGCAGAGCTATTACCGACTGAGCTGTGACGCCTGTCAAGCAAAATTGAATAACTAAGCTAGTATCAACAAAGCAGTTGATTAGAACTTTTTTATTTTGTTTTATTGTAAAAAGGCTAGGTAGAGTGTAACCACGCTAAGTCTGAAGCACTTAAAACAAGTTGAATTTATTTTTCAGTCATTACACATTATTGATACTCTGTCTCATCATCTAATGATGGTTAACTTTACCACAAAAGTTAGTAAAGATACCATTACAAATATTTTTGAGGTTGTCAATTTATTTCGTTGTAGACTTAGCGAGGTCATACTACTATTTACAGTAGTCACAACGGATCTTTGTCTCTCTGAAATATCTGCGCAGAACCAATTTTTGGCTCGAATTCGAGGTAAGCTAATTTTTCCGCACAACAGTACATGCGCAATCGTTGCATTTGACTTCAGAGGGATAAAGATCCGTTGTGCGTACTGTACCTACTTGAATTCGTTAGATTCTTAGCATCATATTCTAGTTTAGATGTACTATCAGACACATTGTACCACCAGTAATCCAGTTATTGAATTCTGCCTACTGGTTTTTTCTGCCGGTCTCTGCCGGTTTCTGCCTACCGGTTTTCTGCCGGTTTCTGGCTAAATATCAGCTGGTAATTCTGGGCGATGGAAACCCCAGACTACCAATTGGTATGAAGTCGGTACCGGCGTGACTACGATAAAGAAATTTGACACTATGTGAGTTGAATGTTAGATGTTGCTTTTGTATGTACTTATAGACGATATTGTTTTTGCCGATATCGTTTTGAGCTTTAGTGTGTCGTATCGTATGATATTAGTGATCGCTTTCATTATACAGGGTGTAATAAAACTACTCCCAAAAATTTCGGGAGGTTATAGTACTCATCGGCTACATTGAAATAATTTTGATAATCGGTTAAAATAATATGACGTTGCGAAAAAAAAAAGTTTTTACAACCCTGAACTATAATAATAATTTGTAAAAGTAAAGTAGCTATTAGGTGTTTTATTTGCTTTTAACATGAATAAAAAATCGTATTTATATCACGAGTACTATTTTGCGTAACATACAAAATATTTCATAAAGTAAGATTTATTCTAGGAAGAGATTAAAAAAAAATTTATAATTACGACTCATAAGTATTTATGTTTACAAAATACACATGAAATAGTTGAGATACCTGCAAACCGTTGCAAACGTTTTATAGATAGCTCAACTGATCCAAATCAGTATCTAATCAGAAGAGAATTTCTTAGTTTTAATCGTTGCAAAAATCAAGAGCTAGCTTCTGCCTACTTCGGTCTAATCTCATTTGGTAACTGTGAGGCTTTACCTACCGCGGCTGCGAGCTGTCAACTGTCAGCTGTCAACTGTCAGCTGTCACTGTCAGTTTGACAGGAGCACGTCCGCGTCACACTCAGATTACCATATGGGGTTTGATTGAGGTAATCGGCTTCACATCGTGACGTCCCGTTTTTTTTTCACCATTTTTGCTTGTTGCAAGTATGTCTTGCATTGCACTTGGATGTTTTTGTTTTGTTTTTGTGTTTTCTTTCTTGCTTTTGAGACTATACGACAATTTAGAAAAAGACAGAGAGAGAGAAAAAGAAACGGAGAAGTTAAACTTTTCTCAATGCCAAAATTAGTACCTATACAAGGTGTATTAAAACTTCTCCTGAAAACTTAAGGTAGCCATATAGGTACTAATATGTACATAAATATGAATAACTTTTTTTATCAAAGTGAGCGCAAGTAAGATCAGTATGGCTCTTTGTTCAAAAAGTCGTATGTAAAAATTACATTATAGTCATGGAAATCTGTTTGCGGGCTTGAATTAATATACAAAGGTAGTATATACGAATATAACTGGTAAAACCATTAAAATATTATTGCAAAGTTTTAATTGGTTAACTCACAAAACAGTTTTTGGTGGTTCTTGAAAGCACGTCATTGTTACATATGACTTTTTGACTGCCAACTGACAGCTGACCTACTTCCCAAAAATGTATAGAACAGCTGATCTTTCGTGCTCAAATTGTTAGTTCTATAGAAAAAGTTGTTCATATTGATGGTACTTTAAGCTAACTATAGTATTCACAACGGATCTTTGCCTCTCTGAAGTATCTGCGCAGAACCAATTTTTGGTCGAATTTAAGGTAAGCTAATTTTTCCGCACAATAATACATGCGCAGTCGATTGTTGCGCGTTTCAGAGGGATAAAGTTTGTGCGTACTGTACAATCGGCTACACATCAACCTATCAACGGTTCGAACTTTGAACTATTATAATTTGAATGTTGGGAATCATGCGAGAGGGACGATATGTTTTTATGTGAGACTCGCTGCTTGCGCGCCACGCGCCTACACCTATTGCGATCCCTGATTCGTAACATTCAAATTATAATAGTTCAAAGTTCAAACAGTGGATAGGTTGATGTGTAGACTGTACAAGTCTTCGGTAGAAATATATTTACACGTTGTATAGATAAAAATGTCGTAAGTTTTAAAAGCAAGTTAGAGTTTTTGATTCCCGCTATAGAGCAGTAATAACTAGAAGATAGCTACATTGCCTCTGAGTATTACTTCAGGTACTGGCGGTACAATGGGGGCCTGAATCACTGACACTGGGCTCAGTATCACATAAAATGTCACTGTTTAGAGGAGGCTTCAAAATTCGAATTGCATTGCGCGTCAACGACAGCGCGACTGTCGAACGTTGCAGTGTCACCGCGCAGTGTAACTCGACTCTCAGATTCGTGATAACTCTGAATTATTTTCAGGATACTAAACATTTTCTATCTCTCGTTATGAACAAACGCAAAAAAATGAACTTGATTTTTTTCTTTTACAAAGTTAATATCTGGGGTTTGTTCAGTTCTAATTCTCAAAATGATGATTGCTATGGGTTTAAAGTAGCAATTTTTTTTTAATTGGATATTTTGATGTAAAACAGTGTAAAGTTTAAGACATTTTATGTAAGAAAAGCTAGTAAGTGTAGAAGTGACGCCCGCTCCCTGCCCAGTGGCTGAATAATACTTTGAGATCGTGTTAGCGTTGCATCGAGCATCAAATCCTGAAGTTTTGTGCATGGTAAGCGTAGAATATTAGTATTAACTGTCTTTTATATGACTATGTAAAGGTTTTTAAACAAAAATGTGTATTTTTAAACGAATTCCTACGTTTTTAATTAAGACATCAATCTAAAAGTAAAATAGGTGAATTGTTCATTTATGTCACCCTGGGGAGACAGATTAGACAAATAGGTCCAATCGGTCCCCCGTTTTGCAGGGTGACAGATGCGACTTTTGCAAAGTCCAGTCAACAAAGTTACAAATGTCCAGTCTGTCCCCCTGTATTGTGTGAAATGACCATGTTTATTTTATTTGTTATTGATTGATGTTAGCAACATAATAATATAATACTGAAATTAATAGTTTATTTATAACAGTAAGAACACTACAGACATCAGTGGCGGCAGCTGAAGAGAGATACTACAACGCAATATCGAACCAACAAGATAAAGTTGACAAGAATTTGGTGAAAAATCTAGTTACCAACTACGTGATGACGGCTCCTAATAGCAAGCAAGTATCCAATTGTAGCAGTAGTAGTAGATTCTAAGTAGTCTTTGTGAAAGATTTTTTAGTGATACTTGCAGCGTTGTGTACGAATTTGAACGCAATGGGACTTCACATCTTTACGACTAACAATATTGGACTCGAAAACAACAAAACCATGTATCTACAAACTCAAAACGTGGTTGTCACAGTTTTGTCATAAAAAAAGTTGCACTGTGTCATTTTCTTTCCCATTCATTGTATTATCTAAAATTTTATTTACGTATCCAAAATTTTATATTCGTATCCAAAATTTGATTTACGTATCTAAAATATCATTTACATATCCAAAATTTTATTTACATAGGTAGGTATATAAAATTTCATTTACGTATCCAAAATTTTATTAACGTGCGTATCCAAAATTTTATTTACGTATCCAAAATTTTATTAACGTGCGTAATTTTTTTTTCAGATTACAAGTACTCCGTGTACTATCAACAGTTCTAGACTTCAATCAGCAGGAATGCGAGAAACTAGGTTTAGTTCGGGCGGCGGCTCCGGAGAGCTTGGCGGCAGAATTCGTCAAGTTCTTACAAAATGAATCCACACCGCGACCCGTTATACCAGCAATGGCTACTATCTCGAGAAATACTACGCCTGCTATGTCTAGAAGGAGCTCTACTACTGGTAAGAATTCCTCTACACTTCTGGTCGCCTGGTACTTTTAGAAATCTATAACAAACTCTCGACCGTTCGTTCATATTTTTAGGCCGCCCTAAGGCCTCCATCGTGGCTTAACGACTGCTAAATCCGGGACTAATCAGTGCAAGCACAAAAAAACATCCACATGCTATCATTGGTGTCGATTCTGTTGCATTTTTTTAAACTAACCTAATATGACAAAACTAAAATTGCTGCCGTCTCTTTCTCACAAACTAAAGCGGCAAAGACGGCTATAATTTTAGTGCTGTCAAATTAGGTTAGTTTATTTAGGATTTTAGGAATCGACAGTATGTACTCTTTGTGCATAATAAGGTCACAGAATGAAGTCTATAGAGAAATTACCTAAAGAGAAACTAATAAAAATGTAAGGTAAGACTATAATACTTTTCGTCCACTCAGGTCCCAACCCTACATTCAACGATGCGACCCACAAACGCAATCCGTCAACCGCATCGACCGGATCAAACAATCTACTCTTCACAAGCATAGACAATATAGAAACATCATCCCAACTCTCCAGAGATTCGATAGAATTACGACAAACTTTAGACACAGGTGTGAACCAAACTAGGAATAATGAAGGAGCTATACTTAAACACGTGCTAAGGGATATGTGATGGCACGGGAACGTTTTTGGTTCTGATTTAGATCTTATTTTTGAAAAGGAAAATTATTAAAAACATTTAAAAAAAATTTTTTTTTGAGGGTAGTTCGATAATTTTGTTGATTTATATTGATTACTTAATACTTTGGTAGAAAGTGTTTCAAGATGTTCTAGGGTAGTCTGAGGCAAGTCCAAATAGATGCCTCATGCATACTAGTTGCCACTCAATATTTCAAGCCCATCGCTAAATATACATATTTGAGGGTTTTTTCAAAATATGGGTTAAATTCCTGTTATTTTAAATGTTGAAAGAAAAGATAATATTCTAAAAGTCTTGATTGATTTTCATAAAATTTCGTTACAAAATCGAGTAAGTAAGTAAATAAATGCGAGATGTAACTATTATGTGGAAATGCTAATTAAATATGATTAAAAGTAGGTATCTATTATCGCGATTACATTTTAAGAAGTCTAAAGGGTTAGTCATAAACAAGTCCAAACACTGTCAAAAGTATTTCTTTTATTAAACTGCGCATTATTTTTTGTATCTTAATTGAGTTACAGCACAATTTTACACTGTAAATAATAATATAATTTGAAAATAAAATTGCATTAATTTAGCATTTAGAATTGTATAATATAAATCTTTTGTTCAAATATAATATGTTTTTTTTAGCAATAATAATTATTTCGATATAATTTTTCTGTATAAATATTTAATTTTGTGCCTTATTATTGTTAAATATTGTAATAGTTAGATCTAGTTAATTCAAATACAAATCATTAAAATTAAAATTATTTAGACATAGTTATTTTGGGAAACTTTGGCGCTACTAATCTAACGACCAGTTTCTGAAGGCTCGATCAAGACTAATCAGCTGTCAAGTCACTTGCTATCTTTATCTAATTTGAAGTAAAAGCTGAAATAGCAAGTGACTTGACAGCCGATTAGTTTTGATCAAGCTTTCAGAAACCGGCCGTAAGCCAATCAGAAATCAAACAAATACAAAATGGCGTTTCATTGGACCAATCAGAAAAGAGATTTTGCGGGTTTAGTGTGAGAGCCCTAGACAACGTTTTGTCGACGCAAAGCAAAAGTAGACTAAATCTCTCTGTTTCTTTAATCGTCAAACAAAAATATGAAACGAAAGTATTGCTTGACTTAACTTTGGTAGAAATAAAATGTTATCTAAGGCGCTCATTATAAGTGTCCTGTCCAAAAATTAATTGTGTATTAATATTACTTTATTTAATTCGATATAGTTTTATTAATTTAAATTGTTTATGTAACTATTGTGGATTTGTAGTTGTAGCTAAAATATTTTTCAATATATCAAATAGAAATTAAAATAATTTTGATGATGTATAATATAGCAACAATAATAATGTATAATTAGGCTGGAAAAAATATGTCCATTCCATTAAAAAAATAGGTAAATATAATTAAATCATGTTATTAAAACTGAAATTGTAGAGTTACAAAAGAATGAACTTGTAAGTAGAATTTGTGAATATAATTGATGCCTATTCTAAACTATTAATAGTATTTAATATCTACTTACGCAATAAAAATAATATTATGCATAAAAAACGTGGCGCTCGCAATACAGTGTGTATCCTTTTCAATTTTAAATAAATAAAATGGATACAAAAATATTTGAACTTTTATTTGAAATCAGTCATGATATTAAGACTTATAAGGGTTTTATGAGATTAAGTAATGAAATAAGATTACCCACCTGATGTTAAATGGTAATAATCACTGAGGACGTGACCTGTGAGGCATCACTCTGAGGCGTAAATATAACCGTCATCCATACCTTTCAAAGCGGAATATAGCAATGCGAGCATCACTACTTGACGGCAGAAATAGACCACGGACGTACCTTCTTCCACAAAAGGCTCTATTCTATGCTACTAAATTATAACAACGTTGAAAAATATTCCAAATAATTAACTTTCCATCGAACGGGTAGATAACTCATCATCCATTGTCGGATAGAGGTGCGCCATCCTGGGTTATATTTAATAGCAGTTTTCAATTACGCTAATGTTTTTCACGAAGAAGTTTTCACTATCCGATACGATATTTTCTACCAATCTTGAAGATAACAAAAGATGCCGGATGATTGGGAAATCACTGACTTACAAAACATGCCCTCTGAAGTAACTGTGACGACGTCGTCTTCGTGTCTAAGTATGTAGGTATTAGCGTTGCTAATCTCGTTCGTTTATTTTATCCTGTAAGTCATATTAATTATTCGGGATAAAAGTAGCTTTTAATCCAGGTTACGAACTATATGTTCCTAATCCAAGTTGGTTCAGTAGTTTCGTTTCGACCCGATTGAAACACAATCATCTTAACTTTCACATATAAATTCAAATTCAAATTGTTTATTTAACATAGACATTACAGAGATCCAAGGCGATAACGCTATTACATATTTAAATCTAGAAAACTGTACATCGGTATTATACCTACCTACTATATATTTGACAATACAACTAAATAGATCGAAAAAACATCAACTTAGATAAATACACCAACGTGATGAGAAAAACGACATTATAAATGGGCTTTAATGTCACCTTCACAATACTTCAAAACGGTTTTAAAAATTTTCTTTATACGGTCGTCAAACACGTCTGTCTCAGGATTAAGCTTGAGAATAGCATTGAGATGAAACTGCGCTCTGTATAGCGGTGATTGCTGGCGTGCAGTAGTGCGCGCAGGGCTTGGCGCGAACAGATGGACACGTCCGGGACGGAATTTGGCACGCTGCTCGGGTACGCTGAGCCTACTTGCTTCCAGAACTAATTCTGGGCAGTCTAGCACCCCATGCAGGATACGGCACACACACATTAATTGCTCGCACAGCCTACGCGTTTCAAGGGAATTGTAACCGAGAGCACCTAACAGATATTTAGTAGGAAACATATAAGGGTAGTACCCTAGCTTTTTTTTGTATAGAAACCTTAAAAATCGCTTTTGCACTTTCTCCAGCATGAGGGTATACGTTGTCTCATGAGGATTCCATACGCTGGAGCATAAAATATTAGTGGGATCGAAGTTTTGGTATCTTTCATTCATTCGGTTCCGTGGTAAAGTTTGTTGAATTTTTACAGGACGCTTTAGGAACAAGGGATACATTTAGCATTAGCCTAGGGCAGCGCTTGGATCTGCCTCTATAGAAACATCTAGATCCTTTATAAATTCGAGAGTTAGTTCCGTTCCATTGTCGTAGTTTGTAAAACAACAAAAATGCAAAAGTCATTAGGTAGGTAGGTACGGTAACTTCAGTACTTTCCCTAAATACCTAACCAACCTAGTTTTGGACTGAAACTTACCCACCATTTTATGATGTAGCTAGTTAGAATAATACCCAGAGATAGGTAATGGTGGTTTTCCACATTTTAAACTGTTAGGTCCTAAACCGTAATGAGTGAACAAATTATAGGAAGGCATTAGTGCAGGTCAGGGAATTAGATTCAGATTGGTAATACCTTATTCACCTAATTCTTTGACCACATAAAAATTACGAAACCTATTTCGGACCTCATACCAGTCCCAAAAATAACATCTAGGCCGTATTACATTTCTATTGAACATGACATCGTAACCCCAAACTGGGCCATAAAAAACCAGCTAGCTGAACGCACAGCGTAATTAAAAAACAAAATTATTCCCCCACCACTTGATTAAGAGCCTCCCCTATAGCGAGGGGTGGGGGTGGTCCACCCCATTTCTTCATACTACGGTCAGTTGTACTAAAGCCGTCTTGAGCGATGTCGTAGCCTTAGAAACTGAGTGCAAAACAAAAATAAACATTTCAATTTCGCAAATGAACAATAACTTTCATATAACTGTCAGTGCTGTGACAAAAGAGTTTCAAACTACCCGCGTTTTTTAAATAACCTCATTGTGTATTGTGCTAATTTTAATACGATGGTCGAGGTGAAACAGCCATTGCATATGCAAAGCTGAATTTAATTAGTAATGTTTTTGTGAAAAATCCAAAAATGACAAGAAAAATGTTGGTTCGCGCCAAAAACACCAGCATGGTGGAATCAGTGTCAGTTATTTTCCACGTTTTCAAAATCAAATTGAAATGATGTCTGTCAATCTGTGCCGCGTAGTGAGATGACAGCAAAAATGTGAACTTTTGTGATCTTCCTAAACATTGACTGTTTGTGTGTTAGTTTTAGATTTTTTGGATATTTTTTGTACTTCCGGTGAGTGTTATTACTTTTTAATATTGCTAGCGTCTCTCCTTGAAAACCGGATGTGGCCTTGTAGTATAAGGGTCACCACACAACACTAAGCAACTTCTTTCTACTAAGACTAATGACTAACAAACTTTTTGCACTAAAAATAAATTAATTCCTAACAGCGTACCGCCTGCATGGTCTTTCTGTAACCGTGTGGTTTATGGCTTACGCCTTTAAGCTGCCATTGACAAGCCATGACCAAGGTCTTAAAACTATTAAAAAAAGCTGTCATTAGAGTTGGCCATTATTACTTATCTTCCTCATGAATATTAAAATCTTATTTTTCTATAACCTTGATTTAGGTATTTTTAAACACATCTACGTTGGTAGGTTAGGCACTAAGTATTATTTATATAACCTACATACTGATGGACTAACTTTATAAAAGATATAGAGGGATTACCTACAAAAACGGGCAAGAAACTAGCGTCACAGCTAAGTCGGTAATAGCTCTGCCTTCCGTGCTGTTGGTCGTGGGTTCGATCCCCACTGAACATTTGTGTGTGGCATACATGTTTGTCATCATTTTCTTGTAAGATCCTTTTTATAAAGAAATATACTTAAATGGCAATATTAGGCAAGCTTTTGACCGCGATCTCACCTGATGTTAAGTGACTGTCGTTGTTATAGCAGGGAACCATTCAACAGCACGTAAATAGATCATGTTAGATCACTTTTATCTCATAAAGATGTTACAAAAAAATATGCTATAAAACCTAGATATTCGTTAGTAAGTTTTAGGTATTCTAGACCTTGAATATCCCCTAATTACTAAGTCGGGTGAAGTCCTAGCTCGCGTGTTATGTTTTGATAGCTCGACCATGGCTCGGTGTTAAAAAGGTGATGTAAATTAAGACATTATAATGCAGAACATAAGTAAGAATAAAACAAATAATTGCATAAAACACCAAACTGAAGAAAACAAACTTTAGATATTTCATATTTCACCATCTGATGAGCTATTCGTCAGTTATAAATATCTGTCTCTACTTTAGACTTGGCAGTAAACGAAAAAAGGACGTATATAAGTATTCTATCAGCATCTAGTTCCCATATCACAAGCTATGCTTAGTTTGGGACTAGAGGACGCTGTGTGAAATGTCCATGAATATTTATTTATCGAGATCAGGAACTTTCGAAGAAGATTTCAACTACCGAATTCAATATCTTCGAAAGTTTCCAACATAGATAGAATCAGAATAGTCCACTTGAAGGGCTGTCTTCCTGGTCTGAACTCTGAGGGTTGCAGTATATAGTGAACATATTTTTCGGTATGCCATCTGATCTTGATCCCATAGGATTCTTTGTGTCATGAGAACCATGAAGGTAGGTTCTTCTAGTATACTTACCACATTACAACAACCTAAAAAGTTGGAAATACTCTATAAATTCTCCAAACTTTTGCATGGCTATGGGGCTATGGGAATTGAACCAGCACCCCTACATCTGTACTGGTTGATGCTGATCTGGGCGATTTTTTTCCAAGAAGGAAAACCAAGGAGGGCATCAGAATTTGAAGTGTCTATACTTACACAAGACAGTCTTGAACTTGCCGGTCGAGAAACCTTGAGCGGATTGGAGGGCGGCAGCTACTTCCAATATCTACCTGCTACTTAGTACAAAACATTTAAACTAAAGGCATTCAGAGACACCTACTTACAGTACGATCTTTATCCCTCTGAAGTTAGTTACAACAACGATTGCGCATGATGTAACTAAGCAATTTTTTTTTACCTACTCGTACCTTCAATTCTACCAAAAATGGGTTCTGCAGGGGTATTCCAATCTCAGTTGAACTGCAAAATTTTAAATCATGGTCAGTTCCTACTAACTCATAGCTATTCTGTGACTAAATAGTGACATTATGATGTAATTTAATTTGTTTTCGCGCATATTTTGCTGTCAAGTGTCTAAAAAGAATGATCACGTGGTGCAAAATTGTACCACGTGACCTGAAGAAATTACACTGGGCAGTGAAATATAACTTGACAGCAAAAGATTGGCATACGGAGGCTGTGCAGATACTTCAGAGGGGCAAAGATCCGTTGTGTAGGTAAGGTTATCGGAACATTTTCATAAGGAAGGCTTAGCTTAGCATAGCTTCAAAAATATTCCGCCATCATCGTAGGAAATTTAATCCACGATATAAAGGCTATGATTAATGGTGTTCCGATATTGCCCTGTTTTTAAAACTTGGGGCTTCAATACGATGACCATGCATGAAGGTTGCCAAGTAGCGATTTCCAAACTTGTAGAAAAAAATGACAAGGGCCGCTTTTAAGAAAACTGAAGGGTTACTTATCCTGAAACGTGGTGGATTCAATTTGGATGCATATAAAATGTGCTTTTTCAATTGGAAATAGATTTCCAATTCCTAAATGTTTAAAAGTTAGATGAAATTCTTGATACGTTTTCAAAGAAATATCAAGAAAGCTACCTATAGTCAAAGTCAACGGGTAATTACTCCAACTGCAGCTGAGTCATTGAACCGCGTACAGTCAGCAAATTAACGTGACCTATGACCTCATGCCTTTATGGCCACTTGACCTTTATAAAAGCTCGGTTACTGTTGTTCATGGCAGATCTACAAACTAAGAGTAGATAATGACTTAAGCCTACTGAAAATAAGTACCTATGTATAATAATAGTCACAACAGATCTTCGACCGAAGATAAACCAAACTTCGTCCCTTTCTTTTGTGAAATGAAGAGAAGAAAAAAGATCGAAGAGAAGAAAGAGACAGCAGGGGTATGCCAATCAAAGTTGAACTGCAAAGTTTTAAATCATGCATGGTCAGTTCATACTAACTCATAGTTATTCTGTGACTAAATAGTGACATTATGACGTCATTAGATGTGTTTTCGCGCATATTTTGCTGTCAAGTGTCTAAAAAGAATGATCTAGTGGTACAAAATTGTACCACGTGACCTGAAGAAATTACACTGGGCAGTGAAATATAACTTGACAGCAAAAGATTGGCATACGGGGGCTGGACTAGTATAAGTCTATTTTTCCGTACATAAATCGCTGTTTAGGGCGCATCATGGAAGTCACACGGCCAACATGGCCGCAAAAAGCTCTCATTTAACCGGAAGTGGTTTTTCTGCTAACCGTACACAATTGTTTGCCATCTAGTGTAGGGAGGTGGGGTCGATACACGTTCAGGGAAATTAATCGCACTGAAATTAATAAACCTGTCGACTTGAGAAAGCTGGCAGCGGCGAAGCGCTTGCAGCCTGTCACAGAACCAACTACTGCAAAATGTGAACATCTATTTCACCAAATTACTTAGCTTAGTACAAAGATTAGACTACGCTCTTATGCTGACCAAATACTCAAGTTCGAATCGATATATAAGAATAGATATCGACCGGTTTCTATGAAAATATCTACTCAAATCTTGTGTCAAGATGCAACGTAAGTTTATCTGCCGTCAGCGTTATAAGCAATGTCTATATTGTAAATACCGTATTAAGTAGTTGTAATTTTCGTAAATGAAAATTAAATCCTTTATTAAAAAAAAATTATTGGTAATGATAAAATCTAATAAAAATACCATTGCGATTTAGTTTTCTTAGAATGTTTAGAAATACCATCAGAACTACAATATTTTGGGCAGCAAAAACTAATTCTAAACCTATAAATTATTCGTTTTCTACATCTTGTAGGCAGACGGTACTTTTAGTGAAGTTACATATTGATAAAATAAATATTTAAAAAAAAACCACACCGATGTCATGAACAAGAACATACTAGGCTAATACTGCTTCATGTTACAGAGTAATAACTCACATTTCGTCATTACCTCTGTAATTTTGTAATAATTTGAGGTTTTTACAACAATTGGCGGCGAACTTTGATCTCAAACCTTCCCACATTTAAAAAAAAAATCCTATATTTTTTATCAGTGTGCGCACGTTTTCCGTAGAGGGTCTACGAGTTTATCGTAGCACTCGTAGCACACAAAATCCAGACAACCGTACTTACTGCACGTCCCACTTCTTTAGTCATTCAAATAAATGTCCAAAATACATTATTTTTAACCCTGACCGAAAAACGGAAAGGGTGTTATAAGTTTGACGGCGTTGTTTGTCTGTCTGTGCCCTCGTAGCTCCGAAAGTAGAGCTCCAATATGAATGCGGGTTTATTGAAAGCAACCTAGTTTGGTGAAAATTCGTGTAACCGTTTCTAGTTATGAAGATATTTATCAGATCTGAAAAACCAATTAAGATAAATCTCAGACACAAATCCAGTTCGAAACATTTAGATCAATGTATTCAGATTTGATACAGTCTGATGATGACTAGCAATAATATAAATAAATAAATATAATATAAATATTCATGGACTTTACACACAACGCCCTCTAGTCCCAAACTAAGCAAAGCTTGTAATATGGGAACTAGATGGCTGATAGAATACTTAAATACTTTTTTTTGTAAATACATACTTATAATACATAGTAACACCCAGACATAGAACAAACATCTATGTTTTCCACGCACAAACGCAATGATGAAGAGGATCTAATTAGATTTTCATGGTCGGACATTTTAAAATGTTTGTCAAATACTTAAAAAATAAACCTTAATACTAACTTAATTTAAATAATTTTTGTAAAATTAGCTTGTGTAAATTATAAACTGTATATTACTTAGTCGTAATTGTCTTTGTTTGTATCAAATCGGCTGTTTGGCCACGCGGAAAGCATATTTACATTCTCATAAACGCCATTTTGATTCTACTAGCTATGTGTATTAATATCAAGAGTAATCCTGAGGCCTCATAATAGACATAGACATAGACATTAATTTATTTACTACATAGCACACAAAAAAAAAGTACAAAACAATGACACTACTTAGTGAAGAATAATATAGGTAGGTACATAGGTCATAATCATAATCGCCATATAATTCGCTTCAGCCAAGGACACCGCTAAACCTTGGTACACTTAACTTCCCTTATCGAACGCCCTTGACATACAAGGCCTACGCATGGACAGACTCTCCAGGAAACTCATTTATGTGTAAACTAGGTGTTACAAGGTGATAGACTTACAGTAATATATACATTTTAGATTTAGATAAACAGCATTTCGTCGATTTCAGCGACGATCTTTGAAATGTAGCGCTGACACTGGATGAGAAGAGCCGAAGACCGAGCTCAATGGCGCGTCGCGGGAGAGGCCTACGTCCAGCAGTGGACCAATATAGGTTGATGATGATGATGATGAACAGCATTTTATTAACAACTTGTTTAAATCTATTTCGAAAATGTTACAAAGGAGCAAAATAAGATTTAACGATGTCAAAATAAGGGCGGCTTGCACCAGAATCGCTAAACGCGTTTAACTGTTAAATAGTATTTAGCGAGTTGTCATGTCATAGAAATACGTCAGATTTAAATCTATTTAGCTGTTAAACACGTTTAGTGATTCTGAAGCAAGCCGCCCTAAGATAGAGAAGTCAAAGTCATTCTTGCTGAAAATATATATCAAACAAATCAAATATTTATTTATGTAACTAATCTTATCTAACATAACAACGGGTTTGAGATCTCCTTTTAAGTATAGATACCTGTGTTAGGAGATCTCGCAATATCTCTATCTCATAACTAAGTATTTTTTAATCGTTGGTTTTTAACCCCCGACGCAAAAACGACGGAGTGTTATAAGTTTGACGTGTCTGTGTGTGTGTGTCTGCTGTCTGAGGCAACGTAGCTCCCGAACGGATGAACCGATTTTGATTTTGTTTTTTTTTTTGTTTGAAAGGTGAATAAGTCGGAAGTGTTCTTAGCTATGTTTGATGAAAATCGATCCAAGATTCGGGGGTTTTTAAAATTTTTAATTTAATTACTTGTTTAAGAATACTAGTATCATTTTGGAGACAAATACTAGTATCATTTTGTCACTATTAATAGACGCTAGAGCTCTTGCTACCATGGTTCTTGAAATTTTGATACTTGATACCCATGATGACACATGATATTCTACAATTCAATTTTTTGCTAGGTAAAGTACTTTTTTGATAAATAAGTATCTAAGCGAAGTATTTCATGCAAATATTTGTATGTAAACAAAAAAATTTGCGCCACAAATGACAACACAAGTCAAAGTTCTCTACGTTATTTGAATAAAATTCTCCTTCCATTTTCCTAGAACGAATTAACAAAGAAATCATTCATTTCGCTTTGCATAACTTAAAAATTTTATAACGCTGGGGTTTTCGCAAAAACATTGCTTTTCTTGAAAACTGCCACTGATTTTTACCTCCGTCATAAATATTACACTTCTCTATAATACTATCAGTGTATATTATGTTAATAACTTTTAAACAAATAAACAATAGTGTCGTATACGTATTTTATTTAGAAATAAGTAGACATTATGAAGAATTGAAAATGAAATATTGAACGAATTATATCGGCCATAAAAAATATACTTATTGAAGTAGGTAGTTACATTTTTTCTATGTTAATTGTATATAAATACTATGTACTTATATCTATAAATAAAAAACGTGACATAAATGATTGACGATTACATAGTAACTATTTAGAAAACAATCAATATTGCTCAACATCTGAAAATGTGTATAATTTCACTTTGAATGATACAAAGTGTGTCATCCAGTTTTGAATAAGACGGTCGAGCTCTGTCATACTTTTTTTCACACTAGCCTGCATCGTTCGTCACATAACGGTGACCGCTTCTCAAGAAACCTCAGTTTGAGGACGGCAAACTACTTTAAAAACAAAGTTTTCTATTAAAATTATACGGAGTGTTAGGTGCGATATCCACTGCTAGCGATTCCTGTTGCTATAATGGGAGGTGACATAGGGTGTCAGCACACTGGCCGCTACCGACCCTGCACGATATCGCACGATGTAAAAAAAATACCGCTGTCTATCGGAGGCAACCGGTGGTGATAAATGTATATGACTAGCTCTCCGTCGATATCGTGTAAATCACGTGTCAATGTTAGCTCCAGTGGTAATGGTATCGATTCTGTTGTTGCATTTTTCTAAACTAACCTAACTTGACAGCGCTAAATTTTATAGC
Source organism: Gandaritis pyraliata (assembly GCA_947859175.1). NCBI lineage: Eukaryota > Metazoa > Arthropoda > Insecta > Lepidoptera > Geometridae > Gandaritis > Gandaritis pyraliata. The sequence continues at coordinate 515,743 of OX401877.1, read as the reverse complement.
GGTCATTGTCGTTTCAGTTTATGAGAAAGGGACGGCAAAATTTTTAGTGCTGTCAAATTAGGTTAGTTTAGAAAAATGCAACAACAAAATCGACAGCAGTGTAAAAACAGCTATGTAAGCCTGTAAGTTTATGTCTGTATCTATCATACTTTACAATGTAAAGTATGCTAGATAGTAGAAATAGTATGCTAGATAGAAAGTATGCATGCTAGAAACTTTTTTCTTCTCAAAAAGTAACGTAGCAATTAGTATCTTACTAAATCACAATATTTACATACAAAAGACATCAACGCGCTTCCGGTCAAAGCAAGTTCTCTCTAAAGTAATTTCTCTCGTTCTAGCACTACTGATTTACAAGAGACCGTTGCAACGCGTCAGACAAGATAAGATATGTGATAGAAAGAGATAAACGCTGTAACATCCAACGTTGTGCAAATTAAATTGTACTCTATTGCGTTTACCGAGAGTAGCTATTTAGATGGCTTCACGAAATGTTCTGTACTTGTATCTTGTTCTGTACCGTATACGCATAACAGTTTTTAAATAATATGATTGTGCGTGGGAAAAACTGACGCTCAAACTTTTTTGTTTTTTTTTTTACTTATCACGGATTTTTTTTTCTATAGTATCGTATCGCATAGCTAAAGCTTACTGTACACCATACATAAAGCAGTTCGCGAGGCATGACAAATGTGTAGCTTAGTATTTATAATGACCACGTGCTATTGGCATAGAACCATTATAACTAGAGCGGTGACCACTATTCGGCATTTTCGGCAATGACAATTCGGCTTCCGGTATTTTCGGCTTTTCTCAATTTTTTTATTTTTTGTAGAATGAAAGTAAAGGTCAAAAAGCGTTTTTATTCAATAAAAAGGATCATATAATTTTATGACCGTCTTATATAACTAGATGATTCTAGGTGCCAGTCTCACGTCACCAGAAAAGTTACCTCTACATATAGCAATACGTCATTATCACGCAGCGCACGTCCGCTAATTCACTGAACGATGACATTTATCTGCCAATAAACTCCTGTTACATTTATTTGTTTTCATAAGAATTATACTTATCTTTATATACTTTGGTAATTTTGCGTTCTAATAATAAAATTACTTAATATTTTTTCAGTGATATTTGGCTCATTTCTTGCGATACTTAAACTACTAAATTAATACTTATTACCAATAAAACCAGTGCTCTAACCGGTAGGTAGGTATTTTGAATTATTAAGATTAAATATAAACCCCGTAGCCCGTAGTAAATATTATGCATTTATTCGGCAAATTTCGGCAAAATATTTATGGCCGAAGAGTACTAGGTCTCTATCCATCTCTAAACTACATTATATAATTAGGTTAGCTTTACATACAAATAGCTAAATTATTAATTTCGAATAAAAAGCGCTAATTTTATATTCGACTTTTGATTTCACACCTTATTTCACACTAGGTAGTTTTCAAATCGAAATCTTTTCCCAATTTCTAGACTTGCGTTAGTTTAGATTTTATGTTATGGTTACCTACCTAATTATCATGTTCAAATTCGTTATTATGGGTAGATATTTTAACTGTAAAATCTCTAAAATTAAAATAAAAAAGACTTAAACTTTATTTTATTCAAAACAATAACTATATACAAATACTTAAGAAAATAGCATTTTTAACAAAAAAAAAAAATATTAAAATGAACTCTGAATTCTAAATGCTAGAGATAGAAAACAGAGTTCAAATCACCGACTGCAGGCAGGGTGCCCAAAAGGCTGGCAACGTTACCTCTTTGTATGGCAATACTAATTCTCTGTCCAAGGTAAGCGCCAGCCCTTTGGTCATTTGTCACGTCCACCAACCTTTTGGATAACTCTTTGAATAGAAGCCACGCCTCTGGACCCCACGGTCCTAACGTTTCTACACCAAAAGGCCGAAATATGTACCCATCTCTAATGGATGCATATTTCCGCATTTTAGCGTTTTCCGCTGCTGCTGCGGCCGTGCCTGCCATTCTGGAGGTGGACGCCACATGAGAAGGCGCTAACGTGTCTACGCATGTAGCGTCCCACACCAGTGGCTTACCACGACTCCAGGGAATCAGCGACATACCGTCGGGTCTCTTTCCATCGTCACGTGCAATACCGTTCGGCTCTAGGATGGCCGGCACATCGGCCGACGGTGGCGAGAGCCCTACGAATTATGTCGTTGAGGCTGGCATGACGGGATTGGCGGCCAGCACTGCGTCGACAAGAAAGGCCGTAGTGGCCGTTACGCACAACGGCAGTACCGCAATGGCACTGGTGGGGTTCATTGGTGTTGGCTCCTATTCGAATGCTAACTGCTAAAGAAAAAGTAGTGTTATCCAAAAGGGTCCCTATGTTTGTTGAAGGCAGTGCCTGGAGCCAGAAACCCGATTCCCGAGCACCTGAGGCTGTGAGACGAGCCTTTTCTGTAGGAGTCAAAATAAAAATGTATAACATTAGTCCCTATTGTTGATATATCAGAGACTAGACTGAACGTGGTCCGACTACATAATAATTGTGGGATGACCGAAAGTTACCAGTAAAGTTATCAGTCGGTGATTTGAACTTTGTTTTCTATCTCTAGCATTTAGAATTCAGAGTTCATTTCAATATTTTTTTTTTGTTAAAAATTCAGTTTTCTAAAGTATATATATATACTAGTTATTGTTTTGAAGAAAAAAATGTTTTAAATATTATAGTTAATCCAGTATAGATACTACACGCGAGAGCAATGATTCCGGGTCACTTAAAGAATGTTAAAAATCTCGGAAACTAAAAATGATAGGTTAATGCAATAAATTGTATTTAATAGACAATGTAATACTCCTTAAATGAAGGTATTAAAACTTCTTAGTTATTGTAAAGTTATATCTTAAAAAAATCAAATTTGAAAAAGGGCCACTTTCGAAGATGGAACTACGAAATTACAGCATTTGGTTTTGCTTTTGTTTGTAATCTGTCATTTATGTGGGTATATAAACCATGTTGATAGTGCTCTATATTCATTATTCAAGCTGAAATTATGTCGCTTACGCCTGAAGAATGCACCAGAATACTTACAATGCTGGAAACCGGCCGGAGTCAGCGCGATACAGCCAGGACTGTCGGTGTGTCGCTGTCAACAGTACAAAGAGTTCTCCGACGTTACGAAGAAACTGGTTCTAACCTACGCAGACCAGGAACGGGCAGAACCAGGTGTACCACAGCACGAGAAGACCGATACTTGGTGAACACCATGCTTCGAAATCGCTTTCTCACAGGAACTGAACTCACAAATCAGTTTCGACGCCTCGGAGGAAGTAACCCAAGTGCATGGACAGCAAGACGTCGGCTTGCTGAATCTAACTTAAAACCCCTTAGACCTGCAAACGGCCCTAAACTGGAGCGTGGGCATCGTATTTCAAGACTAAGATATGCCCAGAGCCACGTAAATTGGAGTATTGAAGATTGGTCAAAAGTTATGTTCTCCGACGAATCAAAATTTATGCTCTACAAGCACGATGGAAGACACAGAGTGTATCGAAGACCAGGGGAAAGATTCAAGCAAGCATGCATCGAAGAAAAAGTAGCCTACGGTGGTGGGTCTGTACTTGTGTGGGCCGGAATTTCTTCTGAAAGTCGCACAGAGCTGGTGATCATAGAAAACGGCTCTTTAACTAGCGTAAGATATGTGGAAGAAATCCTCAATGATCATGTTGGTCCATTTATGGTCAATTTAGGTGAGGATGCTATATTTATGCATGACAATGCCCGACCTCATACAGGTAGGATTGTGAATGACTACCTTCAAGAGATGAACATTACTCGTATGGAGTGGCCAGCGCGCAGCCCGGATATCAACCCGATCGAGCATGCTTGGGACGAGCTAGGCAGATGCGTAAAACAACGAAACCCTCCCCCAATCACGCTTCGTGAGCTCAAAATTGCTCTCACAGAGGAATGGGAGAATATTCCCCAAAATCGTATAAGGAACTTGGTGTACAGCATGCCAAACCGCGTAAACGCAGTAATGGAAGCACGAGGAGGCAATACGAAGTATTAAAATTCAAGTCAAATCGTAATAAAGTTCAAAAATTTCATGTTTCCTATTTTTGTTTTAAGGAGAGATCAGCAGTTTTTTTCTTTATGTAATTTTGTGTTAATAAAATGTATGGTGACTCATATTTTTTTACTTTCATTTAAGGAGTATTACATTGTCTATTAAATACAATTTATTGCATTAACCTATCATTTTTAGTTTCCGAGATTTTTAACATTCTTTAAGTGACCCGGAATCATTGCTCTCGAGTGTATTTACAAATCTTTTTGGTGTTGCCCATTTATTTCACTGCAAACTAAGCTTAGTCAAACTATACCTTAAGGTTTTGTAACATAACCAATCATGATAGCGAGTATTAAGGACTAGATTATTAATATCGATACTAAAATTTGAAATCATAACTTCGATAAAATAAATGCACACGCAATTCTTCCACCTAAAAATTAAACATCCCATTATTTCACAGATAAACCTCATCAAAAATGACAAGCTAAGATGGCGCTCCAGTTAAAATACACAGACGAACACGGAATAGTCCACATCAACATGTCTCCTAAAACCAGTCCCCGCGACCCCGAGCTCGAAGACCCAAAATTCGACACAATCAATCACAGATTCGGGAAATACGACCTCTTTGGTAGTAAATACGAGGAGCCTAGTGAAGGAGGGGAGTTTCAAAGTGGGGAGCAACCATCATTGTTTCGGAGCCGCTACAACAGTATCGAAGAAGAGCTAGCAAACACACCGTACGCGTTCGCCACGGAGCGACCACTTCGCAACCAGCTCGACATCACCATCGACCGGACAGACGTATCACCCTCCAAAGATATAGAAGACAATAGATTTTTCAACCGTAAACTGAGTTTAGACTACGATGATTTGTTTAAATCGGACGCTCCGGCGTTTACTGTGACACAGCTTATCCACGCTCAGGATAGATACTTCGATCTATCCTCGCGACAGTCGGTAGATTTGACGATCCAGTCGGATTTGCCAGCGGATTTGGAGCAGGTAGTAAGACAAACTGTTCGGACGTCAAGTGTTGTGGACGCCTTCAAAGTGTTGAATAGTGATGGTGAAGTGAAGGTGCCTGCGCAGGCGCCGTGCTCCGCGCCCTGTCCGTGAGTATATAACTACTATTTTTTTGTTTTATTTTTCTGGATCAAAGGCATATCCTAACATAACAAGTTTATTACTAAATATTTATAAAAATTGAAGCTAAAATAATCTAAAAAGCATAAACAACATGATAACTTTTATAATACTTCCTTATTTTTCTATTTATTTTTTTGCTAATCACTCAATTTTGCCAACTGTCGAAGTTTAAAAACAGAATATAATAAAATACTCTTTTAAATGTAGCTAATTGGAACATGCATCTCCTAGAATAAATAATTTGATACCACTAGTCTCAAAATCCCCTTTGAGTTTTCCCTTTCTAGCTAGTTAGCGGAGAATTCATAATTAAAAAAATATTTTTATTCGTGTAGGTACGTCTAATTGGAATTTATTTGAAACTCACAAACTGCTTAAAGATAAATCTAATCAGAGCATAAAGAAAATAAATCACTTTTAATTACATTCTAAACGTGGATTTCAGCGTTTTTAGGATAGGTGTCCGCTAATGAAATTGATCCAATCTCACTAGTTACATTGCTAATCTTTTTATTTATTTATTTAATAGGTATCGCCAACAGCACGTATAACACATGTTCGAAAATAACACTTTTAAAACCATAATTATACAATAGAATGTGTGCCTTATTGATGGAACTAGTGGAAATTTTTATCCCTCTGAAAATTTCCAAAATTCTGTAAAATACTTGAACTTTTTTTCAAAAGTAATGGGACAGGCTGATGGCCCACGATGTTAAGCGGACCTCTGCCTATAATAATGCATTACCTAACGGAGTAAGTCTATTTTGGACGTGCTCTGTGAAGCAATGCACTGCGTCCATCACTCTATGACGCAAAGATGTTGCCTCATGCGTGTAATAGTACCGGCACCCATACCCTTCAAACCGGAACACAGCAATGCGAGCAGCAGAAATAGTAGCGGTGGTAGTACACTATTCAAACTGTGAAGGAAAGCTTTGTGAGAAAACCCTTAGCTTAGTCAGCTCCGCGTATTAACCTTGTCTTTCCTGTGGATGCAGCCGACTAGGCTGAGAGTACCTATATTAAATATAAATATATATATATTCATGGACATTTCACACGACGCCCTCTAGTCCCAAACTAAGCAAAGCTTGTAATATGGTAACTAGATGCTGATAGAATACTTATATACTTTTTTTTTGTAAATACATACTTATAATACATAGTCACACCCAGACATAGAACAAACATCTATGTATGGCACACACAAATGTTTGTTCTTAGTGGGGATCGAACCCACGACCCACAGCACGGAAGGCAGAGCTATACCGACTGAGCTGTGACGCCTGTCAAACCACTGAGAGGATGGTATAGGTGCTGGAAAAGCTGTCGAAAACCATGTCCCAGACACTGCATCGTCCCGTTCATCGGGGCATGCGTCAAACGTGACTTCTGACGCTGTAACTCATCTAGATTAGATGATTTTTTTTAATACAAGTTTTTATTCATGAGTAAAACAATATTATGACGTCACAGCCTATTATTATTCTTCACAAGTTCATTACGTTATTGCAATGCCCAAACAGAGGAGATATGAATTTATTTGCTACAAAATTGTCTGACGCCATTTTAAGAAATGCGTTGGTGTAAAATGTCACTGACTTCAAAACTGTTATCATCATCATCACCCTGTATCAGAGCACTATGCCTTATAAATCTATTTCTCCACGAGATCCAACATGTTGATATTTTCAATGATCATTTAGGTACTTACTTTGATCGTTTAAGGGTAAGCAGAGGCAAGTCAGTGCTATTCTCGTGTTCTACGTATATTTCTCTGTAAAAGGGATCATACAAAAAAAACTCTAGGAACCAGGCCGTAGTTTCTTGCCCATTCTTCTAAATGATCCTTGTGATTTTATAATATAGATTTATAGATTTTATAAAGAAATTTTGACTTTGACTTTGACATGTCCAAAAATAACACATGCCTATACGCATATTATCTTGTTAGATTATTTTGGGTTCCATAATTTAAATCTAATAAATAACACTAAGTACGAAGTGCGGATTATTCCTGTTTCACCCTAAATATTTTTCACCCCAACAATTTTTATAAAGACATTTTATTTAAACTAACATATCATCATCGTTACGAAACTAAAAAAATGTCTGCTCCTCCATATTAGTCATACAACACAATCAATATATCCATAATTTTATGCTAATATTAATGTTGGTTTGACTCTTGTGTTGGTTCAGAGTTTTAAAAAAACATCACGTGGAATATAATTATGTGGCAAGAATAATGTTGGAATGAGAGCATGGGCCAAATAGTCTGACTGGACGTGCCCCTGACTACGCCATACATTAGCTAACCTTAAATACGAAAATGTTTAAGGAGAGGTATGCTGTACAAAAAGTCAAGGTAGAGGAAGATTGAGGAAGAAATGATTGGATTGTGTTAAAGAGGATATGAATGAGAGGCGAAAATTCAGAGTTGACGAATGATAGGAGTGAGTGGAAGAAGACATGTTGTGCCCCCACCTAGCGTGGGATAAGGGCAGGTAAATGATGATACAAACTGGCCCCGTATTCCAATCTTTTGCTGTAAAGTTATATTTCACTGCCCAGTGTAATTTCTACAATTTTGTACCACGTGATCATTCTTTTTAGACACTTGACAGCAAAATATGCGCGAAAACACATCAAATGACGTCATAATGTCACTATTTAGTCACAGAATAACTATGAGTTAGTATGAACTGACCATGATTTAAAACTTTGCAGTTCAACTTTGATTGGCATACCCCTGCTGGCCATTGTATTTTTTCAATATTCTTTTTATATACGGGACACTGCAGTCCTGGTACAGATTTAGATGGAGTAGGCTTGTATGTAGCAACTATACCTACTCTTAGCTTAGTTGGCTGTATCAACGGGTAAAACATGTTCAATAACAAAACAAACTATAAAAAACTTTAAACCTAATTAATTAAACACAAAGGTTTAATTTAAAGACTTCTTACATTAACTTTAAAAGGCCTTAAACGCATCACCTCCTCTCAAGGTTAGCTTTAAAAAAACAAAACAATAATATTCTATGTTTTAGAAATAAATAGAGCATGATTCGTAAAAACTTAGATAACTTCCTATTTTTTAGATTTATTCGATTGGATTGTTTCCTAGCTGTTATATAAAAACTTTGTTCAATGCATGATTAAAGATGGAAGATATTATTCAGTTTGTTTCGGTTGGTTTATTCTGAGTTCTGACGTTTATTTGCAAATAAATTCTACCATAGTTTTATGATTTTTTTTAAAAATTATATTATGCATAAGTTATTGTCATTACTAATGGATAGTGACGAAAATTGACAGGACTAATCAGGCGTAGTCATTTTGATTCGGGCCCAATCCAGCATTTTTTTTTATTCATCTTACACTCCGTACAACCTCATTTAAGTACCTAGGTCAAAATTTAGATAGATGACCTATATTTTACTATTTTTTATTGTAAGTATTTTAAAGTTATCTATGAATGTTGTCCCGTCATGCTGTTTTCGTACAGAAACCTTGAGTTTAACGATAAATTGGTCGCGCTATTTAGTCACTGCCATCTCGTGTTTTTATGAATAAGTGCTTCTCAGCCTAACCGGACGTACCACAGGAAATACAATTTATTCATCAATAAGTAGTGAGCTGAGCTGACTGAACTTTTGGTCAACTCTCGGTGAAAACATCAAACTCAAAACATTAAAGTACATTTTCTAGTCAAGTAGGTATCTAAATGGTGGTCAAAAGTTTTTCAGCTTTATTTTGTAGTTGAAACACATTTTACAAAAGCGCAAAAGAACGACAATCTTTTTCTTGCATCATCAAATTGGATGTTCTTGCTACAGTATAGTAATAATAGTAAGTACAGTTATCGGCTATTGTTATAGCACATCGGGGACATTAGCTTCGATATTAAAAACTTGTCACAGAAAACATAAGGTTAACTATAGTTCATACTACACAGTTTCGTAATATGATTGTTAGGATTCATATATTCATTGCAAACATGGGCATAAAATAATAATTACTCGTAGTTTCAGACAAGTTTACCTGAGGCATGCAAACAACATTGATTTTACATCACAAATTGTCGAATCATTTGAAATTAAATTTTTGGGGTATACACAAGCAATTTAATTATCAACAAAATATTAATAATAATAAATATTTCATTTACCAAAACACATATTGGTTATAATATTGTTCAATATTAATATTTGCAATATGGCCACGCCAGTATAAATAATGTTACTCTTATTTTCTAAGTCAAAACTTTGGATATACGAGATACAACTGACGTGCTTGACGTTGTTGCTCTGTCTCAGCTTGACAGCCCACTTTTATAAATAAAAAAAATAAAAAAAAAATAAAAAAAAAAAATATAAAAAGCCTTTATTATCTCTAACGTTTAAACACTATATAAGAAAAAAATTAAAATTAAAAAATATTTACTAATTAGGGACCCCTTTGCGGGTATAGGCCTCCTCCAACAGTTTCCAATCTTCTCTTCGCTTTGCTTTTTCCACCCATGTAATGCCTGCTATCTCGACTATCTCGTCCTGCCACCTTTCCTTTGGTCTCCCACTTTTATACAAGACCTTTTTTGTTTTGATATTGACGGAAATATTAGCTACTTATAAGTATACAATCTACAACAAAATTGACAAATGCGACAATTCCCGCGCGCACGCAATGATATTGTTAACTTTCAAAATATTAGCAATAATATTGCGTGAGCGCAGCCGAAGAAATTAATTTTAACGTATTTTTTTCAAGAAACACTTGTCTACTCTACAATGTCATAGCGTCAGCCGAGTATTGTACTAACCAGCTCCCAATTTTTCCATTGTTTTGGTAATTACATAATGACTGTAAAATTACAGTATCCTAAACCAAACGTGCGTAAGCGCAGGTATGTGGCTTATCTGTTTGGATCTGCGTATCTATTGTATGGTAGTTGGTTATTTAGACTAGCATCTGGCGCTGGGAACGCTTTCCATCTGGTAACTACTTATCTGATAGGAAGAATTGACAAAGAAACAGCGACGAGAACGACTGACGCAATTTTTTCTACTCGAAAAGTTTCTTGACAATCATTTTTCGCGACTCTTCAAAATCCCGGTTTCCGAATGAAAAACTTTTTGATTTCTACGTAAAGTATGTTCAGAATCATCAATAGGTACCTAGCAGGACTCCAGTGCTCCTGTAAATCCAATATTCTAAACCACAGGACTTATTTTAGCCTAGGAACAATTCAGGAACAGCAGGGGTATGCCAATCAAAGTTGAACTGCAAAGTTTTAAATCATGGTCAGTTCATACTAACTCATAGTTATTCTGTGACTAAATAGTGACATTATGACGTCATTTGATGTGTTTCCGCGCATTTTTTGCTGTCAAGTGTCTAGAAAGAATGATCACGTGGTACAAAATTGTACCACGTGACCTGAAGAAATTACACTGGGCAGTGAAATATAACTTGACAGCAAAAGATTGGCATACGGGGGCTGAACAACGTGTCTAGGTGTTCCAATATCTCTTAATTCACAATTCCGTGGTCATTTTTGTCTCAAAAAAAAAATTAATTATATAAAACTTTGATCTCTGCAAACGTAAAAACAAACTCAAGACAGTCTTAAGCATAAACTTTTTGACACATCACAATGAAACTCTGTCAAAATATCTATGGTACAGTCTCGATTGAATCTTGAATGTTGTTTCAGCATACGAGCCCTAGTGTGGGGTCAGGGCATATCTTACGTAAGTAAAAGCAAAGGAAAGCTATTCAATTAAACAACAATAGAATTACAAACGTTGTGACATACAGACAGACATGTCATTGTGCGTCACAATAGGATAGTGTATGTAGGTAATTGTAGTTTTGTTAAGAATAGACCACAAGACAAATAAGTATAATAAAACACAAACAAAATCTAATTTTTTGTTTAGGTTCATAATAGGCCTCAATTTTAGAATTTGATCGCGAAGAACAGTCACCTATAAGTTAGCTTATACGAGACTAAGTATAAGCTAACTTATAGGTGAAATGATCTTTGTGATTTTACTAAAATAGACGTACCTAACTCATATGATTTTGAAGCTGTCGGCATGTACCTACCTACATGCCTATTGAAATAAGTTTTGGGATGAAAAAAGAATTTAACGAATATTGAAATTAAAATGTGACGTTAGACCCTAATGGGATATTACGTCAGTAACCCATAAACCTTAATAATAATACTAAAAACAAAAATATATTGTATTTATTTATTGATCAAAATGCTACTTCTAAAAAGCTTATTATAAAGGTTACTTATAGAACACTGTTAAACCTTAGGTTTGTCTCAGTGCCTGCAGACACTTATTAAATAAAAGTGCTTATTATGATTAGGATAGGGTAGTATAAGATATTTAGAGAATTAGGTCCAAGCGATCATCTAAGACCACTTTCTTTAAACTAGTCTAAACACTGGCAGTTGTAAGTCGGTATGGCAGCCACGATTTACATTTAGGTGAAGTAAACTCATTTCCGGTTTATTATAATCTAAAATAGACCTTTTTCAGCACTAAAGGTAAGAATAAAGTGAATGTACAATCACGTCAACATTACGAAATCAGTTTTTTGTGTGAATACAATGTTTGCTAAACGTTTTTAATTAATTGAACGCGTGTAGAAAGTAATTTTATTACGAAAATATGCACGTAACTGTTCCTTTATTAGGGTTCAGTAGCGATTTAGGTTAGTGGTTTTAGAATAAAGTTGTTCTTGTACCTACAACATTTTTTTTAAATTTTATCTGACATAGAAATGATATATAATACAATAGAATTTTTTTATTTATCCTGTTTCGTCCCACGACTGGAAAAAAATTATTTTTCTTTTCACCCCACTAAACTCAATGCACTGTCTAATACCAATGTTTGCAGGTTATGTCCATACCTCTACCTATCTACTTATATTAATTAGTGTACTTGTCTGACGACCAAATAATCGATTGACTTTAATGTATGCCTTGGAGTGGTAAAATTTCACCTCTAGACTTGTTGTGGAACTTTTTAGGTAATAACATAACAAATGGCTTACTTTCGCAAATCGGAAAAGCTACATTAGATAACATATCCATCAAAAAAACTTTGATGGCCAATTTTCTTAAAAAAATCGTAAATACTGCAACAAAATTGCATCAAAGTAGAGCCAAATGAAGCAACAATACATAAAACTAGCAAGCCCACGGAAACACGATAAAACTCAATTTATTACGCCTAAATATACCAAAACTACAATTAAATATGCCGTATGGAATTACGGCAATAAATTGTAACGTTACAGGGCCAATTGAGGTCCACTGAACATCACAAGTTATAATTTAGAAAGAGAGACCTACCTATCCTAATTATGGAAGAACCCTAATAAAGAAAAGTGGTAGGTGGTGGATGTATATACAGATTTAATTATAAAATTTTAATATTACCAGTCCCTAATTTAGAACTATCACAGTCACTGATCACTATTGTATGAGGTAGCGGTGATGAAGAGGTTTGTTGAGGGGAGAGGAAAAGGAGGATACCAATATGCTGCCGGAGAAAAGTCAAGAGATGACCAGCACGCAGTTGAAGAAGGGGCCAATCCTGGATGTGGTAGATAGGGTGCAGTGTCTTACACACGCTCTGCACCTCCAATCTCGCTCTCTTTCTTGGGGATGAGCTGGTGGAAGTCAAACTGCTTCTGTGGACTTTTAGGGCTTTAAGTAGTTTCTAGGTTTAAGCGTTGGGTTCAGGTTTTTAGTACATATTACCAGGGGTTTTCAGAAGATTCCCTGAACCACAAGAGTATCCACTTTCTTTTCTGATTATTCACAACAAAAACTCGGAGTCGACTGACGGCCCTGTTTACTTTTCCATCTTGACAGAACTTCCACAAATTCCAATTTCAAATGAGTCCACCACCTAGGTAAAGAGTATCCACTCATCTGAAAAAGGTCCTAGGTAAATCAGTTAGCCTAAAATTTTGTTGTTTGCAGCCGAATAGAAGATAGAAATAATAATAAATACATTACATAATTATAAAAACACTACATTTCCCCGACAACCCCTGAAAATTTTCAACTCCATTGAAAATTTTGAAGGTTTACAAATATTACCTTACTCTATCATTCATCACACTATTACCCACGACTAACACTCAACATTCTCACAGACTAAGGGGATATGGTTCACATTCAATGACGCATACTCCATAAGGTAGTATTTAAGATACATAACATAGGCTTATTTTTTTAATTAGGTGTTGTTATCCGCACCTGTTTGAAAACCCCAAAAAAAATATTTACAGAATTAGAGGCTTGTTTAACGAGTTGATTACCGCTCGGATAATTACAGGATTAGAGGCTTGTTTAACGAGTTGGTTACCGCTCGAATATTTACAGGTTTCAAGGATAGGTCAGAGTGACCAAGGACATCAAGGAGTGACCTAAGTCAAAGTTTAAGAATTGAGTACCTACCTAACATAGTCAGAGTGACCCAGAACAGAACATCAAAGAGTGACCTACGTCCAAAGTTTAAGAATTAAGTTACCTTCCTAACTTAAAAAATGCAAGTTTAAAAATCTAAAACAATACCTAGTGAATAATATAAAACATGCCAAAAGGGGTTAAACATTTGTGAGTACCTAACCTAGAATATAAACATAATAATTAACCTAGGATTAAAGAAAAATAGAAAATATAATTTACAATTTTAAGTCCTTAACGTGCCATTTTGCTCTGACACCGTTAGGGTCTTCTAAAATTAGGACAAGTGGGGATAATCTCTCTAAGACTTTGCATTTTATAAATTGAGGTGCTAATTTGGAACTGAAGTATGCTCCTGCATTACTTTGAACATAGTTCTTACGCCAGACAATATCACCGACGTTAAATTGTTTAAAGTTGTGTCTCGTGTTATAGTGAGCATAAAGTTATTCAAAATAAAGAGTTCAAAGTGAAGTAAAGATTGAGAAGTAAAGATCATAAGAGTACTGTATAGAGTAATGAATGAAGTTGGGTGATTGAGTAAAGTAGGAGCATGAAATCTGAAAGTCAAAAAGAAAATTAAGCCGAAAAAAAAGAAAAATTAAGCCAAAAGAAAACCAAAGGAAAAGTACTTTAAGAAAGTATTTTTAGAATTTAGGGGGGGATTCGAAATAAGCTGGGCGCCAAACTGTAACGTTACAGGGCCAATTGAGGTCCACTGAACATCACAAGTTATAATTTAGAAAGAGAGACCTACCTATCCTAATTATGGAAGAACCCTAATAAAGAAAAGTGGTAGGTGGTGGATGTATATACAGATTTAATTATAAAATTTTAATATTACCAGTCCCTAATTTAGAACTATCACAGTCACTGATCACTATTGTATGAGGTAGCGGTGATGAAGAGGTTTGTTGAGGGGAGAGGAAAAGGAGGATACCAATATGCTGCCGGAGAAAAGTCAAGAGATGACCAGCACGCAGTTGAAGAAGGGGCCAATCCTGGATGTGGTAGATAGGGTGCAGTGTCTTACACACGCTCTGCACCTCCAATCTCGCTCTCTTTCTTGGGGATGAGCTGGTGGAAGTCAAACTGCTTCTGTGGACTTTTAGGGCTTTAAGTAGTTTCTAGGTTTAAGCGTTGGGTTCAGGTTTTTAGTACATATTACCAGGGGTTTTCAGAAGATTCCCTGAACCACAAGAGTATCCACTTTCTTTTCTGATTATTCACAACAAAAACTCGGAGTCGACTGACGGCCCTGTTTACTTTTCCATCTTGACAGAACTTCCACAAATTCCAATTTCAAATGAGTCCACCACCTAGGTAAAGAGTATCCACTCATCTGAAAAAGGTCCTAGGTAAATCAGTTAGCCTAAAATTTTGTTGTTTGCAGCCGAATAGAAGATAGAAATAATAATAAATACATTACATAATTATAAAAACACTACAAAATGTAATTATTAATTTATACTATTACTATGCTCAAGGCCTCAGACGAAGCGACGAAAGTGGGACAAAAGTAGATTCACGAAATATTAGTGTCAAAACGAATTCTTTAGTCCAAAACACGGAATTTATTAAATAACGATAAAATGTTTATATTATGGCACTTTTACACTGTATTTTGGTAAACTAGTAAAGCGCATGTGACTTTGGTCATTTATTTACTTTCTTCCATATTTGCAGGATGACTCTTTTAATAATTTAATATAATGAAATATCAGGACTGCTTGGAGTTAACACGTACGTTGGAACATATTACCTAAAGTTTATCTACTCCAATTTACATTATTTAAAAGTGATTTCTAATACCTACTCTACTAACAGAACCTGTTTTATTTTATTTTACTTACACTTTCGAATTACGAAGATGATAGTAACAAATTAGCTTCTGGGCGAATAACGGAGTAATTTTTAATAAAAAAAGTGACAGTACAGATGGCCCAGCGAATGTTATCTATGTTTATAAGAATACATTAGCTCACAGTACACGTATACTAAAGACATGTCGTGTGAGGTATTATGACAGTGCATCTATCACTAAACAAAGAGACATAAAGGTATTTTCAATTATTATCCTGCTTCTTGCAAACTAAAGCGACACACGGTGGACGTGTTCTGCAGGGGTATGCCAATCAAAGTTGAACTGCAAAGTTGAACTGCAAAGTTTTAAATCATGGTCGGTTCATACTAACTCATAGTTATTCTGTGACTAAATAGTGACATTATGACGTCATTTGATGTGTTTTCGCGCAAATTTTGCTGTCAAGTGTCTAAAAAGAATGATCACGTGGTACAAAATTGTACCACGTGACCTCAAGAAATTACACTGGGCAGTGAAATATAACTTGACAGCAAAAGATTGGCATACGGGGGCTGTAAGGTTTGCTTTATTATAAACAATTCAAAGTCAAAGTAAAAGAAATATTTTTTCAATAAAATCACGCGGTTCATTTAGAATCGTCTTCTATAACCAGGGGATTCTAGGTGCCAGTTCCACCCAACCAGAGCCTAGAAGAATTAACATTAGGTGGGCTATATGTTTCTTTTTATAAAAACCCAAGCAGTAGGCTGATGATATGTAATTACAATTAAACTCTAATTTCGCAAAAGCGTGGGCCCCGTGTGAGAAGAGTGCCCTTGAAGAGCACCAGATGGATGCCTCCTACAGCTGAACTGATGAATTAATAGCTTCAACTGTTACCTAATCATTGTTATTGACTGAGTAGCATACACATTTTGATGCGAAGAGGTATTTGAATTGATAGTGTGCTTCGGATTTCAGATTAAATATCGACTTATGGATGAATACTGACATTATACGTATAAAATTTAAAGTTCATGATATTGTAAAATGTAATAACGCACTTGTCTTTTACTTCTATGTCGATAAATAGATCTAATTCCTGTAAACTGTGAACAATCTGGTTTTCTTCAAACAGTAAACCTTAATGCAATTCAAAATTTTTTTGACTGTCCGGAAATAGAATAACTGAAGGACAGTCAGCGACATAAAGCACATACACGTTTATCTACTCCTATCGCTGATTGTACCCTTTGTTGCTAATCGTGCTCTCACGCCCGGCTGCACCTGACTCATTGCGCTAAAGACGTTCTACCTAAGTACGTTTGTGTCGCAACGGCGGAACCTCGCGTCCCACACGTCCTAAGGAACCCTATTGTTGCGTTGTGTAATGCATTGTTTCATTCGACACCCTACAGATTAAGATCTTTAGTATTTCCCTTTAGACTTGTATCTTGAAGTTTCTTTAGCTTTCAGCAGGGGTATGCCAATCAAAGTTGAACTGCAAAGTTTTAAATCATGGTCAGTTCATACTAACTCATAGTTATTCTGTGACTAAATAGTGACATTATGACGTCATTTGATGTGTTTTCGCGCATATTTTGCTGTCAAGTGACTAAAAAGAATGATCACGTGGTACAAAATTGTACCACGTGACCTGAAGAAATTACACTGGGCAGTGAAATATAACTTGACAGCAAAAGTTTGGCATACGGGGGCAGATTTTGTTTTTGTAAGATAAGAAAAATGTATTTCATAAGTTTAGATCATCATTAGTTATCAGCAGAGTCAGTTTTCAGTTAAGTTTCAGTTATTTTCAGCAGACATGAATTACACCAAGTTCAAGTAGGAATGAATAGTATAGTAACCTGTGTGATAACTCCTACAGTCCAAACGGAAGACTAGTGTTGTGTTGTAAAGTAAAACACAGCAAAATAAATGGTGTGTAGTAGATGGCAGATGCAGGCACGCATTTTCTGTCTTGGTATTTTTACTCGCTTATGTATCTCATGTTTTAGTCTGTTTACGTGTTTCAAATAAATATATTTTCTTTGTTTCTTTCTAACCAAAAGGTTACAAAGGTTAAAGGTGTTCCGATATACAGACGACATTGAGAATGTCGTGGGAGTTCGGTGGAAGGAGATGGCTCAAAAGATTAAGTAGTGGATTACCTTGTAATAATGATGATGAAAACATAAATAAATAAATAATAAATAAATTCAGGGACATTTCACACAACACCCTCTAGTCCCAAACTAAGCAATGCTTGTAATATGGGAACCAGATGGCTGATAGAATACTTATATACTTTTTTTTTGTAAATACATACTTATAATACATACTAACACCCAGACATAGAACAAACATCTATGTTTTCCACGCACAAATGTTTGTTCTTGGTGGGGATCGAACCCACGACCCACAGCACGGAAGGCAGAGCTATTACCGATTGAGCTGTGACGCCTGTCATAACGCCAAACAGGAGTGCTAAATATCTACTAGGTATATTGACACACTCTAAGGGCGGCTTGCACCAGAATCGCTAAACGCGTTTAACTCTTATATAGTATTTAGCGAGTTGTCAAGTCATACAAATAAGTCAGATTTAAATCGATTTAGCTGTTAAATACGTTTAGTGATTCAGGTGCAAGACGACCCCTAGTTACTATGTTATGTGTCATGTTAACTTTGAACCACTGCAGTTTCATTTTCTGCCACTTTTATAGTTTTCTAAGACAAGTTGGTTTGTCTTTACACCAGTCGGTACCTACTCTACTCTCTTGGTGACAATGAATTGTGACAGTACCATGACAGTGGCAGTTACAACTTTCTTCGACCGCACTGTTTACCGCAAAGTGCACTCAGCATGTCAATAACACTTAGGGCCAACGCACATCTATCGACAAAACTGTTTTGTCGCGTACTTAGTGACGTGAAAATAAATTTTCTGTTATAACGAAAACAGCATAAGATGAATGCTTCCTCGTCATATGCTGTTTTCGTTGTAACGAAATTCACATCAATTGACACGACGCATGCATAAAATTATGTTTACCTATCTATTATAGCATTGTTTAGTACCTACCTATTAAACATTGCTTTATACGCACATACCTAGAGAATGAACTGTGCTTTTTTAATAAATAAGAATATAGTGTACTTAATAATATTATGAAGTACTTAGCATGATTCTCATTAAATAAGCAAGTAACGAAAACAGCAAATAAGACGAAGCATATTGTGACGAAAAAAGTTATACTGACATGGTTTGTCACGAAATTATGAAGTTTCACATCACTAACTGTTCGACAAGACTTTTCTCAAGACTTTTCTTTTTTCAAGTCTTGTCGAACAGTTAGTGATGTGAAACTTCTCAGTAAAACTTTTTTAGTTACGGTATGCTTCTTTTTATTTGCTGTTTTCGTTACTTGCTTATTTAATGAGAATCATCCTAAGTACTTAATAATATTATTAAGTACACTACATAATTACTTTATATTCTTATTTATTAAAAAACACAGTTCATTCTCTAGGTATGTGCGTATAAAGCAATTTTAATAGGTAGGTACTAAACAATGCTATAATAGATAGGTAAACATACTTGAGAAAAGACTGTCGTGTCAATTGATGTGAGTTTCGTTGTAACGAAAACAGCATATGACGAGGAAGCATTCATCATATGCTGTTTTCGTTATAACAGAAAATTTATTTTCACGTCACTAAGTACGCGACAAAACAGTTTTGTCGATAGATGTGCGTTGGCCCTTATTCGATTGCCGGCGGAATGTGAAAACAATACCAGGTTACAACTGCGACTTTACTCGTAGTTCTTATCTGGATAAAATAAGCCTTTCTCCTTCTACCTACAATCAAAAGAGTACATAATATAAGTCTCGTGTCATTCCCAACGATATTAGTAAAACACATTCCAATTTAATTTTGTATTTTATGGTATTGCAGAATGTCAACTTAGCTATCAACTTAAGACTTTTTCAAGTTTCTCAAATCAATGGGATGAAACGAAAAATAAAAGGGGTTCAACTGAGAATAACCCCTGGGGTAGAAAAGTAATGGGTTTAATAGGCAAACACTCTGTTTACATTCAGACAGTGCAATGCAACACTCGATGCACCGTTTCAGCTTCGAAGTAATGTAAAGAAGTTATTTATTTTACCAGTAGTAAACGCGAATGTTATAGACAATCGCTTAATATCGCGTGAGCCATATGATAGTTACTTCTACTGTTTCTTATAAAAAAAAATACCTAGGTTTCCCTGATTCGTCATAACAATACTACTCCATTTGGCACAACTGGACAGCAAGTAACAAGGCCAGTGCGGGGTGGTGCGGGTTCGCAACCCGTAATTATACGGGTGTGTGCAGAGTGCGTGCGGTGCGGACAGCGGTGTATGTGATAAGCGGTAGCGTGATAATTCTTTTCAACTAAAAAGGGTCACGTGACTTGTACTTAGTAAGTCAAAGTCAAAGATATTTTATTTAATAAAATCACAAGGATTATGTAGAATCGTTTTATATGGCTAGGTGATTCTAGATGCCAGTTCCACGCGACCAGAGACAACCAAGAACGGGCAACATAATTTCTTGCTCGTAACAGTACCTACCTGCCTACTGACAATTTAACGTGCCAACCAAAGCACGGAAGTGCTCAGATATAAAAGCGGTCACACATCCAAATAGTGACCGCGCAGAACGTCGCATCGGTGAAGATTGACTAAACAGGTCTAACCACGACACAAACTGACAAAAGTAAACAAAAGGTGAAGTTCCATCCCTCCCATTGTCAAAAGCCCTCGCTAGCCTTCGCTGGCTTTCGTTCAGTCAGTCTGTACTCACAATTTGATGCTGAATCTTCGAATCGCGTCCGCTCACGCTACATCCTCTCACTCAGACCGCGCCGCCCACCGACGCATGTCAAGCGAAAGTAACTAGCATAATGATCCCTGTGTATTCACTCGTACGAGCCTAGGGTAAGTACAGTCGGCGTCAAAAATAAATCGCGAGTGTATACAGGGTGTAATACCACTCCTGAAATTTTTGGGGGTTAAAGTACCCGTCACTATGAAACACTAAGAAACGTGCTTAGTACATTCTTAGAATAATATTAATATTTTTTTTTAAATGAAAATAATTTATTCACAAAGAAAATTATGACTAATATAGTATTTACAATATTTATAATATGTACAAAATACACATGAAGCAGTTGAGCTATCTACACACCGTTGCAAACGATTTATAGATAGCTCAACTGTATATTAATATTACTATTATAAACGCGAAAGTTTGTAATATTTTTATGTATGTTCGTCCGTCTGTCTGTCTGTCACGGCCACGGCAGATTACTCGCGAATCTCAGTTAGGGCGGCTTGCACCATAATCGCTAAACGCGTTTAACTCTTAAATAGTATTTAGCGAGTTGTCAAGTCATACAAATACGTCAGACTTAAATCTATTTAGCTGTTAAACACGTTTAGTGATTCTGGTGCAAGACGCCCTTAGTGGTCAGTGTGATGTGATCACAGTAATTTCAAACTCAATTGTTTCTTCATTTGATTTAAATAAAATTACAAAATTGTCGAATGTAGGTACACGGTCTGGTGCTGAAGTAACTGCAAGGTTACTAATTCAAGGTTTCGTCGTTAAACAATCGTTTGGCATTTAGAATGATTCATCTCTTGTTCATTTACGTCTATGAAACCCAAAAAGTAATGTTAGGATGTGCCTTTGACTAACCCGTTTAAACATCCTTAACTTGACATGTGCATGTATAATGGTATTCAATTATTAATCAATTAATTAACACGGTCTTTCTTTCTCACTTAAGATATCCTCAGAGAGGTTACTGTTGTAGCTATAACACAAGATAATCCTATCCTATCCTTCTTACTAATATTATAAATGCGAAAGTTTAGATGTTTGGATGTTTGTGTTTCAATCACGTCTAAACTACTGAACCAACTTGGATGAAAGCTGGCATATAATATAGTTCGTAACCTGGATTGACACATAGGCTACTTTTTATCCCGAATAATTAACAGGATCTACAGGATAAAATGAACGAAAAGGATTAGCAGCGCCCATTGGCAAGAGGATTTCATTGTCATGTCATGTCACGTCAGTTTGACAGGGCGTAGTACTACCTCTTTGGTCTAACAACTAGCGTTTGACATTCCAGTAGGTACGAGTTCGGTGTAATGAGGTGTAATGTCAAAAATGTATCCGCTCGGTACACGCACAGATAATATAATGTACACGGAAACTGTAGATGCGTACGAAGTCGCGGGTAACTACTAGTTATTTATAAATTCCTTTCATTTTCACTGGAGAGAAAAGAATTTACTCGTGAACAAGCACAATTCAATTTTAATTTATTTATTCACATACAAGTAATATGGTTAAAATACCTAATGACCATTTTTAAATTGTCGTGTCCTAACTGGGCTTATGTTGGTAGCAGTAATACATTTATTAAGCCCCTTTTGTACAACATGAACGCAATAAAATATTGAGTATTGAGTATTTGGGTTTAGGTACAGCCCCCGTATGCTAATCTTTTGCTGTCAAGTTATATTTCACTGCCCAGTGTAATTTCTTCAGGTCACGTGGTACAATTTTGTACCACGTGATCATTCTTTTTATCTAAAAAGAATGATCACGTGGTCGTGGTTTACTTCACAGCAAAATATATGCGAAAACACATGAAATGACGTCATAATGTCACTATTTAGTCACAGAATAACTATGAGTTAGTATGAACTGACCATGATTTAAAACTTTGCAGTTCAACATTGCAATTCAACTTTGATTGGCATACCCCTGCAGAAGGATCAAAGCGACATAATCATACAACTTAATCACAAAGGCACAAGTCTCAAATTTAAATAATCCTGCCCACAGAGTGGTGGTGACAACTCCGAAGCGTAAGAACGAGAAGTCGTTTGCGATCCTTGCGGAGACCACATCGAGGCCCAAC
Source organism: Gandaritis pyraliata (assembly GCA_947859175.1). Taxonomy (NCBI): domain Eukaryota; kingdom Metazoa; phylum Arthropoda; class Insecta; order Lepidoptera; family Geometridae; genus Gandaritis; species Gandaritis pyraliata. The sequence continues at coordinate 493,230 of OX401877.1, read as the reverse complement.
TCCCCGCGCTCACTGCCTGTTCAACTGCCGCACAGGACAGAACGGGTCTCGCCATTCAAAGGTAAGGATATCATCAGCTATATATGTCTACACTCAAGAGTACATAAGTCCAGTAGATGGAGAACAGAGTGCGTCTCTCAATTTATAGGATTTTGCAAAGAGAACATGAGCATCGTAGAGCTGTCGTGAGCTATCATAAAGTTATTGCGTAATTGCGACCCTTCTTAAAGTTATTGTGACTGAGGCGAAAACAGATCTAATTTCTTGTTTGTTATAGACAATGGATGCAGGTGGTGATATTCTACAACTAAGAAAGGCTAAAAACTCAGTTCATAAATGTTTTCAACATTTTTTTCTGTCATTAACATGATATAACCAATGTTGAAATACGTTGCCACATTTAAGCTCTCGAGCAATTTTAATATTATGATCTCACAGGTCGAGGCTTCAGAGAAGAAACATCACGACACAGCACTCCAAAAACCTCTACAGCAAACTCTAGAAACAGTTCACCACCACGAAGAAGAACCAACTCTTTACCACGAATAGACAAAATGGCGACCGCCACTCTACCACCTCCTATCACCTTACCGCGACCTCACTCACCCAGAGATTTCGTAAGACAAAACATAGAAGAGATAAGAGAACTTAGCGAACTAAACAGAGAGAAGAATGAAGCAGAAGCAGAGAGAAAAAGAAGAGAAGAAGAAGACGCATTGGAAAGAGAAATGGAGCTGCAAGAGAAGATATCTAAAAGTGCCGTGAACTCGCGTGTGGGTTCTAGAGCTAATTCAAGAAGTAATTCTGTAGCGAACAGTAGAAGTAACTCTAGGACTAACTCGAGGAGTAATTCTCCAAGCAAGATCAACCTTCGATCAAGATCCAACTCTCCATCAACGGCTCTGAAAGCAAACGGATTGAAAACAATTAAACCTACACTGAATAAAACAGCTATAGCTAAACCAAACTCAACTAAAGACGTAAAAGCAAAACCGTTGATTTTCATCAACAAAAATGATGGTATGTCAAAACCTGTTGTACACAGATCTAGACTTACAAATAGATCTGTCTCAAAATCGCAACCACAATCCAATGATGGATCACCAAAACACTCGAAAATACCTAAACGACAAAGCTCAGTATCCCCCGTGAGAACTACGGCTAAGAAGGTTCATTATATTTCAAGAAGACCTATGGAAAACAATCTAAACAACAACCAAAGGTTCATCTCAAGTAGTACCAGCAGCATTCACGAGACCATCAGAGTAGGCAGTCAAATCCATGATAAAAGAAATATCAGTCAAAGCAGTCAGAACCTGAGCATATCTCCTAAGCATATAAAAGGTAAACCTCCAATTTCTCCAGGAAGAGGAGGGCCACCACCTTCAAATCAACGCATCAATGCAAAACGCCTCTCTCCTATAGTTGGCACTCCCAACAAAAGTCCTGTAGAAGACCTCAAACCAAGCTTTACTAAAACTTCCATTAAACCTACAACTATTAAAAAACCAGTCAAAACGGGCACCACTCCTGCTACACCTAGAGTAAATTCTAGACAGCCTAGCAGGGCAGCTAGTAGGGAAACAAGCCCTGATAAACGCAAGACGTCTGCTAAAACACCTGTAACTAAGCCTTCCACTGTGAGCAAACCTATCACTAGAACTCCTAGCAATAAAAGTTTAACTAAACCTACATCTGGTAAATCTGAAGTTAAAAGAAGTATTAGTAGAACGGATAGCATGAAAAGTCTTACAAGAACTCCTAGTAATTTAAGCGGAAAGCCGCCATTGAAAAAGGTTGGTAGTAAAACAAGTTTGACTGGAAAATCTCAATCTACAAGTAAAATGGATGAAGAGGGTAAGAAAGACTCCACTAAGCAAAAAACCAGTGAACAGAAAGAAGATAAAACTGACACCAAAAAGGAAACAACAGATACCGCTACCGACCCTGACAACAATTTGCAGCAAGATAATGAAACTCAGTATGACAAAATTACTAATGAAAAAGGCGAGCTTGTGATTATGACAAAGAAAAACATTGTTTCGATGACAACAGCTGCAATTACATCGCAACCTTTAGAAATAGTAACGACTGTGACTAATCAACTGCCAACTACTTTTGAGAAAGCTAGAGAGAAAGGTATTTTTGAAAGACACAGTTCTAAAGACTCTCTGACCGGTAAAGACGAACATAAAAAAGATACTGATGTAAAAATAGTTGATGAAAAGAAAAAGGACGACATAAAACGGAAACCTATTTTCACTGAGGATCATAAATTAAAACCTTTACAAGGGCCTTTTAACGATCCTCAACTAGAAAAGGTCAGACAAAAAATAGACGATATATTAAAAACTCCGGAAATATCCAGAGAAAATATTCTAACTCCTTCGGCTAAAATGAAAGCCAAAGCGAAACCTGAAGAGAAAGAAAAAACAGAAGAAAAATCAAAAGAAAAGGCGGCTGAAAAGCCTGCAGAAGAAAAAAAGCCAGAATCAAAACCAACAGAAGAAAAACCTAATGAAGCGATAACTACGGAAATACGTACAGAAGCGACCAAAATCGTTGACAGCATTCTAACTCCAGTTGAAGAGCCAAAAGAGGTTCCTGAACCTCCAAAACCTGAAGCCAAAAAAGTTATAGAGCCTGTAGTAACGGTTGTCAAAGAGAAGAAGAAAGAGGAACCGATAGAGAAAGTGAACGAGGCGCTGGTGAAAGGGGAGGCAGAGATGGAGGTGCAGAGTTCTAACGTGTCGACGCCGGGCATAGAGAAGATGCATTTGGACAGCAAGGTGGAGAATGGATCAGAAAAATCACAGAGTAATGGCGGGTGAGTTTATTAGAATTTCTAGAGCATCGGTATTGCGTGTGTGGTTCTTCTTGCAAGCATTCATAAGCTTCAGTAAGTAAACACCATAACTATAGCTACAACAACTCACAATATAATACAAATTCGGAAACAAATACTTTAAAAACAATAATTAGGTAGGTACTATCAGTACTACTACCTTACCACCTTAAGGGTGCATTTTCTGTAAGCCGACTAGCCGTTAATTTTTGAATGCCAATAGAAGCAAATTATTTCGGGTGCAAAAGTTATGAAAACAATGGACCGTCATAAAAATAAATAGATGTTTAGATCTCTGGTTGGTCAAAAAAGAAGACAAAAGAAAAAGGCGGGGTCAGGTAGCTAACTGCTTGCAAGCGAAACAGTTTCAAAAGAGGTAAGGCGGAAATTTTGCTGATGGTACTTACATGTACTTTAATGTGTGCCGATTACAGGCATGAGGCATGCCATGCACAGCATGATGACAATATTAGTTAGATAATTCCGACAAAGTACAAAGTCCCAGCAGATTTGAAGAAAGTGCCCACTTGGGGTGCGTTTCACTAATACCCTATGGAGCAACGCGGTGTGCATTCAAACCGCATAGTTCATTATAAATAAGTAGGTAGGTATTTTATTGCGGTTCTACTCTCTTTTTAACCAACTTCAAAAAAGGAGGAGGTTCTCAATTCGGTTTTATTTAATATCTGTTTTTTTTAGAACTTAGTCAAAGTTATTTTTATAAGCCAAACACGAAAGGATTCTGATAAAAAAAATTATGAAACCAAACTGGAAGTAGGTACATCTTATCAGAAAATATTTTTTGTAATCTGTTTATAAATGACAGAGTTCTAAGGTAATAAACATAAAAAATGGTCATATTGACACAACACCCTCTAGTCACTAAGTAAAGCTTGTAATATGAGAACTAGATTGCTGAAAGAATACTTAAGTAGGTATATAGTTTTTTTTGTAAATACATACCTACTTATAAAACATACCTAGTACTTAGGTACTAGGTATGTATTATAAGTAGGTATGTACCCAGACATAAAACAAACATGTATAATTCAATGAAGGACTCCCTCATGAAACTACTGAATAAACGTCCAAACCTTCAGCAAAGAAGACATCATCATCAAAAGTGGTCTACAAGAAGTCTCGGACAGTCTACAAGGTGGTATCGAGCGAGCCGTGGCGTGACCACTCGCCTTATTAGCATAACGTGTAGGGCTGGCTCTCGATGCGAGCATACGGCGAGCATTCGTGGCGATCATTCGCGATAAATTATCTAAGAAAAAATGCCTTTGTAAAGTCAAGATGGTTTACATCAGGCTTGTTCCTAGGAGAATAGGTATTTTACAAAAAGTTGCAAGTTTTTCCCATAATTAAATAAATAAATAAATAAATATTCATGGACATTTAACACGACGCCCTCTAGTCCCAAACTAAGCAAAGCTTGTAATATGGGAACTAGATGCTGATAGAATACTTATAAACTTTTTTTTTTTTGTAAATACATACTTATAATACATAGTAACACCCAGACATAGAACAAACATCTATGTTTTGCCACACACAAATGTTTGTTCTCAGTGGGGATCGAACCCACGACCCACAGCACGGAAGGCAGATCCATTACCGACTGAGCTGTGACGCCTGTCAAAAAAAAAAAATTCCCATAATAAATTAACGGGACGCTAGTTACCAAACAACACAACTGAAAAATTACCAAAATTCAAACTCGAAAACAAACTACAATAAAAATAGTTAGTTAGTTTACATTATCTACCTACTTTTTTAACCCCCAGACGCAAAAACGACGGGGTGTTATAAGTTTGACGTGTCTGTGTGTATGTGTGTGTGTGTGTGTGTGTGTCTGAGGCAACGTAGCTCTTGAACGGATGAACCAATTTTGATTTTGTTTTTTTTGTCTGAAAGGTGAATTAGTCGGGAGTGTTCTTAGCTATGTTTGATGAAAATCGGTCCAAGATTCGGGGGTTTTATCAAATTTTCAATTTAATTACTTGTTATTATGATGTCCAGAATCTATTGTGGTGTTAGAAGGACTACCTATTTAGTACCTACCTACCCGTGTCACTATTGAGTGCCTATAACGTAAGCTTAAAAAAAATCTCCTTACACTATCATTAGCCAATCACTTTCATAGAATCTAACCCATTTGTAGGTTATATTATTGTGGTAAAAGCAATTTCCGTCGCGTTCAATGAGTTCGGAGTTCGTCGCGAGGGGCAACCCTGATGACCGGAGTTCACGAATTTTGCCACAGGCCTAGCAATTATACTTGTGTAGCTGATTTATAAAAAAGAAATAAAAAATACTCTGAGTCGGTCAAATACATAGGTAGGTAGTATTTAATTAAACCAATTTATGTACCTACCTAGTATTACGATCTAGAACAGGTCTAAGATAAAAAATTTAGGTAAACAAGTAGGTAGAGTACAAGGTAGAAATTGAAATAGAAATTATTTAGGCTTATTCCCAGAGGTCCATGATTCTATTGTTTTCAAAAAAATTAGGTTCATACATTTATTTCCAAGAGGTCCACGACATTTTAAATTTAATAATATTCCTTTCCCAACGGGTCCATGAAATTGTTTGGTACAGTAAGCAACAAAAGGTTTCGATAAATAAGTTTAGGGAAAATATTTGTTTAATAAAAGACAATGGATAGATAAATCAAGACTATTAAAGAACGTTGAAAAATATCAATCTAAGGCATTAAAAATTAAATAATATAAATTTTATACAAATAGTTTGTAGAAGTTCTTGCTATGCACCAAAAGATGGCGTTAGTAGGCACTTTTTATCAATCAATTACTCAGTCACTTGTGAATCCGACTTGACATGATAGAGTCACCTAGTTATATAAGACGATTCTAAATGATCCTTGTGATTTTATTGAATAAAGAAATTTTGACTTTGACTTAGTGACAGATTGGTAGCTTGACGACTGACATTATTTAGTGTTTCTACTTCCTGATACGTGCCGCTAATAGTCCATAAGTCAGGGCACTTTCGTAACATTATCAACTGCCAAATTCATAATTTTGTTTGATATTCGTTACATCTTATCTAATATTTAGGAACTAGGTAGGTATAGTATTATATGTTATACTGATCAACTGATAGAAAAAAATGACATATAACATATTGTCCCTATAAGCCGAAAAGGGGCTCATTCCGACCAAACACATAAATATCTTCATTGCATTCTTGATTTGCACTCATAATTCACAAAAAAAACACTTATGACTTTGATGTCATGCCCGCAGTAAGGGAGCAAGGTCAACTGATAAGAAATAAATAATTCGGACTTTCGCATCCCTTCCCTGCATGCTATCTATCTCGCTCAAACCTGTAGTCTGTTTCGCTCTAAGATTAGCTAGCTAACTAATCAAATACTCTCATGTATTGTTCATACTGACTGTACCTTAGTTAAATCTCATGGACCTATTGGGAATTAATGTAAGAATATTTTAAATTCTATAAATATTTTTCATGGACCTGCTGGGAAATGGAGAACAATAGAATCATGGACCTCTGGGAATAAGCCATTATTTATTTTACGCAACACATAAATACATATTTACTTAATAATAAAACATTAAAATGCGTAAAAAAGGAACCCACTCAGCAAATGCTAAAAGTGCACGGTGGCTCCTTTAGCGCTGGTTTTCAGGTCTACGCATTGTCTATCAATTGACTTTACATAAAGTAGGTACCTACTACGTCATACTAATATTCACGTGAAAGTGTAAATATGGAGGGATTTATGGATGTATGGATGGATGTTTGTTAAGTACCTACTCGTTTACACAAAAACTACTGGTCCGATTTGAATGAATCTTAGAATAGGTACCTACATATAGTTCATAGCCTGGATTAACACATAGGCTAGATACCTTTTTATTCCGGAAAATCAACAGAATCAAACGGAACGCGGACGAAGTCGTGGGTCGAAGCTAGTAAGTAGATAAAGATCCTAAAAAAGTCCATGACAGACAACCATACAGGGTCCGAGACGATTTTTAAGCGCTGACACTGTATCTAGAGGTATAGTTGATCGAAGATGCCAGACATTACCCATATATTTCCAGGACGAACGACTTTGGTCCCTAACTACTGAAGTATTCAGATAGGTACCGATGACATACAGAAAACTTTACAATGCAACCTGTCATTACAAAAATAAAGCATTGCACAATAATTTTGGTAAGTATATGTACCTACCCTTTTACCTAAACTTCTAATGGTGTGCATTTCTGATTTCCCGCCAATTAAACGTTCACCCAATGTCACTGCAATCTGCCAATCAAACAGCCAGTGTTGCCATAAAAACCGTCTACGGAATGTCATCTGCATATTTCTGTGGAAAAACTTGTTTTCTTTGTTCAAGGCCCATTATAGTAGCACGCCACAACAAACCATAGGTACTTGGCACTCGATACAAGTCAACCCTTAAGAAATTAGACCGAGCTTTAGTTCGACCTCGCCCGTCTTACTTTGCGCCCGTTCGGTTGGGTAAGAAAATGGCGCGAAAATACTCTTTTAAATAAATAAAAATGGGGTAAACCTATGTTCTAGAACACAGACGATTAATAAAAACATTATGGCTGAATAAGATCTGCCAAAGAGAAGTGTAAAACAAAATGCCAACGTTCGTTTTTCAAAATTCTAAGTAATATGTAACCAAATGTAGCTTTCAAAGTGCTTGTGAGTGGGTGGTGTTTTAGTTTTTTAAAATGTTGCACAACAGGACTGTTTACATCCTGCCGAATGAGTTGCTGCCAAAGCGGTACGACAATGAAACAGGGTAAAACCTATTTTGCTTTTCATACATCCGAAAAATCTAAATTCAACAGCCAAAATAGACTTCAATCAACTTCCAATTTAGTAAACTAAATTCGAATTTTAAAATTTTACAGTTACTTAATATGTCACGTTCGAAACGAACGAATAATAAACTTATTTGATTGATCTAAATTCAAAATTTTCCATATTCTAGATACCCAGGGCCGTCCACGCTGCTCAGGTAAACCAAATAAGGCAAATATTCAGTGTTGCATGCCTGGCGTATTAGTTGCAAACAGTTTCGAACCTAGACGCGAACATTCAACGAAAAACTATTAGTAGGTACGACTTAAATGTGATTGATTAATCAATTAAAATAATAAATTTTGATCCATTTTAGCAACTTAATCTTTTAAGTACCTAGGTGGAGGTGTACCTACCTACTTAGATGTCGATATTATGTTATAATATTAAGTAGGTACTTTTTAGCAATGCAATAACGAAGATCGTAAAACCTACTGATTAAGATTAATATTTTGCAGCTCGCTCATGATTTAAGATAGTTAATTTATAAAAAGAAACATAGGGCAATGACCTGTGTTGCTACCAGCGACACTGACACGACATACCTAAGTTTATTAAACTTGCAAACTACGAAAAAAGTACATTATTTTTATTTGCATAATTATTTTTAACAAGTTTTAAAGGCGCTCGTCAAATTTAAAATTATTATTACAGATTTCCACAGAGTACAAGCACGACACCCAAACCACCAGCTCGAACGAAAAAAGAACAAAAAGAAAAAGAAAAACAGAACGAACCGCCTGAAAACGAAATCAAAACCTCCCCAGAAAACACTGGCAATGAAGAAAAGAAACAAAACATCTGCATGCGACTCATGGGCAAATGCAAGAGCAAGTGCTGTCCTTGTTGCGTCAAGGGCGAAGCGGATGATGAGAAAGAGATGCAAGATGAAGTTGAAGAGTTGACGAGTGAGAAAAAGCAGGGGATGATGAGTAAATTCAGCTGTTGCAAGAAGAAGACGCCTGTTGAAGAGGAGGTTGAAACTGAGATCGAAAGGGCTGCTGGAAAGGTAAAGTATATTTAGTGTATTTATTGTCGTCAAATTTATAAAGGTAGTTTAGGTTACAAACTAAGTTTTATTTGAAACGGTACAGCTCTAAGATTGTGAAGGTGTGATTGATTTGTTCATAATAATTATGAATAATTATTATGTTCATGCTTACACCAAAATACATTTTCACATCGCCATATTCGCCATCATTATGTTTTACTTGAAATGTATGATGGTGGAAAGCTTTTAATAAAGTGCATTAGGTAAATTGATTACATTTCCAACAGATAAGAGCTTTTTCAAAGTGACAGACAATAATAAAATCTACATTTCTTTTAAATAACATGAACTGAACTTCTAAGTAATTAATTTATATTATTTTTACTTCCTAATTAGGTATGTCTCGATTAAAACGTGGATTAAACAAATTTTCCAACGTTCATTCTCCATTTTAAAAACTACAGTTGGTAATCTACCTCCTTTTGCGCAGGGAGCAACGATCGAATTCGAAGACGAAACAAAACGCAAGCGAAAACTCCGCGACATACTCTGCTGCTGCGGAAGCAAACGCCGCGTCACTGACTCGGGGATTCCCGTACAAAACGTCGCTGACGTCACCATGTCACCACGACAGGACCTGTCAATGTCAAACAGTATTGTCACTGAGACGGGATGCTGTGGAAGGAAGCGGCAGGTAGAAAGAAGGGATAGTATACTGAGCGATCGGTCGCCTACCACGTGAGTAACTTTGAGTAACTTCTATCTTTGTAAAAAACTTATCTACTCTCCAACAATCAATAAAAATGGCTTATCGTAGGATTTAAAGTTTGGGAATTATTATTATATCGTTTTAATCAATAACACATTAGTAGAACACAAAACTTGGCACCCCAACGTGGGACTGGGATTAGCCCCACGTCGGGCGCCAATATTTTTCTTAACTGTTAACAAAACGGTATAGGTACCTAAATAATTTGCTACAGTAACCATCTAGCGATTCACACACTAAGCAATTCTTTAGTGTAAAGATTGCCTAATGTCTGTGCTTGATAAGATTTTGGGTAGATAGGCAATTTTTTCACGAAAACTTACTTAGTCGATAACCGTTTACGTCAGCAGCTGGTGCAATAACCGGCTATGTACATGGATGCGTGGCATGTGTCGGCGACAAGCAGAGCCACCGACGAGTCGACGAGCCAGCATGTTCTCTAAGAACAAGAGTCTATCGCCCACTTTACCACCAGAGGTAAATCTAAAGAGAATGGAAAACACATTTTGTTACTGAAAGTTTTTACAGTTAGCTGGATTTTTCAAATTAAGTAAAAGAGTTACAATTTTTTTACATTCTATAGTTTTTAATGTACAATGAAAACTCTCACTATGTCACTATGTCTCTGGTGACATAGTTTGTAGGTTACTATTTGCCTCCCTTATGGCTTCACGACTGCTACAGCAAGACCTTTTAAATTCAGCAGTCCATACAGATGAGAATAGCGCTAGTTGTTATCATAGGGAGCTAAAACATCTCTAGAATCATCTCTGGGTATTTGATTTGGTTTTTAAGACAATGGTAATTACTTTTGTAACTTAAGAGAATTGATTTTAAAACCATTTGTTCACAAATGGTTTCAAAATCAATTCTCTTAAGTCACCTTTAAATTTTAACCTGAACTTTTTACTAAGTCAACAAAAATTTGACCTTACCCCGTCCATAGTCCATACATCAATGACCCTGTGTTGCGACGGTCCGTCACGCAACTAGAAATATGACTCAAGGTCCGAACTAATAATAATAATTATTGACTCGCTAAAGTTGCTTATTACCTAGGGAAAAGGCTTCTGTGACAAACTACTATGTAAAAAAAACTACTCCATATGTATAGCCACGAAAATGGCAATTATGTAGGTATTAGTTAAAGTAGCAATTAGCCCTTATTTAGTGGCAAGAAGTAAATGTCAAAGTTACCTACAATAGTTATTAAAACTTGAAAAATTTTGGCGCCCAACGTGGGGTTTTATTAATTACATAGGAAATATGATCTTTGTTTAAGAATCAATTTTGCACGTGCAAAAACCTTATCTATACTTATTTCTATAAATGTATAATCATTTATTGTAGTAGGTACAGCTAGGTATCTAAAAAAATAAAAAAAGGTGATTAGCATAAGGTTGGTACACCTACGTCATAACCATAATCGCAACGTGTATTAATTATCAAGAAAATAAAACTTATTTTTTTATTTCGCGTGCGGCTGAACTTATAACAACATAACGATGTAATCTACACCCATACGTTTAAACAATACAATTTCTCTCTTTGTTATTTATAAAAGAAAACACAAGGTCAGTTCCACGAAGGACCAAGAAATCGATAGCTTTACAATGTAGGTAGATACTATTACAAAGTTATTTTTAAACGTTACCTTGCAAAATAGCAATGCAAAAAGTATTCAGTTCGGATTTGACTTTGATTGAAACCAGTGGACTAAGGTTATCTATCTACCTATCCAAAGTATTTTATTGTAAAAATAATAGCAGAAATATGTCAGACTTCTTACAAGTTCCATCCTTACCATCTCCAAGCCCGTCAGTAAAGTCTAGAAGCTCACGGGGCTCCAAAGTGTTACTGACCACAGATTTTATGAAACGAGACACAGATATTGAAGAAGATACTGAGGTAGCGTGAAAAACATTTTGAATTATCTTTTGCTGAGGTATTTTCTGCATTTAGAAAAAAATATCGCCAACTTACCTAAATAGTGCGTATTAGTTTATGATTTTACCATTTTTTTTTCCAAAAAGGTATGCTAATGCTATCTAAACTTATCACGATGATAAGTATCTACCTACACTACCAATCTAGGTAGTGTATAATCAGAACTACATAATTATTATATAGCAAAACCGAACAGGATTTATGTACTTACCTATCTAATTTAGATTTTTACTTTTTACAACCAAACTAGTTTTATCAAAGTAAGTACGTAAAGAATTTACCAATTTTAAAATTGCCGTTTTACCCTACACAGGACACGCGTAAGAAGCTTGACCCATCTCTAGTGGAGCACATGAGTATGATCCGTGCCGCGGTGCCTGTGCTGCCCATAGTGCTGGCCTACTTCTGCCTCGTCTGTAACATTGTCGTGCCTGGATTGGGTGAGGTTTTATTCCCTGAATGTCTTGTTCTTATCGGTTCAAATTCAATTCACCCACCGCCCACAGACAACTATTAAGCATTTTCCGAAGCCCCTATATCCTTACAAAACTATCGCTACATAGCGGAGATTTGAAGTTCATTCTGTATAAAGTTTCAAATTTATATATTTTTAAAACCTTTATTTTTGAATTCAAAATCTTTTATTTATTGGATCTGCATATTTACTTATTAGTTTTATTAATTTTAGGTTTTAAAATCTGCATGTCATTTTTACTTTTTAGGTTCAATCTTCAGTGGAATGTTTTGCCTGTGCTTCGGAATACCCAGGTTTGGAGTCCACGACGGAGCCAAATATAGGATAGGTGAGTCTTTCATAGACAAGCTAAACTTATTTCCAAGCTAGGTGGCGCTGCATTTATAAATGTTTATTTATTACTCAGGTTCATTCGTGGTCAACTTACTGGTGGGAGTCCTACAACTGTTCACAGTATTGTTCTGTCTGGTGGGATGGGGCTGGTCGATCTGGTGGGGCGTCATCATGGTCAAAGTATCGCGTAAGTGTTCTATCTTATAACAAAAATCATATTATGTGATAAAAACTATGATTCATTGGCGCACAACACGGGGCAATCGTAAGCCATCTTTACCTCGGCCCCACGTTGGGCGCCAATTTCGTACAATGTTGAAAGCTCATTGTGGAAATCATTATATTCTAGTTGAAATTATTGCGTTATGATTCTGTGTGACTAATCTGTACCTACGCTTTAAGCGACAAGTTCATCATAAATTCGGACCGCGATTAGGCGCCAATTTTTAAACTTCAATCACCATTTTATGGAATAACTATTATTGAATCTTGATAGATACTTTTTTTAAGTCACGACGACGGACTTAGTCGGAAAATTCAACTCTACACCACGAATTATTTTTAAATTCTTATTGTCATTCCCTTATTTCAGGAAAATACCGAAGGCTCAGAGCGGAAGCGAGAGCAGCGGAAGCAGAGGCGCCGCCTGTCACCTCCAACAACCACACCCGCGCGTGATTACATTAATGACAGCTGTCATTTTGAATTTGACAACTCTAACCTAAAGTGAAAAGCTACTTATGAAAAAAACAAGAATGTAAGATACTAAAACTGTTCTAATACTGCTAGATAACAATTTACATCAAATAACAGTAACACTTACATAGATTTGAATTTCGTGAAGTGAAAAGTGATGTTATAAAAACCAAAATAGGTTTTTTACGAAAAAGTACCTACATATATGCGTAATTTTAAAAAATGTGACCATTCATATTGGTTTCAATTTAAAATGTAAATAAAAATAAAATAATGTTATAAATTAGTAAATCGTAGATTAATCGGCTATAATAATGTAAAAATTGGATAATTTCTTTTAAAATTATATAAAATACCAAAATACCGTAAAATTAACATCTGCTGGTCAGAAAAATTTACTTTGATAAACCCGTGGCATATCACGGAAAGATGAGTCCAACTTAGGATTTTTTCAGACCATTCTTTAGGTCAGTTATTTGATATTAAAAGTAGATATTTTAATGATAAGAATTACTTACATGGTATTAAAAGCCCCAAGTGCTTATTAAATAATAATGTTGATATAAACAGAGTGTCACCAATAAATAATAAAAATAATCTGTAAAAATTAAATCCATTATTTAAAAATTTAATAAAAAATCTGTGTTTGGCGTCACTCTGTGTAGTTAATTTTTTTTTACAATATGACCAATAGTATGACGTTTTTGAACTAATCGCATACATATTATAGAATACCTATCCACATTTTTACAATTACTTAAATTTTATAATCTTATAAAATAATTAAGCATAAATATTAGGTACTCTGTTTAACTCTATACCTACCTACTGACAAGTTTTTTTTTCAAAACTGAGTAGGTATAGAAATTGTAAACTTATTAGCTTAATTTCATTGATATAAAGGTATGTTAAAATTGTCCTAATTTTTTGTATTATAGTGGGAAAATGGCAAAGATTTTTATAGCATCCCAAAAGTTATGAGTCGAGCGGGATTTAATTAAACCCGCAAATTACGAGTTGGCAGCAAGAGGAAGGTCGTGGATTCGAATCCCGCTCAACTTATAACTTTTTTTAATCTTTCCAGTGCCTATAAATATTACAGTAGGTATTTTCCAGTACCTACTTGGGCAGGTACTTTCCTACAGACTATAAAATAATAAAATATTTGTTAGCTTAGTAATAATATGTAGTTGTAATTTTTAACAAAGATCTTCCAGTACAATACTTAGTTACTAATGCAATTAATTATTGTTTTTTGAAGAGCGTAGATATCGTATTCAAAAACAGCTAAGTCCCATATTATCCAACATGGCGCTACAATGGCAACATTATATTACAATACATTGCTATCGATTCTGCTGTTGCATTTTTCTAAACTAACATACAGAATCGATAGCACTGTTCGATAGCGTCAATAAATACCTAGGTACCCTTGTTTTTGACATACCTACCTACCTACATGGCAGATTTATGTTGGCGATGTTAATATCGATGTAACTGCTTGTACACAATGAATTATAATAAAATAATTCTCTTTTACAACACTGGTATTTTATTTCATCCTATCAGAAAAAACTGTTGTATTGATGGCCCACCGTCTAAGCCAAAACCTCGCCCAAAACGGGATATTTACCATAATTTAGGAGTTCTGTTTCCCGATATTCCGGCAAATTTAGTTTTTTCGCAATATAAGAATCGAGAAACTCCAGTTTTTTAAATGGAGAAATATAGTTTGCAAGTCGAGCCGCTTATCGGGTTTCATACAAAATATCTCGTGAAGTTGGGTTTTCGATACCTATTAGTTTCGATTAACAAAACTTAACTCAGACTACGGATTCTGTGTCTGGGTGTGCAGCCGCACTCCTCAAATGGATTCAAAGCTCAATAAAAGCTCAAATTTCTTCTACATAAATAGATAAATATGGTACATCGTCGACCGCATTGTCACTTACCATCAGGTGAGATAGCGGAACGTTTGTCTATAATGTATGAAAAAAAAAAACAGTTGTAATTTACAATATCACTTTATTACCGGTCATTTTACAAGAAATAAGCTTATTATAAGGTACTAGGGCGTATTTTGCACTAACATGGAATTCGCACATTTCGAAACACAGCTTAGGAAAAATTCCTAATTATTTCTCAGATAAAATAAATTACTGTACATCGTAGGCGCAGGCGCAGGCACGGTAGATATCCCAAATCAACTATATAAGGGCGAACGCAAACCGAAAACAAAACGTCTTGTCGAACAGTTAATGATGTGAAACTTCATAATTTTTTGACAAACCCTCTCAGTAAAACTTTTTTAGTTACAATATGCTTCTTTTTATTTGCTGTTTTCGTTACTTGCTTATTTAATGAGAATCATCCTAAGTACTTAATAATATTATTAAGTACACTACATAATTACTCTATTCTTATTTATTAAAAAAACACAGTTCATTCTCTAGGTATGTGCGTATAAAGCAATGTTTAATAGATAGGTACTAAACAATGCTATAATAGATAGGTAAACATAATTTTATGCATGCTGTGTTCGCTTTTTTCGCTTTTTCGTTATAACGAAAACAGCATATGACGAGTGCTTCCTCGTCATATGCTGTTTTCGTTATAACAGAAAATTTATTTTCACGTCACTAAGTGCGCGACAAAACAGTTTTGTCGATAGATGTGCGTTGGCCCTTAAACAGGAGTTTTATGTTTCAGAGTGAT
The DNA here is from genome assembly GCA_947859175.1 of Gandaritis pyraliata. Classification (NCBI taxonomy): domain Eukaryota; kingdom Metazoa; phylum Arthropoda; class Insecta; order Lepidoptera; family Geometridae; genus Gandaritis; species Gandaritis pyraliata. Next base: position 477,581 of record OX401877.1, on the reverse strand, counting down.
GGGCGCAGTGCAATGCATCACAGGGCACGTCCTTAGTGGACGTGCTCATTGAAGCAATGCATTGTTATAGCCAGTAGTTACCACTTAACATCAGGTGTGCCATCGGCTTGTTCCAACATTAATTTGTATAAATAAAATTGTAAGAGATAATTCAGAGAAAAGATGAATAAGTTGGTTTTCTTTTAATCATAGCCGAAGTATAATTAGGGCCTGTTTCACCAACTCGAAGTAACGCTATCGATCAATTATATTTTTATATCAAATAAATTTATACTTTTACTGGACATTTTAAGCGTGAACTAAACGTTTATTGCCATTACTTACACCAAATTATTTTTATTTGATTATTCTTATACATGAAAAATTTGTGTCGATTCTGTTGTTGGATTTTTCTAAACCAACCTAATTTGACAGCGCTAAAATTATAGCTGTCTTTGTCGTTTCAGTTTATGAGAAAGGGACGGCAACATTTTTAGTGCTGTCAAATTAGGTTAGTTTAGAAAAATGCAACAACAGAATCGACAGTATTATCTATCTTTTTAAATACATGGGTATTCTTTTTAGAATCAGTATATAAAATCAAGGATTATTTAGAATTATTTTATATACGTGTACTTACTTAATTGTTTTTTTTTATTATTCGTACAACCAAACATCATTGTATAGTGGTCACAGTGGATCTTTGTCCATCTCAAGTATCTGCGCAGAACACATTTTTGGTTGAATTGGAGGTAAACTAATTTTTCCGCACAACAGTACATGCGCAATCGTTGTTGCACCTAACATCAGAGGGATAAAGATCCGTTGTGCGTACTGTAGTTTCCAAATAATAAGAATAATCAAGTTAAATTCAATTAATAAAATCTATATACATTACTATGAAGCGATACGTTTATTTTATAAAATTGCACAAATACATTCAGTACCAATTTTTACGAGTAGCACCCCTAATTTAAACAAATTACAGCTTCTATCTCACGATGACCTTTTGGATATATTTTTAGTTAAAATTAGTCAACTTTACACAGCGCCATCTAGCTCCAAAACTCCAAAGTAAGCAATGCTTGTAATACTGTCGTGCATAAAAATTAAGCCTCTCTTTTGGCCAAACGTATGTTTAGTTGACGAAGTTAAACACAAACGGATTGCCTAATCTTTAAATAATATTTAGATTTTTTTGTGTCAATATTTAACATCATTCAATTGAAAAACAAACATCACAAAAATGGTACTTCTGTGTGGATATCGAACCTACAATGCAGAAGGCGACTGTAGTATACAAACTAAGCGGCAAGACATGCACACATTCAAGTTTGGTAGATACGTGCTTACGCATACAAACATAGTCAAACGGTCTTCGTGACAAAGAACTGCCTCCATATGTACGTTTTGCATAGTTTTATTCTAAAAGTTCACTTAAACTATGCTTGTATGAAGCATCATCAGTTATGTAAACTGGCCGCTAGGGGGCGCTGCTCAAATCTCTATGCAAAATATAGTTTACGTGTACTTTTCATATACGTACAGCGTACACACTGGGCATGCTGATATCTACATACATTTTCGTAAACGTCAAAAACGGACAATATTTCACGAAATTCTATGGCCTGTGCTCAAAAATATTTTTTTTTTCATTAACCTATCTCGTCCCACTGCTGGGCAAAGGTCTCTCCCAAAGACTTCCAATGTTCACTCTCCTCTCTCTCAAAAACATTCTAGGAAAAAAAATCTGTTTGCATTTCAATTTAGTTTTCTTTGTTCTAGAATGAGCCAGACTTTATTAATTATTATAGTCACTTTTAAATTGATTTAATACATAGTTCATTGTTAGGTACCTTACCTACCTATTTAAAAAAAATATTACGTGCACTATTTAGAATAAATCTTCATGTTTTAAGTGAATCTAGTAGGTAAATGTAAATTACAAATATTTTATAATGTCTCATTCGTATGGAGTTTGACGTAATTTATGTGTTTTAGCCAACTTAATGATATAAACAAGGTGATCCAAGCAGGCGAAGGAAACAAAAAATAAATTCCCCGACTTGACTTTATCCTGTAATGTATGATATTATAAAAACTTTGTAATTTATACTAAAAACCAAATTAATAGTCAACTATTTCATGTGTGTAAAAACTAAACTTAAATATACGTCGTGTATTAAAGGCAAGATAATTTTTAAGCAAATAAATACTATTAAAAAATACTATTTACATTATAAAACGTATGTCAAAATCTACATTTGTCTGTTGAAAAAATCTAGTCTATGCAACGTAAAAAAAATATTGAACATGCAAATTGTACTTAAATATCACTTTACGTAAAGTTTCAGTAATGCTAAAATAATAAAAAATATAAATTAACTCTTTGGTACGGTTTAAATACCAAAAATAACTTATATTAATGTTTAAGCTCCGTATTCTGAAATTATGCTCAAATGTGTATATTCTCATGTTCATTTCACACAACGCCCTCTAGCCCCAAACTAAGCAAAGCTTGTAATATGGGAACTAGATTGCTGATAGAATACATATAAACTTTTTTTTGTAAATACATAGTAACACACTGACATAGAACAAACATCTATGTTTGCTACACACAGATGTTTTTTCTCAGTGGGGATCGAACCCACGACCCACAGCACGGAAGGCAGAGCTATACCGACTGAGCTGTGACGCCTGTCCTAGTACTCACTTAACGTCTATAGTGATGAATACAGTGCAATGCCACTAGGACGTGCTCTTGAGATAATGCAATTGTTATTAGCAAAAGTAGTAGTCACACTTCAGGTAGGTCTACTATTTTTTTTTTCAGAAAATAAATTGATCATCCATTCACAGTTGAGCGATCATTCAGAATACGGGTTGTAACCTATAACAACAATTTATATAAAACAGTGTAGTATTGCTTTACTTTGTCAAAAAAATATTATTATACTCAAATATAAGGAACTTATATAAAAATATAATTACGAATACTTTCCGTACTTTGAACCAACTACATTTAAAAACTAACCACCTTATTCACAAACGTTTTATAAAGGCATGTTAGTTATCAGATACCACCTCTTTGTTTCTTAATTGTTAGCTATAAAACCCTGATAACTAACAAGCCGTTATCACGCAATTACAAAAAGGCAGTACTATAAAACGATAGGAAACAATAATGAGTATTATGACATCATAAATCAATTTAGAAAAAACTTTTCATATGATTTTTGAGATTTTTCATCTCAATTTCCTAAAAATTTCATTTTTAATTAAAAATATGCTCATTACGACTGTAATCTCCAGGCGCCGTAGATATCTCCTCAGATTTGTTAAGTCCAAGATAATATTAACTTTTTGATACTAGTTTCATAATTTGCACGAAATCAAGACTACATATAAGATCAACGTGCGATTGTAGACTCTATTCACTGGATAATACAGTTCTGTTTTCTATTGCTATCCATCTCTACTTGTGATAGATTATGTTCTATTTCAGCGTCGTCCGCAATTCTGTAAAAAAAAGAATAAATATAAGTCTAACAAAGATAAGTTTGCAATAAAAATAATTATGTAGTTTAAATAAACCAAAAATTTCATCGAGGACGACGGAGGCCTAAAGGCGGCCTAAAAATTTCATGTTTAAATGTGCGAGCGAGAAAGATGACATTCCCCATCGCTTCATCTAAGACCTTGTCAAGACAAATCAAACGAGTACAAACTAGATATAGTTGCGACGTTTTATCACAGAGTTCTTATGCCCACCTTCCGACTCCATCATCAGATCAGCTCGCTGGCACCATACTAATGCATTCTCATCAAATACTAATAGATATGCTAAATTTCAGCTACATCGGACATCAGGAAGTGGCTCAAATAAGACTTGCAAGATTTGATCTAAACAAATTCACAAATATCGAAAGTTAAATAATATATAAATAAATAAATATTCATGGACTTTACACACAACGCCCTCTAGTCCCAAACTAAGCAAAGCTTGTGATATGGGAACTAGATGGCTGATAGAATACTTATATACTTTTTTTTTGTAAATACATACTTATAATTACATAGTAACACCCAAAATAATCAATATATAATTAATAAATAATAGCTTGGAATAAATGTATATTTACGCTCTCTCTTGCTCGTCCATTTCTTGCACAAGCCTGTCTCTTTCATTCACCGCCGAGAGAAGTTCCTGAAATATACATAAGTTGTTTAAATTATTTATATTGATTTTATTGATCGAATGAGCGAAGCGAACGAAGATCTTAGCGTCAGCTGGGCATAACTTTCGAAACACTTTTCCGATCTGCATAGAGTTCGGTAGGTCTACGGATAGTACTCTTAAGTTTTACTGGTAAGACAATGAGGCAAATTGGTTAAGGGGTTGTAAAGTTATAAAGGTTTAAAAGGAAGTAAAAATAAAGTTGTACAAAAAAATCTAATGGGGTGTCTAATAGGGTTTTGTTGAAGTTAGATAGATAGATAAGATAAATTATTTATTTAGTTTACAATCACAGGTTCAAAACAAGCAAAACAAGTTTTCAGATTTGTTTTTGTTTTGTTTTCTGTTTTTTTTACTGTGCATAATATTTTTTATGAGAATACGTGATAGAACAACCAGATGGCAGATGTTACCTCCTCTTGTCTATAAAAATGCATAGCCTCACTGAGGACAGGACGTGTTCAGTGAAGCATCGTCCACAAAGTTAAAGTCAAAGTCAAAATTTCTTTATTCAATAAAATCACAAGGATCATTTAGAATCGTCTTAACTAGGTGATTCTATGTGCCAGTTCCACGCGACCAGAGCCTACAAGAACGGGCAAGAAACTACGGCCTGCTTCCTAGCGTTTTTTTGTATGATCACAAAAGAATGGAATGTAATATAACCTGTAAGAGTAGTCTCTCCCTGCGTTTCTGTCCTGGAGTCTTCCTCCACTCGTCGACTCCGAGGGAGAGGCGCAGCTCTCGCGCCAACAGCTCGCAACGACGACTCAAATCCTCTTCTTGTTCACTAATATTATATTATAATATTACAATACAAACTAATATTATAAATGCGAAAGTTTAGATGTTTGGATGTTTGTGTTTCAATCACGTCTAAACTACTGAAACAACTTGGATGAAACTTGGCATATATATAGTTCGCAACCTGGGGGGTGATTCTAGACCGATAGATATTTTATCACGATAGATAAATATCCCTCAAAGTGTCAAATTTCAATAGATATAAAAATTTGCAATAGATATCGTATTCTGGACATATCACTGTAGATATATATCGACCGTTAACCGATAGACATGTATCGACTGGTCGGCAGCAGTAGATATTGAGATCTCTACTAGACATTTCAGTACCTATCTACCTAGTGTCAAAAAGAAATCTACTTTCGGTAAAAATCCAAACGGACGAACTTATCATAGAATATGTGGCGAAATCAACTTGTGGAGGCTGAAATTGACTCTTGTTTGTATCCTAGAGCCTAGGCGATGCGCCCGCTGAAATTTTACCTACTACCTAGGTCACCCCCACAAGCCTGCGCAGCCCCTAGAAAACTTGTGTTCTTCAATGTTACTCTGACTACCTACCTTTGCTACAAATCTAAGCCTGCCTAAATGATCAGTGGATGCGGGAATAAAACTACAAGCTAGGTAGCCTACCTACTCACTTTTAAATTAATTAAAACGACATAAGTATACTACATAATATTTCTTTATTTTCATATACCTAGTCCAAAATGTAAGTAGTTATGTTTATCAAACACTATCAAATCACTGTCTCCAAAACCGTTGTTTCTTATGTATTGCTCTTCATGGATGATTCTTGCCACGTTTTCTAATACCAAGCATGGGGAATTTTCCCCTATGTGATGCATCCACAGGAGGACTCATCCAACAATGCACGAAAATCACATTTGCACTAAACTTTTTTCTCTCGTAATGTGCCTTCAAATAGTTTATATGAGCGGAGTTTTTCGAGCTGCGACGATTTTTTGGTAATTATCTAAGTATTTTGATAGTAAACAATAAAAATCAAAAGGAAATTGACGTGAAAATGTTTGTTTTGTTTGGAAAAATTTCTCTGATTGCCGCTTCTTCTTTTTTTTTTTTTGCCCCCCTTGTGCAGGCAGAAGGTCAAGATAACATTCCATTTCTTGTGAAAAATGTGAGACGAAATTACTATTAAATGAGTATTTGTACAAAAATACCTATTTTAAAACAACAATGAGATTTACTATTAAAACATTTACTAGAAAATATAACTTTTATTACGACCAAACAAAGTTATTCGGTTAAATACTAAATGTATATAATAACTGAACGCATTTCGGTGGAAACAAAATCTAGATAGTCTGTGGAAACCGGTGTTAGTGTAAATGAACTATTTGAATAAACCTCCTTTGTGATATATCTACTAAAGCAAAAGTCTATTGCCGGCTAGAATACGTATTTTAGCGTGGAGTAGAGATATTTGTAGAGATTTCAAGTGATATGATATAATTGCCTATAGATATAAAATCTCTATATCTATCACCAATATCTATCGGTCTAGAATCGCCCCCCTGGATTGACACATAGGCTACTTTTTATCTCGAATAATTAACAGGATCTACAGGATAAAATGAACGGAAAGGATTAGCAGCGCCAATTGGCAAGAGGATTTCATTGTCATGTCATGTCACGTCAGGTTTGACATTTCAGTACGAGTTCGGTGTAATGAGGTGTAATGTCAAGTTTCTCAAAGAAGTATCCGCTCGGTACACGCACAGATAATATAATGTACACGGAAACTGTAGACGCGTACGAAGTCGCGGGTAACTGCTAGTACTAACTAATATTATAAATGCGAAAGTTTAGATGTTTAGATGTTTGGATGTTTGTGTTTCAATCACATCTATACTAATGAACCAACTTGGACGAAACTCGGTATATAGTTCGTAATCTGGATTGACACATAAGCTAATTTTTATCCCGAATAATTAACAGGATCTACAGGATAAAATGAAAAAACGGGATTAGCAACGCCAATTGGCAAGAGGATGCTGTCATGTCATGTCACGTCAGTTTGACAGGGCGTAGTACTACCTCTTTGGTCTAACGACTAGCGTTTGACATTCGAGTACGAGTTCGGTGTAATGTCAAGTTTCTCAAAGTATCCGCTCGGTACACGCACAGATAATATAATATACACGGAAACTGTAGACAAGTACGAAGTCGCGGGTAACTACTAGTACTAACTAAATCAAAATAATTTTTAAATTTAAAAAACTAGAAAATCCGACTTCAATTCGACTACCAGCTTCATCATCAGATGATGATGATGATGACAGTTCATTGGGAATGTTCTAGTCACTATAAACACCACTAAAAAGTCACAGGAAAGCAAAATACGCAATTTCGTGCACGTGGTTGGCATATTTTTTTTTTCAGTTATTTCTATTTATTTCTTTTTCAGTTATTTCACTTATTTCTTTTTTGTAAATATGTGTACCTTTAGTGACGGTTTAGATGTACCTACTTCCTGTAGATACTAAATTCTGTAATGTTACTTTTAAGGCTGAATAAATAAATAAAAAATACTAAATAAATACTAAATATTTATAGCCCAAACTACTGAACCGATTTTGATGAAAATGAAATGGGACCAATCTGGAAGTATATCCTTTCAGATAGAAGAAGAATTTATGAAATCGGGGCATAAATGACGGAGTTCTAAAGTAACAAACATTTAAAAAACATACAACCGAATTGAGAACCTCCTCCTTTTTTGGAGTCGGTTAAAAATAGTCACACGCGTTAAAGTGTCTATGTGTGGGTGCGATGTGATAGAAGGGTGCGTGAGCATGTGTACTAACAGGCTGGATACATACACAAAGTAAATAAACGCTTAGGGTTGTCGCAAATTTCGAAAATAAAACACGTTGTATTCAACTTTTGCACATACCATTCTAGGTTAATAAATAAATAAATATAAATAAATATTCATGGACATTTCACACAACGCCCTCTAGTCTCAAACTAAGCAAAGCTTGTAATATGGGAACTAGATGCTGATAGAATACTTAAATACTTTTTTTTAGGTGTTTGGCCTTTTCGGCTTATAGGTACAATATGTAACACGTTGTATATAGGTATATGTATATATAATAGGTACTCACAGTATGTTTAGTTGCATTTGGCGACGCAGTAATGCATTCTTCTTATTGACCAAGTTGAACCACTGCGACATCAGGTGTGCCTCTTCCTGTTATAAATAAACACTTATATTAATAAGGGAACATTAAATAAATAAATATTCTAAATATTCTTGGACTTTACACACAACACCCTCTAGTCCCAAACTAAGCAAAGATTTAATTAGGGAACTAGATGCTGATAGAATACTTATATACTTTTTTTTTGTAAATACATACTTATAATACATAGTAACACCCAGACATAGAACAAACATCTATGTTTTCCACGCGCAAATGTTTGTTCTCAGTGGGGATCGAACCCACGACCCACAGCACGGAAGGCAGAGCTATTACCGACTGAGCTGTGACGCCTGACATTATTGCTATTTCGATAAATATACAATATAATAACTAATTTATTTATTATTCAGAATTATTTAATTAATTGGATATTAAATAACATAATGTATAGTAGTCACAACGGATCTTTGTCCCTCTGAAATATCTGCGCAGAACACATTTTTGGGTCGAATTGGAGGTAAGCAAATTTTTCCACACAACAGTACATGCGCAAGCGTTGTTGCACCTAACTTCAGCGGGATAAAGATCCATTGTGCGTACTGTACATTAATTCAAATAAAAGTGGAATAGAATATTTCGACCAAAATATACAATGTAATAACCAAATTTTTAATAATAAAATATTATTATTACGGTAAATGTAGACTTTTATACAATTCGTTATTGTTTTTACTATTATTGATGTAATTACTTAGAAGTATAATTCTAACTAAACTAAATAAAATCTATTTCAAACCCTAAATTCTAGACTACAACTAAACTTACTACTTATTAATAATTACAGTTTTAGTTGATATTTTAGTAAATTACCGGACAGCGGGAAACTTGAACACAGGGAAATAATATTCTTCGCCATTTTTTCTACAAATAAAACTATATTTTAATTCTCATTTCTAATTTCCATGGAAGTGACTTGATAATGTCACCAATAAGTTTCGAACTAGAATAAATGCACCAATGTGATCAATATTGGTACGCTCCCGCCCCAACGTACCTCTGCATTGTATGTAGCCTAGTTATTTAATTATTTTATTTATTTAGTTATGCTTGTATTTGGTGTATAATACTGTATAACCTGACTTGTGGCCGTGTGTATTTGTGTTGTGTGCTATATATATATATGTTTAAATATTCATGGACATTTCACACGACGCCCTCTAGTCCCAAACTAAGCAAAGCTTGTAATATGGGAACTAGATGCTGATAGAATACTTAAATACTTTTTTTTTTGTAAATACATACTTATAATCTTAGAATATAGAAAACACTAGAAGCCGCATTTGATATAATTTGTATGAAGGATTTTGTCACCAAAATGCTATAAAAATGTTCCCGTGCGCATCATGTTCGCGCAGCCCAATGTTGCACCTACAAAACTATTTCCCAATTTTTTGGTGTAATTTTTTTTGTAAATGCTGCTTAGGTACCTAAGTAGGAGGTACTGAAATAGATATTTATAAATTTTAATAGAATTAAGGAAAGACTCAGGACGTGTTTTTTGAATGATTTTTGTCCATTGTTCTCGTCTGAGTATGTCATCAAGAATCCTAAAATTACACAAATATTTTTTCAAAATAACAAATTTAGCGCTCTATGATTAAAAATACCTATTGAAATACCTATGCCTAATGATGTGTAGTCATAAAGATTAATATAAATTTTGTTGGGAAAAAAATGTTGGTGTTGTTTGCAACATTATTGAATTGATGGTAATTTTTCTTTAAATTGATGATTCCAAGACGATTCCTTATCAAATAGAGACCCAAATGTGATGTATGCTATCCCATCTACTTTGTTTTTAGACCCAGGCCAATTTTTGCAAGTGGGAACCACACAAGCCGGCATAATTGTATAAAAATATGTTTGGCATTGGAGGCGTCAATGGCCAGAGACTGAATAACACAAAGTACTCCATTATGGTGCACTTCTTACTGTGACACAAAAATGGCTATACAGTACATCTGTACTTTTCTATAATCTGTGCTTATAATACATAGTAACACCCAGATATAGAACAAACATCTATGTTTGGACACACAAATGTTTGTTCTCAGTGGGGATCGAACCCACGACCCACAGCATGGAAGGCAGAGCCGTTACCGACTGAGCTGTGACGCCTGTCTTCCTGTTTCTATATGTGTTCTGTATAATATATGATGTATACCTCTGACTAAACACTACATCACACCATCCATACTCCATCTAAACATTGTCCCAGGCACTACAGTGTCCCGTTAAGTGTAGGCATAGGTTGCCTCCTGACGCTGTATAAATCATCTTCAATAGATGTAAAGGCCTATTATATACCTCTGAGTTGTCCTTGGCGTCCATGACAGCCCTGAGTTGTTTCTCTAGGAGGGCGGCGCGCTGGTCGACGGAGCGCTGCTCGCGCTCCAACGCTGCCACTTCGCTCGCGATGTACGACCCGACCTCCAGCTTCTGTATATTATGTGTATAACTTTACATATTACTCAATAAACAAACAAACAGTGCTTAAAACATGTGACTAAGAAAAATGGCAATGACTTTAAAAGAATATATAAAAATGTCTCAAAAGAGGATTTAGGCAGACAGTATTTAAAAATGTCTGATAAAGGTACATTTTAAATTGCGGACATTTAGCTCTCATGGCGTTCAGTAAATAAGGACATTTAGCTCTCATGACGTTTTACATTGCGGACATTCAGTAATAAGGACTTTGTGCTCTGAAAACTAGCAGTCATTTTAAATTGAGGACGTTTTGCTCTCAGAGCATTTTACATTACAGTCGATGTGTACCTAAGAACATTAAGCTTCCAAAACCTCCTGATCCGTAATGGTTTTCATAACTTTTACACCCGAAATAATTTGCTTCTATTGGTGTTCAAAAATTAACGGTTACTCGGTTTACAGGAAATGCACCCTTATAAGGGTGTATCAGCAAAAGTTCTACCTTAACATGGTGGTAAGGTACATTCAGGAAATATAACATAGTCACCAAAAAAAAACAAAACTGGCCTATAGTACCTACCTATACCTAAAGTAGTATATAATAATAATGTGATTGTTTGGTAGGTATCAATTAGTGTTTAAGTGCGAGCAAATAAATTTATTTTCTTTCTTTCTTTCTTCTTTCAAAAAATAATATGAGTTAAATCAGACATCGGGAAGTGGGTCTTTGTCTTGCAAGATTAGACCTATATTTTGACTTTAGCATAAGACCAAATTGTAACACTTATTTTGGCAAATAAATGTATCTTGTATCCTAAACAAACACACAAACAAGTGTAAATAAAAGCTTGTAAGAATGTGTAGCCGAAGCGGCGGGCAACAGGTAGTATTACCTCATTGTCGTCGACGTTCTCCTTGTCCGGCGTGAGTCGGTCGACGAGCGCGCAGAACGACTGCAACGTGAACCTACCCTCGTCAGCGCTGCCAGCGCTTTTCACACTTTTACTGTCATCGCTGTTGCGACTCTCTATAAACAAACATCATCAACTAAGCGCTTTATCATGAGATACATAAATAACTAGCAGTTACCCGCGACTTCGTACGCGAGTACCGTTTTCGTGTACATTATATTATCTGTGCGTGTACCGAGCGGATACTTTGAGAAACTTGACATTACACTGAACCCGTACTGGAATGTCAAACGCTAGTCGTTAGACCAAAGAGGTAGTACTACGTCCTGTCAAACTGACGTGACATGACATGACATAATCCTCTTGCCAATTGGCGCTGCTAATCCCGTTTTTTTCATTTTATCCTGTAGATCCTGTTAATTGTTCGGGATAAAAAGTAGCCTATGTGTCAATCCAGGTTACGAACTACATATATGCCAAGTTTCATCCAAGTTGGTTCAGTAGTTTCGACGTGATTGAAACACAAACATCCAAACATCTAAACTTTCGCATTTATAATATTAGTAGGATAGGATTATTTATTGTACACAATGTTTTTTTTAAATAGCCTTTGTACTGAATTAGAGAAGTCTGTGCTTTCTATTTGGCGTGACAGCCATGTTAATTTTAATTTCTACCTCACCTTTTTTTTATTCATTATAGACAAGCGTTTGACTGCAATCTCACCTGATGTTGAGTGACGATACGGTTGACGACGTAGCACAGTAATCATAAAAGACAAAAGGTAGATGGGTAGTCTCATATACACATGAGCCTTATGCTCAGTTCGGTAGAGATTTTACTCTAATAGGGATTACGTCAAAATGACTCCAAAAACTCATTTACCAGTGGGTGAAATGGACTTTCGGCCGAGATATGACATTATTTCTATAAAATCTCTGGCAAAGTGAGCATAAGGTCCCTACTATCCCACTACTATTATAAATGTTAAAGTTTAGATGTTTGTGTTTCAATCACGCTGTAACTACAGGTCCGATTTGGATGAAACTTGGAATATATTGACAGGATTGTGACAGGCGTCACAGCTCAGTCGGTATAGCTCTGCCTTCCGTGCTGTGGGTCGTGGGTTCGATCCCCACTGAGAACAAACATTTTGTGCGTGGAAAACATAGATGTTTGTTCTATGTCTGGGTGTTAATATGTATTATAAGTATGTATTTACAAAAAAAAAGTATATAAGTATTCTATCAGCCATCTGGTTCCCATATTACAAGCATTGCTTAGTTTGGGACTAGAGGGTGTTGTGTGAAATGTCCCTGAATATATATTTATTTCTATTATAATTCGTAACCTGGATTATCACATGCTTTTCCGCTTTTTTAGGTTATTTTTTCAAAGTCGCGGGTAGTTGCTAGTAAGAGTATTGTAAGTTACCAGATCTATCAGGACTGAGAGACTTCCTGGAGTTGGGCGTGGAGCCGTCGCGAGACAGCAGCGCGTCCAGCTGTTCCACCCCCACGCCGCCAGCTGCAACACAATGCATTCTTTTATAAATGCTGAACAAAACAACATAGATAGATAGATAGATAGATAAACTTATTTATTTGTTACTGAACACACACAAACACACACAAAATTTACAATGAAATAAATAAATAAATATTCATGGACATTTCACACAACGCCCTCTAGTCCCAAACTAAGCAAAGCTATATAGCTATAGCTATATGGGAACTAGATGCTGATAGAATACTTATATACTTTTTTTTGTAAATACATACTTATAATACATAGTAACACCCAGACATAGAACAAACATCTATGTTTGCTACACACAAATGTTTGTTCTTGGTGGGGATCGAACCCACGACCCACAGCACGGAAGGCAGATCCATTACCGACTGAGCTGTGACGCCTGTAATGAAAGTAGATAGGTACTAATAACTAAAACTAAACTAAAACAAACTTATAAATAAGGAAAAACAAGACTAGCTACCTACATGATCTCGTATACGTGCTCTGTGTGTTGCACTACCAGAGATGGGCAAAATACCGGGTTTTTTCAAAATACCCGGTGTTTTGGGTTAATACCCGGTAAAAACCTTGAAACGGGTATTTTCAAGGGTTTTTTCAATTTTCAAGAGATATTTGTCATTGTTGACCTTCAATTGATTAAAATGTAAATAGTATTAGTTATTTACACATATTTCAATTATATTAATTTGAAAATACAGTTATTTTCTAGTAAAAAAGTGAAAAATAAAAGTCTAATACGTTTTTTGTATAGGAGTCTGACTTTTGGAGTTTGAGGAGTCAAGCAGGTTCACATGAATGTTTTTTTAACCGACTTCAAAAACGGAGGAGGTTCTCAATTCCGTTGATTTTTTTTTAAATGTTTGTTACCTCAGAACTTCGTCATTTAGGAACCGATTTCATAAATTATTTTTTTAACCGACTTCAAAAAAGGAGGAGGTTCTCAATTCGGTTGTATGGTTTTTTTAATGTTTGTTACCTCAGATCTCCGTCATTTATGAACAGATTTCAAAAATTCTTTTTTTATCTGAAAGGATATACTTCCAGATTGGTCCCATTTAATTTTCATCAAAATCGGTTCAGTAGTTTGGGTTATAAATAGAAATAACTGAAAAATATGCCAAGTTGCGGCGTAGCGCCTACCATTTTACTGCTAGCAACGATGACCCTTTGTGGTGCACATCTAAATTATAACATTATTCTAAATTTGTCAATAAACCCAGTTTGTACATTTAAACCGCATTTAATTGGAGAAAAGCAAAAACCCACCAGTTGTTCCTCTAAAGAATCAACACCAACCACGTGCACGAAATTGCGTATTTTGCTTTCCTGTGACTTTTATGTGGTGTTTATAGTGACTAGAACATTCCCAATGAACTGTCATCATCATCATCATCTGATGATGAAGCTGGTAGTCTCCCACTTGCGCTGGTATATTGCAAAAATTTTTTCGGTGGATCTATTTCGGGGGTGGGGTAAACATGCGAAAAATACGAAACCCCCCCTAACCCCTCCCTTCTTTGACTTTTAGCTCGTAACTTTTATATGGTAAGACTTAGGAGGGTTGGTTTTTGAAACAATTTTTTTCGGTGGATCTATCTCGGGGGTGGGGGTGACCATGGAAAAAATACGAACCCCCTATCCCCCCCTTTCTTTGAGTTTTAGCTTGTAACTTCAAAACGGTAAGACTTAGAAGGTTGGTTCTTGACACGATTTATTTTCTGTGGATCAACTTCGAGAGGGACGGTGACCATGGGAAAAATACAAAACCCCCCTTATCCCCCCTTTCTTTGAGTTTTAACTTGTAACTTCTAAACGGTAAGACTTAGAGGGTTGGTTCTTGACACGATTTTTTTTCTGTGGATCAACTTCGAGAGGGACCGTGACCATGGGAAAAATACAAAACCCCCCTTATCCTCCCCCTTTCTTTGAGTATTAGCTTGTAACTTCTAAACGGTAAGACTTAGAGGGTTGGTTCTTGACACGATTTTTTTTCTGTGGATCAACTTCGAGAGGGACCGTGACCATGGGAAAAATACAAAACCCCCCCTTTCTTTGAGTATTAGCTTGTAATTTCTAAACGGTAAGACTTAGAGGGTTAGTTCTTGACACGATTATTTTTTCGGTGGATCAACTTCGAGAGGGACGGTGACCATGGGAAAAATACAAAACCCCCCTTATCCCCCCTTTCTTTGAGTTTTAGCTTGTAACTTTTAAACGGTAAGACTTAGAGGGTTGGTTCTTGACACGATTTTTTTTCTGTGGATCAACTTCGAGAGGGACCGTGACCATGGGAAAAATACAAAACCCCCCCTTTCTTTGAGTATTAGCTTGTAATTTCTAAACGGTAAGACTTAGAGGGTTAGTTCTTGACACGATTTTTTTTTCGGTGGATCAACTTCGAGAGGGACGGTGACCATGGGAAAAATACAAAACCCCCCTTATCCCCCCTTTCTTTGAGTTTTAGCTTGTAACTTCTAAACGGTAAGACTTAGGGGGTTGGTTCTTGACACGATTTTTTTTCTGTGGATCAACTTCGAGAGGGACCGTGACCATGGGAAAAATACGAACCCCCCCCCCCCTCCTAATCACCCCCTTCAATGAGTGTTAGCTCGTAACTTTTAAACGGTAAGACTTAGAGGGTTGGCTCTTGAAACAAAAACAGGTAAGTACAAGGCGCTTCAGTAAATATTGCTAAAATCTAATAGATCTTTCTATAGGTAGGGTTGACAGTTACAAGGTGCATCAGTACTAATACCGAAATCCTAAAATGCTCGTATCTCATCTCCCACTGTAGGTAGGTACGAGTACAAGGTGCTTCAGTAAATATCGCTCAAATCGAATAGACCTTTCTAAAGGTAGGGTGGACCGGTACAAGGTGCATCAGTATTGTTGCCGAAATCCTATAAATGCTCCTATCTTATCTCCCATTGTAGGTAGGTACAAGGTGCTTTAGTAAATATTGCTTAAATCGAATAGATCTTTCAATAGGTAGGGTTAACATGTACAAGGTGCATCAGTACTATTAACAAAATTCAAATAGTGGTTTGATCTCCTATCTCACTCACTCATGGTAGGTATAGGTACAAGGTGCTTCAGCAAAAATGACCCAAAATATTTTTGGACCGCAATTTTTTTTTATTTAAATTTTCTGTAACGCTAGTTTTTTTTTGACCCCAAATATTTTTTTTGACCCCAAATTTTTTTTGACCCCAATTTTTTTGACTACAAATTTTTTGACCCCAATTGTTTTTACCCTAATTTTTTTTTACATAGTACGACGTAGGGTTTGGTAAAAGTTGGTAGGGGTTTACAGGATTTGTAGGGGTTATAGGGGTATGTAGGGGTTGGTAGGGGTTTGTAGAGATTGGTAGGGGTTTTTAGAAAAAAGTATAAGGTAAAAAAAACCGCTCGCGAGCTGCATGCAGCTCGCGCACCACGCAACCTAGTTAGCTTTATGACGCTTCTAATGAATAAATTCAGCTAGGCGCGTGGTGAACCGTGCAAACGACAGGCTTTCAGTCAGGATTTTACTTAGCAGGTTCTGAAATGTACCACTCAAAAGCGCGTCCCAGGCTCTGTTTACTACTCGTAGCGACATCTACTTGTCAGATTTGTACTAAGATCTAAGAAGCACGGGTATAGTATCGCATCTTTCCCGAGAATTATTAGAACGGCTAAGTTCTCAAACTGAAAGTCAAACGACCTTATCTTGGAAACTACTCATCTTGGACTTCTCGTTCCATAACAAAATGAAAGAGACAATCTACAATGACCATTATATTCTTCCTGCATGTTCTTGAGTATTTTCTACCAAAATCTACCAAAATATGGTTGGATCCAATACGGTGACAATAAAACCTTCGTAGGAATCACCGGTTCACAGCGTACTGCATATCTATTAGGTATGTATGGATTTCGGAGCGGGTCGATGTAGTGAGGATGTATTGGAAGTGTTTAATGTGCAGATCTAACAAAATATACGCCTAATACCACCAAGAGATACCTTACTGAATACGGTAGACAGACACTAGTAGGCAGGGTATCACTTGGTGGTAAAAAATGTTTTTATTTTGCGTAAATTTGTTAGACGCTGCACGAATACGGAGTTTCATTGTTTTTCTTATGTTTAATACATAAAACGTTAGTAAATTTATTTTTTTCTGGTTGCTTTTATTTATATAACCCAATAAAATTAGGTAAGCACTCTAGAACAGTAATACTTTCTTTGAAAATCGTTTTTACCCGCGAAAATACCCGATTTTGGGTATTTACCCGGTAAAAACCCGAATCGGGTATTTACCCGGTAAATACCTTTTGGGTAAATACCCAGCGCCCATCTCTATGCACTACACTAAAAGGTATTAACTCACTCACTCAACAACATCAGAGTAAGCATTATTTTCAACCCCTAACGTGAAAGGAAACTCTAGTAGTTGAGTTCTTTTGTGTGCGAACTCGTGCCGTTTCAGTGCCTTGATCCCACTAATATTAATAAATGCCAAAGTTTAGATGTTTGATTGTA
This sequence comes from Gandaritis pyraliata, assembly GCA_947859175.1. NCBI lineage: Eukaryota > Metazoa > Arthropoda > Insecta > Lepidoptera > Geometridae > Gandaritis > Gandaritis pyraliata. The sequence goes on along the minus strand of OX401877.1, from coordinate 459,929 downwards.
GATGGGTAGTCTCATATACACATGAGCCTTATGCTCAGTTCGGTAGAGATTTTACTCTAACAGGGATTACGTCAAAATGACGCCAAAAACTCATTTACCGGTGGGTGAAACGGATTTTCGGCCGAGATATGACATTATTTCTATAAAATCTCTGGCAAAGTGAGCATAAGGCCCCTACTATCCCACTACTATTATAAATGTTAAAGTTTAGATGTTTGTGTTTCAATCACGTCGAAACTACTGAACCAACTTGGATGAAACTTGGCATATATGTAGTTCATAACCTGGATTGACACATAGGCTACTTTTTATCCCGAATAATTAACAGGATCTACAGGATAAAATGAACTAACGGGATTAGCAGCGCCAATTAGCAAGAGGATGATGTCATGTCATGTCACGTCAGTTTGACAGGACGTAGTACTACCTCTGTTTAACGATTAACGTTGACATTCGAGTACGGGTTCGATGTAATGTCAAGTTTCTCAAATAAATGTGACAATAGTAAACGTATCGTAACGCTAGCGTATCCGAGATACACTGCGCGGTGAGGCTGCAACGTTCGGCAGTCGCGCCGGTGTTGACGCGCAATATGACTCGAATACGTTAGGTTTACGTAACGCGGCGATTGTCAGATTTGTTCGTGATTGATCACCCCTTAGTACTAGCACCTATTTCTGATGCTCGCATTGCTAAGTTCTGGTTTGAAGGGTATGGATGCCGGTGCTATTACACGCACATCACACTCAAAAACTACATCTCAGAGTGTTGGACACACATTGCCTCGCAGGACACGTCCTCAATGGGCGTGCTCTGTGGTCACCTGCTCTGTAGTATATTTATTTGCCATAAAATTATATAATGTCTAGTATATCTAAATTAATCATGTTTCTAAATTTTTTCTGTGTTTTTTCTGTTATCTTTAGACAGTACCCCTTGTTCATTACCTCGAAGTCCATTCCGTCCAAGGTTGTCTGATAGAGATCGCTCATTAGCGATAAGACCGCCCATTGTACAATTAGTTAAGTTTTGTTTTGTATGTTGTAGTAGTCCCTAGGTTAAGGTGTGCAATAAAGTATCTTTTATCTATCTACTAGCAGTTACCCGCGACTTCGTACGCGAGTACCGTTTCCGTGTACATTATATTATCTGTGCGTGTACCGAGCGGATACTTCTTTGAGAAACTTGACATTACATCGAACCCGTACTCGAATGTCAAACGTTAGTCGTTAGCCCAAAGAGGTAGTACTACGTCCTGTCAAACTGACGTGACATGACATGACATCATCCTCTTGCCAATTGGCGCTGCTAATCCCGTTCGCTCATTTTATCCTGTAGATCCTGTTAATTATTCGGGATAAAAAGTAGCCTATGTGTCAATCTAGGTTACGAACTACATATATGCCAAGTTTCATCCAAGTTAGTTCAGTAGTTTAGACGTGATTGAAACACAAACATCCAAACATCTAAACTTTCGCATTTATAATATTAGTAGGATCTATCTATCTACCTGCTGCAATCTCCTCCATAACGGAATGCTTGCTGATGATCTCGACTGTGGGCCGCGTGCGAGATGGTGACATCGGGGATGTTGGACTGTTAACACATCAAAATACCTACATATTAACATCAGGTGAGATTGCGATCAAACATTTGCCTACAATGTATAAAAAAACTTTTGTTCTGCAATCAAGTAGTGGATATGTAGATAACTTAAAGTTAATAAAATATTTAATGGAGATTTAATACAATGCCCTTTAGTCCCAAACTAAGCAAAGCTTGTAATATGGGAACTAGATGCTGATAGAATACTTATATACTTTTTGTTGTAAATCCTTATAATACATAGTAACACCCAGACATAGAACAAACATCCATGTTCGCTACGCACAAATGTTTGTTGTCAGTGGGGATCGAACCCACGACCCACAGCACGGAAGGCAGAGCTATTACCGACTGAGCTGTGACGTCTGTCAAATGAAAATCTCCCGCATATAACTATTGAAAATTTGAAATGATACAAAAACATATAATATCATGATATTATCAAAAATACATCAAAAACAATGCTTAGATACATTTTGTTGTTAACATAGCAAAGTACCTTCACACACACTAATAAATGATTCTATGTATGATACGAGTACACACTTTACAACATACACAATTCATAATGAAATCTAAAAGTCCTGACATAAACCGTTACTAATAAATGATTTATACTGATGTAAACAAGGGGTTAAAATGTATGTGAGAGGACTGTTCAACCCCTAGAATTCTATGAATGACAATGGACTATGAATTCGGGGGAAAAGCCAGGTTTATAAAGGGAAAGACGTTCTAATTCTCGCTTTCTGATCAGCAATAGACTTCTATCTAACTAGCTTTATTTTTTCGTCTCTTCTAACTGGATACACCTATATTTTCCTACCTACTCAGAGAGAACCAATTTCTTGTTTGGATCATTGATTAATTGTGAAATATGTATGTTAGCTGAGTAATATGTTGCAATTTACTAAGTACCTAGTATTAAGACTACCAACCTTCCTACCTACTTACATAATTATAGTTTAAGCTCATTATAAGTGGACTGTAAAGTTCTTCGATGAGTAATAAAGTTCTTTAAACCGAAAGTGACTGACTCCGAATTCGAGACCAGTCAGCGCTGATCTGAATAAAACCCATTGTAAATTGATTTGAAGTTATTACAGCGGTGTGAAGTCAGTATTAAGTAGGCAATTGATATAAATTCTAAAAGGTTCTCCTTAGCACGTTTCCCATAGCACTACTTTTTCTCCGCACTACATAAAGGTTGGTTGGAAGAAAATGCTAAATAGCATTAAGCTCGCCTCTGTACCATTTTTATGTGCAATAAAGAATTTTCTAATTTAATCTAAGTCAGCGCTGACTTGTATATTCCACTACTGTTCCCATGTAAATAGTTAAACTGTCCATACCCTGAACGTACCCCCTGTATAAACGTGGCTTAATGCATCTATCGATATAAACACTTATTACCGAGCTGGTTGTCATAACCTCCGGTAGCGACCAACTTTATTGTTACGTGAACCGCAGATTGCAAATCTTTATAAATAAAATAATAATAATACAAATAACAATTTATGTAACGTATAAATAATATCAGTCAACGATATTAATAAAAGTGGGAAGATTCGTGACAAACTTCGCGGGAGTGAAGCGCACAAATTAGGTTCCAGGCACACAATTGGTTCTAGTCACAATCGGACTGACATCTGTGTAATACGTACACGGTTCTAACACAATCTAGTTTCGAAGGATTTTTTTGTAAAATGTAGCAATAATGTCTTCCTCAGCATTTACAAAATGTTTTAAAAGTTCGAAAACAAAATCAGAAATGTAGGTGTGTGTATGTGTTTAATTGTAGTTGTATCTAGCTCAGTTTTTGTTTTTATGATCCCAGAGCATACCACGTCTTCCTTTTTATTAATATCGTTATTCTAAATTAAATCTACACTTTAGTTTGAGCACTTTGAACGTGTCATTGCCAACGCTATGGAAATAAAACGGTGGATATTTACGCGTATACTTATAAACGATTGCTTAATCGTTTTAAGTTATGTAAAGATTATAAGTAAAGCACTTAGGCCGGGTTCGACCAACTTTGAATAACACTATTCTATAGCTTAAAATACTCCCGACCTTGTTTTTGACAAGTTTAACGGACGGATAGTTATCTGTAGAATAGCGTTATTCGAAGTTAGTCAAAAACTTAATGATTAAGTTAGCTATATTTTAGAGCATAACTGATAGCTTAGATTATAAACTAAAAATTTTAATATTTTAGTACAGATAAGCTTACTTAAAGCTAATTATTTAAAAACTTGTGAGTTAGTGGTGAATTCTAGTGAAAATGTGTTGAATTTTATTTTAAGTACTTAATTATGAAATATAATATACCTGACTATCCCCGCTCTGGCATCGGCGATTAGCTTTCTCGCTCTTTCACGTAGCATTGCCTGTCTCTCTTCCTCTGTCATGGGCTGAAATGTATGCATTACTTTAATATTTGATTTTCCGCAAGGACTATAAGCTTCTGCCCGCGTTAAGTTTTATCCTGTTAATTTTCCGGGATAAAAAGTAGCCTATGTGTTAATCCAGGCTACGAACTATATTTATTCAAAGTTTCATCCAAATCAGACCAGTAGTTTTTGCGTGAAAGAGTCACAAACATCTATTAATATTTAAAACCACAAAGCTATACACATTCGTCCTAAATATATTTTATTTAAAATGTAAAACGACTCTAAATTACTTAAAAATATGTAGATTTAATCGTTCTAGTATTAAAACATACCTTCTTAGGACTAGCATCTCCATTCGTTTCTCTTTCCTCCTCTTTCTGGCGTCTACTCTTCTCCTTCTCTCTCGCCTCGCGTTTGGTCGCTTCCAGCAGCTGTCTCGCTCGCTCTTTCAGCTCATCGTGACGAGATAGCAATTGCTATTTCACCAATAACAAGGCGGGAATATCACGTGATGTTTATTTCGACCAATGACGCATCAGGGTTTGGTTTGACGTGATATATTTCGACCAATGAGGCATCACGATTCCAAAATGGCAGAGGGATTTCGACCAATGACGTATCAGGATTTCGAAGTGATATCGACGAATAGCGAAGCGGTATTTGGAACCAATGATGGGTTCGACCAATCAGGGCGAAGCGTTCGATCCAATAAGCGTTTGTTACGTGTAGGTCCAATGGAAAGCGATGACGTCACACAAAGCCATGTTTTTTTCGCAGCGGTAATGGAAAGGAAATATTATAATGTAGTTGATGTTAATAAAATAATTTCAAAAAATAATACTTTCCCTAAATATTTCTAATAATAGTATGAATAGCTTTAATTTTATTTTTGTAAGGAAACTATAAAACGTGGGCATGCACCAAATGTCAGTAATAAACACTCCTGTCCACGTTTTGGACATCTTCCTCACTACGTTTTTATCCAACTATCTAAGAAAATGTCTACTGCGTCTATGAGAACATATGATTTTCTTTACCCATGTCTAAGATTTTTTGCTAACAGGTACAAATAGATAAACATATATTTTTTATTTATGTGAAATCTACGTGATATATTTATACATCACTATTTAACATCAATGTATTTTTACGAGACTACGCTAGTGACGTTACTAAATGCTGTAACAATTATGATGAAACTCGCACACTAAAACAGCATTAAAAATCAACAGCCACAACACTAACTCCAAAATAAATATCGAGAAACTTACCGGCGTCGGTTTGGGGAGATCAGGCGTCGTTGGATTGATTTCATTTCCCATTGAATTTGACACGTTTTCTATATTTGACTGATTTGCAGTAACACTTGACTGAATTGCACTCGTATTTGACTGGTTTGCAAATATATTTGACTGGTTTGCAAAGGTATTTAACTGATTTGCAGTAACACTTGACTGGTTTGCAAAGGTATTTGACTGATTTGCAGTCATATTAGACTGATTTGCAAACGTATTTAACTGATTTGCAGACGACTTTGACTGATTTGCCGCTGCATTTGACTCGGGCTGTGTATTATTTGTTTTGTTTTCATTTGATTGAGTGTTTTCTGTGATTTGTAGAACATTAGTTGGTTCGTTTTTGGGTTCGTTGAGTGACGTCAGTGGGTCTGAGAAGACTGGTTCTATTGTAAACGAATTAGGTTCTTGTTTAACTGAAAGGTAAGAAAATATGACTTTAGTGACCAAGAGAGAAATATGACTACAATATTTTTTTTGTCAATGATGGATTTTTTATTAATTGTAATTTAGATGATGTATAGTATACTGTGTCAGACGGCACTAGTGCCCCATGCCCTATGTGCGGCACGCTGCAGTGCCTGGCACATGTGTAGATGTGCGGCACGCTGCAGTGCCTGGCACATGTGTAGATGTGCGGCACGCTGCAGTGCCTGGCACATTTGGTAGATGTGCGGCACGCTGCAGTGCCTGGCACATGTGTAGATGGAGTAGGCTTGTAGCACCTATACCATCCTCTCAGCCTAGTGTCTATCCACAGGAAACACAACGACAAGCAGACTTTACTGTTGGTTCTAATTGAAGGGTACTTTAACGCCCCTCCGCCTTATTCCAATACGAGGACTAAAGTTAGTCTAGGTTTAAATCAAGGCTTAGACCATGGACTACTCGAAACGGTATTACAAAACGAAGTTTATCTCTTGTTACCGAAACATCTATGGTACTAAAGTTAGACCTACGAGACCCCTAGTTTAACTCTGGTTTAACTTGGAACTTTGGTACTAAACTGACAGCGATGTCATTTTTTCCTCGAAACTAACCTCAAAATCACAGATCAAACGTCAAAAATTATGTTTTAATTATTATTATGTTATTTGTAAATAATTATGTTTTTTGTTCTTGAATTACTTTTTCTTCACCGCTCCAGTTTTGAGCCCTTATTTTCTTGGTTTTATCCATTTTTTAGACCTAGGTATTCAAATGATTTCAACTTATTTATCCTTCGCGCGTTTATTGACATGACAGGCAACTGACAGTTTTTCTTCTTTGTAGACGTGTGTCTGTACTATCTACTGTCAGTGTAAGTGTCAGCAACTCGAAAATGACGTTTCATTAGGTCAGGTTTTAAAGAAACCATAGACAAGATCGATGAGTTTTCATTTATTGACGCTACTCGACACTAGATGGCGCCCTAAACACACTTTTTTTCTAATTAGTCTGTGGATAATAAATAAACCAGGGTCTATGTCATAGTACTAACAAGTCTTTCGTTAGTCTCGGTTTTGTAATAAGAAAATATTTTGATACCCTGATCAACTTAGTGACCGTAACAAACCTGGACTACATAGTCCTGGTTTAAACCTGTACTATCGTGATTTTTTATAATAACACCGCTAAAGTTTTCGGCTTTGCTCACCAGGATCAGAGATAGGTGCAGTTTGTGGACTGATCTCGTCTTCTTCATCAGAGCCGAATGGATCCGTTAGTTCTTTACGGGTCATCAGCTTCTGTGGGGGCGCTGGGATCGCCTGCAATCAATACATATTCGTATTAAAAGTTATTTCAGTTTATAATTACGAATACATATAAATAAATATTCACAAACATTTCACACAACGCCCTCTAGCCCCAAACTAAGCAAAGCTTGTACTATGGGAACTAGATTGCTGATAGAACATTTGTATGTATACAATCTTTGTAAATACATTTATTATACATAGTAACACCCAGACATAGACACAAATGTGTGTTCAGTGTAGTGTCTGTGCGGCCAGAGGACGATGTGTGAAATTTCTATATAAATTCATGAATATGTATTTATTTATTATTAATGAATAGTAGTAGTGACCTCTTGCGGCGGTATGTCGAACCACTTGGCGTTGTGTTTGGGTTTGTCGGTAGCGAGCACGCGGCCGAGGATGTTGCGGGATTGTTGCACGATGGAGGTGCGCTTCTCACATGTAGCCGGCGGCACCGCGGTCTCTTGACAACTGTGCAATTACAATAAATGTTTATTATAAAAATCTGTTTATTTGTCCTTCACTAAGGGCGGCTTGCACCAGAATCGCTAAACGCGTTTAACTCTTAAATAGTATTTAGCGAGTTGTCAAGTCATACAAATACGTCAGATTTAAATCGATTTAGCTGTTAAATACGTTTAGTGATTCTGGTGCAAGACGCCCTAAGAACCGGACATTTGTAAGTTTGCGAAGTTGTATTTGTAAGTCTGTACGAATAATTCGAGGGACGAAATAACTTTTAGAATCGGTTTATCTGTTACAAAAATTACCCCCTTACAAACAAAACAATTCATTTATTTAATAGGCATCGCCAACAGCACACATACATACAGCACACACGATAAAACAATGTGTATTAAAAGTTACTAGCTATCGCCCGCGACTTCATCCGTGTCCTGTTCGTCCTAATTCAGATCCAAACATCTAAGGGCGGCTTGCACCAGAATCACTAAACGTATTTAATGACATAAATATTAGACGGTTTAGATGTTTGCTTCAATCAGGCTGCAATTACTGGTCCGATTTGGATGAAACTTGGAATATATATAGTTCGTAACCTGGATTAACACGGGCTACTTATCCTGCTTTTTTTAAGTTATAGTAGTGGGATTTATTAGTAGTATACTGACGGAGGGCGCGGTTTATCCCCCATGTTCTTGGAGCGGCGCGTCGCGATCTCTCTGCTGAAGAGGTCCCGGGGCAAGGAACCGTCTGTGTCGTGTCTACCCACCAGGTATGACGACTCCGTCTCATCGTTACCTGCAACCACGCTCTCTACAGTGAACTATGCACTGCGACACCCGTCACAGCTCACTCGGCATAGCGCTGCCTTCCGTGCTGTGGCTCGTGGGTTCGATCCCCACTGAGAACTAACATTTGTGTGTGGAAAACATATTTGTTCTATGTCTGGGTGTTACTATGTATTATAAGTATGAAAAAAAAAAGTTTATAAGTATTCTATCAGCATCTAGTTCCCATATCACAAGCTTTGCTTAGTTTGGGACTAGAGGGCGTCGTGTGAAATGTCCATGAATATTTATGAATATTTATTTATAAGTATGTATTTACAAAAAAAGTATATAAGTATTCTATCAGCATCTAGTTCCCATATTACAAGCTATGCTTAGTTTGGGACTAGAGGGCATTGTGTGTGAAGTCTATGAATATTTATTTATTTATTGGCGCTTTGGAAATGGTACAATACAATTGTGCTCAGACGAACGCGTGAGCACATTTCTTAGTTATGCATTAACGGCTCGATTAGCGAACACTTAGTAGGCTAATCTGCAATGTACAACAAACAATCGCCAAAACATGACATATTTAAAGTGCCAGAATTCTGGCGTTTTTCGTAATGAACCAATATGGTATTTATGGTATGGTACCAGTATGGTATGGTATTTGGTATTAGTCGATTTTTGTAAACATTAAGTGCAACACTAGTATACGCAAGACATCACTATTGATAGAACGTTTACCTTATCTATGGTTGGAAAGACAAGATGGCGGACACGACACGATGTATGATACAATAATGAATTGGACAATAAAAGGATATCAAGATGAATCTACAGTTATTGGGTAATTTCAGTTTAACATTAGTTAAATATAAAGTAATATGTTAATAAAAAATATCATCACAAAACCAATAATTGAAATATATTTAGAGAAGATTGGTAACTTACCTAATTGTTCAACTTGCAACTCACTGCCCGTGAAATGTGCTCGAAGTTGGAACAAATACGTCATTATCTGAAAAAAAATATTCCACGAATATTATAAATGTGAAAGTTTAGATCACATTATATAAACTACTTTTATCCCGAATAATTAATAGGATCTACAGGATAATATGAACGAACGGGATTAGCAGCGCCAATTGGCAAAAGGATTTCATTGTCATGTCATGTCACGTCAGTTTGACAGTGCGTAGTACTACCTCTTTGGTCTAACAACTAGCGTTTGACATTCCAGTAGGTACGAGTTCGGTGTAATGAGGTGTAATGTCAAGTTTCTCAAAGTATCCGCTCGGTACACGCACAGATAATATAATGTAAACGGAAACTGTAGACGCGTACGAAGTCGCGGGTAACTGCTAGTAAATAAATAAATGGTAGAATGAGTGCGAGTGGGTATGGGTACTGGTACTGACTGCGAGTCGGTCGGGCGCGGCGCGGCACACGTCCCCGGCGGAGAGCACGGGCGAGATGCCGAGCGCGCCGCTCGCCTCCAGCGCGCACCGCACGTTGCTCTCGCACTCCTCCGCCTGCAGTCCGGAGAAATCTCTGCAACATTATATATAGCCCTTTAATAATAATTAGTGATTAAACGAACTAAGTGAAGTTCTATCATAATTATACGAGTGCTTCGTCTGAAGATTAGTAACCCCCGCCCGCCCGTACCTACGGCCCTTATTGCAGGTTCTGGAAATAGGAGCACTAAGGGCTTCAGCTCTAAACGAATGAAGAAGCGAGCGAGCGCGCCCGACAGGAAAGCTAAGTACCCGCAGAAAAAAAAAATACTCTCAATATAGTGTAATAGAGTGGTGCCACGTAGGCGTTACTACAATATGTACTGAATTCTAATCATTTATCTTTCAGGTTACTAATCGAAGACGAAGCACGATGTATAATAAATAACTCATTTATTTTCTCTACACAAAAGGTTCCTTAACTTATTAGATGCGTAGGTAGGTACAATGAAGATGGTAAAAATATTAATAAGGTGAGTAACCTGTTTTGCGAGAGACTGGTGCGCGAAATAGGTTTGGAAACTTGTATTACGGGTCACCAGTGCCCCACTCCACGAATATACTTATAATCTTAAGGAGTCATGCAATGACATAAAGAAAATTTAGGTAATATGAAACAAGGACACGCATGGTAAAAATAACTAGGCAAGGAAGGTCCAAAAATGGGCCCATTCAGAAATCTAGTTAAAGGTTACTAAGTCTAAGTTACTAAGTACTAACTACAATTAAGAAAAAGTTTAATATACAACTACCTATGTCTAATATCTCATTTCCGGTGCAGTACAATAAAGAGTTTTCTATCTATCAATCTATCTATCTATAGGCCGAGTACTGTTTCTATCTAATCTCTAGATACAACGTGTTACATATTGTCCCTATAAACCGAAAAGGGACTTATTCAGACCAAACACGAGAATATACTGGCATGTGCAAAATTTTAATATAAATTTAAAATTTCAATTTTTTTTATCTTAGATATTTGCGACAACCCTATTCGTAAGTGTTTGTTTACTTTGTGTATGTATCCAGCCTGTTGGTACACATGCACGTCGCACCCACACATAGGCACGTTAGCACGTGTGCAATGAACTTTAAGACGCTTTTCATGAATGAAAAACTTCGAAACATTTGAAGTCGTAGAATAAACGTTGTTCGCCATGACGTACTGGTCCGATTTGGATGAAACTTGGAATACACATAGGTCGTAACCTGGAGTAACACATAGGCTACTTTTCTTGCTTTTTTTGTAATATTTTTTTTGTGGACGAATTCGCGGGTAACTGCTAGTATGGTTGTAGTGTTTGTATCTACTTAGTAGATACTGTACCCTATCTCCCATACACAAGTAAGTGAGGTAACTGCCGGTGTCAATCTCCCGACCTGTCAATGTCATCCGTACGTCTGGATGACAGGACGAGGGGGTCGAGAGGGGAAGGCCTGGAGGGGGGCTGATACAGACACAGGAGAATGGCGGCGCTACCGATATCGAGGTATTCGATCTTGGTGTATTGGTAAACCAGGGAGAAGGTTACACAGGACTTTACAATAGTAATAGTAATAACTGACATAAGATCCGGTCTGTAGTGATGTATGATCGCACAGAAGGCAAGTCCGGAGCGAAAGCTAGTCGTCAAGTTGGTCACTTTGCACGATTTGTACTCGCGAGTCACGAACTGGCACCATTCTAGAAGATCTTGCACCTGCAAAACATTATCTACTTTTAAAATATTGATGGACATTACACACAACGCCCTCTAGTCCCAAACTAAGCAAAGCTTGTAATATGGGAACTAGATGGCTGATAGAATACTTATATACTTTTGTTTTGTAAATATATACATAGTAGCAACCAGACATAACAAAGATCTATGTTTGGCACACACAAATGTTTGTTCTTGGTGGGAATCGAACCCACGAGTCACAGCACGGTAGGAGCTATTACCGACTGAGCTGTGACACCTGTCAAAAAACTTTTAAGATTTTATTATATTGTTAGTTTAAAAGTGAAGCTAAAAAAAACGTGTTAGAAATGAACTTTGAGGGTTTTACTTAGAATCGCCTATCAACTTCTGTAAAAAGTTAACACCCGTTTAAAATAATACAATCTCGTTTTTAATGTACAAATAATGGAACCGATGGCCCACCTGATGTTAAGTGGTAACTAATGCTTATAACGATACATTGCCTCAGTAAGCACGTCCACAGAAGACGTGTCCTGTGCGTTTTGTTTAGATAGTTATAAATAGTGTGAGGGAGAATCTTAAGCAGTGTTTAGATTATGTATATGTTGAGAGAAGATTCTAAGTATGACCGTTAGTAGGTAAACAATACTTACCGGTGTTTTATCTTTGTCAAATTTTCCAGGAAATAGTTTCTCCATATCAGCCGTAGGCGTTTTATCACAATCCTCTTTCTCATTGTCATTTCTATCCAAACCAATGCAATTCAAATTGGTCTTTAATTCTAGTGGCTTAAGGTTCCTTTTTGCGACAGTTTTCGGCTTGAAAATGACCTCTTTGAATGTATTATCTATAGGAGTTGAGGTTAATTCATATTTCTTTGGCTCAAATTGGTACTCCATCTGGAAATAATGATTTTATTTATTTAATACAGCGCCATTTAGCTCCAAACTAAGCAAAACCTATTTGGCAAAAATATATGAAACATATTTTTTTTAGATGATTTTTTTTGATCATTGTTTTCAGAATTTCAGACCTGAAAATACTGAATCACCTGAATGTTTACTACGAGAACTCACCTTATACTCATCTTTAGTGTTCTCCTGCGGGGTAGGGGTGGTGGGGGTGTTGGGTTCGGGTGACATAGGGGCTGTGGGGGTCCTAGAGTTGTCGAAGTTAAGACTTTGAACACTGTTAGGGGTCGCCGCTATGTCGCTGTTTGTTAGAGATTGGGTCATCTCTTCCATTTGTTGACGTAAATCTGACATCTACAAAGATAATAAAGTTTTAGATCAATTTTAGTTTTTTTTAAGTGTACTGGTACCAGAGTTCTGAGCGCTAAGCGTAATTAATTATGGAAATTAAAAACATTGCTTGCAAAAACAATATAAATGAAATTTATAATGTTATTAACTTGATAAGTTAAAACAAATTGCCTTCGCCTTCATTAAGTTTTAAATGGTTTTGGGTTGTACAAAATAACACTTAATTTTTTTAACTGGGAGTTTCCGCAATTATTATTTAAGCTAGTGTTATGCTACTCTGCTTACAAAGTATTGCATTTTCTCACAGAGTACGTCTACTGAGGAGGTGTTCTGTGAGACAATACACTGCGTCCATCACTTTGAAATAACGTGATATTACCTGTCTTGTAGAGTTATCAGATAGCCAGTCTTCATCCAAATCCTCAAGTACCGCTATATCAGAATTATTATTAACTGAGAGTAGTGACGCCAAAGACTGCATATCTTCATCTCTGCAATATTTAACAATAGTTAATTTTTAAAGTCAGATTTTTTATACCGGCTGCGCCACGTAAAATACTGTTTGGCGCAGCCTTAAAATCTTAGTACACTTAATTATTGACCAATGAAATAGCGTTGTTGGTATATTTCAACCAATCAGCGTGCACCTTTTGTTCCGTTTACAATTACACGGGAAAACTTAAACAACCGTATTTACCGTGAATTGAATGTTTCAACCGTTTACAAACCGTTTACGTTTTCCGATGGCATAAGCACTAAGCAGGCTTGAAATAAACTACTTATATTTATTTTATTCTTCATTTTTATAAACATACATTCTTTTCATCTACATTGTTTGTCTTTGCGACGTGATGCAGTATCAAACATCCTTTTAAATTGTTGTTATATATCTACAAGTAATTAAATTCAAATATTTAAAAAACTCCTTTCAAATTTCAAACAAAAAAACAAAAACAAAATAGGTTCATCCGTTTTGGAGCTACGTTGCCTCAGACAGCAGCCACACACACACACACATACACGTCAAACTTATAACACCCCGTCGTTTTTGCGTCGGGGGTTAAAAAGGTAGGATTACACTCACGTAGCCTGTCCTTCCCTGAGTAAAACACAGTGCAGAGTCAAATGTATAGATGCTCCTACAATTTTATGTGTGGTTGCATCTAGAGGCACCACTATAGATCGTTGTGACGGCTCCAGACTTGCGTATTTCCGCATGTTTATCGATGCTACGGCCAGGCGACGTCGCTTGCCTGTTATTGATACCTGAGGGACACATAGGCAGTAGATAGATAGACAGATAGGCAATAGATAGATAGAATAGATAGATAGTGACAGGCGTCACAGCTCAGTCGGTAACGGCTCTGCCTTCCGTGCTGTGGGTCGTGGGTTCGATCCCCACTGAGAACAAACATTTGTGCGTGGAAAACATAGATGTTTGTTCTATGTCTGGGTGTTACTATGAATTATAAGTATGTATTTACAAAAAAAAAGTATTTAAGTATTCTATCAGCCATCTAGTTCCCATATTAGTTCCCACTCCACTCTCGGCACCTGAAAACCAGCGCTAAAGGAGCCACCGTGCACCCAAAGCATTTGCTGAGTGGGTCCCTTTTTTACGCATGTTATCGTTTTATTATTAAGTAAATAAGTATGTACCTTATTGTGTGTTGCGTAAAATAAATAATTTCTATTCTATTCTATTTCTATATTACAAGCTTTGCTTAGTTTGGGACTGGAGGGCGTTGAGTGTAAAGTCTATGAATATTTATATTATAGATAGACAAATAGATAGACCGATAGTCAGTAGAATCCTAAGTCTGTTTCTGGACTACAAGCACTACACTACACAGGAAACTTCATTTCATTACGAAAAATTACAAAATTTTGACACTTTCAAAATGTCATGTCATGTTAGTCAATAGTATTTTTGTCGTACACTGCAGATTGGCAATCTAGCTCTTCAAAGTATTTTACGACCAAGCCGTTAATGTACAACTAAAGCATGTGCTCAGGCTCTCGTCTGAGCACAATTATACTGTTCCATTTTCAGATTGTAAATGCAAAGTCCATTGTATAAAATGTCGTTGACCACACGACGTAAATTGTGACATATGAAGTTAATTATACAAAAATTAAAAACCTCCATCCATATAAATCTTTAATTAAAGATCCTCTTCATTATTGGTGGTCATGTCTGTGTCACCATCAGACCTGGGAGTATGGACTTCAGTTTATCCTAAGAATGTTGTGTTTGGTGTTGCTGTTTCATAAATAAAATAAAGACGATTTAAGGAGATTTTTAGTTGAAATGGCAGTATAGTGTTGCCTCACTCACATCTTCCAAAACGAAGGTCCAGTCTTTATCTTCAAGCTCATTAGTTCTCGAGTCCTTGAACAAGGTCACTGTGACAGTCTGGTTTTCCGGGACTGGGTATATCACTGATCCCCTGAAAACCAATAATAGATTTATTTAACCTGTAAAGTCTCTATAATCCCGAAAGGGGGGGTATTCTACACGTCATGGCGAACAACGTTTGTTCTACGACTTTAAATGTTTCGAAGTTTCTCATACATGAAAAGCGTCTTAAAGTTTCATTAAAAATATCATTGCACACGCGTTAAAGTGTCTATGTGCGGCGTGATACGAGTGTGCGTGTACGTGTGTACTAACAGGTTCGATACCTACGCAAAGTAAACAAACGCTTGTAGAAAAAAGTAAAAATATGTTGTATTTCACTTTTGCACATGCCAATCTATTCTCGTGTTTGGTCTGAATAAGCCCCTTTTCGGCTTATAGGGACAATATGTTACACGTTGTAGATGCTTGTTTTATGTCTGGATGTTACTATGTATCATCATTCATCATTTCCCTGCCCTTATCCCGCGCTAGGCGGGGTCGGCACAACATGTCTTTTTCTTCCACTCGCTCCTATCATTCGTCAACTCAGAATCTACTCCTCTCACATTCATATCCTCTTTCACACAATCCAACCACTTCTTCTTCGGCCTTCCTCTACCTGCGTACCCAGTCACACTCATGTTCATAACTGGATGTTACTATGTATCATAAGTATGTATTTACAAAAAAGTTATAAGTAGGTATTCTATCAGCGATCTAGTTCCCATAATACAAGCTTTGCTTAGTTTAAGACTAGAGGGCGTTGTTATTTATTGTAATAACTTACTTTAGCGGGTCTTTTAGCGAGGGTTCCCATTCGTAAGGCTCCGTGATCACGCGTCTGGATCGTCTTGTCCACACCACACTTAATTTATTTGGTTTCCTGACAAAAATATATTTGTTGAGTACTTTAGCTGTAGAAGGTAAGGTAGAAGGAAAGAGAGGAAGAGGAACACCGCGTATTAGCTATATGAGCCAAGTGAAGGCGAAGATAGATGTCATGTCGTATAAGGACGTCAAGGAAGCTGCCCTGAAGAGAAGAACCTGGCGGGAAATGCATGTTACGCCGACAAGAGCGTAGCTCTTAAATTAGAAGAAGACTTTAGCTGTGAGATTCTTGCCTGTTTTCTAGGCTTGGTCGTGTGGAACTGGCAATTAGATATATCTAACTATAAGAAGTTTAATGAATATTAAAATTAATCACACTAAAATTTACTTTAATAATTCCAAATAACAAAACATTTGGTCGAAATACTATTACTCACTGAAGTTTAAAAATTTATAATTTGTTAGTGCGTAAATGTATAGATTTTATTACAGTTTCGTATGAGAATCTATGCTTCAGTCAAGCTTAAATCTGAGCTCTGTATCAGAATAAGAGCCTTAGAACCGAATGCTCATTAGTTAATTAAGTCTGGATTAATACTTTATTCTGAAACGATACTTCCTCAAGCGTCGAAAGTGAAAAGTGAGTATAGAAAGCTGACAATGGCTTACCATTTGGGAGAAGTCTCCAAGTCCACACGATGGTAGGACGCGGTGTACTGAAACTTAGCGGCGCGCTTGTTCACGCGCTGCAGCCGCTTCCACACCGACGCCATTACTCAAACTGGAAACAGTAGCTTTATGTTACAAACCGAGGTATTTTGTTTTTTTTTTATTCAATGGAACAAAGTCAGCAGATGGACCTCTTGATGATAAGTCATTACCGCTGTCTTTAACAATAAAAAAAATTTAAATAAATTATATTTTAAAATAATATAGAAATATGTAGGTAGTTTAGTTTTAAGGTATTTATAATATGGGCCTTGTATTTGTTACTGTGTGAGATTTTTTTTTAATTATCTCACAGTGATATCCATTGAGGACGTGATTTCACTGCGTACATCATTCTGAAGCGTAGATATATGTGCCTGTAATTGCAACTGTACCATTCGAATCAGAATACAGTAATGCAAACATCACTGCTTAACGGTAGAACTATTTCAAGAACCCTGCTACTAGCAACTACTACTGACTTGTACCAGAAAAGTTACTAAACGAGTGGGATTCGAACCCACAACTATCTGGGTACGACGGTGCGTTTACAACTTTATAAGCCCTAATTTGACGCCAAAAGCTGTAGCTCTGTCTATAAATTAAAGTTATTCGTAAATAACTATTTGTTTTGACTAGATTCTACATGGTCATAGGCTATTTATTTATTATGTTTCGTTACGCCAACAGCATATATTATTCACAAATTAGGTAATAAAAACAACAAAAATTACAACAGTCTAGGACGGTGTGATAAACCATTACAGGCATAAACATAATTATAGTTATTAATAAATCACAACAATGAGTAATCATTATCAGCTGCCCGGCTGGGGTTTATCTAGCAGTAGCTGCTACCACTGTGTGGATATTGTGACAGACACCAATACACGTGGTTATCAGTGCCTTAGGTTTTGAGTCTCAATAGTTTCGATACCTATTTCATTTAGCAGATTTTTTTTATTTATTAAAAAATGACGTAAGTACTAAGTACCAATAACGAGGCGTTCCGCCCATTGGGATTTTTAGAAATTTGTGGGTATATGTCGACTATCAAACATTTGTTCATCTTGAGGAAGAGATTCTGGTTAAATTCTTTCAGGGCGTCTAGTCGAAGCGACGCGTGACCCGAGGGCTGGTGAGTATCTGACCCAGTGCATTAGCATTGCTATTCAGCGCGGCAATGCAGCCAGTGTCTTCGACACGCTTCCGATTGCTACCGATTTGGATCAATAGATGAGCTATCTATAAATTGTTTGCAATGGTTTGTAGATAGCTCAACTGTTTCATGTGTATTTTGTATATACTGTATTAGTTTTAATTTTCTTTGTGAATATATGTCACACTATCAAACCCTGCACAGGAAAATCTTTCCTACTTTTAGAACGCCTCTAGATATTTCAAGTAGACTACATTAGGCATCTTAAATCTGTAGGGTATATCAATCATCTTAACATCTCACATACCTGTTAAATGAGCTCATCACAATGTTTTCTTGAACTTTTAACCTTAAGTCTATAGATTTACGGTTTATTATGACTGCAGCACATTACATGTACCTACCTAGTTACCTAACTGTGGATTCAGGGTGATGAAAATATTGTTTTGTTGATCTTTGAACTGTAATTACGTACAAATAAGGTTCAATCTATCGCATTGCAATGTCAGTGGATAAATTGAACTTTATTTAGATAGATATAAGAACTAAATTGATATTTATTACCTCAAGTGTTTGTTGGTTTATTTTTAAATTGAATTGAAAGAGTGTATTTAATGTTTTTTTGATAAACAATGGGTGAGGTCCATCTTAATACAAATGTTTTTCGTGAATTTTAGTTATTTAGAAGGAACAAGGCTTGTATGCTGAAACAATGCTCATGTCTGAAGTCAAGATCTTCAGTCTTCAGTCTCAAATCTTTGCGACATTGAGAAATGTCAAAAACTCTATGCTTGAGTATCAATGAATATGTAACTTTGTTTTTGACTAACTTGTGTTTAATACCAAACTTATGTGTATTTTTACTAAGTATACCTAATTAGCTCGTTATCAAATAGGTAGGTATGTATGTAATTATGTGCAGAAATAAATTAACATACCTATTTAAGGAAAATAAGCTATTAAAATAGATTGGTAGGTATTCTAGGTACCTTATTGTACCTATGTAGTGACGGTTTAGATGTACCTACTACCTGTAGATACAATATCTGTAATGTGACTTTTAAGGATTGAATAAATAAATACTAAATTATAATTCATCATTGCTGTGGATGATGATCATTATCCTCAGTCCAATTTCAGCCACTGCTAGATATATAGGTTTCCTTTAGTTTGTGCCATCTATCACAATCCTGTGTTAACCTGTTAACCCCAAACTTTGACATAGTTCATATTAGTTTATTAGTAACAGATAAGTAACATGTTTAATTACAATTGTTTGTATAAATCAGAATATTTAGGTACAATATTATCAAAGCAGGAAACAGCCACTGCAATGTGGAGTAGGTTTTTTTAAAGAGTGATTTTTTAAGTGTAAATAATGCTCTGACTGAATCCGGTGCAAACAGCCGTTGAGGTACAGTCAGCAACAGAAGTAGATAACTTTTTCAGAATTTAAAAATTGTGTATATTGGCTCTAATTATAATTTTTTACTTAAATAATAATTTTAGGATAGAGCTCTTGCTTTTTAATCATAGTTGAAAATAGAAAATGCATAGATCGTAATTTTCAGTCATAAAACATTTTCGAAACTTTGTCTCATCAAAGTTTCGAAGTTTCGTTTTTTCTGAAAGTTTTTGCTGTAAAATACCTACCTTGTAAGTATAGGAAATTTTTATGGGTAAACCAGACTGACAGACAGACAGACTGGTAAACCAGAGTTCAACAAAATTCCACTCCCATAGGCATGGCCGAACACTTATCAGGGTCATTGACCCGACACCTACACAGTAGTTCTGTATCATTTCTAAAACTGGCTCGTAGTGGGAGTTTCAATAAGATAAGAACAAGATTAACATTGAACATCAATACCAACAGTAACTTGAGAATTTGATGAGTAATCTATTTAATTTTGGCTAAGTAGGTAATTTAAATACATACATTGAGTATTATGTATTTGGAATGAGCAAGGTTTTTTGTGATGATGTGATTGTTATTTGAGTGTCATTTATAAAGGTCATGGAGATTCTTTTTAAATTCATGTTTTAATATTAAAGAAAATGTTTTCCAGTATCAGTAAAATTGCCATAAATATCTAGAATATTTTAAAAACTCTTATTTTAAATTCAGCAGTTCCTTATTCATGATTCTTTCTTTGTGTGTAGTTACCTATCTATAACTTTTATTTCAAGAAAAGGGTAACACTCAGGAAATAATTAAATTACAAATGTCTTTGACTCTTCAACCCACCTTGAACCACGGCACGAACTAATTATAATTACGCATATCGTAACCAGACAAATAAACAGACGCAGAACAGACAAGCACCTTCTAAAAATAACACAAATTACACACGCACCTACAACAAACATATACCTTTAACTAGAGGATACCCCACGTACGGAACCCCGCATTACATCACTCCATAAAAAATAACTAACTGTGATATCACCACTTCCTCGCCGAATAACTAATTAATCGAGGGCAAAATCGGAATGTAAGAAAAAACCAACACTCACTGTAAAACGATTTTGCGAAGACACTGTTCCACCGAGACAGTTTTTAGGTCATTTCAACAGTACACTAGATAATTAGCACGGCACAAAACACACTTAGCATTTATTTACAGCTATATTAATCTGATTTACAGAGGAATCTCTTCACGACGTGAATTTTCAAGAATTTCATGAAAAATTGTCCTTTTTTGACGTTTATTTGACAGCTGAGCTCCAGACACAGACTCAGCATACAGACTCACAGACTAGTACAATGTGGTGCTGCCAGCTCCGAATATCTCATTGAGCTAGAGGAATATCTCGGTATTCTACCGAGACGTCCGAGACAAAATACACATATTCCAATGGCTGCCTTGAGGGCTGGCTTGGCTCATACTTTATGCTAGGAGCGCAAGTATTATTGGTTAAAATTTCACCAAAATTAATGAACAATGCTCACAATAACATCAAGAAAAACAATAAAATTAAATGTGTTACGTTGCTTTCACAAAATTGGTGTCATTTTGTGTCATTTAATGACAGAACTCTAATCTAAAGCTGTCAATGTCAACCTTGTTGACAAATTAAAAATCTGTGAACAAAATTTTTTGGGCTTGCGTGAATTTTCAATGAATTTGAAAAAATGAATTGATTTTTTATTTATTTACAAGTTAATTGTGTACACGCGTAAACTAGAAGTTAAATTAAATTATACACGAATTCACGTATCTTGATTGTCTACGACAGCCGGTAGAGGTTATGAAATATATTTATCACGGTTTTGTTTTTCGCTAAAGTGGTGGAATTGTTATGAAATATATGTTAAACTGAAAAAATTACATCAATAATGTCGAGGATACTACATAATCGTATGAGGTAAGTCGCGGACTAATATTTAGATCGTCGAATTCCCTAACCCAAAACATTGATTCTCTAAAATAATGTCTTGTAGCAATAGCTGGTCCGCTCTGCCGCCACCACTCTGCCTGTGGTCATTCTCTAAAATTCGTGGGGGGTTTTCCATTTAATTTGGATGGCATGTATCTATGACCTGCAACGATAACATCAGCTTATTGAAAATAATAAATTAAATTGTGATAGCTAACAATAAAATTTAGCATCTAACTACAAATGAACTGGTAACAGCTTGTACCATTGTTAAAAAATCATTAACATACTTAATTTATTAAACACCAATTTAATTTGACTTTCTTCAGGTTACAAAAAAGAACATCATGGAAAGTTGTAGACACAAGAGCTGTAGCCTTCTCAGTATGGACAGGCCGAAGTATGCTCCTCCATCGACCAGCTCCTGTCCATATGCCACGGAGACAGTATGGTATGCTGGTGGCTCGGGCTGTGAGAGGAATACTTAAGATTAGATATCTGGTGCTCGGTGGAGCTGTGGGTGGTGGAATGACTTTAAATAAAGTGAGTCGTAGTGTAAATTATTAATTAGGGTGTAAAAAGTGCCCCTAATGCCATAAGGCCTGATTATTATTCACATTTATTAATTACTGACATGTAGGTACTAGGGCATGCAACCGGTAATTCTCGGTATCGAAATTACCGGGAATTACCGGTACTTTTGAAAAATTTCGGTACCAGTACTCACGAAGCCAGTCTCGGTTCTTTCGATACTTTCGATACTCAACTTTTCTGTTATTTATTGTCGATTTGTTACTCGTAAATATACACTCTGGCTGAAGTTTCATCTTATTTTTTGATTTATAAAATGTTTTGACGCTATAAGAACATAGAAAACGTTATATCGAGTGATATTATCAGAGTTGTTGACGGCTATTTGTTGATTTGAGTCAAAATACTCTAGTAGTTAGGTTCAACTTTGTTTATAGAGGTCAACAAACCTCACCTAACTTAACATATTGACCTGTTGTTCCTGTGGGTAAGGCCAAGTAGGCTAAGAGGATGGTATAGGTGCTGGGCAAGCCTATTACATCTAAATCATGTCCCAGGCACTGCGGCGTCCCATTCATAGTGTGAAAAGTGGCCCCTGTCGCTGTATAAATCATCTAGATTCGATGCAATGGCCGGATTACCAGTGATGACTATAGGACTCGACTCGACTCGACTCGAATTGCACGACTAAACCGTTCACTTTTGAGAAAGGAGTACGACCAGGCACCCATGCTATACAAATAATGGTGAACACATGCGTAAGACCTGAGACGACTGGAAAGTCGGTGTTAAAGTTGGAGGCGTCAAAATTTCTAACCTACGATACGATGAGCATACGACGTTGTTCGCATCCACGGAGTCCGAAATGGTTGCCCTTCTGCAGCGTCTAAAGTCGGCTAGTGCCGATCTAGGCCGGGCTATTAACAAAAACAAGACCAAGTTAATGATTCTCGATCGTTTTGAGTCCATCCAATTGTCGAATGCACTGGAAGAGTATGAAATTGTCGAAGAATTCCAATACCTCATCTATGAACAACAAAGGAAAAATAGTAACTATCCAATCTATGTTTTGGTATTAATCTTTCATGTTTATCTAGGTCCAACAACCAGGGATTCACACAACAGACAACATACAACGAGACATTGGTCCCTGTTGTATGAAACTCATCTTGTGCCAATGTAACCTATGTAATAAGCAAATAAAAATACTTTTTTTTAAAAAGCAAACTTTAAAATATGCTGTCGTATTGGCATGGACAAGACAGCGATGGACCAACATAACTGAATATGGAGGGAGAGCAACATTCAGAAGAAGAAGGTCCACGTGATTCGCACACTGGTCTTCTCCATATTTCTCTACGATACTGAAACGTAGACCATGAAAGCCAATGACCGCAAGTGCATCGATGCTTTTGAAATGTGTAGTTGGATATGCTTCCTGAGGGTTCTGTGGATGGCCAAAAGACCCAACATCTCCATACTAAAGAACGTGCCCAATGCCTGTCTTCCATTTGCCTTTACCGGATACTTATACGGACATTATTGCGCGCAGAAATACGAAAAAAATGGAGAAACTTCTGATAACAGGTAAAGTGGAGAGCAAGAGGGAGGAGCCCAAAGCGCTGGTCTGTCCAGGTGTCCGAACAGCTGGAGACATCCGCCAACGTCGCGATCTATCAAGCTGTAGACCGTGACAGACGAAAAAAAGCTATCCAATGATTCCATGCACGGAGTCACGATCCCAACGATGGGGAAACGATTAAGGAGGAAGAGGAATTGTGATTTGGCGCAAGGCGCATAGCTAGTAGAACTAACATTTGTTGGGGTAATGATATTATAACCCATGCTTCATAGCCACGTGAAGGTAATGCGAAGAATGACCACAGAACCAAAGAACCAACGACTTTGTATATTGTTATGTAGATTGTGTAAAGTCGGTATGTAGATAAAGAACGCTTAAAATCGTTTTTCCCGCAATTTTATGGGGGACTTTATGTCCACCAGTGGGCTAATTTAGGCTGCCAGTGTAATAATAAAATTAGAAATAGCCAAAATTCGCTATTTTTACAGGTTTTTACTTCATTCTAGTCCTTTTTTAATGAAATTTGGGTCAGTATCGAAAGTATCGAAAGTACCGGTAATTACCGGTACCGGGTCCAGTACCGGCCAAAAATTACCGGTACTGAGATTAGTACCGGTACTGCATGCCCTAGTAGGTACATATAATTATAATCAAAGCTTAGGTAGTATGTGTGAAGTATACAGTACCCTGTTTGGCACTGTAATGTGTGATTGACATCCATTAATTGATAAATCATACATACAATAAGGTCACACTGACAATTTCTGTAGAATTATAGCCATAAACAAAGTGATACTTACCTGTATTATTAAATACCTAGAAATCTTATCAATGACAAGGTTGAATTGGAACTGTACACCCATATTGGCATAACTGCAACCACTTTAGGTGTTATTTTACAATGAAGTTAATGTCTGATCTAAAATTACATGTCTTTTCATTGCCTACTTTTTATATTACACCAAATATTCGTAAATGATTCAGTATGTATAAAATAAGTAACATTGCACACTGAGGGCTGTGTTCATACAAAAAACTCGCAACTCAAGTGACAAGCATAATAGATTTGAGTACAGACTTTCATAGAAAAAACTAAAAAATCTATGAGTCTTGATTCTGACTTGAATGTTTTGTCAGCATACAAGCCTTTCTGCCTCTGACCTGACTACCCTCCTACAAGGTACTCTTGAGTAGGTACTAGGTGCTACCAAGATTCTGAGAGGATGTCTACCATGCTAATCTTCCGTATCAAATTGTGTCTCTATTTCATTTGATTGCTAATATCCTTTGGCTAAAATAGTAAGGCGTTTATACCATTAAACTTACTACTCAATTCAGAAATATGCAGAATGGAAAGATGGCCTCCCGGACATGGGATGGGTGAATGAACTCCTCCCGAGCGAAGACCAATGGAGTCGGTTCACCACCACACTGATCGATGCCAAAGATAAGATCACTGATAAGTTTGAAATGGGTAAGTTACCTACACTGTCAAAAGAGGTTTCATAATATTTGGCTTTTAATTAAGTAGATGACTATCAAATTTAAATCCAAAATTTTGTCTATCTTTATCATTTTATTTTCAGTCATCAACTTTATTTATCTGCTAGATGTTGTTTTCATAATTAAAAAAATATATATATTTCTTGTCTTGCTTTGTAACTTGCAAAGTATAAAGGTTATGTCATCTTAATTGGTTTTAAAAATATTTGTGTACCTACCTGTTAGAATGCTAAAAACATTTGACCCACATTTTAAACTAAACAAAACCATATTCTTTGCTCATTATTTCGGTTTAAACACTCTGGTGTCTTGTTTGTTTCAAATCCTGTACTTAACGCGTTATCAGCCTTTCAATTTGGGAAATGTGTTTGTCCGTACAATATCCTTTAGCTTTTTCTAACATTAGTAGCAAGTGTAGCAACTCAATGTCAATAGAGCTCCAACGTTCCATCTGAATGTAACCATGTTTTTGCTCATATTTTGTCCTTCGACCACCCATCCGAATTGGAATCTTGTAATACCAGTAGCAAGTCTATGTCATAGAGGTCTAACGCTAGGTGTGGTTGACACGCTCCACCATGGCTCAGATCCGCGGCTGCGTGAGGTCGGCGTGGCGCGCGCGTTGGAGCTGCGCGAGTGGCTCGCACAGAGATATGAAGATGCAGTCGCCGCGGCCGCTGCTAATAACGCGCAGTTAGGTGAGTCTAATGTACCGTTAGGTGAGTCCAATGTACCGTTAGGTCACGTTAGGTGAGTCTAATGTACCGTTAGGTCACGTTAGGTGAGTGTAAGCGACGCCTTATCTAAGTTTAGTTTTATAGTCTATGTTCACAACTTCATGATTTATGTCATTTGTGACACTTGTTTTTTGTAAAAAGTAAAATAAGAAGACGAAGAAAATAAATGGAATTGAATCTTTTGGAACCTATCTGCTGCGTTATTTTTTCGATTATCTTCCCCTAAAAAAAGGAACATCGCCACAATTCCTAGACCAGTCCACCTACTTCCCCGCTATTTCGATGGGAATAGCTACAGTTGTCCTACGAACCGGATCTGCAAAAGGAATTCAACTTCACAACTTTGTTGTAATTGCAAATGTTCCACACGCCGCCACGTGCAAGTCCAATGGTTAGCACGAGAAAGGCCGCCAAACAGCTAGAGGAGGCTAAATCTGAAGATATGAAGCCAGCACAGCCGCCTGCAGAACATCATGATGAAAAACCTGACGACAAATTTCACCGACGTCGCACATTTTGCTTGGAGGCAAACAGCGTTGTAAAATCCGAGCCGCCATTACCAACCGGCCCCTTGTTACCGGGCGTGCCGTTGGATCCAAAATCACATCGTCGCTCGGTCGGATCGAAATCCAAATGTTCGTCGTCATCTGTGGCAGCACAAAAAGCCAAGCTGGAACTTCAAGCAGCAGAAGCTAAAGCAAAAATCCAAATGGATTTAATCGACAAGAAACTTGCCGCCGAAATGGCCATTATGGAAGAATGCCATTCTAAAAGTTCAAAATCGGACGCGCAATCGTCACACACAAGAAGTCAAGTGGAGAAGTGGCTCGAGCGGAGTCAGCATGAACTGAACGCACAGCCCGCCCCCGATCATGGTCATTTATCGGGCGCGCCGTGTTTGCCGACGACATGTACCGTTGGCACAGAAGGGACAGTTGAGATGCTGGCAAGCGCTCTCAAGAATCTCACAGCCGCTGCCGCCTCCGCCAACAATGAACCCAATGCAAAGCTAATGAGCCGCATTATTTGTAATCCCAAAGATTTACCTACATTCGACGGGGACCCCATGGAATGGCTCCAATTCAAGCAAGCATATAAAGAGTCTACACAACTTTGCAGTTACACTTCCAAGGAAAACTTATGGCGACTACGTAAGAGTCTTCGCGGGCAGGCAAAAGAAGCAGTGTCAGCTTTACTAATCAGTGCCTCAACGCCCGAAGATGTAATGTCAACCCTGGAACTGCAATTTGGAAACCCTGACGTGATCCTGTCCAAAATAATGCTGAACCTTAAGAAGATGAACCCAGTATCGCAGGATTACATCAAAGATATTGTATCTTTTGCCGTGAAAGTGAGAAATTATGTGGTAGCAGTCAGTGCGATTGGTCGAGATGAGTATTTAGTGGCCACAAATGTGATAACAAATGTACTATCAAAGTTACCTACAGTCCTACTATCGAAATGGGCCGACTACAGCTATCCTCTCATCACTCAAGGTAAAAAACCAACACTGAACACTCTATCTGACTTTCTCACACAAGAAGCTAGAAAAGCTAACACTTTGGCACTATTGAACACTAGTAGTCTAGACTTTAACTGTAACAATAGGAAGAGATCCCAGGAGCCTTCATCTACTCGCTCTCACTCTCACAATACAGTTTTAGTACAGAATGAAGAGAATCTAGACAACAATAAATGTAAATTCTGTCACACAATGAAACACAAACTGCCAGAATGCAAGAAGTTTCAAAAATCTCTACGCAAACAAAGATGGGCTTTTGTTAAAAAGCAAAGATTGTGCTATAAATGCCTATTGTTACAGCATGATAGAAGTACTTGTCCAGCACCAGCATGTGATATAGATGACTGCGGGCTACTGCATCATCGCTTACTTCACTACCCGAGCACCAACAACAACAACGTGGCCGCTGAGCTTCACCCAGGAACCGACGCCGAGCTACAGGCATCTGGAGGTTCACAGGAGCAGCAGCCTGAAAGCGTGACAAACATCAACACACAAACTGTATGTAAAGTTTTATTAAAAGTAGTGCGTTTAAACATTCATGGCCCTAAGGGTACTATCAGTGCGGTTGCGTTATTAGACGACGGGTCCACAGTAAGCTTGATAAACTCTGCGTTAACTTCCCGGCTAGGGCTGCGAGGGCGCCCAGAGACTATGCGTGTGTCCGGTGCATGGAACGATAACGAACTTAAATGTGAAACTGAAGTAGTGCGTCTTCAACTTTCTACGTGTGATGGAAACCAATATGAACTTAATGCGCATAGTGTTAAGGAACTTAGTTTACCTAAACAAAACTTTTGTTTAGTCAATTGTAATGATTTTGCTCATTTAAAAAATGTAAAAAATTACTTATGTAATGAAAATGTTAAACCAGACTTGTTGATAGGTCAGGATAATTATCATTTGATAAAGCCATTAGATATTAGGGTAGGTAGGTCAAGTGAACCTTGTGCAACACTCACTCTGTTAGGTTGGTGTGTCCATGGAAGGGTACCAGTGGTGTCATCACATGTGCGTCATTCCACGCTCTTCATCCAGGATGATGTCCAGGCCGCTAGGGAGGAAGAAGGTATCATGCTGCAACAGCTTCATGATGAGGTGAGAAACTCATTTTCTATTGAGTCGATGGGTGTATCTAGCAAGCCTCGTCAGAATGCTGAAGACTTGCGTGCCATAGAACAACTTGAACGATCAGCTGTTCTAAAGGAAGGCAGGTGGCACGTTGGGCTTCCATGGCGCGACCCTAATTGTAAAATGCCTGACTCTGAGCCAACAGCACTACATAGGTTCAAAAATGTGGAACACAAAATTTCCTTGAACAAAGAATATGGTCATAGGTACAAGGAAAGGGTAAACCATCTCTTCGATAACAACTTCGCCGAAGAGGTCACCGACCTTACTAAGAACAATAAGACATGGTACCTACCACATTTTGGGGTTGACAACCCTAATAAAGGGAAACTGCGTCTTGTTTTTGACGCCGCCGCTAAGTCTAAAGGATTATCATTAAACAATTATTTACTTACAGGTCCTGATCTGCTGATGTCATTGTTTGGCATAATGCTTCGCTTTAGGGAAAACAAGGTCGCTATTGCTGGGGACATTAAGGATATGTTCCTGAGGCTTAAAATACTACCAAGCTGCCAGGACGCCCTCAGATTTGTATGGCGAGACCATGTAAGTAACCCAATTAAAACATACAAGATGACCTCATTGATTTTTGGTGCAAATTGTTCTCCATTTATTGCACAATTCATTAAGAACAAAAACGCTACGCGTTTCCAGGAATCAATGCCGTCAGCTGTTGAGGCTATACTTAAGCAGCACTATATGGATGATTATGTTGATTCGACGCCAGATACGGCGACGTGTATCAACCTAGCGCACGATGTAAGCAAGATTCACCAGGCCGGAGGGTTTGTAATATGTAACTGGTTGAGCAATAGCGCTGAGGTTCTGAATAGCTTACCTAATGATAAACTCGCTTCTAACGCCCACAAATTTAAAATTGGTCTGCCACTAGATGGAGAACGAGCCCTAGGACTTTTATGGTTTCCTGATGATGATACCCTAGGCTTTGATGTATCGTTCAAACGAATTCCTGAGGAAATCCTCAACGGAAGGCGACCTACTAAACGGGAGGCACTGCGAGTAATAATGAGTATTTTTGATGTCTACGGGTTCTTATCTCCATTCACAATTAATGGTAAGATTATCTTACAGCTGACATGGAAATCACGAATAGGGTGGGATGACTCGTTAGATGATGACATTTATAACAAATGGTCAAACTGGCTAAAAGTTTTAAAACTAATCGGTGGCATACGCTTACCTCGCTGCTACCATAGCGCCACAAACATAACTGCTTCTTTTCCGGAAGGTAGCTTGCCTGCGCATACGCTCTCAGCTGATCGCTATAGCAATCTGGAACTGCATTTATTTAGCGATGCTTCTACACAAGCAATGTGTGCTGTAGCATTTTGGCGATGGATGGTAAATAACGAAATAAAAGTAGCTTTTGTGTCAAGCAAATGTCGAGTAGCACCCGTGAAGCCTACCACAGTCCCTAGGCTTGAGCTACAGGCAGCGCTGATGGCAGCCAGGCTAGCGGAAACTATACAGTCCGAGCATAGGATGAAGCCGATACGTAGATACTTTTGGTGTGATTCTACGACTGTTCTACAGTGGGTTCGCAATGACAAGCGAACTTATAAAACTTTCGTAGCTCATCGACTAGGTGAGATCGATGAACTGACAAATCCCAACGAGTGGCGATACATACCTACCGCTATAAATGTCGCGGACATTGCTACTAGGGAATCCTATGATATAACTGTATTTCAAAGCGAGTGGTTTAATGGCCCCACATTTCTTTCCAGCGAAGAGCGGTCGTGGCCCGCGGACATCGCGCAAGCTGCTCCTGAAACAGACAAAGGTGATGTTGAGTGTGTGTCTACCATACAAACTGTAAGTACGCACTTACCTATTGTACCTGAACCTAGTAGGTTCTCTTCATGGTTGCGCCTATTGAGAAGCACCGCTGCTATGCTGAAATTCATAGACAGATGTAGGTATAAAATACTTACCGATGACTGTACATTGATAGCGCGCGCAGAAAGCTTACTCATGAAGTACTCACAGGCTCAATCATTCAGTGAAGACCTAGCTGAAATTAAGGCTGGGAAGGACGTAGGTAGACAAAGCAAACTACTCACCTTATCGCCAGTCTGTGATGAGCACGGTATACTGCGCGCGAGTGGCCGTATCGACGCCGCCGCTGACGTTTCTCTCGCTACGAAGCAACCTGTAATTCTAGATGGTAAAAATTACATTGCAAAATTGATCGTGCGTCACTACCGCGTTATGGCTGGCCATGGTGGCCAAGAAATGGTAGTCAACGAATTAAAACAAAAGTATTGGATAATCAAGCTTAGACCGACAGTAAAAAATGTTGTCTCCGTATGTAATTTTTGTAGGATCCGCAAGGTCAAGCCCATAGCACCCCGCATGGGTAATTTGCCGGCGGGACGGATGGCACACAACCAGAGACCTTTCACCCACTGTGGAGTGGACCTTTTTGGACCCATGGAGGTGACGGTTGGCAGACGCCGTGAAAAAAGGTATGGAGTCCTGTTTACTTGCCTCACAGTAAGAGCAGTCCACGTTGAAGTGGTACATGCACTGACGACCGATGCCTTCTTGATGGCACTTCGTCGCATGGCTGCTAGAAGAGGATGGCCAGGATTCATGTACTCTGATAATGGCACAAATCTGCGCGGAGCAGATACAGAATTGAGAAGGTCAATTCAGGAACTCGATGAGGAAGTGCTGAAAATGACCGCGAGTAACTACGGGACCCAATGGACTTTCATCCCACCAGTGAGCCCTCACTGGGGTGGGGCGTGGGAACGCCTCATCAGGAGCGTGAAGACCACACTCAAGGTGGTACTCAAGGAGCGCGCGCCGAAGGATGAAGTACTCATCACCCTACTCGCTGAAGTTGAAAACATCGTGAACAGCAGACCGTTGAGTCACGTTTCAGTCGAGCCTGGAACGAAAGAGTCGCTCACGCCAAATCATATTTTGCTTGGCACGTCTTCAAACTTAACTTTGCTTGGAGCCTTCGATGACTCAGATCTCCACTTAAGGAAACAGTGGCGTAAGGCACAGGCGCTAGCCGATATGTTTTGGAGAAGATGGGTGCGTGAGGTATTGCCAGATATGATTCCTCGACAGAAATGGAGTAAAGATCGAGATCAACAACCACTTCGTGTTGGAGACCTTGTCTTTGTCGCTGATCCGGATTCTCCCAGGGGCGTATGGCCAAGGGGCATCATCCAGGAGGTATTTCCTGCCAAAGACGGTAGAGTCAGAGTGGTCGCCGTGCGGACTCAAACTGGTACCCTCAAACGATCAGTAACCCGCGTCGCCAAGTTAGCCTTATGAGTGAGTGTTGCCAAGGCAACACTAGGGTGGGGAGTGTAAGCGACGCCTTATCTAAGTTTAGTTTTATAGTCTATGTTCACAACTTCATGATTTATGTCATTTGTGACACTTGTTTTTTGTAAAAAGTAAAATAAGAAGACGAAGAAAATAAATGGTATTGAATCTTTTGGAACCTATCTGCTGCGTTATTTTTTCGATTATCTTCCCCTAAAAAAAGGAACATCGCCACAATTCCTAGACCAGTCCACCTACTTCCCCGCTATTTCGATGGGAATAGCTACAGTGAGTCCAATGTACCGTTAGGTCACGTTGTATGAGTCCAATGTACCGTTAGGTCACGTTAGGTGAGTCTAATGTACCGTTAGGTCACGTTAGGTGAGTCCAATGTACCGTTAGGTCACTTTAGATGAGTCCAATGTACCGTTAGGTCACGTTAGATGAGTCCAATGTACCGTTAGGTCACTTTAGATGAGTTCAATGTACCGTTAGGTCACGTTAGGTGAGTCTAATATACCGTTAGGTCACGTTAGGTGAGTCCAATGTACCGTTAGGTCACGTTGGATGAGTCCAATGTACCGTTAGGTCACGTTAGGTGAGGTTAATGTACCGTTAGGTCACGTTAGGTGAGTCCAATGTACCGTTAGGTCACTTTAGATGAGTCCAATGTACCGTTAGGTCACGTTAGATGAGTCCAATGTACTGTTAGGTCACGTTAGGTGAGTCTAATGACCGTTAGGTCACGTTAGATGAGACCAATGTACCGTTAGGTCACGTAAGTCCAATGTCTAGTCAGGTGAGTTCAATGTCCGTTGGAGCTATAAGAATGGCGCCGCCAATAACGCGTAGTTAGGTGTGTCCGATGTACCAATAGGTGAGTCCAATGCCCAATTTGGCGAGTTTAATGTATAGTTAGGTGAGTCCAACTATAATGCTATCAAATCGGTTATGGAGTTAGTAACCTTCATTGGCTACTAACTCGTACAAACTTACCATCGCCGGTAAAGACCATACACTTGCTGATTTGGATTTAGTGGTCATAGTGCTCTCTGTAAAACTGTTCAGTATACTCCACGGAGATACTAGTACCTGTTTCTTGCGCAGTGCTGCTCGCATTGCTGTGTTCTGGTTTGAAGGGTATGGGTGCCGGTGCTATTACACGCACATGGGACTGGTACTTTACGTGTTATGGCACTGCCGGCGACTCGATCAGCCGTCGACAAAATGTCAATGGCACAAAGCCGGCAGCAATACGACATACTTACACCTACATTTTATTTATAAGTTATACTTTTTCAGCAGAATCAGCGCCAGTTGTGAATAATCTGAAGAGTAGACCACAGCCGCAAACTCAATCTACCACCGATGACACTAGTAATAATGCTAACTATGGTAAGAATATAAGATCAGTCCTAGAACGTGTCCCTGCGTGACTCCACTTGAACTAAAATGCTAATACAAACATTAAAAAAAATATATAACACCCTGTCTAAATAATAGAAGTTATTCATCATCGTTGTCCACAGCCTGACTTCATCCACTGCTGAGTATAGGTCTCTCTCTTTTTGTACCATCTCTCACGACCCCGCGTCAGTCTCAACCAATTTTTGCCCGCGATAATTTAAAAATAAAGAAGGTATTAAAAATAATATTTCCTTATGATACCACTGGTCGTGCCGAAATAGTTGTGTCACGAGGGATAAACGGAATAAAGCCTTCCTCTCTTGGTTCCTTAGTACCAACTAAAAAATCCTTCAAGCCAGAGTATCGTCGTCATATATCGTAGTCAGAGGCACCTCAAAGCATTACACATACCACAGTTTCAAATTCTTAACTCGTTTTCAGAGAAAAGAGTGCACGCGTTACAAGAAGAGGTCCTAGCGTTACAAGCTCGCTACCAACGCGAGCTGCAACGACTGGAGCAGGAGAACAGGCAGCTGCGGCAG
The DNA here is from genome assembly GCA_947859175.1 of Gandaritis pyraliata. Lineage (NCBI taxonomy): Eukaryota > Metazoa > Arthropoda > Insecta > Lepidoptera > Geometridae > Gandaritis > Gandaritis pyraliata. Next base: position 426,454 of record OX401877.1, on the reverse strand, counting down.
CAGAACATGCTGCTGAAGCAGGGCCGGCAGCCCACGCAGGGCAGGAAGATGAAGGTAACACATTCACATTGTTGTTCTCCAGCTCAAGCTGTAACAGAAAATTATATCGGGTGCTGTGGATAATGTTATCAAGATATAACTACAATTACAATTAATTAATTAATTAATTACAATTGGAACTACAATTTCCGTGTACTTTATATTATCTGTGTATTATTATTATCTGTGCGTGTACCGAGCGGATACTTTAAGAAACTTGACGTTACACCGAACCCGTACTCGAATGTCAAACGCTAGTCGTTAGACCAAAGAGGTAGTACTACGCCCTGTCAAACTGACGTGACATGACATGACAATGAAATCCTCTTGCCAATTGGCGCTGCTAATCCTGTTAGTTCATTTTATCCTGTAGATCCTGTTAATTGTTCGGGATAAAAAGTAGCTTATGTGTCAATCCGGGTTACGTACCATATATATGCCAAGTTTCATCCAACTTGGTTCACTATAAAAGGTATCTATACTGGTAAAATGCTGCGGGCAACCGTTAGTGGCATTTACATCTGAGCGCTTCCGTGCGGAGGGCACGTTACACTGTAGGTCCCAGCTCTAGCAGTCGTCAAGCCACGACCGAGGCCTTAAGGCGGCCTAAACACTCCGTCACCAGAGTTGGCCACTAACTTATACAAACTAACTAATGTATGGAGCATTTTTGCACTGATGCTGTCGGTTCCATTGAGAAAGTGGTTCATATTGATGAGTACTTTTACCCCGGAGTTCTTCCATGGCCAGTGTGGAGATCCATCAACCGGCTCCGAACCCAAGTCGGTCGCTCTAGGGAGAGCATGTGTAGATGCCCGGGGCTATCGCGACCCTGCTCTCAGTCAATGTGACTGCGGGCTCCCCATCCAAACGATGTCCCATTCGCTCGTTGGCCCCTTGTGCCCTAACACCTGCACAAGGGATGACCTCATTGATGCCACAGACGAGGGGGTAAAGGTGGCGAAGTTCTACTCGAACTTTGTCTAGTCATACCATTGACACGCAAAGAAGAAGACCCCGGAGGTTGTGGGTATTGTTATTACACTGCACATGTTTCTCAGCGTTCGCTGATCGACATGTACTCGTCAGTGCTGGACGAGCTGGCCGGCTGGGATGCTGGAGAGACGGACCGGCTGCCGCGCGTCGTGGTCGTCGGAGACCAATCCTCCGGCAAGACGTCTGTGCTCGAAATGATAGCACAGGCCAGGATATTCCCGAGGGGCGCGGGGGAGATGTGCACTAGGTAATCTTACAACTTTACAAAACTAGGAAAACTTAATTCAATTTGACTACCGGTCTCATCATCCGATGATAGTAATAGATATATAAATAGTTTAAATTTAAATAGTTAAATTTTAATAGTTTAAAATAGTAATAGAGATATAAATAGTTTATTTACCAAAACACTAGTTAGAAATAAAACATAGGTAGCTAAACAAAGGTAAACAAATAAATCTTACTTAGGTTTACCGGCGAAGGCCAAACTAAGCGTTGGGCTTGTATTTTGGACTTCTAGAGATGATGATGATGATGATGGCAGTTCATTGAGAATGTTCTAGTGACCGTAAACATCACTAAAAAGTCACAGAAAAGCTAAATACGCAATATGTACGCGGATAGCATATTTTTTTCAAGATCATTTTATTTTTATGCCAAGTTGAACCGATTTTGATGAAAGTTTAATGGGTCCGATTTGGACGTATATTCCTTTCAGGTAAAAGAAGAATTTTCAAATTGGTTTATAAATGACAGAACTTTGAGGTAACAAACATTAAAAAAAAATACAACCAAATTGAGAACCTCGTCTTTTGAAGTCTGTTAAAAATCTACTTAATGTTGAGCGATAAGTTACATCTCGATATAATAACAATTACATTACTAGACATCCACTGAAGACGTTACCTTTGAAGCATTACACAGCGTCCTTCTTTAGACATAAAGTTGAGTTTTTATCAATGTACCATCAGCAAAAGTTCTACCTTACCACCTTAAGGGTGCATTTTCTGTGATCTGACTAGCCGTTATTTTTTGAATACCAATAGAAGCAAATTATTTCGGGTGTAAAAGTTATGAAAACAATGGGCCGTCATAAAAATAAATAGATGTTTAGGTTTCTGGTTGGTCAAAATAAGAAGACAAAAGAAAAAGGCGAGGTCAGGTAGCTAACTGCTTGCAAGCGAAACAGTTTCAAAAGTGGTAAGGCGGAAATTTTGCTGATAGTACCTAATGTAAGTATTTGTTTGTAATAGGGCTCCGGTGAAGGTGACCCTGTCGGAAGGCCCATACCACGTGGCACAGTTCAGGGACTCCGCGAGGGAGTTCGACTTGAACAAGGAGTCTGATCTAGCTGATCTAAGAAAGTAAGTAATTAATAAAATTAAACAATAAATAATATTAAAGCGCTGGCGGGAAGACCTGGACGCCTTTGAAAGGAGATGGTGGGAGGAGGCCCAGGAAAGAGAACATTGGAAGTCTTTGGGGGAGACCTTTGCCCAGCAGTGGGACGAGATAGGTTAAGGAAAAAAAAACAAAAAATATTATCTCATTTCGTTTTAAGATTTGGTATTGCGATTACGCAAATATTTGATGAAGTGAGCGAAGCGAACATAGTTTTTAAACTATTGTGAATGTTAGGAAAACCAGTATATCGTGAGCTTCCATTTCTTGGAGTTTCAATGATTTTGTAGTTCAGTTAAGACTGGTATCTTACTAGATTGCAAATTATGCATTTAATTTTTTGGAAACATCGCGAGATCTCAGTTCGGGGCGAACTACTAGTTAAATATGACAGGCGTCACAGCTCAGTCGGTAATGGATCTGCCTTCCGTGCTGTGGGTCGTGGGTTCGATCCTCACTGAGAACAAACATTTGTGTGTGGCAAAACATAGATGTTTGTTCTATGTCTGGGTGTTACTATGTATTATAAGTATGTATTTACAAAAAAAAAAGTATATAAGTATTCTATCAGCATCTAGTTCTCATATTACAAGCTTTGCTTAGTTTGGGACTAGAGGGCGTCGTGTGAAATGTCCATGAATATTTATTTATTTAATATATTAATTAGTATTATAATTTGAGAGAGGTGGAGCTGCGCATGCGCAACAGTGTCCGCGGCGGGCGCACCGTGTCCAGTGACGTCATCTCGATGTCCGTGAAGGGGCCCGGCATCCAGCGCATGGTGCTAGTCGACCTGCCCGGAGTCATATCGGTCGGTACACTACACTACACACGATACCAACTCTCACCAACAATACCCAGGGGGGCGATTCTAGACCGATAGACATTTTATCACGATAGATATATATCCCAAGAACTGTTCAAATTCAAATTCAAATTGTTTATTTAACATAGACATTACCATTACAGAGATCCAAGGCGATAACGCTATTACATATATAAATCTAGAAAACTGTACATCGGTATTATACCTACCTACTATATATTTGACAATACAACTAAATAGATCGAAAAAACATCAACTTAGATAAATACACCAACGTGATGAGAAAAACGACATTATAATGACATTACAATTACAATTACATTACAATGGGCTTTAATGTCACCTTCACAATACTTCGAAACGGTTATATGGAGTTGTTAAAACTCCATAGATTTTGACAGTTTTTGGGAGGTATATCTATCGTGATAAAAAAGTCTTATCGGTCTAGAATCACCCCCCAGGTTAAAGTACTTATCGAGTTCAACAATTCTTTCTACATATAACAATACATGTTTGACCAAAGTTGTTTGACCAATGTTTGACCAATACATGTTTGTTCCTCATCGCATGCTGTGACGCCCTATAAGTATGGGAGCACTATTATTATGACCCTCGACTAGCTCACTTGATACTAAAGTGCAAACCCGTGTTGGGAGTCCTATTTTAAATAAAATAAAATAAAATACATTGCCTTACTGAGCACGTCCACTAAGGATGTGTTCTGTGATGCATTGCACTGTGTCCCTCACTCTGTGACATGTCGGTGTAAAGTGTAATGTGCGTGTAATGAAACACAATTGCTGTAAACACAGCAATGCACACGGAATAATTACGTTTCGATTACATTTTTAGGTTTTACGAAAGTGGTCTATTTACATTTTCTTCGATATAATTATTGTATTTTTTTCGATTCTCAAAATATACCAAAAAATGTATAGAGGAGTCCTTTTATAGCGTGATGCAATGATGATTATAGTAAGGTTCTAAGGAGTATTTATATATTTGGTTGCAGACGCAGACGGTGGACATGGCTGCCGACACGCGGGACGCCATCAAGCAGATGTCGAGGCAGTACATGGAGAACCCTAACGCCATCATTCTGTGCATACAAGTACATACTAATACCAAAAAAAAAAAAATTATGAGCTTTTTAAAATGGTTCATAGTGAGTTTTTTAGTGAGCTCAATGGCGCGTCTTGGGAGAGACCTACGTCAGCAGTGGACGAGTATAGGTTGATGATGATGATGATGAGTTTAATAAATTTAGAAAATTTTTGGTCAGTCTTTATTGTATTTTTAACATTTCTATGAATATTCCTCAAAATCAGTTATAGTCTTTATAGTTATGTGTATTATTCTTTGACAATCTTAATAAACAAATGGTAATGATTTGTAAAATATGTTGGTTTTAGGATGGATCTGTGGATGCCGAGAGAAGTAACGTGACGGACCTAGTGTCGTCGTGCGACCCGCAGGGCAAGAGGACTATATTCGTGCTCACTAAAGTGGACATGGCTGAGGAAAACTTGGCTAACCCTAATAGGGTAATTTACATAAATAACATAAGAGAGATTATATAAATAAATAAATATTCATGGACTTTACACACAAAACCCTCTAGTCCCAAACTAAGCAATGCTTGTGATATAGGAACTAGATAAAAGGCTGATAAAATACTTGTATACTTTTTTTTTGTAAATACCTACATAGTAACACCCAGATATAAAACAAACATCTATGTTTGCCACACACAATGTTTGTTCTTGGTGGGGATCGAACCCACGACCCACAGCACGGAAGGCAGAGCTATTACCGACTGAGCTGTGACGCCTGTCAAAAAAAATACAATTTTAATACATTTATTAAGGCTCTAATTTGAGCTGTCAGTAGTCTGCCAAGTTAAAACATACCTATATTCGTAAGACTCCGGGAAAAAGCCTTTAAAACAAATAATTAAATTAAAATTTTCAAAAAACCCCCGAATCTTAGACCGATTTTTATCAAACATAGCTAAGAACACTCGACTAATTCACCTTTCAAACAAAAAAAAAAACAAAATCGGTTCAACCGTTCGGGAGCTACGTTGCCTCAGACACACAGACACGTCAAACGTATAACACCCCGTCGTTTTTGCGGCGGGGGTTAAAATATGTTTTTTTTTTTCATAAATTTATAAGCAAGCGTTTGACCGCAATCTCACCTGATGTTAAGCGAAGATGTAATGATTGAGTGCAGATCCGTCGTATCCTGGAAGGCAAGTTGTTCCCGATGCGCGCGCTGGGCTACTACGCGGTGGTGACGGGCCGCAGCCGGCGCGACGACTCCATCCAAGCCATCAGGGAGTACGAGGAACGCTTCTTCAGGTCCTCCAAACTCTTCAAGTTAGTGCACCATTACATTATTTAATAGTTATTCGCATTGACCGAAGCGGCCTCGCTTTTTGCAATTTTTCCTTATATATTTAAATAAAGTCAAAATTCTGAAACAAGTTTTTAATAAATAATATAATAAATAAATTCATTTAATTCAGGCAACACAGTAAAAAATACAAGGCCCATATTATATATACCTTAAAACTAAAATACATATTTTATATTATTTTTAAATTATTTATGTTGCACGTACTGTCTGCGACGTGGGCGCGACAGGGCTCGGTATCCGACCCCGGAAACGTCGATAGACGATTCCCTTTGGCCACAGTTCTTCCCTCATATAGGCCGACAGGTGTTCGGTCGGCACTCTCACTACGAATGAGTTGAAGTTGACCTCGTGGCGTGACTTCAGCTGTTCGACCCTCAGTGTCAAGTTGGTCTTCTTGCGCAAATAGTCCACTACATCCTCCGCCTTGACAGTATAATGCGCGCGAGACACGTAGATCAGCGTCCCGGGAACCGCCGCTCGTAGCATGGAACATGTTCCCATCGGTGCGTTACCGCACTTGTTCTGACTAGCAAGTTTCTTCTTCTTCTTCCTTTCTACTGTGATGAAACCCTGCTTGTCGATAGGCTCCTTGTCAGTCAGAGCTGCGGTCCTGCGAATTGGATCGCATAATCCTCCCTTTTTCGATTGTGGGGCGGCGGCAGGCTTGCTTACGGCTGCCTCTGCATACGCACGTTGGCGGGGGGGTGCCAACGGAACGCTCTTCGGTACCTCCGAGGGGGGAGATGTAGCGGGAGCGGGGGGCAAGGTGTCACTCGCTGCCGCACGGCGCGGTGACGCATCGACGAATTCCGCTGACTCGAAACTGTCGATGGATGCATTTCGCGCTCCGGCACGTGCATTCGCGCGGGAGGCCACGGGTGACCTACTTACTGCAGTCGAAGTGTTACGTAGTAACAATACCTCAGCCCGCAGATCACTGATGGTTTTGTCCGAAGCCTCCAGTTTGGAATGCACCTCAGCTAGGCTACTCTTCAAGGACTTGATGTCCTTCAGGAACCTGCTCACGTCGATGTGTTGGAAGTCCACGGCGGGCAATAAATGCAATTGCCGCGCCGCGAACGCAGGCACGTCATCTGGGTCGGTCTCCTTGAACAGCGTGATGATGTCCTGGATACTCTTCTCGCCTCCATCCCTCCTGCGTGAGGGCATCTGGGCAGTCTTGCCGAGTGTCTGGAATAGCAGTGCCTTGCCGCTGCAGATATCCTCCTCCTTGAAGTTGGACTTGCATACGTGCACGACACTGAGCTCGTCCATGGTGTCGATAGCGTTTTGTATGTACGCTAGCAGCTCGTTCACTATGACCGGTTGAGAGTCCATAGTGGCGGTAGCGGGCAGCGACTCGAAGTCGCGTAAATCGCGAATTAATAAATCCGAATCGGTGCAGCGAGACACGTCCGTTGCCGAGCGCGCATCGCGGCATGAATGTTGAAAAATAAAACTCGCGCAGACACTTTTTCAAGCTCCTGGATTGAACTACTCTGCAAAGCAAACGAAATGAAAATTATCTACAAATATCTCTTATATACTGCCATTGACCGTAGCGGCCCCGGAATCCAGAAATAAGTATGGGATATCTACAAAAAAAAAAATCAATTCAAAACCATAAAATTGCTAAATACGTTCAGAATTAGCTGTTAATTTCTCCATACTACATTAATATTAATGGGTAAAAATTATACCAAAATAAACGTTGGTTCATAATCAATAAAATTGTATACTTTTTATTTAAATAATTTATTTTATTATATTGAATAAACGTAATTTAAAACTGCATAAAATGCGATCTCAGACTCAGAGGAACTCAGACGCGCGCCAGCGCTCGTGTCGCGGCCAAACTGCGATAGCCCTCTTAAATAGAGACTAGTACAACTGAGCACTTACAATAATCTATACTATAAACTTAAGTTAGAGTTAAATTACTCATTAACCTGTATTTCGGCTACATCGTAATAGTATTAAGGTACATACTATCAATAGCAATGTTCCCTAACAAAAAAAAATGAAAATGAAAAAATCTTTATTTCCAGCAAAACATACATACAGTAGGTAAACAAGGGTAGAAAAGGTACATAGGTACAAACCCAGCAATCAAATAAAATGAAATAAAAAAAATAGTTTGAATTACATTTTTATTTTTAAATCATCTTTGGAATCCCGTGACTATCGTCGACTTTTCTTATTGTACTTAGAATGTAAATCCGGTTTTGGCTATCTGTTTTAAATATAAGTTTTTTCGCCATTATTTTTAAGAGCTGTGGATTTTGTTACTCAATAAAATAAAATAAAAAATAAAAAGATAATGATTTATTGTAATATTGTCAGAGACGGGTTAGTGACGTCGTCGCAAGTGACTACCCGCAACTTGTCGCTGGCGGTGGCGGAGTGCTTCTGGCGCATGGTGCGCGCCTCCGTCGAGCAGCAAGCCGACGCCTTCAAAGCCATGCGCTTCAACCTAGAGACAGAGTGGAAGAACTCCTTCCCCAGGTATCATACTTTTTAGTTTGAACTCCTAAACATTCTGAGTGACGTCATTGCATTATTGAGTAGTAGGATGATTGTGTATGTGAGTCAAAGACAAAGTCAAAATTTCTTTATTCAATAAAATCACAAGGATCATTTAGAATCGACTTATATAACTAGGTGATTCTATGTGCCAGTTCCACGCGACCAGAGCCTACAAGAACGGGCAGGAAACTACGGCTTGGTTCAGTGTTGCCATATCTTAAACCTCGAAATCTGAATCGCTAAGTCTGAAAATCTGTATTATATCTGTATACGACGAAAAAGCTAAAATCTGTATAAAATCTGTATTAATTAAACTTTTTATAAAGTAGTAGACAAGTGAAAAACATATTTATTGCAACTTTGATTAAAACTTTGCGAGTTCCGTTTCTTTTTAGCTAACATTATAGTGGATTTACGAGATATGAAAATCTAGACAAGATGTCTGGATAATGAATGATATAAATTATGAGTGATGATAACCTAACAAAACTAAATAGACGAACATACAATAGGTATTCTTCCGCGCAATCCATCTTCCGAAATTGGTCGAGTAATATTCTAATACACGTTTCGGTAAATCCCCGGTCAACAACACTCGGCTATCATTGGGTTGCCATAGCAAAAGTAATTTTAGCATCCAGTTTAAGGGACAAATAAATATTTAGGACCAAAATGTATTAAAGTTTGAACCATTTACTTATATTATTTTTTGTATTCACAATTTCACACATGAAAATTTGAATTAAAAAAATCTGTATAAACCTAAAGTGAAATCTGGTATCTGTATCAGGAGCCAAAAATCTGTACCAATACAGATAAATCTGTATATATGGCAACACTGGCTTGGTTCCTAGCGTTGCATTGTGTGATGCTTTTTACAAAGAAATATACTTAACTAGCAGTTGCCCGCGACTTCGTACGCGTCTACAGTTTCCGCGTACATTATATTATCTGTGCGTGTACCGAGCGGATACTTCTTTGAGAAACTTGACATTAAACCTCATTACACTGAACTCGTACCTACTGGAATGTCAAACGCTAGTCATTAGACCAAAGAGGTAGTACTACGCCCTGTCAAACTGACGTGACATGACATGACAATGAAATCCTCTTGCCAATTGGCGCTGCTAATCTTTTTCGTTCATTTTATCCTGTAGATCCTGTTAATTATTCGGGATAAAAAGTAGCCTATATGTCAATTCAGGTTACGAACTATGTATATGCCAAGTTTCATCCAAGTTGGTTCAGTGGTTTTGACGTGATTGAAACACAAACATCCAAACATCTAAACTTTCACATTTATAATATTAGTAGGATATTTAATATTGTGCATTCAGTTTAATATGTCGTCCTGCAGACAGCGCGAGTTAGACCGCGACGAAGTGTTCGAGCGAGCTCGCGCAGAGCTGCTCGACCAATCAGCCGAGCTGTCGGCAGTGCCGCCGGCCGCCTGGGAGGCGAGGCTACACCACACTCTGTGGCACGCCGCCAGCGACGTCGTCTTCGACAACATGTACCTACCCGCTGCCGCCGCGGCGCATGACGACGTCGGTAACAACACACACATTCAGCATTTATACAATCAATAACAATTTTTTATTTTTTTTTATAAATTCTTGAAGGCGTTTCTCCTTAGCACGTTTCCCATAGCACTACCTTTTCTCCGCACTACACAAAGGTTGGTTGGAAGAAAATGCTTAATAGCATTAAGCTCGCCTTTGTACCATTTTTATGTGCAATAAAGAATTTTCTAATCTAATCTAACAATCAATCTAATTCTATGGTTTTTTACAATTTTTTTTTTTTTACTTTCATACCTACCACTTAACATCAGGTGGGCCATCGGCTTGTAGCATCACAAAGCTGTATAAAAAAAAACACCGCACCGTATGTCTTTATTCACTACATACAACAGCATTATACATCACACTATGCCACAGAGTATACATTTAACGCGTATGACGTCACCAAGCATACATTAATAGATAGATAGATATATTCTTTATTGTACTCTCCACTTAAACTAATACAAAAATAATACAGATTCTTTAGGAGGTAAGTACAATGGGCGGCCTTATTGCTAAAAGCAGTCTCTTCCAGGCAACCTTTGGATGGACAGGATCTAATACACAAAAACAAGGACGGGGCGTACATAAATATAAATTTAATTTGTATAATTAAAATTATTATAATAATAAATATTATATTATTATTAATAATGACAATGTATGACGTCACCGAGTATTGACCCAACACGAATGACGTCAACGAGTATACATTCAATAGAAATGACGTCATTGTGTATTATTCATTCTAAATGACGTCATTAAGTATGCAACCTTAATTGTATATCCAGTTTGAAAAGTCCTAGTTTCCTAATCCCAATTCCTTACCTCTAGCGTTTCGAATCCCGCGGCAGATAAAATACAAACATCCACAGAGCGGGGGCAGCGATGCTACTATATGGATCGACCCTTACGATATCGATTTTAGTAAGAAAATAACAAATCATTCAGTTAAAATATTCCTTTAGATATTATTTTTTATTAGATAACTCATTAGTATTATGGTATTTCGTTATTGAGCATTTAATTACAATTTTGTTTTATATCGTAAAATACATCACAAAAATAACATACAAATATGTATATTTCGTAGACAAGTATAACACACAGGTATTATTATGTAGACAAGTTCAACACCCAGTGTGTAGAACTTATTATTTTGTAGACAAATACAACACATGTATAACTTTGTAAATGTGTAAATACAATACACAAATGTCTATATTTCATAGACAAGTCTAACACACGAGTATTATTTTGTAGACAAGTCTAACACACGAGTATTATTTTGTAGACAAGTCTAACACACGAGTATTATTTCATAGACAAGTTTAACACACGAGTATTATTTCATAGACAAGTTTAACACACGAGTATTATTTTGTAGACAAGTCTAACACACGAGTATTATTTCATAGACAAGTCTAACACACGAGTATTATTTCATAGACAAGTCTAACACACGAGTATTATTTCATAGACAAGTCTAACACACGAGTATTATTTCATAGACAAGTCTAACACACGAGTATTATTTCATAGACAAGTCTAACACACGAGTATTATTTCATAGACAAGTCTAACACACGAGTATTATTTCATAGACAAGTCTAACACACGAGTATTATTTCATAGACAAGTCTAACACACGAGTATTATTTCATAGACAAGTCTAACACACGAGTATTATTTCATAGACAAGTCTAACACACGAGTATTATTTCATAGACAAGTCTAACACACGTGTATTATTTCATAGACAAGTCTAACACACGAGTATTATTTCATAGACAAGTCTAACACACGAGTATTATTTCATAGACAAGTCTAACACACGAGTATTATTTCATAGACAAGTCTAACACACGAGTATTATTTCATAGACAAGTCTAACACACGAGTATTATTTCATAGACAAGTCTAACACACGAGTATTATTTCATAGACAAGTCTAACACACGAGTATTATTTCATAGACAAGTCTAACACACGAGTATTATTTCATAGACAAGTCTAACACACGAGTATTATTTCATAGACAAGTCTAACACACGTGTATTATTTCATAGACAAGTCTAACACACGAGTATTATTTCATAGACAAGTCTAACACACGAGTATTATTTCATAGACAAGTCTAACACACGAGTATTATTTCATAGACAAGTCTAACACACGAGTATTATTTCATAGACAAGTCTAACACACGTGTATTATTTCATAGACAAGTCTAACAGACGAGTATTATTTTGTAGATAAGTTCAACACACAAGTGGACATAAAGCTCCGCGAATGGGCGGACACGGCGCTCCCCTCGGCATCTGTGCGCGCCGGGGGCGAAGCCCTAGCGGCCGAGTTCGCAGCGCTACTGGCGCAGGGCCCGCAGGGAGACAGCTTGTACGAGCCGGTGAAGCAGCTCGCTGTGGAGGAGGCCTTGGGGAGACATCAGTGGGAGGAACGGGCTCAGGATGTAAGTATACTCTTCAATGTTGTGGTGCGGAACCTGTCGATGTAGTAGGTTCAAAACCGCTGGAAAAATTACTCCAATAAAATTACTACACTCCAACATTGGGTGAAGCTTGTTATATAGGGGTTTTATTTATTCTTTTTGTTTTAGTACCTAAAAATGTACCTATTTTTTGTGTTTTTGTGCCTAAATGCGTGTACTATGTATGGATCTTGTTGCCTGAAATAAAGAAGTTAATAATAATAAAAAAAAAAATTGTATTAGAAAAATGTATGGGCGTAATTCTAGTGCTCTCAAATGATGAAGGAAAACATGAAACTCGTGGCTTAATCAGCTCCGCACGTATTCAGCTTGTGTTTCCTGTGGATAGACACTAGGCTGAGAGGATGGTATAGGTGCTACAAGCCTACTCCATCTACATATGTGCCAGGCACTGCAGCGTGCCGCACATTACACATGTGCCGGGCACTGTCGCGTGCCGCACATTACACATGTGCCAGGCACTGCAGCGTGCCGCACATTACACATGTGCCAGACACTGCAGCGTGCCGCAAATTTACACATGTGCCAAGCACTGCAGCGTGCTGCACATCTACACATGTGCCAGGCACTGCAGCGTGCCGTACATTACACATGTGCCAGGCACTGCAGCGTGTTGTACATCTACACATGTGCCAGGCACTGCAGTGTGCCGCACATTACACATGTGCCGGGCACTGCAGCGTGCCGCACATTACACATGTGCCGGGCACTGCAGCGTGCCGCACATCGGGGCATGGGGCACTAATGAATGAATGAATGAATGAATGACAGCACGGTGGTTTGGTGCAGGTGCTGCGCGTGCTGCAGCTGAACGCGCTACAGGACAGGATGGTGGGCTCCCGCGCCGACTGGGACTCCGCAGTCACGCTCATGGAGACGGCGCTCAACGACAAACTCAACAACACACAGAAACAACTTAAACAGCTCACTGGTATCAAATACAAGATCATTATTATTATTATTATTTTTTATGGGTTCTTTTTTCTCGAAATATAAATATTTCGGTATTAATGAAGCTCACGGGCCTAAGCCAAGTGCGAATCATAATTTGTTTACACATTTGTGTCTTCTTGCAGAAATTTTCTGACAATCCGACATGTATTTAGAATAGCAGCCTTCTGCATTGTTACTATTATTATAAGCCTTCAATGTCCCACTGCTGGGCAAAGGCCTCCCCCCCTTCCCTCCACGCTGTACGATCCAGCGCTGTGATGCTCCGTTCGGGCTGGTATTTATGGAGCTCATCCTGCCATCTATACAATACAAGATCATACCGGATGTAATGTACTCGATGGACGCAGTGCGATGCCTCACAAAACACGTCCTCGGTTAGATAATGCATTGTTATAGGCAAAGGTTACCACATCAGGTGGACAATGGACATCTGCTCAAAATGATGTCATCAATAAACTGCTAATTTAAATAAATATTCATGAATGTTTCACACAGCGCCCTCTAGTCCCAAACTAAGCAAAGCTTGTAATATGGGAAGTAAATGCTGATAGAATACTTATATGTCTGGGTGTTACTATGTACTATACCTAAGTATGTTACAAAAAAAAAGCATAATAATATAAGTATTCTATCAGCATCTAGTTCCCATATTACAAACTTTGCTTAGTTTGGGACTATAAATAAATAAATATATTCGTGGACTTTACACACAACGCCCTCTAGTCCCAAACTAAGCAAAGCTTGTAATATGGGAACTAGATGCTGATAGAATACTTATATAATTTTTTTTGTTAATACATACTTATAATACATAGTAACACCCAGACATAGAACAAACATCTATGTTTTCCACGCACAAATGTTAGTTCTCAGTGGGGATCGAACCCACGACCCACAGCACGGAAGGCAGAGCTGTTACCGACTGAGCTGTGACGCCTGTCAACTAGAGGGCGCTGTGTAAAATGTTCATGAATATTATATTTATTATATTTGTGACAGGCGTCACAGCTCAGTCGGTAATAGCTCTGCCTTCCGTGCTGTGGGTCGTGGGTTCGATCCCCACCAACAACAAACATTTGTGCGTGGAAAACATAGATGTTTGTTCTATGTCTGGGTGTTACTATGTATTATAAGTATGTATTAACAAAAAAAATTATATAATTATTCTATCAGCATCTAGTTCCCATATTACAAGGTTTGCTTAGTTTGGGACTAGAGGGCGTTGTGTGTAAAGTCCATGAATATTAATTTATTGAATTGTTACAATAATTGTTACAATAAGGAAGCAATTATGATGAAAGCGATGATTGTTACAATGTCCTTAGGGCCCAGTTTCCGCGAGCGCTGGTTGTACTGGCAGGCGAGCTCGGACGAACAGAACCGCCGGTGGGAAGTTAAATCGGAGTTAGAACGACTCGGAGTCGCTCGCCCCGCGCTCATGTATGACGAGGTAACGCATTGCCTATTTCACCATCACAATAATACACTATCCGACAATTATATCTTCGTCTCTACTTTTGACTTGTCAAAAAGAAAAATTTACTCAATACTCAATACATTGATTGCTTTCACATGGTATTATAGTTGTTACATTGTAGGTAGGTATCACACATGAACCCTGTTCAGGGGTATTGCAACAGGAAAGTAGCCAGACCGAGGTTTTATTCACGTCAATTTTTCATTTAGTCAATTTCTTGTGTTAATTCAGTATTATTATATTCGCACATTTTGTCATTCATATAGTCATTTAATTCATAATAACATTTTTTTAAAAGGAAAGATTTTAGTAATTTTATAAATAGGGTATCAGATTGGGCTTCTTTCGTTTGTTCTGGTAGCTTATTATATACCTGTATGGTCATTTTATATGGGCCTTTACTATGTATTGTTAACTTTGATGGAGGTTGAACTATTTTATTTCTACCTGGCCTAAGAGCATAGCGCCTGGGTTCGTCATCTAATTTTTTATAAAGGCTAGGATAGGATTTATATAATTTTCTGACGAATAGAATCAGTGAAACAGGCCCTAATATGTCTTTTTCTGACGGATACCGTTATTCAGAAATGGTGAAACAGGCCCCACTATTCATACCAAGTTATATAGCAAAATATGTCTCTGTAACAATCTATAATTTTATATTTAGCCGCATAAACTGATAAACGATTAATGTAACACCGCGACTGGAACGATTTTTATGAAACTTTAAATAAATATAGTTTGTTGAAGAGCATATTAGTTATTTACATAAAATATGTAACTAATGTTGTAATTAAATAAGTTGTTTTATATAAATATAATATTGTTTTGTGTGTAGGTGGTGGCAGTGAGGGACAACCTCAGACGGAAGGGCATCGAGGTGGACAATGAGTACATCAGGGAGACGTGGAAACCTGTCTATCTCAAGTTAGTTCTAACATCATATTAGCTACTAGCAGTTACCCGCGACTTCGTACTCGTCTACAGTTTCCGTGTACATTATATTATCTGTGCATGTACCGAGCGGATACTTCTTCGAGAAACTTGACATCACACCGAATTCGTACCTACTGGAATGTCAAACGCTAGTCGTTAGACCAAAGAGGTAGTACTACGCCCTGTCAAACTGACGTGTCATGACATGACAATGAAATCCTTTTGCCAATTGGCGCTGCTAATCCCGTTTTTTCATTTTATCCTGTAGATCCTGTTAATTATTCCGGATAAAAAGTAGCCTATATGTCAATCCAGGTTACGAACTATATATATGCCAAGTTTCATCCAAGTTGGTTCAGTGGTTTTGACGTGATTGAAACACAAACATCCAAACATCTAAACATCCAAACATCTAAACTTTCGCATTTATAATATTAGTAGGAATTAGTAGGATTTATATAAATGTTGTTTTCAGAAACTTCCTAGAGAAGGCGTTGTCGCGCGCGCGGGACTGTAGGAAGAGCTACTACTTGTACAGTCAACAGAACGGAACGGGGGTAACTATACCTATTACACATTCTAATAATCTATTTACACGTCCTCAATGGACGTGCTCGGTGAGGCAATACATCGTTATAGGCCGAGGTAACCACTTAGCACGACTTAGCACCACGTCACAGAGTGATGGAGATGTAAGAAAAGTGCCAATGGACACATTCTTAGATTACTTTATGATAAAAATTTAGGTCAATGTAAAATTACTAATTAGCTTGCATTGTGGCTAGATCGTAATATAATTAGGGTATTAGTATTATTTATTAGTACTTGTACATTAAATTAATAAAAAAAAAATAGAGTGATGGACGCAGTGCAATGTCTCCTGAGCACGTCCTCAGTAAACGTGCTCAGTGAGGCAAACGTTTGACTATAATGTATAAAAAAAAAATACGCCGTGGTTACTTAACATCAGGGGGACCATCGGCTTGTTCCATCATTTAAATAAAATAAATAATAAATATTCATGGACTTTACACACAACGCCCTCTAGTCCCAAACTAAGGAAAGCTTGTAATATGGGAACTAGATGGCTGATAGAATACTTATATACTTTTTTTTTGTAAATACATACTTATAATACATAGTAACACCCAGACATAGAACATTTACCAGACATTTAGTAGTGCAATTGTTTTCAGAAGGAGTGCTGCGAGGTGGTGATGTTCTGGCGCGTTCAACAAACACTCCGCACCACCGCCAACGCACTCCGCCAGCAGATCTCCAACCGGGAGGCTGCCAGGCTGGACCGCGATCTTAGAGAGGTGCTCGACGAGGTAATACCACTAATAATAGGCCTTTACATCTGTTAGCGACGCGAATTTAATATAAGTACTTAGCTAAAATATCATGTTTGCCTAGGAGTGCCTACCTACCTAAATGTAAAAAGTTTGTGCATCCTAGACCGCGCTAGGGCGCGAGAGGGGTACGCGGGGCGCGGGGAAAGCATTAGAAGAGGATTCAAAAAGTACCCACCAATCAGTCTGTCATCGTCGGTAATACGAGCCCCGCGTACGCCACACGCGCCTTGGCGGCCTTAGTTTTTTCTTTCGCTCAATATATCTAGTATTTTAAAATCTTCCTTCGTTTCTTCTGCTATCCCATCTTACCCAGGCTTGGACCGCTTACAACATCTATTGAAGATGATTTATACAGCGTCAGGAGGCAACCTATGCCTACACTTAACGGGACACTGTAGTGCCTGGGACAATGTTTAATACCTGCATCTACATCATCATCATCATGATCATGATGTGGGTCGTGGGTTCGATCCCCACCGAGAACAAACATTTGTGCATGGAAAACATAGATGTTTGTTCTATGGCTTACTCAAAACAGGTTACTTACCTTCTTATTAATATTTTTACCATCTTCATTGTACCTACCTACGCATGTAATAAGTTAAGGAACCTTTTGTGTAGAGAAAATAAATGAGTTATTTATTATTATTATATATATATGGCTGGGTGTTACTATGTATTATAAGTATGTATTTACAAAAAAAAAGTATATAAGTATTCTATCAGCATCTAGTTCCCATATCACAAGCTTTGCTTAGTTTGGGACTAGAGGGCGTCGTGTGAAATGAACATGAATATCTATTTATTTATCATCCGCAGCCTGTTCATCCACTTACATCTTACTGCAACTATATTTATAATGTGAGATTGCGTCTCTTTCTCGCGGACATCCCAAACCTTACTTTTAACCCTCAACCGAAAAAGGAAGGGGTGTTATAAGTTTGACTGCGTTGTGTCCGAAATTTTTTTACAAATATTTTAAAACTTCTGACCATGAAAATTTCCTTGGATCCTCTTCATCTTTGCTGGTCATCATCAGACCTTGAAGTATCAAATCTGAATATTGAGATGAGCTAAATGTTAATACTGCAAATATGCCAAAAATATGTTAAAATGTTTTATTGGCAGATGGCTGCGGACCCAGATCTGAAGAAGAAGTTATTATCGGGAAGGAGAATAGAATTAGCTGAAGAATTAAGTAAGTACATTAAAATACTTTAAAAAAATAGGCAAAAATGTGTCGAATCGAGATTTTATTTTTTACACTCACACTCTTTATTTCATGGAAAATGTAGAAATATGGCACTTCAATTAGAACAGCCGTAATTGTTCACTATCCTATCCTACTAATATTATAAATGCGAATGTTTAGATGTTTGGATGTTTGCGTTTCCATCACGTCTAAACTACTGAACCAACTTGGATGAAAGTTGGCATATATATAGTTCGTAACCTGGATTGACACATAGGCTACTTTTTATCCCGAATAATTAACAGAATCTACAGGATAAAATGAACGAAAAGGATTAGCAGCGCCAATTGGCAAGAGGATTTCATTGTCATGTCATGACACGTCAGTTTGACAGGACGTAGTACTACCTCTTTGGTCTAACGACTAGCGTTTGACATTCGAGTACGAGTTCGGTGTAATGTCAAGTTTCTCAAAGTATCCGCTCGATACACGCACAGATAATATAATGTACACGGAAACTGTGGACGCGTACGAAGTCGCGGGTAACTACTAGTAATTAATTAATTTAATGTTGTTTTTGTCCACAGAGAGAGTTAGACAAGTTCAGGAGAAATTAGAAGAATTCATAGAAGCACTAAACAAGGAGAAATAGTTGTATATTGTAGCAGTAACTATCTCATAGCTATCTCCTAGGCAAGTATTCACAAACAATACCGCCACTATAGTCTGATCAAGCGATGTTTGCACTTCAATACCGCCACTATAGTCTGATCAAGCTATCTTTGCAATTCAATACCGCCACTATAGTCTGATCAAGCTATCTTTGCAATTCAATACCGCGACTATAGTCTGATCAAGCTATCTTTGCAATTAAATACCGCCACTATAGTCTGATCAAGCTATCTTTGCAATTCAATACCGCCACTATAGTCTGATCAAGCTATGTTTGCAATTCAATACCGCCACTATAGTCTGATCAAGCTATGTTTGCAATTCAATACCGCCACTATAGTCTGATCAAGCTATCTTTGCAATCCAATACCGCCACTATAGTCTGATCAAGCTATCTTTGCAATTCAATACCGCCACTATAGCCTGATCAAGCTGTGTTTGCATTTCAATAAATGGACAACCTCAAAGATTCGAACAGAGTGATCTTTATAGATCCTAGAAATAAGATCTTTGTTTTTCTGTCATATTCTAAGCGCTGCAAACTTTGCGTGGTCACATTCTACTTGACATGAAACTATACTGTAAAATAGTTTTGAAAATATGGCAAAGTTATAAACCTCCAATAGCTTAATTCACCTCTTTACAAGAAAGTGACAATCGTGACAGGATTTCTAAAAAACTCTGATTTTAAAGTGACGTAAGTATAAAGCTTCCGTTAAGTAAGTGTTGTTTGTGAATACGGACACATTCTGTCGCCAATACGCTAGATTTTAAAACATCGATTTTCAAACAACATGCACTGATATTTAACTAAATTCTGATTGTATATAAAACTTTTCTTTACTTAATAAACAACTATTTATATTTACATAACTATTAAGTTCAGTGCCAAAGAATAACTAACAGTTTAATTGTCGTACTCATAGACGTACGTAAAAGATAATCCACACTTAGTCTATATTGACGTCACTTACCAATAAATATTGACAGAAAGAGACATCACTAATTTTATAAAATATTCGTTACGTCTTTGAGTACGGTAATTAGTTTTTTTTTAAATAGTCTACACTCCACAGTACGCGGCACGTCAATTCGCGTATATTTAATATTTGTTCTTTTTCAGTCTATTGTATAAATTGCATTTAGTTTTGGTGCGTCTATCAATCATTAACTTATTGTTACTAAACGTACGCTAAAACGTGGTTTCCCTAAAATACTAATTGATTTATTGGTATTGAAAAAATGCATCTCGAATAACTCCGATTTTATTTTACATAAAGTTTTGAGATGCAGAATGGAATTTCGTTTATACCTAAATTATTAAATGAGATTTGTCAAATGCATTTCTATTTACCAAAGTATCTTTGTACTTTTATGATTTTGCAAATGTTTTTATGAACACCATGTAGATTATGAACCTACTACCGTACAATACACATTTATTAATACTTTCTCATCTGATCCATTGATATTGCGACTAAGTTAATAGGTACTTAACGTATATTGTTATCTGTGCCATGAAATGGCGCGGACTGTATTGGCGACAGTGACTGTGTTTGTTTATACGTTGTATTTATTTGTTATAACTGCTTGGTTTAAGATATCTTATAATAAAAGACAAAAAATATCTTTTGTTTTATTTTTAAAGTACTTCATAGCTACTAGCTACAGTACGCACAACGGATCTTTATCCTTCTGAAGTTAGGTGCGTCAACGATCGCACTTTACTTTTTTACTACATACATGCTCATTTCGTTTTTTGATATAGCGTACAGTAACATTTAAATACTATTTCCTCTACAGTGCAAACTTTTCAAATTATTGGCGCCACACTCGTCTGATCAGTTTTCATTTCAGTCACTGTCAAATTAGTATTTGGTTGTCGTTGCCAAATGTCAATCAAATCAAATATGGCTTCCGTTCCGTTCGTCTATTTGTTTGTTTTCTTTTCTCAGTTTCTCTAAAAAGTTTTTGATCGACGACTGCGTGGATTCTTGAACGAAATATTTTAATTTAGGGCGCGCATTTTCAGATAATTTATAGAAACTTTGCAAGTTGTTCGCTATGGCTGAAGAAACTGAAATCAATATTCTCTTATCTAATATCATTGAAGAAAAACATTACAGCCATTGCAGGTTATGTCTAAAAAGCGTTCGAAGCAGTAATTATGCCAAATTCGAGGACTGTATCGATTACTCAGATTCTGATGAGTTTACCGCGCTTTCGGATATAATTAAGAAGTTACTGGATGCCCAGGTACTAATACTAGTAAACCTATTATGGCTTCAGCTTACCTCAGTGTTTTTGCTAATTGACCAAGGTCTACCATTTTTTTCTAAAACCTGATATATTTTGCAGATGTTTCAGGTAATAGCAGGAATTGACGCTGTATGCACCGAGTGCCTGGACAAAGCAGTTGAAGCCTATAAATTCATAGAAAGCTGCGAAAACTCCAATCAAAAATTGAACATGATGCTTGATACTCTCACTGATACCTTGAGCACTGATATAGATACTTCTAATAATAAAAAGATGTACATTATGTGTAGTGAACAAAATTCTCAGCTGATATTTGTAGAGAAGGAAACGAAGCCTAAAAATGTTCCGATAGTAATATGTTCAGTCTGCATAGAAATATTTCACAGCTTTGAAGAGGTAAAGGAACACACCTTCAATGTACACGGTCTGCACACCTGTGACGGGTGCCAATTCACAACCAGTAATGAAAAATTCCTGGTGGATCATGAAATGAGTCCTGAAATGTACAAGTGTGCTGCCTGTCCTGTTGTAAGATGTACAGAGGATAGCCTGAAGGAACACGAAGACACCCTGCATGGTACACATCTATGTAAGGATTGTGGAAAATCATTCAAGGGTCTAGATAAATTACTGTCTCATGAGAAAAAGCATTCCACAAAAAATCAGTGCCCCAAATGTGGCAAAACGTACACAACAATAGAATTCTTCCAGAAACATGTAAAACTATGTCTTGCAGGGAAAGTTAAACCACATCCTATGCGGAGCGAACTTGACAGGTCTTATTGTTGCACGGAATGTGGCAAAGTGTACTCAACTCCAGGGGGATTGAGGGTTCACCAGAAATTTATACATGGAAATGCAAAGCCCCATGTGTGTGAACAATGTGGAAAGAAGTTCACCGCCCCTAGCTATCTTAAAGCTCATCTGATCACCCACACCGGAGCTAAAAACTTTAAATGTAATATTTGTAATGGTAAATATGTATCCAAGGAAGCTCTGTTATACCACACAAGAAGACATACTGGTGAAAAACCATACCCATGTAAAGTGTGTGGTGAAACATTTGTCAATTCATCTGCAAGAGCAGATCATATGAAGCATAAGCATATAGGACCAACCCTAGACTGCAAGTTATGTCCAAGAAAATTTGTCACAAAGAACTTTTTAAAAATTCACATGAACAAGCATTATGACCCAACAAATAAGTTGTTTATTGGTAGGCAATCCATACCTCCTAATGTACCGGGGCCACAAAACATGAGATGTCCAAAAAAGTGGTGATAGATGAAGAGTATATTATTAAAATCATGTAGTTTATTTGTATAATCTTTATAATTTAATTATGTTCATAGCTTATCCAATAAAGCATTTTTTTCAACTCATCAATTCTTTGCAAAGTTCCTGTTAACTATTACAACTTTCTATTTGAACTATCTTGAATGTGTTTTTCTTAGTAACATTTTTGATTTCACTAGCCTTTACTGCACCAGCCTGTGCTAGATATAGTTTACTATTTGGATCTTTATGTCTCTCTACATGCTTTGTTAGACTATTTCCAGTGATAAACTTGCTAGTACAGAATGGACACTGTTTCTGAGGGCCTAAATGCTTTCTTCTTTTATGCTCCATTCTTCTGGAAGCTGAGAGAAACGTCTCCTCGCACATATCACACTTGTATGGCTTTTCCCCCGTATGTAAGCGAGTATGAGAGACCAAGGCAGCTTGAGTGACAAACAATCCTCCGCATTTCTCACAGTGGAAGTTTCTCTCCTTTGTATGCTTCACAATATGGTTCTTCAACCGACTGGCAGCATCAAACTTTTTGTCACACCAATCGCAAGTGTAAACTGATGTCCCAAACCCATGTACAATCTTCAAGTGTGTTCGGAGAGCATTCTTCCAGTTGTAACCCTGGTTACAGATATCACAGTAGACTCTCTGCTTTACTTCCTGTTTGCCACAAAACTTCATGTGGACTTGGAAGGACTGCCTGTTCATGAACAGCTTCTCACAGACCATGCACTTATACTGACCGTGCCTATTCAAATGCATCTTCAAAGCTTTCTTTGAAGGCAACTGGATAAAGCAGATTTTGCAAACTGCAGCCTTATGGTCCCTGTCATCATGGTAGAGGAGCAGTCGGCTGGTGCTTAGCATTCGAGGACATTTAGGGCATTTCAACTTCTTTGCAGTATGCAGTCTTTCTATGTGGTCTTTCAATACCCAAGGTGTTTTAAATACTTTGGCGCATTCCTTGCATGGGTGCCGCCTTCTGCTGTGAGTTAGCATGTGCTTTGATAACACTACTTTTGATGTAAATCTCTCTCCACAATCTTGACAGATAAGTTCACTGACTTGCTTGGGTCGCTCTGTTTTCGTTTTCTTTCTGCGCGCTCGCTGCATCAGAAAACTTTTTACTTTAGTCAGTACCGCTTGTTTGGATTTTGAGGCAGAATTGAGGCGACTTGTGAATATGCAACTCTCCGTCTCTCCCATTACAAAATGCATTGCTTGTACATTATTGCGGGCTTCGCTAGAGAGATCTAGAGTGCTGTTGATTGTATTTAAAAATTCATTCCATTTTTCATGTGAATATTGTGTTTGTCTCTGGAATAGGTATGCTTCTCTGACGGCGCCAGCGCATTTTGGGCAGAGTACGAATGGCATTGATGGCTCCTCTTTCACCTAGAATGAAGTAAATGAGAAAGGTGGTTAGTAAGGTATACGTAGCTGTACACTGTTTCTAGTACATCAAATAATATTGCAATTTCTTATACTAACACCGAGCTCGAGAAGCATATCAGCATAGTTCACAACACCTTCGAAGTAAGGTCTCACGAGCATTGTACTGTCTTCTAGCGATATTGACGCTGAGTTCGTTTCATCAAAACATAACCTGCAAATGAGTTCGGACTCGCCCGTAACGAATTTCAACACTGCTTTAATACGCTCAGAGTCCCTAGCTGTTCTCATTCTTACAATGTGATTTATTAGAAATGAAAAAGGGAAATAATGAGATAAAATAATATAAAGAGAATTAATTCATTAACGCATTTAATGCGTAGATATAAGATATAAGTATCTGTACTGTAATGTTATTTTATTATTAGTAAAGTAAATAAAGAATTTGAATTTAATTCTCGTCTATTTTTGATTTTTTATTATTGATTGAATTGAGTGAACTAATTGAACTTGAACGAATGCAAATGTAGACAATAAAAGATGTAATCACCACAGACAGACTCACAATGATTGATTTAATTACCACAGACAATGACAATCAAGACACTAGTGCACTTTCTTACTCATAGGTGGCGCTAGTTACTCTGCACTGATTGGTCAAGAAGTGAGAGTGCATCTCTTTCTTTTCTACAGCACCGAAATGGCCGAATTTCATTGTGATGCGGCAGACGTCT
Source organism: Gandaritis pyraliata (assembly GCA_947859175.1). Lineage (NCBI taxonomy): Eukaryota > Metazoa > Arthropoda > Insecta > Lepidoptera > Geometridae > Gandaritis > Gandaritis pyraliata. Next base: position 401,910 of record OX401877.1, on the reverse strand, counting down.
TGCTTATTTTGTGTAAAATCGCGTGTTGGAGTCCGTAAACAAACAACTCGGTGCTCGCGTTGCGTCTCTTGCAGTGTTCAGTGTGTTAAGTGCATGTGCTATTCACCAAAGCGCTAACGACACGACTAAAGGATAGCCAAAAAGTGGTTTGTGTGTGTTTGTGTCTTGTTTTCCCAAAAATACTGCAACCTGACATATTTTTTGGATTTATGCACACTTGGCTGCGGTAAGTCTCTTCCATATTTTGATAATTGTAAAACTTGTTAGTATAGTAACTTTGGTTGCGTGTAAATAAAACCTCGTTAGTTTATCTTCAAAAATATGAAAACACGATCTATCCCGCTCACTACTGTGTTACAAAGTTTGTGTGAAAGAGTTAGCAAGTTTAAGTTTAACCCTTCGAAAGTATGTTTTGGTGGTAGATTGTGACCTATTACGTTACGAAATTGTCGATTTGAAACTGGTTGGTATTAATCATTATTCGTATGATATCAGGAATGTGTAGGATGTGAGTGACATCATATTTGTATTTATTATCATTTGCCACTGGTATGATATTGTACCATCGAAATAGTTGATTATACCATCAGGTATAGTCTGAGGACATGGCTAACACATTCTACCTTACTTCAGACACACATGGTGTTCATCGTATCATGGGAACATCCAAGATATATTAATCATCCAAAATATCCTGTCCGACTCGAGTGTGAAAAAAGTAATTTTAAAATTTATTTCTAGTTATAAACTTGACAACGGTCTACAACGAGTAACATGACGTAGACACAGTAGTATAGTACTTAGTAGAGTAGCAAGAAAACTAGTAACTGGGTTAGATTAGAGGACAATGTAAATATTTGTTCTGATCCTGAGTTGTATATTATGAATCGCAGTGTGAATGTTGGCATTTTATGTAGGCAACCATTGTCAAAGTATAAAACTATAAATCTAAAGATACATATAAAACAAGCCCTACATCTAATCAGGGTAATTTATACAGCTGGGCCGCTTTATATCCATATGCCTCGGTAAATAGGACTCTGTAGGACCTACTGTGTAAGTAGACATGTTTTAGATGAAGTACCTACCTTGGTCTCTACTTGGCAAGAAAGGAAGACGGAAAATGGACGAAGGCGGTCACAGAATGGTGGCCAAGTGATGCTCGTAGACCAAGAGGCAGACCACCCGCCGGATGGTCAAATGACATAATACAACGAGCTGGGAATCAATGGTTGAGACTCGCAAGGGACAGGAAAGAATGGCGCAATAAAGAGGAGGTCTATACTCAGCAGTGGGTGCAAACGGGCTGAAATGATGACCTACCTAGGCTCTCCCAGTACCTACTATCCTCTCAGCCTGGTCGGCCAAATTTTTCCGCACAGCAGTACATGCACAATCGTTGTTGCATCTAACTTCAGAGGGATAACGATTCGTTGTGTGTACTGTAGTAGACTAGATTAAAAGGAGGTACTAACTTGTCTCATACAAACTTGTTGAGCAATGCTAAAACTAGTTCTAATTACCTAACTGACATAGACCTAAATACCTGTGCAGTTAGTAATCTTAATACCTTACTCAGATTTTATCAGATATTTACTGCCTGGCTTCGACCCTACTTGTACGCATGCAACCTCATTTAATTGTTATCAATGCATTTATACACTCAGTATTGCGGTGAGTTACAGTATTTTTTGATCTAAGTAATCTTGAAGTTAGTTGTGTTTTGTGATGCGCGAAAACAATCTAGTAATAGATGTAGTTTGAAAAAGCTCCAGTGCCCATCCAAATGGCTAGCTTCATGATTGGCAAATTCCGCTGACCATACTGTACCATCGGATGATTTTTAATATTGAAAAATACATCACAGTTTGATTTAAATGCAAAAGTTAACCCGCGTCCTTGTCCATGCCGCGTCGCGTCGCTCCTGTGTTGGTGCATAAACAATAGTTTAAATAAACGTTTGTAGTACAGTTAGCTGGCACAGACACCAGACTTGTTTGATAAAGTTTGGTTCACACTTTGAAATAAAATCATAATGTCTCTTTAAAATCTTTTGTAACGGCGTTAGTTCTTCTTCTGCCAAGAGTGATGGCAGAATGGTGGTAATCATGACAGTTGCTGGTCTAATGATCACCATTCCTCCCGCATTGTTGCTCTTCTGGCGGCCATTCGTGGGCACCGTTCAGGGGAACATCAATAGCATGTTATTTCTACTTCGCCAGGCGAATTCTCAGTACAAAGCTTTGGAGACCTGGGAATGAACTTGCGGCACAGTATTATCGTATGCAATGGCGGCTTGATGTAAGATTTTGGTTTGGGAAGGGTTTTACCTAGGGTTCTAGAAGAGCACTGGTCACAAGTGGTACCTTGTTACATGAATCTACCATGCGCCACTGATGTTGCCTTTTGGACAAAGTTTGGCGCCATTTGAGCATGATATAGCACAAGTGTACACTCACCCTAAGCTATGCCCTTCACGGGATCTACACACGCGTGCACGAGACTTATTGTGTGATTTCTATGTGCCTGCACATAATAGGTCCAACACGTATACCTACATAATATGATAATTAAACACATCAACGGTTACGTATTTCTTCTGATCCTTATCCAGTAAGATTCCTTGTGTGAGATGCCTACGGTGTCAACGTCGAGAAACGTTTTCAGCTGAGATGAGACGTCATCTCTATTAGAGTGTAAAATCTAAGCATAACGCCCCTGGTACTTACAAAGAAATCATGCCTACTTTGTCTAGAAATGGTTCATTTTAATAAATTACTCCAAATTACCTACAAGTTTTAAACTAAATAACAAAATCAGAAGGGGGAATAACAAGTGCTTAATGGGGGCACTTAAGCGTAACAAAGGCGATATCCTTACCACAGACTACAACAGAACAGTGCACCGTGCCCTTACAATAGGCGACCCCCTTGGACAAGTGTCGTATTTCATCACATACCTACCTACACGCACACAAGTACACCCTCGCTCATAAGATGTAACCTAGATGTAAGTTTGTTAAATTTAAGGAAAATAAATAAACTGTAAACTAAATAAACTATAACTATAAACCTATAAGGCTGCTGGTAGTTTTTAACCCTCGACCGAAAAGGAAGGGTGTTATAAGTTTGACGGGGTGGTTTCTTGTCTGGTCTGTCTGTCTGTCTTGTCCAAAAGGTTTTATTGTATGAGAGCTGGTTGCTCTAGGATAGTTCGTAGTCATGTGAAAATAGATACAACCGTTTCGAACTTAAGAGGATATTCATCAGCTCAAAAACCAGTTTTGAGAATCCTCAGGCATAATTGCAGTTTGAAACATTCAGTTTATCTCAGAAGTGATTTAATAAACTGGAGTCCAAGGTCTGATGACCAGCAATGATGAAGATTAATTTTTTTGTTCATTGTTATTTCAAGAGACATACCTACATCATAGGTACATCAGGTACCTAGGTTGATGTGACCCAGATTAGTTGAAATCACTGACGCAGGTTGGTCTTTGTAGTTGCAATAAACTGGATGTAACATGCGAATTGACTGATGGAATTGATTGATTGGCCGAGTCGCGTTGTATGTTTTGTTTCAAACAGCTCTGGCAATAGATGAAAGAAGGGTACAGCTTATCATACGTTTGTGGACGGTTCTAGATTCTGTCGCGTGGAATTGGAGCAAATGCCTAGTTTATTCGTTTTAAAAATAAACTCTTCTACTAAATCTTAAAATTTACTAGTTTTAGAGCACCGGTGATCTGGTGGTGAGGACCCGCGACCGTCGTGTACATTGGTGCAGTAGACAAACCCATTGATTTCTCTACTCGGAAAATTTATGTGCGCAATCTGAAACGGTGAAGAAAAACATCGTAAAGAGACCCGCGGCTCAGTCAGCTCCGCACGTATCGACCTTGTCTTTCCTGTGGATAAGGCTGACTAGGTTGAGAGGATGGTACGGGTGCTGTGTGTATGATGGGCAAGCCTACTCCATCTAAATCATGCCCCAGGCACTGCAGTGTCCTGTTCATCGGGGCATGGGTAAAGAGTGGCTCATGACGGTCTATTTATAAATCATCTAGATTAGATGCAAAGGCCAGATTATTATTAAGTAAAATAAATCCAGATATAGGTACTACTAGAGGTGACGTGTTATTTGAAACGAGGCGCGTAAAATGTTGAGAGACAAAAAGTAAAGATTGCGAAGGAGTTGTGGTGCATTTCAAATGGGGTAAATTCTAGTGCGTGTAGTACGCATACTATCTCAATGTGTTGAGCATTGTTTTTAAGCCCTAACTAGCAAGGTAGACGTTGACATGACACCCTCTGTAAGTAATATTGGGGTAGTTAATCAAGTGGTATTTGGTTTTGATTTCTAAAGCAGAGAACCTAATTATTGGCAAAATAATTGTGTTTTGTATGATCTAATAGGCTTATTCATCAGCTGAGTAGCTTAGTAAACAAATGTCATGCGAGCGAACCGGTTCGCTGCGGTGAGCTAAGCGTCGTCGGGGCGAAGGCTCTCCGGAAAATGATACCTAAGGTTTGCTAGTCATTTGAATTAGGTACATACAAGACCAACACACAAATAACCTACTTTGGCATTATGATGATAATGTAGATAATAAATTACTCATCAAGCGAAAAAAAATTAAAAGCAGGCGTATTTTAAAACTGTTTTGAAAAACAGTTTTCGCTGTGCGTTTTACATAAACGCTCCGTTAATTGCACCTCCCGCTCGTCCAATTATACCAGTTAAAAACTGCAAAGGATCGCTTGCAAATGACGTGCGGATAAAGCCTCTACTTCTAATGGGCTGAGCGAGCAGCGGGTTGAAGGCATACTCTCCGCGTCTTCGATAACTTCGTTGGATAATCTGATTACAATACAGTGATAGCGACAGCTATCGCTCTCGAACATGGCGTCAACCTGAAAGTCATCTTGAACCCAGTCAATCTCCCTCACAATCGGCATTGCTATTGTTTATCAAACGATCACCAACATCATCTTAAAACATACACCGGCATTGCACTTTTTGGCGTCGATACTAGCGCCACCTTTCACCCGCTTATCGCTCCGCTTACCGCCGAACCCAAGGACGCAGCCTGAGGTCGTGCCAATTGACCCGAATACCGCAGACCCTGAAAGCGAAGACGGGAGTCTCAGAGAATCGAGGCCGCTCGTGCGTGGTTCATTGTCATATTTCATATGCTCATTTGGACTAGATAGGCGCCGACACTAGTAATAATACCTAGTGTGATTTCATCAAATTGAAAGGATCAACGTTGCTTGATCAACTAGCAGACTCTAGCCAGCTCATGTTTTCACGAATAGTCCCTAGGTGGATATCCTTAGGGATTTGTCACATTTTGGAATCAGCTAATATCAGAGGTCAATATTGAACTCTCGCTTGCCACTGACCTAACAGCTGACATTCAGTACTAAAATAAATAAAAATTAGACGAATATAAAACCTCTGCAGTGAGTTAGACTATTTTAAATAAAGGTGGTTAAACGGTTCAGGTTATGAATGATAGAGTTAAGTTACAAGGTAAGCTAAGCACTATACTTAGTTGTGGCTGGGTTGTGCCATTCACGTGAATTCCAAAAGCTTATCGCAGCCTTCTGGCACAGAATATGACAATGTTAAAGCCTGGCTGGATAATAGCTCGCAAACCAACCAGCGACAAATTCTAAAATCGTGTGTAGTAACTATCGTTCATTCTTGACACACTCATGTATTCAATAATACCATTGTTCTGGTCCAAATGGCCAAGGTGAGACTGGCAACCAGCACCACCGAAATACATTTTGGGAAATTCAAAATTCGCAGGCCTGTGCTATTATCGTTTGTAGGTAGGTATTCTAGAATATAAATCACTTCAATGTTTGAGTTTCTTTGTGTATTATACATAGTTGTTCAATAAGCGACAGTTATTTTGGTACTGAAAAAGTGCCCCAAAATCCTAATTTTCTGAGATTACGATGATAATGTTTGTTAAATGGTGTCAAAACTCTTTCAACTACCCACCAAGTCTGAAGAATTTAGGTCGCTCTAGCATTTTCAACTCTGCAAAGCGTCTAAGCAAAACATTTTTTTTAAACTATTCTTCGTTCTGAGCTAAAATAAACCCAATTCCGTTCTACCCCCCGAAAAACCTGATCTATAGGTAATTTGAATAAATTGATATTTATAACTAATGGGTAGGAAGTTCACGTCTGTTATTCTCCCCAAACACAGAACATTGGAGCAAACTTTCATAGTTGAATGGGAAATGTTTACTACGTCTGAGATCTGATTGAACGGACTAGACCTCTTGACAGACCTGGAGTATCTACTCCAAATACCTTGTATGCTATGTACCTAGTTGGTTTGGTTATTTGAGCTGAAGATCATGAATCATTAGCTCTCAAATTCGTAAATGATTTAGAGGGTCCTCCAAAGGCGGATTCAGACGTTCTGTTAAGAAAATGCTGGTTTAAACAGTTTGGTGGACAGTTCAGCCTCTGTTTATGAATTCGAAGGTAAGGATCTCCTGAAATTACAGCTCCGATTTGATGAAAATTGGAATATTTCAACTTCATAACCATGAGGGTATTTCTCATTTTTGATTCCAAAAAATAATAAACAAGTGAAAATGTCTTTTAAATATAATTGATAATGGATTTAAATAGTTTTGGTCTTGCTCTAGATGAAAAAAATACTCGCCGAGCTTGCAGCCTTTTAAATACTGAAATAGAGGTATTTAAAAAAAATACTCCTCCATGGTAGTGACCTCCGATCCTTGGAAGTGACATTTCCTACATTATTTAGTAATAATCCATAAAAAACTAAAACGAAGTGGGTCTTTTTACAAAATTGAATAAGATCATAAGATAAGGTTTGCTAGAAGAAAACTCTTGTTAGGGTTAAGCTCGTCTTTGTACATGTCATCTAGTTCTGTATTTTGTTTATGTCCTGTTTTATGACAATAAAGAATTAAGAATCATTTTATCATTAAAATATCTTTATTTATCTTGAAGAGTAAGTAACAGATGCACTATCTTACTAATTTAGGTTTAACATTAAGAAAAAAATATTAAGGTGTAATTATTTACTTAAAAACGCAATCTTAATCAGCCTCAAACATTACAACATATTTTTTAGAAATATTACATCTTATACCTATGTCAAAATGACAAAAATATTTATTATTTGTGTATAATTTAAATACTAGTTTTATAGCATGCTTAAAAAACTATTGAATAAACCTAGGTATTATAGCCGGTATTTTTCAAGATTAATATTGTTAAATAATAATTTTTCCCGCCAATTAGGAGTAGGCTTTTTTAAAAAAACCATGACATCATCCCGTGAAATAGGAAATTAGTCTTTGGGATTTATCCAAACGAAAATAGCATGGTCCTTGGTAGATTGATTCATTTTCATGAATTTGACCTTGGGCTCATCATCATAAAATCGAATTATTTGACCAAGGAAATGTTTTTTCTGCTCTTTTGGTCGAAAATCTAGCAATAACCCACATTCCATGTCTCAGTTCCAGTCCCATATCAAGCTTTACAGGTTTCGAATAAGAAAGCTCATTTTCGCCTGTTTCAGTAACTGAAAAAGCCTTTAAGCATGTAATTTCAGACTTTTTCTTCTTTTCTGCATATCGTGTTCTATTTTTTTCTTTATAAACGTCATATAATTCAACATTTTCTTCGATCCGAGCTCTTTGCCTTCGCTCACAGTCTCGGTTTTGCTTAAGTCATCTTCCGCAGTTTTTGGGTGGTTTTTGGGTTCCTCCATCTAAAATAAAAGTAATTCAAAATGAAGCGATGCATTCACAAGCAATAAACACAAACAACGTCCTAAAAATTTCACAAAGCCACCCCAAATCACATACAATTGTCACATCTATGGATTGTAGGTCACATCCATGTGCACATATTTGTCCACGGAATCGTGGAAGTGACCTCCATGGGAGTGACTTTTTTCAGTACAATTCCAGATAACATAAGCTCTAAATCAGGAATGAACATGCAAATTTAGCCATGGGTTTTTGACATAATAACGAATAAAAACCACACAACAGAAGTACATCATTTAAATAAACATACCTTTAACGATCGACACAGTTGTGACTACTTATGCTCGACGAGTTTTGAGAATGAAAACTTTTTTTGTATTTCCTCGTAAATGTTACGCCGCTGTCAGGAACTGACAACTGAATCAAATGATGGCATCTCGCACCATGTCTATGGTGGGTTTCATTCGAAAACGCGCGTGTTTTTTTTATAAATACGACTGTCGTGACATTCATGCATGGAAGGGACAAAAAAAATGATCACAAAGTTTATGTCAAAAAGTTGATTAATCACATAGTAGCTTTACATACATACATTTTTTATTAAAAGAATAAATATATTCACGATGATATTAGCATTCCCTTTTACACAATTACTCTAACAGGTAAAACGCAAGATTATTTCCTCTTGCTAAAACTGGTATGATCACAGGCATGGAGGGGACAATTTTGACGACTAAAAATTAAAAATAAAAAAAACTGCATTTAGTATATCCGATTCTTTTATAAAATAATAGTATGTTATCAATACTTTGTTAATACTGAGCATGATTACATTATTTAGTTCCTACAAGTTAAAAAACTCATAATCACAGTATTTTTTTCAAAAATGAGAAATACCCATGAATCAACAGAATTAAACGGGGCCTGGATTAAGTTGCGAGTGGAAGCTTTGTCATTGACACCTAGTAAATCATCCGGACATTTCTTCGTAATCTTCGGACGGAGTAAGTAAAGCTTTTTTCAGCGAAAATTATAAGTTTATGTATTGGGACTAATTGGTGGGTCTGGGTTTCCCAGAAACGGGCACGCAGCACGGTCCGTTTGTTTTATTATGGGTTGGTAACGGAGGCTCTTTAGTAACTGTAATTTTGGTGTCATGTTTATTTTGGCACGTTTTAGTATTCTAACAGCGCGGTACTAGGCTTCATCATCATCCACTTCCCGATTCTACCCGTGGCCTATTGTTTGTCTGCCACTGTGCCACTTCTCACGTTGTTGTTGGTAATCTCCTCCTGGGTTTCTCCACGTTCATTTGCCATATTTTACTGCAGGTGGACCGGTGCTTCTACTTCTGTTTTGGACGTCATTCAATAAGGGCTATTATTCTATGTTTGGGTCTGGACTCTAGTCCCTAACACACGGTGTTGTTAAATTCCCTGTAATAAGTTCTTCTCACGCTTGTCATCTCTCTAACCTAACCTTTATTCATCTCTTCGCGGTCTCGTGGAACTGTGGATCTATCACCTAAAATTACCTAGTTATATTAAGACGATTCTAATAGATCCTGGTGATTTTAATAAATAAAAGTTTTATACCTTCGACTCTCTTTCCGATTATCCAAATTACTTCCATTCCAATTCTAAATCAATATTATTATTTTGCGAGACGGGTGCCATTTTATCTGGTATTTACAGCTTTTTTACGATTCCTTTGAAACTAATTAAAATAACGACTTATTCTATTTTCATAAGGTTACGGAGATGCTAAAATTATGCACGCACTAGTTTTGGCTCGCGACTTCATCCACGACTTCATTTTCGGGGACCATCAGACGAAGTTTTTCAAGATGACCTGTGCAGCAGAGTAGGAACTTTCCTTGCGATGAGGCAGAGATTAGAGATCGGTTCATTAGTTTAGCAGTTACAAACAAACAGACACGCTTTCGCTTTTATTAGTGCTGATTTCATGCTGCTTTGTGCTATTGAAAATGTATCGTTCATGCAAAATACTTCTCACAAACAAACGTTGCGATAACTAAATGGTTAGTTGTAAACAGCTGTAACATGTCATACCTAGACTACCTACGTTATTTAAAGTACCTACATTATACACTGACACACACACACACACACACACACACACACACACACACACAGGTAAATTAAGAAGTGTGTATAAGAGATAGTAGGTAACTACTACAATCAACAAAAAACCTTATCTTCGAGTTTCGAGGTTATACGTAAATATAAACTAAATACAGTAGTCACAACGGATCTTTGTCCCTCTGAAGTATCTGCGCTAAACCTATGTTTGGGTTGAATTGGAGGTAAGCGATTTTTTCCGCACAACAGTACTTACATGCGCAATCGTTGTTGCACCTAACTTCAGAGATATAAAGATCCGTTGTGCGCACTGTAAGTACCTACCGTGTTTGTTCAATTAAAATTCATATCGAGTGGTATTTATTTGACCCACAAATCAATTAGCAAAGGAGATAAACCGTTCGAAACCGCTTGTCGCCGTTTTACGAGTCCTTCCACTCTCCATTGCAACATGTTGGTCTTTATTGAAATCTACGCTTATTTCGACTATAATCCCTATCTCTTAGGGAGATTCAACTTCGTCTCCATCTCCACTCAAGATCTTTTGAAGATGTATTATGGGGTAGGTAGTTAGGTAATCAGTCAGAGGTCGGTTCACATTACGTGCAGTACATGGCCCTTAGACATGGCCATATCTTGTAGTTTTTTTTCTATACGTGACTGGTTTGACTGTACAAAATCAGCAATTATTTAAATGACGCTATTGTACGACGTTCGTTTTTGTTTCCATTTTATGTAATTTTTTGGGACACCCGCGGTCACACAGCGCTATGCCTTCTTGGCTCTCTCCTACCCAATTTTATCTGTGGTTTCATTGACCCATATTCTGGTTCCGTTAACAACACCAAACTGGGCTCTTTTATTGTAATAAATAAACAATGATTCACGCATCTTTATCTAGCGTTTTGTAACGTTTAAGTTTCACTTTCAAAGTAATTTAACAGATTAGGTATGTGCGATTGGTGTGCGATAGAGACGACCTTGAGTTCGCTTCGTATTACCGTTTCACACGTATTGCAACAATGAGGTTTGAGTGCATTGCTGGCTTAGTGAACGAAGCAGCTCTCGCCGCCGGCCGTGCGTTTGATTACCACCTGGTTGGTCCTCATCTATAGATTTTTGAATGAAAATTTTTACTTGCGCTATGCAATAAGCATTTTTTTTCCTTAACCTATTTCGTCCCACTGCTGGGCAAAGGTCTCCCCCAAATACTTCCAATGTTCTCTCTCCTGGGCCTCCTCCCACCATCTCCTTTCAAAGGCGTCCAGGTCCTCCCGCCAGCGCTTTTTAGGGCGACCACAATAAGCATTTATTCAGTAAAATCATAAAATCATTTTCATAACCATGTGTGTATTTGCATGCATCGGACCGCGCAGTTTGCTTACATATTTGCAAATAAACGCAGTTGCACTTCGACCCTTCATAATTAAATCGATTACCCTTTTCATAACTGCGGTTAAACATCTAACAAACACGCGCTGTTTGTGTAACCTCGCCGAGGTTGTGAGCCACCTTTACTTTTACACTATAGTATTATATTATCTGTGCTTTTACACATTCACGCGAATCTGACAGTGGGCTGTCATTCGCCGCTCGATCGCGATTCGCGAACAAGATTTGGACACCATGCCGCGAATGAGGAGGCAAACATGGTGTTCGGTACACTCCTGCACTCGTCTGATGGGGTTCCATTGAGATATCAGTTGACTGATATTCACTTACACTCTTCGCGATGTATGTACTGTCACTGTGTAATTGACCGAGCGAGCGAAGCGTCTCAGTTTCCACATTGGCCAAAAATGCGTTTGTCCGGATGTCTGTCTGTCTGTTCTCCTCTACAGGTCGCATTTTTCAACCGATCTGGACGAAACTTGGTACACAGGTTATATGAATTATTAGATTTTTTTTTGTCGTCGGGGATTTTTGATTGGGGGGAAAATAGGGGAGAAAAGAGGGAAAGTTTGCTGTAGCGTTATTTATCGACGGATTTCAATCAATTTTAAGGAGCACACGAAATATTTCATTCTACACAAGATGGTGTAAAAATATTTCCAAAAAAGGGGACTGGAAAGGGGAAAAAGGGGAAATTATTTTTTTTTTTTTTTCCCGAAAATTGACTTCTACCAATATCAATGAGACTACACAGTCCTCTTCGCCTTTATGAGACAAATCCGTAGACACCAGATTCGACCTCTTAGGACCAAGGGAACGCGAGTAATCGCTAAAACCCTTATTTTGCTCAAAAGTCTACATAAGGGCCTATTGGAAAATTCAAGCACCTGAAATTAGATTTACTTAGCCAGGGTAAAAGGGAAAGTGTTGGTTATTGCACGGTTATAAAGGCTCGCGAGGTCTATGTTCTCACAGGACAACTAGTGTACTAGTACACGAAATCACGAATCTTGCGTTGAAGTTTCCGTTTGAGGGCGAGCACCGCGTGCTGGCCACGTGATGACACGGCCAGCATGCAGGGGATTTCTGAAATAAGCCCAAGTGCGAGCACGAATGTGTAAACCCGCTGACAATGATTACATCGCTTCGTTTGTACGCCAGTTACGTCAAATAAAGTTGGCAGAATGACCTTGGCAGAATGCGCACGGTAGCTCGACAAAAAAAAGTAAATATATATAATATTATTCGCGCGTTTGTCATTCTAATTTGATGAGTCATCGTAGGCAGACGTATTTACGCTGTCCGTTCCAGTTCCAGATGGCTGGAGTTACCGGGTTATCGTGATAACGATTTGTTTTTAGTTCTCACAGCTTTGTTGGCGCCGACATGATAAAGTAATTAAGTTGGTAAACCGAAGATAAGCACGATATAGGTACCTACTGACGATTGTCTCAGTGTTTTACTTAATACATTGTAAAATGTACCGTTACACTCGCGGGTTTAATATTGCTAAAGAATGTAAAGAATCTGATGATTGATGCTGATGATATGTTTCCAGAGTCCGTGACTCATAATTACATTTTGATGTTGTTTTTGAATAACTCTATTCAGGTTTCGCGGCAATCTTATTTGCATAGTGTGCTCTGCATGCCTCACCTCTACACCATTTCTATGTCTACGTTAGCTAGTCGTCCACAATACAATTATTACACTAAACTTGAGTCCATGGTGCCTTTTCTTATTTTGGGTCTCAAACTACATCTCCAAGAAGGGCCAACTGATGGAGTCGCTCCAATCACATTTTATAATGTTTACTTTGTTTGTCTCTAAAATTCTGGCCACATACTTTTAGCTATTGCTTTAGTTCTGACAGAGATTCTACGTCATCTTCTTAGCCTTGCCGTAAATCAAAGTTATAATCCAACATCACAACCCTAGTTTTTGATTTGCCGTAGTTTTGCCGTAGTTGGGTAAAAATTAGGTCTCAAGTAGTATCAACCAGGAAAAGGAAATTAACAAAATAATTGCACTAGATTCAATATTGTTGTTCTTATTCCTCGAATGCTCTAGTGACGAGAATACTGCGGTATTCTGTGACAGATGTATTTAGATTCGCTTTTATAACCACTTTCGATTGCAACTCCCATCCATCATCGGATAAAAACTTGGATGGGAGAAATGTTAACAATACAATAAACTGCTACTTCCTTTTATATCCGATACGATACGATACGATATACTGTTCAATTAGACTCCCAGTGTTCCCAACAGATTAGTTACGCTCTTTGTGAAAGAGTTTGTCCGGAGAAGTACTACCACATCACCCATTTTAGCTGCCAAGCAGTTGTTTTCATTGATGTGTTCCGTTTTGGAAGGGTACGTGTATCGGGGCTGTTACAGGCACATGAGATTTTACCGAACTGTATAGGTACCTATTTACTTATCGTATAACATTCTGATATCTTTCCAGTTGAGTCTTTATGCTTGCATGCCGTGACATTCTTTAACTGAAAAACTTCGATCAACTATTGAAAAAGCACGTAGATTTTATGATCAGTCGTATCGGACGGAATATTAACTCCTATCCATCTGAGTACTAACTGACTAGGTATTCTTAAATAAACCCGTAGGTAGTCAAACAAAAAACGCAGACAATGACGATACGCCTAATAAACGGTAATTAAGCAAACGCACGGGTCATTTAACTAGCCACTGCAGTACGTAACAACCATGCGTTATGGTTCTTCGGTGGTTAGGTTACCATGTTTCGGGTCAATAATCTGGATCAGCTGTGAAAAGTCTTATGACTCTCCCTATAGATAGAAATTCCCTCAGGTCTGATACTCGAGATCTTTGAATATCAAAAAGTCATCATCATCATCCGCAGCCCGACTTTTCCCACTGCTTGGTATAGGCCTCTCTTTCTTTGTGTCACTGCTGTTATTATTATTTATATTATTTATATTATTTGCTGACTGCAAACAACACAATACCCATGAACCCCACATTTACGTCGTCGAAACTCCTTTAGCATGGTACGCAAGGATGTCTAAGGGGGAGGTTAGAGTGGTTAACCCTGGGAAACTCCCAATAGTCAGCTCTATCCCTACTCTAAATCCCTTGCTACCTAGTGTTATCAGAAATAAATATGATATTTGGCATCACACACAAAACCTGTGTTACCTGAATATCTTGTCATCATCGCTATGATTATCCCATATTGAGCTCCGTAAATTACTCCATAATTGAGGAAACAAGCAATGCAAACCTAAGATGTTATAGGAAGTCGCTACTCCAGCAGAGCTCTGATGAAAGTTAGATTATTTCTGGGCGCTAGTAAAAGTGATCAGCCCACGCCACGCACGTTTTGTCTCATAACTCATCACGCGGTTGCTTTTACTTTTTTATGGACTGTGTAATGGACTCCTTGGCTGATGCTCGGTACGTAAAGGGGCGTTTTGTAGCTACTAAATTGTATTGTTCGGTGTCAGATCTAAGCGATTTACGTGTTCTAAATCATTTTATTGATAGTAGACTTGTAGAGGCGTGTAACAGAGGAAATAATGCTCCAGTAGATATCAACTTCAAAGTATCGATTGTATGTAAACTTTTAAATCATGTGATAGCAATGAACGGTATGAATATTGCTCACAACGTTTATCCTGATCTGACAATGGCAGTGGTATCGTTACGGTAGCGTATCTGACAATGGCAGTGGTATCGTTACGGTAGCGTATCTGACAATGGCAGTGGTATCGTTACGGTAGCGTATCTGACAATGGCAGTGGTATCGTTACGGTAGCGTATCTGACAATGGCAGTGGTATCGTTACGGTAGCGTATCTGACAATGGCAGTGGTATCGTTACGGTAGCGTATCTGACAATGGCAGTGGTATCGTTACGGTAGCGTATCTGACAATGGCAGTGGTATCGTTACGGTAGCGTATCTGACAATGGCAGTGGTATCGTTACGGTAGCGTATCTGACAATGGCAGTGGTATCGTTACGGTAGCGTATCTGACAATGGCAGTGGTATCGTTACGGTAGCGTATCTGACAATGGCAGTGGTATCGTTACGGTAGCGTATCTGACAATGGCAGTGGT
The DNA here is from genome assembly GCA_947859175.1 of Gandaritis pyraliata. Lineage (NCBI taxonomy): Eukaryota > Metazoa > Arthropoda > Insecta > Lepidoptera > Geometridae > Gandaritis > Gandaritis pyraliata. The sequence continues at coordinate 386,535 of OX401877.1, read as the reverse complement.
ATCGTTACGGTAGCGTATCTGACAATGGCAGTGGTATCGTTACGGTAGCGTATCTGACAATGGCAGTGGTATCGTTACGGTAGCGTATCTGACAATGGCAGTGGTATCGTTACGGTAGCGTATCTGACAATGGCAGTGGTATCGTTACGGTAGCGTATCTGACAATGGCAGTGGTATCGTTACGGTAGCGTATCTGACAATGGCAGTGGTATCGTTACGGTAGCGTATCTGACAATGGCAGTGGTATCGTTACGGTAGCGTATCTGACAATGGCAGTGGTATCGTTACGGTAGCGTATCTGACAATGGCAGTGGTATCGTTACGGTAGCGTATCTGACAATGGCAGTGGTATCGTTACGGTAGCGTATCTGACAATGGCAGTGGTATCGTTACGGTAGCGTATCTGACAATGGCAGTGGTATCGTTACGGTAGCGTATCTGACAATGGCAGTGGTATCGTTACGGTAGCGTATCTGACAATGGCAGTGGTATCGTTACGGTAGCGTATCTGACAATCGCAGTGGTATCGTTACGGTAGCGTATCTGAGTTACACTGCGCAGTGATGCTGTAACGTTTGGCAGCCGAGCTGCTGTTGCACGCAGTATGACTCGAATGTGCGCGGGATTACGTAATGCAACAATTGTCGGATTTGTTCGTGCCCCTTGTCGCTAGAAGTACAACCATGTGAAATAAACACGGATGCATCCTTTTTCTAAAGAATTTGACTAGAAATACTTACTTGTCACATGGCCAATTGCACAGTCCCATAGGTGACAAGCTGCACTATCAAGACTAATATGCAAATTTCGCAAAGTCTTAAATAACTTGTAGGTTTCTAGTTGGGATATTTTCTTGGGAATTTTAATTTAATATACCTAAATAGAACTTGGTATTTTGGGCACAGCTACCTGTGATGCGGCTCACGTTCTTCAAAGGGCACGGCTCTTCCGGCTGTACCCTTCGATAGGCCGCGACGAAGTCCTTTCTGTGACCTAAAAACCCCGATAAAAGTGGAACTGATAATAATATATCGCTGGTCACGCAGCGAACTTTACGCCACTTTTTTGAGCCTATTTCTGGACTATTTCCGGTGGTCTTGGGAGAGATATCTACGTCCAGCGGGTGGTAGTACCATAAGTGAACTTTATTTATTCCTGGACCTTTTTCGATCGCAATTAAAAGTCATAGTAGGAAGTCTAAATCTATCGAACACTAGTTCAAATCTGCGATCTGCAACGATGTGTTCAAAACAGTACAAGTCACGTTAAGTACGTGAAAGAATTCTAAATAATTTTGTTGCACACCAAATCTAATATGGTACAGTTATGGTGTCTGTTTTATGCGTTGATGGTGTTTCTGGGGTGAATGACTGATGGAACTGCGATGGTTGTTTTGGGGAAAGTTACGCAAGAGCTGAGATTTCTGGAGTAAAGTATCCTTCTGAGTCTTGTTGATCTATATTAAACGTGGTTACAAGCCAAATTAGAAAAGGCTCTACGGCTGACTAGTAGCGTGGGTCTACATTTTGGTCACTGGTCCTAACTTTTCGGGGTGACATTTGAACGCGATGTGCTAACATTGAATTGCAAATGGTTGCAATTATCAATCGCAGCAAAGGCGCCTGTCAGTTATAGAATGAAACTACAAAGAATCCACGTCGCGCCTGAACTGAACAGCCAAAGTAATATTTCATTTCGATTTCAGGGTCTCTATTATAAATAACGACTGAGAAAGTAAAATTAAATTGTTTATTGGTTTGACACTGAAAAATAATAGACTGCGTGTGAGTCAATCTCGGCTAAACGGGTCTGTAACGTACCTAATCTATTCCTAGAGATATAACACTAAATCTAAACTGCGGAATAGCGGATGATGTCGCGCCCAAAATATAGAAATTCTAATATGATTGATATCAATGTTAACCGTCCCGTTGAAAGCCAAATATTTTTGGCACGAGATTGTATGAAAAATGCCGGATATTTCCAGCTGTGTCGCCAGTATGGGCCGTTCAGACGTTTCAGGATAGTGATGTGATGATAGTCGACACTATAAAGATAAAGATAAATATAAATAGAATATAATTTTTCTAACGGACGATGGATGTCGCATACCACTACCAATAGCTCAAAATGTGTCATGGTTGACTATCGGACTCTGATAACTTAACACCAACCCGTCAAACCCTCAAGTGTCCGTAAGACAATGCCTAACACTTAACGTGTCTTCCGAAGCAGGGAAAGATGTTCAAACGCTCACATTTTGTATCATTAACGCTGACATTCACCCAACCTCAACCTTGCCCGTGCTGAACATAACCATCTTAGAAGATGTACCTACCTACAACTTTTTCTAGTTTCATTTGTTCTGTACTACCAGATACGTCATCATGCCTCTTCACATTAGCTGGGAATAAGCAATTCTGGAAAGGCTTTGCGAAATATGCAGTATGTTTTTCTCCACATGAAGCTTGTCCCAAATTAAGTGCGAGTGTATGTCCACCGTCCCCAGTCGATCGCAGTTCAGATAACATCTTTATTCTGGCGCCGGTCCGTCTGGCGCATTGCGGAGATCGATGCAGTTGCCTGAACTCTGGCGTCGTCACTTGGAACCGTGCAAAAAGATTGTTGTCTTGGTCTTCAATCTAAGACTATTCATTAAGCCTTGACTGCAATCTCAAGGAGAATTATCTAGCAAGAAACCGGATTGATGATTTTAAACTTCTTCACCTGATGCTAAAATAGGACGAAGGGATATTTACCTGTCACCAAGAATTGGCCCTACATTTACGATGGCTTCAGCCTTGGCTATAATTGATGGCAGATTATGCTCGCCTTCAAATTGTTGTTCGAACATGTGCTGCAAGTCATTCACAATCTATAAAAATACTACGGAAATGGTTGATTGAAAGACCTCCAAAAATCAAAATGATGGACACAAAACGCCTCATGGTATGGCGCATAAAGACAAGCAGGGACGACCTCAAGGATCATTTTAAATAGTTGTAGAATCGAGGTGAATCATGAGGTATTCGACGCTTCTAAGTCTAGAAAAACTAGCAACATGTAATAGTCAAAATCCTTAACCAAACTTCATAGTACGAATTGCACGAATAGTAATCGATGCAGTTGTCTGGAGTCGGCGCGTGGAACTGCAATGGGTGCAAAATGAATTGTTTTCGCGCCTTGCGTGACTGGCACGTGGAATAGCAATGCAGTAAACACCCTATTACTGTGCTTTTACTAAAACGTTATAACTTTTTGCTATTATATAAAAGATCTAGAATAGTTGTATGTGATACAGCCTGTTGTGTTACTAGCTGATAATTGTAATGTCTAGCAATTATTAGGCATCTTCGAAATTAAGGCAATAAATCTTTCACTTCGCCGAATCTCTTCGGAAACTGATCCCACCGTGCTTTTGGAAAGTAAATTACCCAGGACAGGAGGGATAAAATGCTGATTGAAACAGATTGAAATGATACCGCTTCTCACACAACGAGTAAAGTCAAAAGGACATTATTATTGTTTACACATATTATTATAATTGCTTCAATTCATCCGGTCACCGGTTCCACACAGCAGGTTTCACTTCAAAGCTGCGTAATGCTCATAAAACTCCAGATAACCTCCAACCCAGTTGTCATATCTGTCAAGATGCAGTCTATCGGAAACTTTAAGCTCCAGTAACACCTTCGGTGTAATTGGATCAGCTCGACCGGAACGTGGCTAAATGTAATATAGGTCAATATTTCTGCATTATGATAGGGGTTGAACCATACAGGTGGGTAAACTATTCAGTATCTATCGAACTGTTTGACGGGAGGGTGAAAATCGTTCATTGTAAGCTTGCCCGTCCTGGACTCTATAAATTTGAGGCTTGGAAGTTTCACTTGGTCCTGATTGATCATCGTTTATGAAAGAGCTCTTGAAAGTGCTCCGGTTTTTGCTCTGAAAAAACTTAGAAGAACAAATGTGTTGAAAGGAATCAGCAATCCTCGTAAGGTTTACACAGTTTTCAGTTGGGTCTTGGCTATTATATGAATTCTTAATCATCAGTCGGCCGTCGGCAGTCATTCTCACTGGCAATGTCGTCGGCTTTTCGAGAGTATTGAAAGATATATTCTGAAACGTAAAACGGAGAATTTGGACTGCTTCTTGTGCCGGATGATGGTGATGGTCCTGTATAAGAAGCTGAATGTAAGTTATTATATCAGAAATCTTTCACTGTTCAAATTAGCCCTCATGTACTATCACACATTTATAAATACAGGATAAATGGAAAATATGGTCTATGGTCTAAGGGCTCCCTAAGCCATACCAGATAGCTCTACCTGTGTGCCATCTAAAGCACGGAAACTCAATGTCCACAGTCCTGCACTGCACATTAAACTTTCAGCTCAGATCAGTGCCACCAGCAGTCCATGACAACTGAACAAGTCGTAGGAAACCACAACTTTTAACTTCCTAGCGCCAAACTTCAATTTTAAACCCGTTGAATGACGGTCGAAAAGCTTCCGAATGACATCACTGTGCTTATCCGAGTTATCTGACCATATCCACCCACTGGATGAGTCTTGGTATGGAAATAACGCAATGACGAACTGGCAGATGTTCTAGCGTTGCAATAAAAGTAAATAGGCTTTATCTATTCTAGTCTTTTTCTACACTGATAAAAAGTGTAGCCTATTTTTTTGGCATGCAAGTCACGAACTAAGCTGTCCATTCTTATTGTCGCAGAAATCTTCAAGGGCTTAGTACCAAGAGAAATTATATATGTCTCTGACTACATTCCCTACAATAGCTTAACTATCTTGAGAACCAACTGGAGAAAATAACCGTGTTCATTGACATAGACCTATAAGCCCTTTCACACCATTACCATTTTAGTCTCGACGCTGCTCTGCTTATTTATTAAAATGTTATATATGAATATGTAGTGATACCATCATAGGTAATTTTAAAGTTCTTCATGCCTATGTAATGACCCGGCGCGGCGTGTGCAGTTGTAAATTAAAATCAATAAACTTACTGTTTCGTCAAACATACCTCGTTGCCAAATAACAGCTTGTTATTCTGTGGCATCTTCGTACTAGCTACTAGCTATTCTGTACCATGTTAGTACTAAATAGTAAATATTCTATGTCGGGTGTTCCAGGGAATTACACTAGTTATGTAAACGACACGTTTATTTTAATGTGGTCTATGAAAATAATGTGGGTTTTCGAGCCAGACTAATTTGGGTCTTTGAGCTGGAATGTCCTATGACGTCAGAGATGAAATACGCGTATCAAATCCCAAACACACTATAATTTCAAAAGTGTTTTTATTGTGAAACTTTACCTTCATAAAAAATCCTATCAAAATACTAAACCCCAAGGACCAAAACAGAGTTTTACGATAATGTACATTCCATACATTGCATCGATATGACCTAGCAATAAAAGCTATGTTTTATCTATTCAATGACCCTTATATAAATACTCATAAGGTTTCTTATAGCACATTTTCTAAGATCGTAGTTTCCTGTTTACAATATTCACCGTTGGTTTGTGTTTTGTATCGTGCGTACGAGTTGATTCACTAGTTCATTCATGTTTCTTTCTGATCTCTATTCATAAATTACCTACTTACCTCTGTCGTTGTATGTCGTAAACCAGAACTTTCAAACAGGTCGGAGTAAACAACGTCCTGAGCAATTTCATTTACCTAGGAAACCATTTTATATGTCAGGTAATTTCGTCACGTCAAATGTACTTCGTACTAAATACAATACGTAGGTTGAAGTCGAGGGTCATACCTTAAAGGTAGCCTTGAGAAAACCAGTGACTTGTCAATCTATGCCAAATTAAATCTAACTTTCAATAAAATCGTAGCTGAATACAACCTTGAATTACTTTAAACTGTGCCAATGAATGCCATTTAAATCTAAGCTAGTTTCACGCTTAGAAGAACTGGCAACAAACACGACCAAGCTTCTAAAATAGCTCGTCAATGGAAACCTTGAGGTCCACGAGGTCTAGGTCCGTGCGGTCATCGTGATGTCATCACACCATTTGCCCAGTTATTGCTTCCTTCCTATCGCTACGTTTTATTTGATGTCACGGCCAGAAAAATGGGTTTCGTTTTTGTTTTTTTTTTAATATTTCTATGACCAGTCGTGTTACTTCTTTGTGGTCCTGTTTCCGAGCTCCATGCCCATGCCTAATTAACCTGGTCCAGCCAGATGAAACTAATGAAAGCAAGTGCACAATAAATTAATAAATAGGAATATCCGTTCAACGAACTCAGCCATGGTACGCTACTTTTAAGTTCCATTGCGCGGACACCTTCTGCATTGTGTCTGCGCTCTGTGCCGAATTCGAAGTAACATTCTTGAAGAGAAATGAATTTGAATGAAATTTTTCATCTGTCGTTTGCCGCCGAGCTGGTAGGCGGAGTAGACCCTCAGGATTATTTCTGATGTTATCTATAGAAAACTGCTAATTTGAATGAGTCTCCTAAGCTTTGGTTTGTATTGGTTGCAGGTGATGCTGGGCGGGGCCGAGTCGCCCGGCGGCGCCGAGCTGCTCACCGTCACCGTGGCGAGGGACGAGCATGGCTACGGGATGAAGGTTTCAGGTGAATAGAGACAAGCTTCATCCCATTTGTTCTATGGCTGCGCCAAGGTTTTGATGCCTAGTGTACAGAAGGAATGTATTTGTGAGCATATTTGGTGTATTTCTATGAACTCCAGCAACAGTTGTAGTTCTTTCGTGTCTCGTTGTGCTTCCGTGTTTAGGATACGTAAAGCTGTCGGTGCCCAGGCTCAAAAGACTAAAGGCGTTCTCAGAAACATTACAGAGGCCTTCGAATTTGAGTCAAAATCTCATTAGTCAGCTGGAATGATCGTTTACTTTAGCTGTACCTGGCGTGGATGTGTTGTCAATTCTTGCCAAAACTGCTGGCAGTTTGAACATTTACCCAGAACTCTTGTACGTCCAGGTGACAACCCAGTATACGTGCAGTCAGTGAAAGAGCATGGCGCTGCGTGGCGTGCGGGACTGCGCGCCGGGGACAGGATCCTGCGCGTCGACAACCAGATCGTGTCTCACCACTCGCACCAGCAAGTCGTGCAGATGATACGTGGTGAGTGTTCTACTGATTTCCTCAATGCTGATCCAAGGCAAATTAGTCTTTATTCAAATAGTATAAAGATTCATTTGGATTGTCTGATGGACAAGGGGTATAAGCCAGTTCCATACGAACAAGCTTTGAAGAACTGTATGGCAACAAACAGGATGCTCGGCCAGTTAGGCTTGGTTAGACTGATACTGATCCAAGGCAAATTAGTCAACTTTTATTCAATAACATGGAGGACTTTGGATTGGCTGATAAACTAGGTTTATAGAGCTGTTCCGACAACCAAGCCTAGATGCCTTTGATGGTACTAAACAGGCTGCTTAGACTTGGTTTGTTTAGCAGTGCAGTCTTGGTGAAGCAACTTAAACGTCTCCAACGACATGAAATCTCTAATTCGTCCTTGCATGAAATACTGGTAGTGAAAGACTAACACTACATTTGTCAATATTTCAGCCAACCCAACGACAGTGCTCACTGTCCACCAACATGCTTCGAGGCTCAAGACTCCCATCACAGCCCCTGTGCCTGCCAATGTGAGTATCCTCATCTTAATGATATATTCTAAGAACTGCTGGACATGGTCTCCTTCTCCATCCACCAACTTCCATCATTATCTTACAGCCTGTAGAAGTCTACAGCATAGGCCCCTGAGAAAATATCCAGAAATAATGATATTTTGCTTTTCTCCATTGTTTTGTCATTTAGATGACCATATATTATCTTCTCATCTATAAAAAAAACACTTTAAAATTAAAGGGTGTCAAATCATCCGTGACCCTTAACCTTCAAGGGTAGTCATCCCCCATGCAAGGGTAAGTGCCTCCAGCCGTGACGGATTGACACGCATGGAGTATACGATACGACACAATCGGTTCTGATGAGGCGGAACATTCAATGTGTGTGGGGATAGTGTTGCGATTTAGGTGCATGGGAAAACATTTAAGTACAGTACGCACAACGGATCTTTATCCCTATGAAGTTAGGTGCAACGAACGATTGCGCATGTATTGTTGTGCGATGGGTTCTGCGCAGACACTTCAGAGGGACAAAGATTTGCTGTGACTACTATACGTAGTTTTACGATGAATTTGAAACATTCCACAAAACAGAGCTGGAATATGAATCATCCCTTAGTGCCGCACCCTGTGGCGAGATAAGACATGGAGTTACACTACGCGGTAACGACGCGCGACGACTAGACTACGCGCGAGTGTTACCGCATTATCGTGCAATGTAATTCCACAAATTATTAAAACATGTTGTTGGTTCCAGCTTGAGAAGCAGCGACAATTCGAAGCATCGAAAGTGAAGACAATGCGACTGATGTTAGAACAGGAACAAAAGTACATCAGGGACCTAAGAAGTAAGTTACCGAAGCCATTACTAGTATTTAACGTATGTCTTACTGTCTAGGATTTGCCTGCTGCACCATGGGAACACAAAACACTGGTTTATTTGACACCACACTTATTTATTCTTTGTATAGAAATTAATAATCACGGAGCCGTTGTGGGCTCCTTGAAAAGCAAGATGAAAGAGGTTTGACAACTTTGACAGTGACAGTTTAGTGAATACTAAACACTTGCCATCAGTGAAGAGTGTGGTCAAAAAATAATTTTTTTTCTCAACCTATCTCGTCCCACTGCTGGGCAAAGGTCTCCTGGGGGACAAGAGGTATAGTAATCACAACGGATCTTTGTCTCTCTGAAGTATCTGTGCAGAACCCATTTTCGGGTCGAATTACTGATTTTTTCGCACTTTACTTGCGCAATTGTTTGTTGCACCTAACTTCAGTCAGAGGAAAGTCACTTTATAATACTTGTCTTGTAGTGTATGTTAGTCATTTCTAATAGCTTGTGGTTTTTTTTAAATGCTTTGTTATGTTAATGTTATGTTTTGTATTGTAAGAGTTTTTTTTTTTTAATTCCAGACGAGCTCCTCAAAGTACCAGACGTTAGAAAATCAGCAGAACTAGAATCAGCAGAGCAAAGATGCTCCACTTTGCAACGCGAAATCGACGTTATGATGGGCACTGGACAGGTGATTATATACCTTATCTATCTAGTGATAAGGATCATATTCCTATAGCACATTTAGTACCGTCAGGTAGTTTTTTTTACTTCGATATTTTTGAAATCTTATACATTCAGCTCCAACAACTGTTACCTCTCGCATGTTTGCAAATCTATATTTTTCCTGAACTATTTGACGATACATCGCTAAAAATATAGCCGTCCTTGTTGTTCCAGTTTATTAGAAAGGGAGGGCGATATTTTTAGTGCTGTCAAATAAGTTTAGGAAAATGAAGCAGCAAAATTGCCACTATTGTTTGTGTCGATTGAAGCTATATTCGCGTGAAAGAATTTCAAAATCTTGTTCGAATTTACACCATCGTCAGTACAATGACAAGTAGCGGTGGAGTTACACTACGCCGTAACGACGACTACAGAACGTTGCCCCGTTGTCGCGCAGTGTAAATTATGTGATATGTAAATCTGCTAAAATCGTACTTTAGATCTAGAAACAGAGGTCTCAGCACGAATAAATGTGACAATCGTAAACATATCGTAACCGTTGTATTCGAGATACATTGCGCGGTGACGCTACAATGTTCGACAGTCGAGCTGGCGTTGACGCGTAATATGAATTGAAATCGTATTGTTCGTGCTGTACCCCTCCTCAGTAAGAAGTATACAATGTTGTAGCTGAGTGTAGTCAATGATCCCTGACACAGTAAAGTTCATCACAGTAGGCGATCATCGCACTTATCATTTGCAAAGTTGTACTACGTTGCAATTGAACTGTCACTGTATTTTTTTATTTTGTGTATTTACACAGTTGTACTACGTTGCAATTGAACTGTCACTGTATTTTTTTATTTTGTGTATTTACACTTGCGGCGCAAAAAATGGATAAACCTTTTTCACACCCAAGTTTTCACCATGATTGCAAATATTGAAATCATAATTTATTTAAAACAACGGATCTTTATCACTTTGAAGTTAGGTGCAACAACGATTGCGCATGTACTGTTGTGCGGAAAAATTAGCTTACTTCCAATTCGAAGTAAAATAAATGTGTTCTGCGCAGATACTTCAGAGGGACGAAGACCCGTTGTGACTACTGTACCTTGGTAATCAATAATTATGCTGATTTTATAAACAACTAGCAGTTACCCGCGACTTCGTACGCGTCTACAGTTTCTGTGTACATTATATTATGTGCGTGTACCGAGCGGATACTTCTTTGAGAAACTTGACATCACACCTCATTACACCGAACTCGTACCTACTGGAATGTCAAACGCTAGTCGTTAGACCAAAGAGGTAGTACTACGCCCTGTCAAACTGACGTGACATGACATGACAATGAAAACCTCTTGCCAATTGGCGCTGCTAATCCTTTTCGTTCATTTTATCCTATAGATCCTGTTAATTATTCGGGATAAAAAGTAGCCTATATGTCAATCCAGGTTACGAACTATATATATGCCAAGTTTCATCCAAGTTGGTTCAGTGGTTTTGACGTGATTGAAACACAAACATCCAAACATCTAAACTTTCGCATTTATAATATTAGTAGGAAGTAGGATAGGATAGGATAACCTATAAACATAATGTATATAATTATTATTGACTTGCATTATTCATAGGACGTTAGAAATAGCTATAAACTTTCTTGGTACATAAATTATGTCGTTTGTTTAAAATATAAATAATCTAATCAATATGCAAGGTGCGCGGGACATGAAACTACTGCCCTAAATGCCTTGCCTTTTGTGTCTCACGACCTGTCTAGTCTGACCAGTAAAACTATTGGGCTATTAAACTTTAAACATATAATCGTTAAACTTTCTTGATTTATTCAAAATTAAAACTTATTATAACCCGCTTGATAATCAAACGTACAGTTTTTAAATTCATTTAAATTATTTATGACAGCAAAATATGATAGTACCGTGAAACGAAAATAAAAACTATAACATTATTACAAACAAAACTAAAAAATACTAAATGGGGGGGGGGGGGGGGGACATGCCGTAAAACGTACCCAAGATTAGCGATAGTGCCATCTATCGGGCGCAGTTCTGGCGCCGGTCATTTGTTTATTAAAATGTTTTACATATTTTCTGCGCCGCAAGTGTACATAGAGGCGAAAGTGAATTTGTCATTGTGATTGACACGACATCTTGTGTCCATACAGTAATAAAATATATTACAATAATTACCTATTTGTCGCACTAACCAGGCTACGGGACCAGTCGTGGGTATAACATTTCGATTTATTCATGTTTTGTATTGTGTCTGCTTCTTTGCATGCTTTTCTTTACTTGTGACGTCACTTTCAACGACCTACCGAAAAGTTTTATTTGTGTATGTTTATTTGCACTGCAGTGTACAGATGTAAAATACAAAATAGTTCACGAAATATCCGCGTTCCGTTTCATTTGATAAAAATAAACTCGATTATTTTTCAATTTAGTGTACGGCATTGTCATGTGACTAGCGAAATAATTTGCACTCGAGTATAAAATATGTTCACATTGTATTAAGTAAAATTAGTTGTTATCGATGTTAGTACTTAGTAGTAGCTGAATATGTAGTAGTCTAGCAATATCAATGTCTGCAGCAAATCCATCAGTAAAAAAGTATGCACAGAATCAGACATTAAAGTCATCAAAATTGTCTTGTAACTTTCGTCTCGAGCCGCTTCCTAACCCGCCCGTACGATATAGCTCGTCGTCCCAACCACGCCGCGAAACGCACGAATGAAGACGGAAAAAACAAACATCCCCCAAACGCCCAACACTGGCTTCCTAAGCGGTCTACCTCGCTCGCTAAGCAATCTCACCGGACAGAGCTTGAGAAACTTACGGCAAGCGAGACAGAAGAACCAACAGGAAAACCAACCCCCACTAGTCAGGCAGAACTCGGACGAATCTAACAACAAACGGCGGCATATCCACAATAATACAGTCCCCATGGTCCCTACCACGTGTCTCGATAACTCACCCCCTCCACTACCCCCTCGATCCATCGAACGTCCTAAAAGAAACCCCCTTAGCCCTACAACTCCTATATCACCCCTAGCAAATCCTATGAGAAACCCTCTAAGCCCAACATCGCCCCCCCTCCACCATTACTACAAGCCGTTGCCGGAAACGCCAAGAATGGCTCAGTCGATGCCCGGCTTCGAGTACAGACGGTCGTCTCACTCGTTGGACGGGGAGCTGGACGGCCCTCAGCCTAATTCCATCGCGCTGCAGATGAGTTATCCGCTGGTGAATGCGCCGCCGCCGCCGCTACAGGTATTATTTAGTTGAGTTTTTATAACGGGAAAGATGAATTATTCAATAAGGATTTAAGAATTAGTAACATTGATAGTCATTTATTTATTTATTTATATTAATAAAAGAAAAACATACAACCGAATTGAGAACTTTCTCCTTTTTTGAATTCGGTTAAAGACCATCAGAGACCGATTGGGATTTATCTTTCTGTTTGATGGAAATGAGCTTAGCGGGTAAGCGAAGCGAGCTACTCTTCATAAAGAAATAATGGAGAGAAATACTACTTGTTATTGTTCACTGTAAGCGAGCGAAGTGAGCTTCATTTTACAGTTAATTTTGAAGTATTTTCTGATAAAGTGCTATAAAAACTCAATCAACCTTTTATTACTGTTTAGTAAAGTATTTTTGAAGTTATTTAAGAATACTTTATACTGTTTTCTTATTGCGATGTTGTGTCCATTGTCCACTTATTCGCCCTAAGCTTGCCGTTTTGATTTTATTTGATGCAATTCATTCTCACTTCACATCTAAGCGTTTGCTTTTGGTGTACTTGTTAGATATATTCGGATGCAGACTTACTTGGTAAACGTTTTGTGGTTGACTGCTCTGCTCTGACTGATGAAGTTTTGTCACTAACTGTACGGGTTTGTCATAGGACAGTCAACTGCAAAATGTTTGTCTAGTGAAGCTGTGTTCTTATTAGGTATTTTAGTATTTCTCAATTATTTTTAAAGTGCAGTTCAAGTGTTTGTCACACTTATTTTAGGAAAATCAGGTGATAGGCAGGCTAACACTTTTTCAAAATTTCCTATACAGATAAATCTAAACTGAAATAAAAATGTACAGCTTCATGTTGCATTACATCATCCAAGGCTTGGAGCTTGTGGTAACATTTCAGAATGAACTAACACTGTCAAATGTTACTATCGATTTGGCCTAACTGTAAACAATCACATTGATAACCTATTTCTTTAGGACAAAATTACTTGAATATTTTGATCTAGATTTAACATTTTAGACATGATCTTACTTCTCCTAAAACTCACTCACTATTCAACTTCCAACTGTATTATAGACGGTTTATAGTCGAATTTTGTCTATACTTCATAATTCTCCAATTTTTATAAACTTTAGACCGTATGCTACACGTTTTTAAACACATTTTCGCGTGTATAGGTATATTGTTGTTTATATTCAGATGGACAACAGGAACAGCGTGCCAGTGTTACACGTGAGAAGTCGATCTTCACCCGAACAGTTAGACCATGACTTGTCTAAATGTGAGTATAATTCTTTGTGAAAGGGTTCGTCCGGGGAAGTACTGTCACCTATTTCATTTGCACAGTGATGCTCGCATTGCTGTGTTCCGGTTTGAAGGGTATGGGTGCCGGTGCTATTACACGCACATCCTTCACATCTTTACATCTGAGAGTGGACGCAGTACAGAGCCTCATCGTGCACGTTCTCCGTGTAATAATGCCCTTTTATAATACACACATAAGGCTCGTGGTATCACAGTGTGATTTTTTGAACAGTGTTCACAAATGACTCTGCATTTCTTTCTTTCGCTCACAAATAACGTATCTATCCTCTCTTTCAGCCTTCACGTGTGTAGCGTCTCCGTTGTCGTGTCACAGTGTGAGTGTGAGCGGCACGCTGGGGGGGCGCGAGGGGGAGACCCCCCCTCCGGGCACGCCTCCCCCTCCTTACCATACCAACACACAGGTATGCCATCTCTTATTTCAGATGGAGTATCATAAAACTCTCCATCATTCAAAAATAAAAACCGACCTCTGGATGCTGTTTAAAAGTCTCCTTAGATTCTCTTCATCATTAGACCTTAGAATATCTATGGACTCCAGCTTCTCAAATGTGAATGCTTTGAGTGAACTAAATGTTTTAAACTACTAATATGATGGGAGGTCCCTCAAAACTGGGTTTCAGAGCTGATGAATATCTTCATAGCTTGGAAACGGATGCACCGATTTAGACCAAGCTTTCTGAAAAGCTTTAATTTCAGAACTACGAGGAGGCCACAAATAGATTCACCCCAAACTTGAACACCCTTTCTTTTTCGGTCGGAAGTTAAACATATTTTAACAAAACGTTTGTTTGTACAGCCCTGCGCGGACCCTCAGAGAGCAATCATATCAATGGAAGAAGATGATTCACCAGCTTCTGTAAGTTAATAGTAAAATGAAAATGGGGGTCAGTTGTTAGACCTTTCTCATGCATTTGACGTTGAATCAAGAAATACTTCGTGCTTAGCTCTATATTACAACGTGATGCGACATTCTAAACTGCATGAAATCATAGTTAAGTCTCATATGACACTAGTTAAAGGAGAACAGTAGTGAAAAAATCGTGACCAAATTAAATTCTTAGGTGTAAGATTTGGGAGTTCCACAAGGCTCGATTTTAGGGCCGATTTTCTTTAATGTCTCTATCTACAAGTTTGCTGAAGTCTAAATCGGTTCAAAAATCATCTTGATTATGTTTTAATAAGTCTGGAGCATACAAAGCCTCAGACGTTTCGTTATAAATATATGTATTTTTCAGGATAATTCATCGTATTCCGGCTTGTTCTCAAATCTCCGTTCAGTGCGAGAGTCGAAAGCGAGAACGGCTGTCTTACTCAACTGGTTATTGGGGGAAAGGAGGTATGTGTGTTTCGCATTTTTATAATTTTAGTGGACTTTTTAAGGCTAACATGACGATTAAAATCATTATTATGCTTGGTTTGGGGCCAGATGGCGCTGTATTCTTTTTAATGATTTATTATAGCTTAGTGTGATATGTCTAAATATATTTTTAATATTTGTTTTTATTACAGATGTGCCTGCGCATGCCTCCTGCTAGTACTGACAGACAGTTATCGCAGTGCGTCGGTTCCCATAGCAACGCTACGAAGATGGGCCTACGAGATACACTCTACATTCCTGATGCCACACGCTGTATGTATACTAGCTAGTACCAACTGGTAATAATTAATTCTAACTGGTACAGAGTGGTACTAACTGGTACTAACATGCACTTTAAATAAATAAGTTTCCAGATTTAGAATCGCAAAAATTTTAATGTTTATTTTTTTCACTGAACATTACAAGAAATCTGCCCTATTCTACCCCTATCCGTAAATGAAAAGTTATTCTAATATTTGTTTAATTTCTCTACAGGTTTTACAACTGACTGGCGTCGACGAAAATATGGCGAACGAGATTGAACATGTTTTAGTAAATGGTAAGTTTTCTTGATTACATATTATATCTAGTTATCTCATTTTAAAGTAGGCTTAATTTGGGGCTAGATGGTGCTGTTTAATTACATTTGATAAAATAAATCGAACGTCTTTGTAATTTGTTTACAGAATTCGAAAAAGAAGAACTTCTCCGTAACGTATTTCGCAAAGCGCGTCAAAAGGCAAAAGAGGAACTCGCAACACAACTCAGCGAGTTTCAAGTGAAACGGCAAGTTGGCTTAGCGGCGCTATATGGACCAGATGACGCGGTTATAGACAAATGTCGAGTTGACAAAATACAGGTGAATATCATTAATAATTAGAAATTTCAAGTAAAACATCAAGTTGGCTTAGTGGCGCTATATGGATTAGTTGTCGCTTTTATAGACAAATGTTGCGTTGACAAAATACAGGTCAATATATTACCAAAAGCTGGTCTATTAAGTGTCTATTAGGTGCCAGAGCCTACTAGAACGGGCGACAAACTACGGCCTGATTCCTAGCGTTTTTTGTATGATCCTTTTTACAATGAAATATACATAGATAGATAGATAGATAAATTTATTTATTTGGTACCGAACAAAATTAACAATAAAATGAAAGTAGATAGGTACTATGTAGTAACTTATAACTAAAACTTACTACTTCTTACTTACTAAACTTACTACTAAAATACTTATAGAAATGTCGATCATAACTTTCTAATAACAATACTGTTGGTATCCACAGGAGCAAGCTGTAGTAGAACGTCTAATGTGCGGCCGCCTGCGGCAACTGTCCACCACTAGTGGCACGGGGGGCACGGGGGGCGGGGGGGCGGGGGGCTGCGCGGGGGGGAACAAGGCGGCGGGGGGGGCGGCGGAGCAGGATGCACATAACACGTTGATGGCGGCGTTGGCGGCCGCGGCACTCTGCTTACAATGCAGGTAACTATGTCTCTACTATCCTACTGATATATAAACTAGCTGTTGCCTGCGACTTGAGACCACGATTCTTTGAGAAGCTTGACATTACACCGAGCCCGTACTCGCGTGTCAGACGTACACCGGCACTCGTACTAGGCCCTCTGAACCAACTGACGTGATGTTATCCTCGTGTCGTTCGTTCGTTCATTTATTTATTTATTTTAAAATTTCACACAAATAGGTAGTGCTAGGAGGACTTAATGCTAAGAGCATTGTCTGCCAGTCTTCCTGGGCGTGCAAAAAGATGGTGTGGCGTGTTATATTCATTATTATATGTATCCTGTTAATTATTCGGGATAAAAAGTAGCCGATGTGTTATTCCAGGTTACGAACTATTTCTAAGTTTCGTCCAAGTTGGTTCATTAGTTTCGACGTGATTAAAACATCTCTAAACTTTCAGATTTATAATATTAGTGGGATGTGATGGGATAATTCACATGTAACTGTTTGAGGTAAATGACAGTAATTACGACGATATTTTCCTTTAAGTTATTGTTATTTTTAGTCGGTTTTATGATAAAAAATAAACGTCACACGGATACAGCTGCCTCTACACGAACAGGTTATTTCGTCAGTCGAAATGTACAATAATTGAATACTTAAATAAATAAATATTCATGGACATTTCACATAACGCCCTCTAGTCCCAAACTAAGCAAAGCTTGTAATTTGGGAACTAGATGCTGATAGAATACTGATTTACTTTTTTTTGTAAATACATAGTAACACCCAGACATAGAACAAAATCTATGTTTGCTATGCACAAATGTTTGTTCTCAGTGGGGATCGAACCCACGACCCACAGCACAGAAGGCAGAGAATATCATCAACAGTGATTTTTTATAAAGGATTAATAATAAAATTGATAATTTTAGTTATTACGTTTAGTGTCGACTGTAGTTTTCAGACACAACACAAGGAAAATAATTTTAAAGTCATCCTTGTCAGTACATTGTATAGCGCTATGCTGTAAACACAAAAACACCATTCACACAACATCAAGTTAAAAAACAAACATAGGATCTTTCACAAGCTTCTTCAATTGTTTCTCAAACTCTTCCGAAGAAGAATTTGATTTGAATATGAAAGTGGAAAACAAAATGGTGACCATTGAGGATATAACTGATGAAGAAGCGTTGGAAGTTAGGAGGAAGTGGTGGCAGTCGCCTAAATCCGCTAAGAAGAAGAAAATTAAGCAGAATAAGTGAGTTCTCAAAACAACTTCATGTCTCCGAGTAAATTGAGATCAAAAAACACCGACAACGGGTTTAGAGACTCGAATTTTGTTGATTTGCGAGTTCCGATTTACATGTCATTGTATGTAGCAAAATCGCTGGGTGAAACGAAAATCGCTTTTCTCCATACAAAAAATGCGATTCACTTTTTGGAAATACAAATTAAAATTCAGACTTTATATAGTTTAAGATATTTAGACAAAGTCGTCGACATAGCTCAAAGGATTAGCAGGCTGAAGTGACAGTGGACCATGTTTGCCGTAGAACCGACAATCGTTGGAGCAAACTAATACTCGAGTGTCAAAGTCAAAATTTCTTTACTCAATAAAATCACAAGGATCAGTTAGAACCGTCTTATATAACTAGGTGATTCTAGGTGCCAGTTCCAATTGGAGACCACGTTTAGGCAAGCGTAGTGTAGGACGCCCTCCGGCGAGATGGGGCGACGATCTGCGAAATGTAGCGCTGACACTGCATGAGAAGAGCTGAAGACCGAGCTCAATGGCTCGTCGCGGGAGAGACCTACCTCCAGCAGTGGACGAGTATATGTTGATGATGATGATGATGATGATATTTAGATAGTATAGGTATGTAATAGATATGTTTGTCTGTTGATAGGCGTCACAGCTCAGTCGGCATAGCACTGCCTTCCGTGCTGTGGGTCGTGGGTTCGATCCCCACCAAGAACAAACATTTGTGTGTGGCAAACATAAATGTTTGTTCTATGTCTGGGTGTTACTATGTATTATAAGTATGTATTTACAAAAAAAAAGTATATAAGTATTCTATCAGCATCTAGTTCCCATATTACAAGCATTGCTTAGTTTGGGACTAGAGGGCGTTGTGTGAAATGTCCATGAATATTTATTTATTTATTTATTTAGACCGGCCGCGGTGGCGTCAGCGGCGGGCAACCAGCGCGCATCCTTCCTGCAACGCGACAAGCTATACAAGCAACGCGTCAAGCAGATCACCAAGCAACATCAACAACCGGTAACTATATACACCTACTTCACAACCAGCGCGCATCCTTCCTGCAACGCGACAAGCTATACAAGCAACGCGTCAAGCAGATCACCAAGCAACATCAACAACCGGTAACTATATACACCTACTTCACAACCAGCGCGCGTCCTTCCTGCAACGCGACAAGCTATACAAGCAACGCGTCAAGCAGATCACCAAGCAACATCAACAACCGGTAACTATATACACCTACTTCACAACCAGCGCGCATCCTTCCTGCAACGCGACAAGCTATACAAGCAACGCGTCAAGCAGATCACCAAGCAACATCAACAACCGGTAACTATATACACCTACTTCACAACCAGCGCGCGTCCTTCCTGCAACGCGACAAGCTATACAAGCAACGCGTCAAGCAGATCACCAAGCAACATCAACAACCGGTAACTATATACACCTACTTCACAACCAGCGCGCGTCCTTCCTGCAACGCGACAAGCTATACAAGCAACGCGTCAAGCAGATCACCAAGCAACATCAACAACCGGTAACTATATACACCTACTTCACAACCAGCGCGCGTCCTTCCTGCAACGCGACAAGCTATACAAGCAACGCGTCAAGCAGATCACCAAGCAACATCAACAACCGGTAACTATATACACCTACTTCACAACCAGCGCGCGTCCTTCCTGCAACGCGACAAGCTATACAAGCAACGCGTCAAGCAGATCACCAAGCAACATCAACAACCGGTAACTATATACACCTACTTCACAACCAGCGCGCGTCCTTCCTGCAACGCGACAAGCTATACAATCAACGCGTCAAGCAGATCACCAAGCAACATCAACAACCGGTAACTATATACACCTACTTCACAACCAGCGCGCGTCCTTCCTGCAACGCGACAAGCTATACAAGCAACGCGTCAAGCAGATCACCAAGCAACATCAACAACCGGTAACTATATACACCTACTTCACAACCAGCGCGCGTCCTTCCTGCAACGCGACAAGCTATACAAGCAACGCGTCAAGCAGATCACCAAGCAACATCAACAACCGGTAACTATATACACCTACTTCACATATTTCATCTTCAAACAAATAAGTCTTTATTTAAACACTAGCAGTTACCCGCGACTTCGTACGCGTCTACAGTTTCCGTGTACATGATATTATCTGTGCGTGTACCGAGCGGATACTTCTTTGTGAAACTTGACATTACACCTCATTACACCGAACTCGTACGGGAATGTCAAACGCTAGTTGTTAGACCAAAGAGGTAGTACTACGTCCTATCAAACTGACGTGACATGACTCTTGCCAATTGGCGCTGCTAATCCTTTTCGTTCATTTTATCCTGTAGATCCTGTTAATTATTCGGGATAAAAAATAGCCTATATGTCAATCCAGGTTACGAACTATATATATGCCAAGTTTCATCCAAGTTGGTTCAGTGGTTTTGACGTGATTGAAACACAAACATCCAAACATCTAAACTTTCGCATTTATAATATTAATAGGATGTTATTTTTAAAAACAAGCTCTTTCTTTGCGTCGTTTAGGACCAGAGTTCTAGACAAATCAATCGAGCCCAAACTCGATATGGTTGCGACGTTTTATCACAGAGTTCCCATGCCCACCTTCCGACTCCATCATCAGATCAGCTCGCTGGCACCATACTAGGAACCAGCCCGTAGTTCCTTGCCCGTTCTTCTAGGCTCTGGTTGGGTACAACTGGTACCTAGACCACACCTAGTTATATAACACGATTCTAAATGATCCTTGTGATTTCATTGAATAAAGAAATTTTGACTTTGATACTAATGCATTGTCATCAAAGACTAATAAGTATGCCAAATTTCAGCTAAATCGTACATCGGGAAGTGGCTCAATGAATAAATAAATAAATGAACCTTTATTGCAGACACAATGTGGTCCATAAGTTAGGTGTAGGTACAATATAAAACAATATGAAGTAAAAACTAAAATAAAATAACACTAAAATAAAATAAAATAGGGATTCAGGTGGCAATTTCCACCCATCGTCTGTACGTTGCAGTCAGCATCAGTCTGTCCGCCAAACTACTAATAATAGTATTTGGGCAGTTGTTCACCCGGTTTATGAAGGCCGCAATTCTTTTTCGCTGGATGGCGTTAAACGTTTCGACTCTGGCTTCTGCAAACATTCCTGAAGCGCTGCAGTAACATCATAGTATATTCATAGTCAATGAAGGCTTGCAAGATTTGATCTTTAATTCTATCCTATCCTATCCTACTAATATTATAAATGCGAAAGTTTAGATGTTTGGATGTTTAGATGTTTGGATGTTTGTGTTTCAATCACGTCAAAACTACTGAACCAACTTGGATGAAACTTGGCATATATGTAGTTCGTAACCTGGATTAACATATAGGCTACTTTTTATCCCGAAAAATTAAGAGGATCTACAGGATAAAATGAACGAAAAGGATTAGCAGCGCCAATTGGCAAGAGGATTTCATTGTCATGTCATGTCACGTCAGTTTGACAGGGCGTAGTACTGCCTCTTTGGTCTAACGACTAGCGTTTGACATTCCAGTAGGTACGAGTTCGGTGTAATGAGGTGTAATGTCAAGTTTCTCAAAGAAGTATCCGCTCGGTACACGCACAGATAATATAATGTACACGGAAACTAGACGCGTACGAAGTCGCGGGTAACTGCTAGTTTTGAAATAATAACTGATTGAATAGTAAAGTTGTTGTGTATGTGCGAGCAGTACGTGGTGCGCGGACACCACCTGCAAGTGGAGGCGCTGACGTCGGTGGGGCACTGCCATCACTGCGGGAACGCGGTGTGGGGGCTCGCGCCGCAGGCCTACTACTGCACAGGTAACTCATTACACAACTTAGTGAAACTCGAAAACATCTCAAACTATAACTAGCCCTAATATTAATAAAATAAGGCTCGAAATTGTAGACGTAATCGGTCCATTCATCTCGATCTATGATACACGTCTACTGCGTTGAAATCGTAGCGTACGGAGCGTAAGGATTGGTTGCTTTGTGTTGATTTTTAATGATACAGCGTGCACTGGATCGATATTTCCGCGCATATAAATAGTAAAAAACTACGTCTTGTATTCTACGCTCCGATTTCGACGCAGTGGACGCGTAGCATATGTGGTTAAAATGTAAGAAAAAACATAAAATTGTGATAATAAACAATAACCCATTTGAAATGAATTTATACAACAACGTAATATGGATAATGGATCTAGATATCTTTGAAACAAATTGAATTGAATAATTTTTTGTGTCTAAAAATCTATTATTTAATAAGCAAAGATTAAATTAGACACAAGCATAGCTGAGTTTCGTAACGAAACACCGGTATCGTAGCGTTAGTATCGTTACTTTTTTCATTTTCTTGGGTATCGCTACTCTACTAATAATAAATGTCCAAGTTAGGGCCTGTTTCACCATTTCTGAGTAACGCTATCCATCAAATTAAATTGTACCCATCTTTGTCTTTGACAAGTGTTAAGTAGAAACGGATATATTTATAACTGGGTGTTACTATGTATTATAAGTATGTATTTACAAAAAAAAGTATATAAGTATATATCAGCATCTAGTTCCCATATCACAAGCTTTGCTTAGTTTGGGACTAGAGGGCGTTGTGTTAAATGAACATGAATATTTATTTTTTTATTAATATTTATTTTATATAACTGACGGATAGTGTAGTGTAATCATGAGATGGTGAAATAGGGACTTAGGGAGTACTGTATGTACGTGTGTGCGTGATGTACGTACGCGTGTGCGTGATGTGTTGCAGACTGCAAGCTGCGCGTGCACCGCGCGTGCGCGCGGGAGGTGGAGGAGGCGTGCTGCATCGACGCCGACCACCACAACAACAGGATCTCGCGCTTCATGGAGCGCATACACCACAACAACCAGATCAACTGTGAGTCTCACGCACACCACACTATACAGCATGTACTGGGGGGCGAGTACGAGTTTACAGTGTGCCATACGTCTGACGTCTTGCACACCGGTGTGCGCTGATTGGTATGGAAACACTGAGCGGATTTTTTGAGAAGCTATGTCTTGTCATGCTTCCGCTCAGTGTTTCCATACCAATCAGCGCACACCGGTGTGCAAGACGTCAGACGTAAAATAGGCCTTTACATCTATTGAAGATGATTTATACAGCGTCAGGAGGCAACCTATGCCTACACTTAACGGGACACTGTAGTGCCTGGGACAATGTTTAGATGGAGTAGGCTTGCCCAGCACCTATACCATCCTCTCAGCCTAGTCAGCCGTATCCACAGGAAAGACAAGGTCAATACGTGCGGAGCTGACTAAGCCAAGGGTTTCCTCACGATGTTTTCCTTCACCGTAAAGCTCGTGTTAATGCGCATATAAATTTTCCGAACGAAAAATGCATTGATGCACGGTCGGGATTTGAACCCACGACCTTCGGATCGAAAGTCGAGGTACAATCCCACTCGGCCAACACGGCTTTTGTCAGTCAGACATATGGCACACTGTAAACTCGTACTCGCCCCTCAGTACGCACAACGGATCTATACCGCATGTACTGTTGTACGGAAACATTCGCTTACCTCCAATTCGACTCGAAACGTGTTCTGCGCAGATACTTCAGAGGGACAAAGTCGCCCTTGTATCATTTACCAGGTTATTCTTCGTACAGTGGCGTCAATATCTAAGATTAATTATTAAAAAATAAACGAAATTTTAATTACATATCGAACACGATGTTAGATTTCCGTGTATGAGTAAGTAAACTCAATAAGTTGTCATTGTCAAAAGTGACAGTTAGGTTCTAGTATTGTAATAAAAACTGTGTGCTTCTTCTTCTTCTTTTTCTTTTTCGCTGTATGGCCGCCGCCGATATTTACCTGTGTGCTCACCTCACCATATTAAAATCCCAGGAATAACACTGCGTTTTACATGAAACTCTTCACACGATGTCATAAGCTTTGAAAATAAGCATAACCATTTTCACAATATAAAAATGTTGATTTCGATCCTCGATGTTCGGGAAACAAACCGAACTAAAGTCTATATTATAATTATTATAATGTTATAATTCCATCAGCTCAAGACTCTGCGGACAAGAAGTCGAGAAAGGCGTCGGGCGCCGCCAACTTTCTCAACAGTAAGTATATTCATAATTAGTTTATTTACCAAAACTCAGGTTAAGAATTAAATATAGGTAGCAACTATAAGTAGGTACAAATGATTGTTACATAGGTTTGCCAGCGAAGGCCAAGCTAAACGTTAAACTTGTATGTGGGACTCAGGAAAGTAAAATATTACAAAATTACATTATGTAGTTTATGAGAACATTCTAAATGATCCGTGTCATTTTATTGAATAAAGAAATTTTGACTTTGACTTTAAATGATCCTTGTTTTATCTAATAAATTAATATTGACTTTTTTTATTTTTTTTTACCCCTCAACTGAAAAACGCAAGGGGTTATAAGATTGATGGCATTGTGTCTGTCCGTGCCCTCGTAATTCCGAAAGTAGTGCGGCTTTTTTTTTGTAAGAAAGATGATCTGGTCGCGTGGAACTGGCATCTAGAATCACCTAGTTATATAAGATGATTCTAAATGATCCTTGTGATTTTATTGAATAAAGAAATATTGACTTTGACTTTGATTTATCTGGGATGGTTCTTAGCCATGTTTGGTGAAAATTGATGCAGCTGTTTCCAAATTATGAGGATATTCATCAGCTCTCAAAACTAGTTTTAAGGAATCTCAAGCATAATTGGAGTTCGAAACTGGAGTCCCATAGGTACTCCAAGATGATGACCGGCAATGATGAAGAGAATCTAAGGAGATTTTTATGGTCGAGGGTTTTTGATTTTTGTAAGAACTTGTATTAGTTACAATCCTATCCTACTAATATTATAAATGCGAAAGTTTAGATGTTTAGATGTTTGTGTTTCAATCACGTCTAAACTACTGAACCGACTTGGATGAAAGTTGGCATATATATAGTTCGTAACCTGGATTGACACATAGGCTACTTTTTATCTCGAATAATTAACAGGATCTACAGGATAAAATGAACGAAAAGGATTAGCAGCGCCAATTGGCAAGAGGATTTCATTGTCATGTCATGTCAGTTTGACAGGACGTAGTACTACCTGTTTGGTCTAACGACTAACGTTTAACATTCGAGTACGGGTTCAGTGTAATGTCAAGTTTCTCAAAGAAGCATCCGCTCGGTACATGCACAGATAATATAATGTACACGGAAACGGTACTCGCGTACGAAGTCGCGGGTAACTGCTAGTTATTAATATAGTGTTTTGTTCGTTCAGTGGAGCGCAGTTTCCGCAAAGCAGAAGACGAACAACCCTGGGAGCAGAACCTCACACCACCGACGATAGGTGAGTCTTCTTACCAACTTATCTGCACTCGCGGAGACTTGCTCACTCAATCTCCACAGACTATCTAAGTGAAGCGACGTTCTGCGCGGTCACTAGTTGGATGGGTGACCGCTAGTAGCATTTACATCTGAGCGCTTCCGTACTACGGAGGGCATGTTCTACTGTCCCGGCTCTAGCAGTTGTTAAGCCACGACAGAGGCTTTAAGGCGGCCTCAGAACTCCGTCACCAGAGTTGGTTTCTGACAATACCTAATGTTAGGACATGCCTCTGACTAACTTTTCTAGTTCTCTTATTAGTTTTGTTTAGTTTTTAAAGTAAGTTAGCGACCGATACGCCGCTCGCAGTTAGCTAGCGAACAGTCAGCCGCTCACTGTGAGCGTAATGAGGCCACGGCCTTAGTGCGCTAATTATATAAGACTACTTACATTGTCCAATGAAAAACAGATGAAACAGAATAAAGCAATTTCACACGAAATTAGCAGCGAATTAAACACTAAATTGGACATCGGCGGAACGCTTTCATCCCTCAAGCTCGGGAGGGTACTGTGAAAGGGTGTGTATTGTGTCGTTTTGTGCTTGATAGTTATCGTTTTGAGCATAAAGTAAGACTTATTTTTTATACGTAAATGATGGAATTAGCCGATGGCCCAATTGGAAATAAATTAGTTATTAGTTTAATTGCAGAATTATTTTGATTACAATTTATTTTAAAAGATTATAAAATTATGTAGGTATTCATTCGTATTTGTGATCCTTGGGTATAGATTGTTTATCAAGATGGTGGGTGTTATAGTATTACGTTTTGTCAAACGGAGAAGAAAAACGTGTTTTCAACGATATTGTTTTTATGTTTCACTTATCTGTCATTATAACGAACTATAGCTATTTAAAAGCATTGAACTACAATACAAAGGAATCATCATTTCATTACGAAACACGCCAGAATTTTGGCACGTTGCAAATACAAAATTAAATAAGGGATGATTTACGCTATACTATCCCAGAGCCAGGTCATGTCCGAGTCGTCATTGAATTTGAAACTATATTTGTATGATGCTACAGCTGAATATCGGGATTCATCAAACACGGCTATGTGCGGACCGACGACGCCGGGCCTTTGTCGTGGCTTTCGTTATTCAGCTCTATTCCGTTCCGTTATAAATAAAGTTCAAATTATTTGGACTCGGACATGGCAGTAAACATGCACTTTCAGTGTAGCACCCCTGAAAGCTGAAAGCTCTGAAGTGTAAGCGGAGTTCCCGCCAGTGGCGGACGTTTCGCGCCTGTTTGTAAAAACAGATAAAAATACGATAATATTCGATCAAACAATATGTTTTTGTAAAAAAAACGTATTTTTCACGTTATAAATATTATTTTCCGCGCATTACGCGTTTTACTTTTTAAATTGATAATTTCATTTTATGTGTACGTCCAGTGTTCGAAATTAATTTGTTTTTAGCGTTTTTTTTTCAAGTGTTTGAATTTAGAACGCTTTCAGTGCTCTTTCTGTTCCAATTTCAAAATTAGGTTATTGCAGTGAGTGTTTGAAATTGGTATTGTAAAACGAATAGTGAAGTGGTAAAGTTTGATAAAATTCGTGATAGCTGTACTTAGTTACATCACGTGGTCATATATGGAAAACTATTTATTTTTTAACATATTTTTTATCTATATTGTTAATACAAAAACATTTTATTGGACTGACTTACATAACTTACAGTTTCAAATACTTATATCTACTTATTTACGAGGGTGCTTTTATAATTTCGTCGCGTGAGATTCCCATCAAAAGCTGAATAAATCGTTCGCAGTTTTCATCGTGACATTCTAAATAATAAATGAGTAGGGTGTTCAGAGAGCATTTTATTTTACAAGTACCTTTACTTGTCAGTGACACGTGACACTGACAGTTGTATAAGTAGCATACTGTGTCTGACAGGTGCAAATGAGACGTAGGAGGCCTGTAAATGACAAGAGGATGTTTCCATTGTAAATATTTTCTGTTTATTAACATTTATGACAGCAAATAAGCTACAAAAAATTAACCAGAACATGTTTATAATGGCTTTAAAATGCGGCGATACTTTTGTACTAAAATAATCATTCGATTTTGGTATCAAAATAACTTTTTTTTATTAATTATAGACAAACGTTTGACTGCAATCTCATTTGATGGCTCAAAAATAAGCCTTTTTTGATGCAGGAGATCGACCTATATATTTGATTACCATCATAATAGGTACAGCCGTTACGATTGAGGGTACAATATCGAAATGTCAAAATTTTACGATTCCTAGTACCTAAAATGGTACATAAGTAGGTCGGTATCGCCGCGTTGGTATAGCTTATCGCGTAATTCCAACGAAATTATTCGTTACCCAGATATTTGGACCTTTTCATCTCCCCTCATGTATTTATTCCGTGTATTTCTCGACAATTTCCATTACAAAGGGAAATTCTGCCTACAGCATCACTATTTACGTGTAGTAGGTAGAATAACAATGTCAAGTTCAAATGTAACTTGCGAAGTTTGTGAAATGGAAGCTCTCTGATATCTTTCGGTTTGTTGTTTTGTACATAAAGTAGGGTAGTAAAACACATAACTAGTTTTGTTGGAGAACAACAACTCTTGGGGTTGGTTTTTGCTCTTTACCTACCTACCTAGCTAGTAGTAATTGTGTAGGTACTTATTGTTTTCTTTTTTTTTATGCTTGTTCTGTGCTTTACCTCTTTTGTGATTGTGTTTCAAATAAATATCTATCTATCTATCTTTACCTAACAGTTATTAGTGTTTATATTAGTGACTGAATAAGCAGAACATTTTAAAAAACTTGGACCTCAATATCAACATAAAATAAAATCACAAAAATATTCGCATATAACGTAGGTAGGTATGTAGTGAAACCAAGAGATAAGTGTTATCATAAAGACCTATTATTAAGTATTCATATAAATATTGGACAGATATAAAATCGACATTATTTTTTTATTCTTTGCCTCATAAATATTTTATGTTGTAAGTATATAACAAATAGTCGTGAAGAAACTCCGTATTATCCGTGAAACTAGATAGGCAGCGATTTTTGTAGTTTGCAGAATACAATGCAGACCAGATGACAATGACAATCCAATGCCAATTAGTTCATTCAATATCCGCACAATATTGAAATAATTTGGCGGTAGGTTTGCATTAGGAACGCCACAAATTCAATACCGATGATTCGGACGGAACTGACGTCAAGAGTTAAAACTGCTTGAGCAGCAAATGCGAATAGGGATCATAGATAAATCCCCCGACACAAAATAATAAATTGCATCTAAATACACCAAAACCGTTACTACCTAAAAGAAACATGTTTTGTAAGATAAGCACATAGTAAATCCGATGTTTTTTGTTGTACTTTACATAAATAAATCATTTAAGCTTCACATACATCCCCGCTACCCTTATAGTCGTACCCCAACGGCCTTGCCGCGCCCCTCAAATCTTGTGGCGTCACTGCCCGCTCCCTACATTACCGTAACGATATGGCAACACTGATGTGATGACATTCCGAAGACATGAGTGGGAAAACAAGTCTTCTTACTGGACACTTTCTTTTTTTATAGCAAAAAAATAGAGCAGATTTTTTTTCTGATGATAACCTTTTCCCATCTCTATCATTCGTTTCGAAATTGGTTTTGTGTTATTTTCACGAGATTTTTCCTAGGATATAATAAAAATTAACCATTCAGAGGGAGTTAAAATCTAGATAAAACTCCATGTATTCTATTACTGAACAAATCTGTTAAAATTAAAATAAATTCGTAGTGATACGCGATCGAAGTAGCCAGACCGTGTTGATAAACGTTATCACATACAGACAGCACTACCTATCACAGGATGTGATATAAGGATATTTTGCGAACATTTCTCGGTTACTCATGTAACTTCAATTTAGTATGCAAAACAACGCCCTCTGGAAAGCTTTGGCGCTCTGCGAAATGTAGCAAAAACTAGATGAGAAGAGCTCAGTCCTAAAGCAAATACTTGCAAGTTCAAACATTCTCATGCGACGTGAAATGGAATTGAACCTCTCGCTTCATCTTAACCAAAAATAGCAAAGCGCAAACGAGAGGGAGAATCCACGTCTTTGCATTCGTTATACTCGTACTTCATACAAAACAAATTGCATAGGAACTTAAGCCTGCCTTGTTAGTTCCCATCGCCCTCGACCCTGCTCTAACGAGACTAGGCCTAGCTATCTAGGTTACACAGTTGGTTAGGTTTCAGTGATACATCATACAGAGGGGTAATCACAAATAAATCTGACAGTCGCCGCGTTACGTAAACCTATCTTATTGGAATCATATTGCGTGTCAACGTCAGCTCGACTGCCGAACGTCGTAGCGTCATCGCGCAGTGTATCTCGAATACACGTTACGATACGTTTATGATTGTCACATTTATTCGCGATCAAGGCACTGGTTGCAAACTTGAGAGTTGAAGATGTATCAGTGCTGTCAAACGGTGAAGAAGCTTGGCTCATATTGAGTAGGTACTACTTACCTGGCCGGGTAAGAGAATGATAGATGCTAGGTATACCTTCCATCTTTTTAAGGAGCGTCCAGCTAGAGCTTAAAATAATCTTCGAATTGGTAGATCGCCTGATCCACAGATCATGTTTTAAGTTTGTTTTTGAAAGTGCATATAATCTGGATAAAATCATCTATAGAAACCCACGTGAAAATACCTGTTTCATTGGTTAACATCATGTACCTAGGTTAAAAATTACGTAGCTTCGAGTATATAAACATTTTTGTTAGAAAATAGTTCTCAAGCTCTCAAAATGCAGTAAATACAAAAGAAACCTAATTTCAAAGAAAATTCTGAATAAATTGTTCAATCTGCGCGAACTCTCAAGAATCTCGCTTTGTTACAAAGAAAGACTTCAGGAATACTTGCCTTGCCTTATCTAGTCGACTGCAAATAGTTCAAGGGTTCTGTAGCTACTTTCAAGAGTGGAGGCCGTGGGCCTTAAACCTCCACCAATTTTAGAAAAAACTTTTTAAAACTTGGTTAATGAAAAAAAAAATTATTACTAGCATCCGCCCGTGACTTCGTCAGCGTCCCGTTTTATTCTGTTGATATTCCGTGATAAAAAGTAGCATATGTGTTAATCCAGGTCACGAACTATATATATTCCAAGTTTCATCCAATACAGACCAGTAGTTGCGTGATTGAAACTCAAACATCCAAATATCTAAACTTTGACATAATGTTAGTAGGATGAAATTATTAAGCGGTGCAGAATTCGCGAGGTCAGACTCTATCTCCATATACTTTTCTTCATATCTTTCGTCTATATTTTTTATTCATAAATCATGACTGACTAGGTCTGTGTCCAATGACATTTAAAAAATCACCACGTACTTCGACCTACTACTTTAGTATCACGCGATGGAAGCCTTGGACACTAATAAACAAATGCCCACTTCACTGCATTCCGCCCTTCGGAATCTCATTTAGATAGAGGTCGAGGGCTTTCCAATAGCCCCCGCCCGCCTTACAAAGGGTAACGAAGCAATGCAACGTAAACTTTATTGAGTTGGAAAATTTTGTTAGTGCCTAAGGTATGTCTCGCATCGCTGTGTTCCGATATTGAAGATAGATGGTGGGTTCCCTCCATCTAATAAATAGATATTCATGGACATTTCACACAACGCCCTCTAGTCACAAACTAAACAAAGCTTGTTATATGGGAACTAGATTGCTGATAGAATACTTATATATCTACTTTTTACTTATCTATTCTGTGGTACAGGTAAAATTTTGACAACACCTCAGACACTCAGAGTGATTTTTTGTGATTCGAATTTATTGCAAATAAGTAGGTCAGTTAGTTTGCCCAGCATATCTATACCATTCTTATGGTATGGACACGTAATGAGGAGGGATGAAAGTCATATCACGAAAAAAGTTATGAATATGAGGGTGACTGGGTACGCAGGTAGAGGAAGGCCGAAGAAGAAGTGGTTGGATTGTGTGAAAGAGGATATGAATGTAAGAGGAGTAGATTCTGAGTTGACGAATGATAGATTAGCGAGTGGAAGAAGAAGACATGTTGTGCCGACCCCACCTAGCGCGGGATAAGGGCAGGGAAATGATGGTCTATACCATTCTTCTAGTCTAGTCCTTCTTCTAGTAGTCGTTATTCATACAATATACATCTAATTAAGAGTATAATATAGCAACAGGACGCAAAATGTTCCCGTTACGCTAACTTCGCTCCACTAGGCGTAGTTATCCCGCAGAAGTATTTCCTAATGCGACTGTACGCAAACTATTTGTGAACTTCCGCAAGTTTAGTATGCATTTCAGTGCTAAATGCATTTCCAGTGTTAGGATCGAATCACACGGACTCGTGACTGGAAATAGTTGCAATTGAACTTATTTCTTGAAAATGTTACACTGAAAGTCGGTCGTAGATATTTTCTTGTAGATTGATCTTTTCAACTTTATTCAATATTTCTATAAAAGCTTCTGAAAATATACCAAGTAGGTATTTTATATTGGTTATCGCTAACGTGTTTTGTATATAAAGTATCGATTGATGCAAAATATTTGTTCTTTACTTTAAACTTATTGAATAGCTTCAGAACAATTTACCTGAGCGTTCGAAAAAAGTTGTAGTGATAAATTGTAATACAAGAAGTGTCGGAAAAATATATCTTGGAGCTTTCGAACTGAAAGCCAAGAATGCTATTATCATTCGTTTGACGTAAGAACAAACGCTAGATACGTGCCTTCAACAGCCGAATACTTCAGATTTTGGCACCCTCTCCAACCATTACATCCGCCGGAATGGTTGAAATCTAACAGACGCTGCACGTTTGTAGACAACGCGGTCTCTATAATAGTACACAAAATACATATACAAAAACTGAACCAAAACCTGTTTACATGTTGACCATCTCTAGTGACGGGAGTTTTATACTGAAGTGATATCATTTCCTAGTGAAGCAAGCGTGAACAAGACATTACTGGTTTTACGAGGCTGCTTATAGCCTGCACGCATTCCAATCTAACGCTTTGTCATAGAGATTCGACACTGTAGGCAGGAGACGATGTATCTACGAGCAAGTTACGAGCTCATAGCAATTTCTTGAGGGATTTGCTGTTTGGTTTCATTGGTCGGATATCTTGCATAATACATGAGTAGATATCTTTTAGACAACTTCAAGTTGTTCTGGGGTTCAAATTTCAAGTGCGTTTTTGGGCGATGTTGGAGTAAATTTGAGAAAGATGTAGGCATCTAGTTTTTGTCATTGCATCGTCCTGTTATATCTTTTATAGCGTACTTACCTATAGAACCTTTCTTATCTCTATCTGATATCTGAACTATCCTATTTGCTGTTAAATGTATCAACTGCATCAAAATTATTAAATTATTATTTGGCGATGCTTCTGAATACTCACTTTTACGATCTCTGACAGAATGAAATGTGAACCGATTCATTGGAAATTTGGCTTTTTCCATGAACGGAAATACAATTTGCTCGTCAACGGATGAACCAGTTAGCAGCACGCCCTCTCCGACGGCTATGCGCCTAATAAACATTATTAGGTTCAGTGTGAAGGGCGCTTGACAGTCGACAACACAAGTCACATCACAGCGACATTTATTGAAGTCTTGGGTCTCTACCCCGATCACGAAATTTGACATTGTAAACGTAACGAGTTCCATTGCGTGTGATGCGGCAACGCACTGCGGTTGAGCTGTCATTACCGCGCAGTCTCTGATACGCTATAGTTACGATACGATTGCGATTATCACAGTTTTTGTTTATCAAAAGAGTAGGTCTGGTGGTGCGGTAGAGCTTCGCCATTTACATAGCCTTTAGCTGTACGATTGTGTATGTGATGCATCCTCGCTCCTCGCTGTTGTCCATAAAAGAAAAATAGCTTTTATCATCAGGGATGCTCCGTTTACGATTATTTTTATATGGATCCACATATCTTACTCAGATTTGTTTACGTATGTATTTGAACCTCATATTGTATCAGTATAAGTGCGTGTATATTTCCACTTATTCTAATAAAAGATTTGAGATGGATCACAGACGCAGTGGGGGATCTAGGACTTCGATGTAGGGGCTAGGCTCAGGTTTTTAGTTTAGGGGACTAGACCCAACTTATTAGGGCTTACCTTAATAAATCATGTTTCACCCATAAGAGAGGGTGGGGAGGCATGAGCCTCCCTGGATCCGTTAGTGGTAAAACGTAAATCAGTCTGTAAAAAGGAAACTTTTTAAAAATAGACGTGTAGGGCATGTGCTTCTCTGTTCAAAGTTCTTGAGATTGCTAAAAATATTGCGCGTTTTATGGCGTTCAGCAAAAATACAAAACAGGTACAGTACGCACAACGGATCTTTATCCCTCTGAAGGTGCAACAACAATTGCGCATATACTGTTGTGCAAAAAAATTCGCTTACCTACAATTTGACCCAAAAATGGGTTCTGTGTTGATACTTTAGACTTTAGAGGAACAAAGATCCGTTGTGTGTGACTACTATAAGTAGTTTCTACATTTTTTGTAACCAGACCACTCGAAAGATCGAAAATTTGAAGTAATTATAATATCACAATATTATTATTAGAAGAAGTTTTTCTTTGATTTGGTTTTCTGTAACTTCTTTATATCAGCGAGTAAGGGCCTCATTCTTAACTAGTGATCCATACCATGACATCTAAAAAATTACAACTTTCAATTTTAATACAAACTGGCAATGAATCATTCATAATAAAGGTATTTACACATTACTCAACGCACAGAAACCATTAAACTCACACGCTACTTTTAAAAATCTATCGGAAAAGTAACAAATCCATTTGCGAATCGCCGGCACGTCGATAACAGTCTGAGTGACGAGGCCCAGCCGCAGGTTGCTCTGATTGAATAGACAAGAATGCCCATTTTATTTCCTGGGTCGTAAACACTGGTTTACCGACACCCTGACCTAAATCAAAGGTATATACGGTTCAATATGCGTTGGATGTGAAAGAGTTTCAAATCTTTTATTTATTGTTTCATAGGAAATTTTGGAATTCTAAGGGACATGGACTAAGATTGTAAAGATTATAGAATGTAAAAAAAATCGCTACTTTGTAAGAAGCTAACTTCACAGGGATAAAGATCTGTTGTGCGTATTGTAATCTGCTGTAACATGGGCGATTTTGGGCCTGTATTTGGGTGTTCGCAATGCATTGGGTTTTCAAAATATCCGTATAGCATAGTCATATTGTTGATAATCAGGAATGTCGAAAGCTGGACCGAAAATAGTGGTGTTTGTAATCGCCGTCCAACCCGGATATGCGGACCAATTGTGAAACAAGTGATGTAGCGATGACAAATACATTTCAAGAAAAGCTTAGTTATATTTAAAAAAAAAACTTGCAATGTTTTATCTCAATGTCCTTACCTTACGTCTGCTATATTTGTTTTGTTAGAGATGAGATGTTAGATTCGTTTTTTTTTATTCCGATATGTTGTTAGTTATTTTTGACTGAATTTCAACTTTTTTGACCGCAATCTCACCTGATGTTAAGTGACGATACGGTCCACGATGTAGCACATTTGCCTAGAAGAAACCTATAACTCTCCCCTTGAAAACATCCAAATCCAAAAGCATTGCTATTCAGCGCGGCAATGCAGCCAGTGTCTTGGGCAGGCTTCCGATTGGTACTGATTTGGATCAGTTGAGCTATCTATAAATCGTTTGCAACGGTGTGTAGATAGCTCAACTGCTTCATGTGTATTTTGTACATATTATAAATATTGTAAATACTTTATTAGTCCAAAACTGTAAGTGTAGGTACGTTAAGTAGATTTCAATCATTTTAAGATTTTTTCCGCATTACAAAAATCAAACTCTATCCTTTTATTTTTCTGCTGTCGCTGCATGCGACTCGGTAAGAAGACACGTGTCCATATTTATTTCCAATATAAGCAAGATTAAGACATATGAAGCAGTAGATTTATAAATATCCAAATGGGTTGCGCGAGCGATGGATGAGTCCCATTCACAAACAAATGTAGGTGAACCACTTAGTTTACTTAGAGGGAAGTATGGATAGGTTTGAGGCGAGATAGAGCAAAATTACTTAATTGGTATTTTTTAAAAGTACATTATTATTATTATAAAGCCTTTATTACAGATAACTATACTAATAACTATTTACTAAACTATGACATCGACACTGTTAATCTGTTCGTCCCTTTTTGGCAAAGGCCTCTTCCAATCTCTTCCACTCTTCTTTTGTTTCTAGCTATCCTTGTCCATGTTTTCCCTGCAGTATCCTCACATCTTTTGAACTGTGGCTTCTCTCAGTTAAAACTGGGAGTATATTTAAAAGGTACAACATGGTTTAAAAGTGATTATTGATATATCATTGAATAATATTTTTTTAAATAAATAACAACTCAACTACTTCTTTCTGAGTAACTCTAGGCCGTTGCAGATTCGGCGCCTGCATTTTTTTGTATTTAAAACTCATTGCACACGAACATTTACGCAACGCTGTCGCTACAGCGTCTGCAGACTTGAACCAGATCCACGTGGAGCGCTGCCAACTGAGTCATAGGCGCAGGGAACCCGCGGTGACTCAGCATCAGCACAGCACTGTCTTTGTGACATGCTGCGATGAGTAATGAACCAGCTGTAGCAAGGCCCAGAGGACAAGCACTCGGCGCGAGCTAGTCAATACGAAAGACAAATTCGAACGGACTCAGATTTTAGAAAAGGATCATGAAAAAAAAACTCTAGGAATCTGTACGGTTCTGGCCGGTATCGTGAAACTATTTTTTTGTTTTTATTATTTATTTAATTTTATTCATGGAGATTTCACATAACTCCCTCTAGTCCCAAACTAAGCAAAGCTTGTAATATGGGAACTAGATTCATGATACAATACTTATATTTTTTTTGTAAATACATTTAATATAGTAACACCCAGACATAACGCACACATATTTTACTGAATAAATGCTTTTTGAACTGAAATTATACGCATCAAATAAACCAAAATCTACTTATATCCATTTTGTGTCAAACGAACCAAATGTTATCAGAATATTTAATTAATTTTAAACTCTATTTAAACAGAGCAATATTCAAAACAGCTTTAAATGCTCATAATTATCAACCTCACCAACAGAGGGCGCCTAGACAGCACAGGTAATTGTAGCAGTTAGTATAAAAATGCCACAGATAAAATAACATTTTCTATAGGACAAGGGGTAAAACAATACGCGTTGTGTGAAACAAAAACATGGATTTTGTGTATTGCAGTGTATTTGCGCGCTGATTGCATGGATGATGAAAAAACTGTATATCTACCTAATTATATTTTTCTATTTTTATAAATGCTGATCATTAGGTACAGATACGAAGGTTTTACTAATAAAATAAAATGCTTTATCCGGTGTATATGACACTAGTAGTTACCCGCGACTTCGTACGCGTCTACAGTTTCCGTGTACATTATATTATCTGTGCGTGTACCGAGCGGATACTTTGAGAAACTTGACATTACACCGAACTCGTACTGGAATGTCAAAAGCTAGTCGTTAGACCAAAGAGGTAGTACTACGTCCTGTCAAACTGACGTGACATGTCCGAAATAAAAATTAATTTTAATTAATTTTAATTTAATTTTATCCTGTAGATTCTGTTAATTATTCGAGATGAAAAGTAGCCTATATGTCAATCCAGGTTACGAACTATATAGGTATATGCCAAGTTTCATCCAAGTTGGTTCAGTAGTTTAGGCGTGATTGAAACACAAACATCCAAACATCTAAACTTTCGCATTTATAATATTAGTAGGATGTCTAAATATGAAAGAGTTCGTAAATTCTAAATATGACTCGCTTTAAAATGTGAATAGAATATTTCTTTTTCTTCAACCTATCTCGTTCCACTGCTGGGCAAAGGTCTCCCCCAAAGACTTCCAATTCTCTCTCTCGGGCCTCTTCTCATCACCTTTCAAAGGCAAATTATTTATTTCTCGTAAAACATTTCACTAGGTACGGTTTGCCATTCGTTACACATATAATATTAATGGATCTCGGTGAGATCCGATAGTCTCCATAGGGATTTATGTGGTGAGTTCTATATAAATAAAGTATGTATGTACATGTACGTTCGTAAAATAATAATTCCCTGATGATATTATTTGATGAGGTTAATTCGCATAACAAAAGAAATGGCCGATATAAAAAATGCGTTTGGCTGGTTTCCAATAGAGTATTTGTACACGATAATATAATATTCCGGATATTTGCAAATATTGTATCCGTTTCGCTTTCCGCACCGGGAATTATGTACTGAAAATACAATATTCAGTCGCAATTTCTACCATGAAAAATTTTCCTTGTTTTTCTACCTTGTATTTTTGTTCAAATCTAACTTAGGTACATTACACACCTAGATTTTATATAGAAATAAGCTAAGTCAGTAATTATTATAATGATTCTTTTTGAGCAAATGTAGAATGAGAAATTAGGCACGCGCCCATACCTAAAATATTTCAATAACATTTGTATTTAATAACACCTTAAAAATATATCGACCGTCGCCATAAACAAATGCTTATCCCACAAATATGAATAAAACCAGCTGTTCTCATAAAGTTTTTGTTCAAATTCGGAAAACATCATGTTTCATCGTTTATGCCTGTCGCAGTCGGTTAACCAGTAATTCTAACCTTGACCAGTTGGCGGGCCGCCAGTACATCGGCGCCTTAATAAAGTTATTGATTTGGTGTTGCACTTCTACTGCATTATACACGTGCATTGATTTAGCAACAGGGATGTTACGTCTGATAGCGCTGTCGAAAGTTAAATGGAGTTTGAAATTGCACGAACTACGAACCAACCCTCCTTGCAGCATTAGTTACATACATGCTACATCGATACATTTACGAAAGAGGTTATGTGCTTGAAAAAAAAAATTCGTTCATTTGTAAAAGTCTTAGTTATGGATAAAAACCTACCTTACAGGAAAACCGAAGAAATACAAGTTTTTGACATTATAATTATTTCAGATTGTTCAGAATTCAAATCGTTGAAAATGATTTTTATTTTCTTATACCTACTTTATCTGACCTTCCGAATTGCGTTTTTCAACATCGCTCACGCGGACACTGAAATTGTAAAAATATACCTAATAGATTTGTCAGATCTCAACATTGTTCCTTTATTATTCTTCTAAATAGATTCGTCTAAAAACACTTTACAACGTGCAAAATAAACACATCTTTAGTTTTTCTTGTTTTTCCGTTATTATATGGTTTCCAAATAATAAATTTTTAGGTTATGTAACTTATTAATTGGTATCGAATTTTTGTGCGACGCGAGGTGTCGAATTTCGAGTAATGTCACGTTTACTTTGTGGCCGGTAATTATTATTTCGGAATTAATGAATTCTTTGATGTTAGCGGTCTTCAGAAACGAATTATTATAACGAAAGCCTTGAAATTAATGATAATAAATTCAGTTTGTTTGAATGTAAACGGTAATTAAAAACATGCGTGATTCTTTTTCTGTCAAAGTTTCGTAATACTAAGTACCTAAGTATCCTTGACATCATTAACTTCTATTTCACCTATTTATCAGTTTTGATTCTCCCAGTGTGTTACTAGAGCTGCTCTTAGATTCTATCTTCTTCTTTTTATTCTGGCTGTTATTGATTCTATCTCTTGATATCTGACACCATCAGCATTTGACAAATTACAATCGATATGTCAGTTTACCGGTTGATGATTCGCTGTATCTGTTCTGACATCATTTTGATTGTAATTTGTCATTTGGATGATATCAAAAGATGGACAATCAGCTGGGCTCAAAATTGAATTAGGCACACTTGTAGTGTTTCTATAAAATCAATCGTGAAATACATAATCGATAGTTTAAAATAACTAAAGTTTTATTCACCCTCAAAAACTAAGCACCCCTTAAAATGACTACCCTCATCCTGTAATCGGTTAAAGGCTACACACCTGAGGTCAGTACCCTCGTGAGGGTGCTCATATGGAAGCAATCGCCGTGACATCAAAGGGAGTATTGTGGCGATGAGGAAAAAATGTTGTCTATGGAGTGGACGGTGGATTTTGCATGTCTGGGTGATGGCTCGTCCTACCTCTTTTTTAACCCCGGACGCAAAAACGACGGGATGCTATAAGTTTAACGTGTCTGTGTGCCTGAGGCAACGTAGCTCCCGAACGGATGACCCGATTTTGATTTTTTTTTTGTTGGAAAGGTGAATTAGTCGGAGTGTTCTTAGCTATGTTTCGTATAGGTGTACTAAAAGTTGTTATCGAAATTTTTCGATAGTTTTTCACTGAGAAAACGAATACCTACCTGATTTTAAGTTGATGTTTAAGCGACTTTTTATTTTCACGCATTTTTCCCCCCAGGAAATAGTAATTCATTCAGTAAAATACGTTAAAAATATCTGTTAAAAACACGACGTTATCAAGCGATTATGAAAATTAATGTTACTATTTATTAACAGCCAATCATTCGATACCCATAAATAACAGTTGAATTATATTAAACAGGAATAGTTGGTTTACATTAACTTTGAATAGATAGTTTATATTGGCGCCCAACGTGGTACAGATATAACTGTTTACTTATTACCTTGGCATATAGCATTGCATATAAATGCAAATTTAAACTAAACAGGTTGCCGATAGTTTGTATCTGGTTTGTAATAATCAGCTATGAGTATATATGCTAGTATAACTGCAGTAGTATAGTAATCACAACGGATCTTTGTCCCTCTGACGCTCTGTGGTATCTGCGCAGAACCCATTTTTAGGTAATTGGATGTAAGCAAATTTTTCCGCACAACAGTACATGCGCCATCGTTTATTGCTCCTAACTTCAGAGGTATAAAGATCCGTTGTGCGTACTATACATCTCTATTTTCTGTGTTGTAAGTTGTCTCTCTATCGTTGTCACCACAAAACAACCTTGAGAATAAGGAATCTAAAGGGGTAATTAGAGACACGACCAAACATACGTGGCAAAAAAAAATCAGCTGACATTCTGTTCTATTTTGTTAAGTTTATCATTAAAATGATAATATTAGCATCAAAGGTATTAAAGGTATTAATATTAGTACCTAATAAACCCATAAACTGGAAAATTGGGGTAAAAATGTCGACAGCACCACTTCTAAAAATGGCGACAATCAACCTTTCGTTGACATTTCGGGTTTGTGACTTGTTTGATGTGGCTTATGATAGCTGATATGAAAAGCCGTGTTGGCCGAGTGGGATTGTACCTCGACTTTCGATCCGAAGGTCGTGGGTTCAAATCCCGACCGTGCATCAATGCATTTTTCGTTCGGAAAATTTATATGCGCATTAACACGAGCTTTACGGCGAAGGAAAACATCGTGAGGAAACCCTTGGCTTAGTCAGCTCCGCACGTATTGACCTTGTCTTTCCTGTGGATACGGCTGACTAGGCTGAGAGGATGGTATAGGTGCTGGGCAAGCCTACTCCATCTAAACATTGACCCAGGCACTACAGTGTCCCGTTAAGTGTAGGCATAGGTTGCCTCCTGACGCTGTATAAATCATCTTCAATAGATGTAAAGGCCTATTATATGATAGCTAAGTTCTAGGTACCAATTATACAGAACTTAGGTCGTTAGCATTGACATTTAGATATATTTATTGCTCACATGTACGTTACAAAATACGGGCACCTAGATTAATGAGTAGGTTAGGTACATGTATCCCGTAGGGGCGTTGTAATTTGGAGTTCTATCTGAAAATTCAGATTGGTTCGTGATTACCTCTCTGATTTCGGATCCAAATTCATAAACTTCAGCCCATTCTGTCTGTCAAAATTCTGTTCCCAATTGGAGATTCACGGTCTTTATCCCACGCTAATTTCTATGAAATATGTTATGTAGCTAACGACACGTCAACATCGGCGACATCTCAATCTTTAACTCTAATTTTGACATTGGCATTCCATATGCACATCACATCAGGACCTAAATCAGCAATCACAAGGGTTTTGAACCCCCTCCTCGTCCCTCCGCCGCGTAGGGGCTACATAATCCCCCGTGATTGATATTTACGGGGTGCAATATCGCACGTGATAGAAACCATGGGTGTAGCTGTAGACCTCGTTCAGACTTGAAATTGAATCCGTCAAGCAAGACTGGCTTCTTGCAGTAACATTTTTAAAGGATTTAGATAAAAGTGACTGAATGAATAAGATATTAGCAATTTTTTTTTTTAATTTTTTAGATAGGCTTTTACGTTATCTTAAAATATGACCATATTGACCACGTTTTAAAATATATTGAAAACTCTTAATAAAATTCAAACATGTCTCCTCCCTGGTTCCCAAATATGACCATGCAGTGACAATTTTTTACAGAATTACCAGATCAATTTTTTTTGTTTAAAGATTTGCTTAAGATAAGTAGGTACTTACCTATCTAAAATCAGAACAGTAGAAATGCCGTCCTGTGAGTGTTTATTCTAAACTTGTGTATTGAAGAATGGTTTCCATTAAAAACTGGTAATAAGTGAAAGATGAGTGTCAAGTAAGTCATGACCGACAAGAATGAGGAGTCGGGCGGCGTGCGACGTCGCCGCAGCATCAAGAGGCTGCTGCGGAGCCTGACTGCTGACAAGTTGCAGACACCAGGTTTGTAGGTAGCATCATCAATCATATTCAATCTTCATCACTGTTCATCACCTAGGTAATGTTTTATTTAACTAGCCCGTTCTGTCCCACTGCTGGGCAAAGCCCTCCCCCTTTTCCCTCCACTCGTCACGGTCCTTGACCAGCA
The DNA here is from genome assembly GCA_947859175.1 of Gandaritis pyraliata. Classification (NCBI taxonomy): domain Eukaryota; kingdom Metazoa; phylum Arthropoda; class Insecta; order Lepidoptera; family Geometridae; genus Gandaritis; species Gandaritis pyraliata. Next base: position 344,433 of record OX401877.1, on the reverse strand, counting down.
ATGGTTCGATTAATCGATCCAACTGGAAAAAAAGAGCAAGTAGTCCGATTGATCGAACCATGCGGTCGAACCACGTGGCCAGAAGCAGTTATTGTAAAATACATCTAAGTAGGTCCTTTTGTTTATTATGATAAAAAAAAAACATTCTATTTAATCATTTATCTAACGTCAAATCAGAGATCCGAGAAACCGGACTATACCTTAACTGCTACGCAAACATCGTTAAGGTTGACCTCCTTAGTGAAATTAAATGAAAACGTGGAAAGTCTATGTCATCGCATCGTTAGCTTGGAACTCATTTTCTTACCCTTTAAGAGTTGAATTTCTGAGAAAAGAAACCGCATAATATTCAGAACTTCTGAAGATCTTTGTGGCACGGTGACTTACCTGCTAAGATGTAATAGGTGCAGGTTTGACTATAGACTAGGTGTACAGTGTACACTCAGATAGTTTGAAACTAACCTTTTATAATTAGATGGATCTTTTATTTATGTTTCGACAGTAATTGTTATAAATATTTGCGTGCAAACGGCGAAACCAACGCGAACTAAATATACCGATATCTACTTCCTATCGAATCTAAACAAAACATTTTGGTTCGCGCAAATAACAGGCTCACAGGATATTTAAAATGGCTAGGTCAATGAATATAAATATTGGTGTATAGTACACACCACGCATTTTGCATAACTACATTCATCTTTAAAAATGTTGAAATGTGCGAATGAGAATTTGTCTGACTGCCCTTCGTATGTCTGTGTAAAAAGGATTATCCAAACGCTAGGAACCAGGCCGTATATTCTAGCTCGTTCTTGTTGTCTCTGGTCGCGTGGAACTGGCACCTAGAATCACCTAGTTATATAACACGATCCTAAATGATTCTTGTGATTTATTGAACAAAAGATTTTTGACTTTGACTTCGTTGAGTCTTCACGAGTTCTAGAATGATAGACATAACCAGCTGTTAAGTTGATAGCCTGTGATGGAATCCTACTCAATAGTCGTAAACAAATGGTGTGAAGAGCATTCCGTTCGGAATAGCGCTGTTCTGCTGGAATAGGGTGCTAAGGTCAGGACACTATTTTTTTTAATGATAGATAGCTGCGGCCTTAAGAGGAGCATGCTTAGCACGTGATACTAATACGAGTATAAAGAAAGAAACAACTATACCTACTACTGGGTTAATAAATTTTCACATTATTATTATTATATTTAGCCCTCTGTGTCCCACTGCTGAGCAAAGGCCTCCCCCCATTCTCTCCACACACTCCGTTAAATAAAATAATTAATTATTTTATTTAATTTATTTATTTATTTAGCGTGGAAAACATAGATGTTTGTTCTATGTCTGGGTGTTACTATGTATTACAAGTATGTATTTACAAAAAAAAAGTATATAAGTATTCTATCAGCCATGTAGTTCCCATATTACAAGCTTTGCTTAGTTTGGGACTAGAGGGCGTTGTGTGTAAAGTCCACGAATATTTATTTTGTTATTTTATTTCTCTCTTTCTTAATGCTACACGTGATTCTGATACTCCTCTTGGTCACCATTGTATCAGATGTACAGAACAACTAAGTAAAGGACACCGTTCTGCCATTACTAACTTTTTTCACAACTATATTTTTTAAGAATAAATAAATAATTATTTTATCAATCTTTTTGTTGAATAAATAGGTGACCGGAATAGGTGATATATACGTTTGACGGCGTTGTGTGTCTGTATGTTTGTTTGCCGCGCAGCTCCGAAAGTATAGGGTGAAATAAAAGAGCTTATGAAATCTGAAGGATAACGTTTCAGGAGTTCTTTTATTCCAGCCTGTATAACATCAAAAATATTCACGGAGTGCCTATTCATCACGTTATATTGAGTGTTTATGAGTTGGCCAGATACTGGGAATAATAAGTTTATTTTGCAGTGGTGATCCATAAATTAGTACTATAGTGTCGCCACGCTAAGTCTCCAATTAATGGGCAACACCAAAAATATTTGCAAGACATGATTTTACAGTAAGTCACTATCGTGGCTTTTAAGGGTGATTTTCCACCAGTGCCAAGCTATGTAACCAAGAATGTGTTTGATATCCACCCATAGTGATCGTTTTAGGTCGGTCCTTAATAGGTATTTGTAGCATTTAAATAACTTAAAAGACTATTTACTTAGACTTACTATTAGAAGTACAAATTAAAATTATTTCTTAACCAAATTGGTGTTTATTATAACTTAATTAAAGTACTGTAGAAAGGCCCACTTACTAAAACACCGAAATTACATCAAGTAATATTATTTGAATGTTACAAAGTTACTTTACGTGAAAGTCGTGGTAAACAAACTTGGAAGGTTTTCAGTTCTTTATCATAATATTATTAGGGAATCAATTTAGGTTAGTACCTACCTGACTAAATAATGAAATTCTGCATAATAACCCATCCAATTAATATTATAAACTAGCAGTTACACGCGACTTCGTCCACGAAAAAAAACAAAGAAAACGAATATAACCTAAAAAAAGTGGGAAAAGTAGCCTATGTGTTAATCCAGGTTACGAACTATAATATATTCCAAGTTTCATCCAAATCGGACCAGTAGTTACAGCGTGATTGAAACACAAACATCCAAACATCTAAACTTTGACATTTATAATAGTAGTGGGATGCGAAAGTTTAGATGTTTGACTGTTTATGTTTCAAACACGTCGGAACTACTGAACCAACTTGGATGAAACTTGGAATATTTATGGTTCATAACCTGGATTGACACATAGGCTACTTTTTATCCCGAATAATTAACAGGATCTACAGGATAAAATGAACGAAAAGGATTAGCAGCGCCAATTGGCAAGAGGATTTCATTGTCATGTCATGTCACGTCAGGTTTGACATTTCAGTACGAGTTCGGTGTAATGAGGTGTAATGTCAAGTTTCTCAAAGAAGTATCCGCTCGGTACACGCACAGATAATATAATGTACCTACACGGAAACTGTAGACGCGTACGAAATCGCGGGTAACTGCTAGTTTATAATAGTAGTGGGATGCGAAAGTTTAGATGTTTGACTGTTTATGTTTCAAACACGTCGAAACTACTGAACCAATTTGTATGAAACTTGGAATATTTATGGTTCATAACCTGGATTGACACATAGGCTTCTTTTTATCCCGAATAATTTGCAAGACTTACAGGATTACATGAAAGAACGGGATTAACACGCGAGTACAGGCTCGGTGTAATGTCACGCTGTAATGTCAAAGAATCGTACGAAGTCGCGGGTAACAGCTAGTGTATAATAAAATGCTTATAATAAAGTAGAAGGCCCAACTTGAGTGATTGTCGCACGAAATGACTTTAACAAAGAAGTGGAAATCGATTCCAATCAGAATCGTGTCGCTCCGACAGACTTTAATTAACGTTTGTTCTTGTGGGGGAGTCCATTATTCTTACCTGCTCACTAGCACTCACTCACTTTGCTAGTGTGCTAGGGCAACTCGAACTATGCGGGGTGTAAGGGTGTAACACCATTTCGGGGGATAAATTCATCAAAATGTATTGTGTGTTAATATTAGCATTTTTTTTTTTTTTTTTTTTTAGTTAACCAATACTGTCCCACTGCTGGGCAAAGGTCTCCCCCCTCGTCTTCCACTTCTCGCGATCTTTGGCAAGTTCCGCCCTCTAATATTAATATCAAGTTCTAATATTAGCATAGACAAATAAAAAACATTAATCGATGATATTAGTGATGGGCCGAATACCGTATATAATAACCGAATAGTCGGCCAATACGAATGTTCGGTAAATCTGCCGAACATTCATTCCTCCTTACAGGGTCACGATTAAATGAATTAATAAATATTCATGGACATTTCACAAATGTCTTAAATGTGAAATTAAAACTAAACATAGGTAACGAATATTGTTAATAAATGATTATACCTACTGGTATAGGTAATTTTATTCTTGAGGGTAGTCAGAGGCACAACATTTATTTATTTATTTTCATTCACTTACATCTATTATTACAGGAGACCTAATGCAATAGAGTAGTCAAATTACTTAATACCAACTTAATTAACAACACAATATTACAATATTTTATAAACACAATTAAAAACATCAACAATAACACAGAATAAACATAGTGGTCTTTGCGCATTTATATGTGTTTTGTTATTAATCATTATTTTATTTTGTTACAGGTAAGGGAATTCCTGGAATGTGTTTAAAAAACGCGTTCAATTTTCAGTAAGGTAGGAGTTTTGTTTTAAGCGCCATCTGTTATCGTTCCGTCGTAATGCTACCATTCACGTCAGGCGTCTTCATTGTATGGTTCAGCTACTCGCCGCTAGGTGGGGCTGTATGTCTTCTCATTCCAGACTTTTGCGTTTTGTCGTTTCCAATATAATACCTATATCTACTTAGAAATCCTGAAATAAATTTATCTGAAATTATTTCGATTACTTTATATTCAACCCATTCAATTTTAGCACCTAGTTTTGTATAGTGTTGTTGCTACTCGCCACCAGATGGCAGGACTTGTATGTGCAACTTATTTATTACCAGTCAATATTGCTCTTTAGTTGTAAATTTTCCTGTTTTTCATAATTAACGTTATATAATATTTAGTCACGGGTGATTACCAACAAGCTAACGTAAAGTAACGTGAAGTGACGTATTTTCAAACACTCATCGTTGTGTATGAGGCCCGGTCTAAAAACAAACTCGATTGACGTAAATTCATTCATGCTTCAGAGTATTTACGAAATCCAGAATCCATAGGATTTAGCCACTTGAATGATGGAGTCATGACTCAATCAGTATTGAGGCCTCTGTGGTGTATGCCTTTTTGGCTCACATCAACACGCTGGTCAGCACTCACACCTGCCCAGCCTACCTACCTACCTACTAGATACTTGTAATTGTGTAGGTACTTATTGTTTTCTTTTTTTTATGTGTGTTTTGTGCTGTACCTGTTTTGTGATTGTGTGTCAAATAAATGAATATCTATCTATCTATCTATCTATGTCGGAGCCGGTCGCATCTGCAGCTTTACTCTCAAATTAAGATAGATTTTAATCTTATTCGATTAAAAGTCCTAAAGCCAACAGCACATTCCGTAACAGATTGCAGTCCTCGACAACAAAAATAATGAAATGAATGCATCTGCAAACGCCATCTGCTTGTGACGATATTTGGGGCCGCACCTGCCACAACCTGCATGTTATCGAGGATTTGGGTTGTACAACTGGTAATCACCAGCTGGGGTTCTATTCCATCTGGCTGGACTAGGTTTGGCATCCATTGCACCCTTTGTTAATCTGCCTTCTGATTTGATTCGCGTTGTGATTAATCTTGCAAGAGATGTTTATTGTGTCACCCACACACGCAACGTTCTTTATTTTTTTATTAGATCTATATATCTTCGATCTTTATTCTTTGTACTGTGTCTCTGCTATTTAAAGTTTTTAAATGTGTCTATAAATAGACCTCATTTTGACTTTAACATCGCGAGAGCTCTACAGTAGTGGTGTACAGTGTAGAGTCATAAGTTATAACTTCCTTGTCATGTACCAACTCTTATTGGTCATCTCGTGTGTTACAGGATAATAGGTATAGGTACTCGTTCTGTGACCATGACCAACCAGAAAATAGGGAAAATACTGAATTTCGGTGTATTGTTATTTCTAAACTTTTAACTAATATAATTTTTAAGTTTAAAAAACTAAGGAAACCGACTTTTCCATTTGCCTATCTTCCGGCTTTCGGGATGATGATAACAGCTCATTGGGGTTGTTCTACTGATCGTAAACACCACTGAAAAGTCACAGGAAAGCAAAATACGCAATTTCGTAAAAGTGGATGACATATTTTTCCCGGTTACAAAAGTCAAACTACTAAACCAGTTTTCGATGAATTCTTTGAGATTTTTTTTTAAATCCGTTTGTATAATTACGGAGTTATGAGGTAACACATAAAATAAGTGTTCGATATTTCCAAAACTGGATCGGAACACAAAAAAAAACAAACGACTCGAGAACCGCCTTCTTTTTTTGAAGTCTATTTAAATTTAAAATACTTACGCACTTCTACTTATTAAAGATTATATCCTTGTTCATAGAAGTGTTACACGTAAATAGTGTAAGTGACGTCCGAGCTCTGGCCGGCTCCCAACTCATTGTACGTACCTCCTCATAACTTCATCAACAATGTGGTGTTTTTCATCAAAATTGACGTTCGGCTTCTGAGGAATTGAATCATGTTTCTATATTGGATTGGTCTATAAATGAACTAAAACATCCTACGTGATGGAAGTGCAATGCCACATCGGTGGACGTGCTCTGTAAATTGTACCGCTTAACATCAGGTGGGTCATTAAGCAATTTAGCATATTTCGACACAGTTGCATGCGCCATGGTAACGGGTCGAACTGAAGTATTTGCTAGTAATTGGCAGACGTACCGAATTTAATTTGACCATGAATTTTTCATTATATGTAACCCCCGACTGAAAAATGGAAGTTTGACGGCGTGTTTGTCTGTTTTGTCTGAGTCCTCGTCTTTAGATGTGCAGACGTTTCCAAGTTCTAAGGATATTGATCAACTCTGAAAACAAATTTTGAGGAATCTCAAGCATAACTTTATTGAAACATTTAGTTCAGTTAAAACTTACTGCTAGGTTGCTCAAATCTGTGCAAAATATAGTATACGTGAGCTTTGTACGAGTATGCAGAATACGAAAAATGTAGGTACATACTAGGCATGCAGAGTAGTCTAGTAATTAATCTACTTACTCCATTGTAAGTTAAGTTTTGTTTTGTATGTTATAGTAGTCCCTAGGTTAAGGTGTGCAATAAAGTATTTTCTGTCTATCTATCTACCTACTCCACGATCAGCTGCTGTTCTGATTATTGTTTTCGTAACCCACGTGATAGATCGCTTTCTCAAAGCAGAGGAACACGCCAACGCAGCGCTCGCCTAAAAATAAACACGTTTTTTCGCCGATAATTAGTTCAAAGTAGGGTTGGACTTGTTTTGGTTTTACGGCGATATGGCACGTAAATGTAAAAGGTAGAAACAGTTTAATTTAAAACTGCACGCCTTACTACTCTAGTCATTGGGTTGAAAATTAGATAAATACAGTACCAATAATTGCTGGAGCAATTAATTAATTAATGGATGTCCTATTTATTTTTTTCAAAATCATCTTTAGTTGACTACGAGTAGATATCATCAAAAAACTGCTAATTCACACATTTTGAATGTCGCGGTGGTCGTAAGCACCACGGCTAACTGTGTGCGGTTTCGAACCTTATTCCGACGTGTTTATAACCGAAGTTTGAAATCATACGCTGAGCTGCTAAAAATATGTTACATAATAAAACTGATTTGTTAGGAAAACAATAAGACGCAATCGAAGGCGCCACTGAAATATATTCTGCTTTAAAATCGGAAATTCCTGAAAAAAAACTCCGATTGAAACGAATGGAAAATTCTTTTCATCAATATCTGTGTTTAAATTTTCAATGAAACCATTTTGCAATTTCAATTGAAATACATACCGATGATACCCCGAGGCTTGGAAAACTTCTACGAAACGATTTTTCAAAGAAATTCCAACCAGCTACTGGCACATTTGGTAAACTTTTCTACGATTTGGAATATTTTAATATTATTTTGTTACGTAATTGGCAAATAAATGTGTTTGAAATAGTGACTGTGTAGTGTGTATTGAAGACGCTGAGAAAGGAATTCTTGAAATTCAAGGATCCTTTACTTGAAAAATGAATCTTTGAACCCATTTGTATTAAAATAACATCACATTCAGTTCAGTCAGGTATCATAATATAATAGAAGACAAAGGCACTTAAAGTATGAAAATATTTTGATGGAATTACCAACTATACCTACCTACAAATCAGTCGGAGACAAAGAAATAAAATGTTTAAAAATACATTTCTTAGTAAACTGACAATAACTGATAGTACTGACCTTAGCCACAGATGCTTGAATAGTTGGTTAACCTCGTGAAATGATAAGAGCTTTGTATCGAGAGAAGAAATTATGTCTACTGTATTTATATCTAAAGTTTTCACTAAACACGCAATATTAAAAAAGCCGGCAGAAAAACAGATTGAGGTTGTAAAATAATACCTACCAACGAATCTTGACATGGATGTGTTTCCGAACAATTACAATTTGAATGTTTTCAAGAGGAGAATGAATAGGGTTCTTCTAGGCAAATGTGCTACATCGTCGACCGCATCGTCACTTACCATCAGGTGAGATTGCGGTCAAACGTTTGTCTAAAATGTATAAAAAAAAACCTGGATGTTATTGTCAGTCTATTCACTACTTAGGTCATTTTCTACCATCTTGTTTTACAGGAGTTATGAAACAGCAGATGTTTCAGTGGTTTTGATCTCTTGTGTAGCAACTTGCTATTCGTAATTCTTTTTGTTAAATCTCTATAGGAACAACACGTAGAGATTTGTTTACAAACTAAATTGGTTATGTCACTTGCAAGAACTCTATCATTTTGCGAGTGAGCTAAGAATGATGTCAGCTTCACAAATGTATGCAGTTGCCTAAACATTAAACTTTTTTATGTTTATCTTAATAGTGATTATGGAGCCGTGTTTTTCAACCTTCGATACTAATTATCGAGTTTTTACGATTCTAATTTCAAAAATACCTAGTATATTGCAATCATCCTCATCATCAGCCTGTAGAAGTCCACTGCAGGACATAGATTTCCAGAAAAAAGGATTTTGGGTATTCTTTATCCATCGCGACAGCCAGCCATTCTAACAATATTTTCGGTTCGAGTGACCCGTTCTATATCTCACCTTTCGGTTCTTGGGCGCCAGTCCTTAACTTATCCTACTAATATTATAAACTAGCAGTTACCCGCGACTTCGTACGCGTCTACAGTTTCCGTGTACATTATATTATTATTATCTGTGCGTGTACCGAGCGGATACTTCTTTGAGAAACTTGACATTACACCTCATTACACCGAACTCGTACTGGAATGCCAAACGCTAGTCGTTAGACCAAAGAGGTAGTACTACGCCCTGTCAAACTGACGTGACATGACATGACAATGAAATCCTCTTGCCAATTGGCACTGCTAATCCTTTTCGTTCATTTTATCCTGTAGATCCTGTTAATTATTCGGGATAAAAAGGAGCCTATATGTCAATCCAGGTTACGAACTATATATATGCCAAGTTTCATCCAAGTTGGTTCAGTGGTTTTGACGTGATTGAAACACAAACATCCAAACATCTAAACTTTCGCATTTATAATATTACTAGGATGCACAAGTTCCTGGCTCGGATTTTAGTGGCTCAAGTCAACCAATTTGAATAAAACTTGAAATGTTTGTAATATAAAATTACAAATCGGTTATTTGGTCCGAGTACCATGCGAGTGAAGCTGCGTACAGAAGCTAGTTCAGAATACTTGATTAATTATTTCATTGAGAACCGCTTCGACTTAGTATTCTAGGCATATCATTTCAACCTAGACCCTCCCACAGAGAAAATGACATCATCCGTTAGTAGGTACGGATAATGATCTCTAATGTCATATGTAATAAAGCTTATAATAACATGCAGCTAAATTATATACTTCTAGAAGCATTTTCTGATGTCTGAGATTTAGGCTGATTGATTATTTTGTCATCAGTCAAGCTTTTGATTCGATTTGCATTCTAGTATCCTACTAATATTATAAATGCGAAAGTTTAGATGTTTGGATGTTTGTGTTTCAATCACGTCAAAACTACTGAACCAACTTGGATGAAAGTTGGCATACTTATATATAGTTCGTAACCCGGATTGACACATAGGCTATTTTTATCCCGAATAATTAACAGGATCTACAGGATAAAATGAACGAAAAGGATTAGCAGCGCCAATTGGCAAGAGGATTTCATTGTCATGTCATGTCACGTCAGTTTGACAGGGCGTAGTACTACGTCTTTGGTCTAACGACTAGCGTTTGACATTCCAGTACGAGTTTGGTGTAATGAGGTGTAATGTCAAGTTTCTCAAAGAAGTATCCGCTCGGTACACGCACAGATAATATAATGTACACGGAAACTGTAGACGCGTACGAAGTCGCGGGTAACTACTAGTCTATCATAAAAGTCATGGTTTAATATTATTTTCCAAAAATAAAATACTAAACTGCTAAACTAGGTACTACTACAAAATACTTCGTTAAATAAACAGATATCGTTTGCACACGTTATAATTTAAAAATTAAAAGGTATTTACCAAGGGTCTAATCTTGGTCCACTTTTGTTTAACCTATTTATAAAATGTGAATAGCTGAGTACTGCATTATGCATGCTGTGTACAAGATATGTGTAATGTTCAACTAGTATTTATGGGCTCTATACACAGTTCGTTTGATCAATGGCCTCGATTTCGAAATTGCCATCCGACTTCGCCTATGTAATTCTTAATGATTTAAGATTTTTATTGGTGTAAGCCGCATTGTATTCCATTTTGTATCGCTTTTCGCATAAGTAGATATGGATCTGCATTAATGATATCCCATTACAAAATCATTGCTCTACATTACAATACTTCTGTGTACTCCTCGCCGCCTCTACCATTAATCTCGCAGTATGTGGCGTGAAATACGCTCAGCGTGTTTCGGCACTGCCTAGCTATGTCAAACTGCACACCTACAATGTTATTTGTAGACACGCCTAACTTTACATAATTGTGTCACACACGATAAATAAATGGGTTATTGTGGCTTGTATTTATAAATGTCCTTCGCTATATTTATTCCTTTTGTTTGTCAACGTCAGTTATTTACTCGTAGGTAGACTTTGGAATTTTAATCCTCAGTTTTCTCTATTTGACGACTAATCTGTGAAAGATTGGACACGTGCCATCGTCTTTTTGTCTTCTTTTATTTTATAACTAGCAGTTACCCGCGACTTCGTACGCGTCTACAGTTTCCGTGTACATTATATTATCTGTGCGTGTACCGAGCGGATACTTCTTTGAGAAACTTGACATTACACCTCATTACACCGAACTCGTACTGAAATGTCAAACGCTAGTCGTTAGACCAAAGAGGTAGTACTACGCCCTGTCAAACTGACGTGACATGACAATGAAATCCTCTTGCCAATTGGCGCTGCTAATCCTTTTCGTTCATTTTATCCTGTAGATCCTGTTAATTATTCGGGATAAAAAGTAGCCTATGTGTCAATCCAGGTTACGAACTATATATATGCCAACTTTCATTCAAGTTGGTTCAGTAGTTTAGACGTGATTGAAACACAAACATCCAAACATCTAAACTTTCGCATTTATAATATTAGTAGGATAGTAGGATACTAACATCGGATGTATTTCTATGGGATTACAAGTATACATCTTCTACTCTAATCACACCTTAATATAAAGTCCTTGCAATTTTTCCTTTTTCATTTTCCTCTATCATCTCAATGCTCGCTTTTTTTTGTCATATACACATCTCATTCATAAGTCTATCCATTATTATCATCAACAGCATTCACATGAATGTTGCAAGTGTAATTCCTTGTTATAGCAGATCTTCTATTTTGATTGTTTTTATGTTTCGGAGGATGCTTTGTACCTATAGTGCTATTGTTTAATTCGTTATCTTCTATTGAATCTTGGACGGTGTTTGTAAACCTGTGTTTGTTCGTTTCGTTCATGACATCACCAGCATTGTCATCCGCAACAAGCGATGTCACCTGGTTTTCCTTGTGTTTATGAAAAATGTCGTCTTTCATGACTTGAGGATTAAAATTAATGTGTTAAATGTTTTTAGATGCAACCAGAATTGAAAATATTTATAGTCACCTAACTTCTTACTGAACTTGAAAGTAGTTTCAAAGTGATTCTTGTGATTTTATTTAATGACCGAATTAAGAATTTGAATTTGACTTCTGACTATTCTTCTTGCTTTCTTGGATACCCTCAGGATAAGAGGTAGACCAAGAGAACTTAAAGATTTTTTATTTCATGGAGATTCCAGTTGTGAGCCCAATTCTTTGTAATTTTCTTCTACGCACAGTCACACTGTTGTAGACAAAATTAATTAATGAAGATACTGTTCATTGTCCATGCTGATACGTCACGCACCTCTTTACAAACAATACCTAAGTGTAGCAGGTATGATGTGGTTAGGTCATCTGGGTTTATCTTAGGTTTTGTTAGTTTGATAGTATCAAAGGTTCTCGAATGGTGTTCACGAATTGGAAAACAAACAGCAGATAGACTAACGACATTGTTTGAGGGTTGAGGGAAGTCGATGGATGCGTAAAAGGCACTGAATCTTTCTTTCTGGAACTCTATGGAGATTCCATAGATTTCCTGGACTATAGGGGTCTTCGACGTTTTAACCTTAGACACTGGGCTTAGACTTAGTTTCTGGGGGGTCAGCCCGAACAAATCTGACAGTAGCCGCGTTACATAAACTTAGCGTATTCACTGCGCGTCAACTCCAGCTCGACTGCTGAATATTGCAGCATCACTGCGCAGTGTATCTCGGATACGCTACTGTTACGATACGTGTACATTTATTAATTCACGATTACGATTGTTACGAGACTCAAGTAACAAATGAGCATACGGCCCTAAAAGATCTAATCTATCTAAGATATCTAGCATACAAAGCCATATTTAAAATTTCTCTATTGATAAACATTTCCTACTCAGAATATTCAGTTGTTCTAACAACTGCCAGCCTTTGATTGGTACCTAGAATCGGTCTAGAGCTAGATCTTTCATCTAGGTCTGTTTAATTAACAGTATGCGCACGCGCACTTACTCCTGAGCTATGAGAGTAGTCGGGTATGTTTAGGTTATACAGGGTGTAATAAGACCATTCGCAAAAACTTCGAGGGCTTAAAGTATTCATCATTATGAACAACTTTTTCTATGGAACCAACACTGTAAGCACGAAAATATTTTTTTTTATCAATTAATTTAATATGTTGGAAGGAAATGTTTACGTAATTGTAAGTAGGTTACGTTTTAAGTATAAAACGTATGAGTCGTTACAAATTCATTCACCGAAGCCTGTTAGCTCTCTGGCGCTAAAATAACCAAATTATAAACAATTTCGAGTAGAATCACATTAAAGGTATTTAATTCTCAGTATTTACAGTTTTCATCTCAACGGTTTCAATTGAAGGAAGTTGATTTTAAGTGTTCTCGGAACGCGTGGGAATTGTTCTTTGAATGTCGAAGTTATGTCATTTAGTCATTTACGACATTGACTTTGACATTTTCTGGGTTTACGACGGTTTTCCGTAGTACCTATGTAGTATGGACGATTGATTATTGAACTGTGTTTGATGTAAGTACTTAGCTTTGTTTTATGTTATGTAAACAGTATTTTAAAAATCGGTATAGAATTGCTTGCTTGAAGTTTGGAGCTTTCATTACCTATGTCTTAATAATTTTATGTAATTTTGTTATTTAAATTATTTTGTTCTGCGTACCTAATCTGCTTTTAGTATGACTTCAATATTGCTAAATCACATGTATTATTTATCAAATCCATATTACCAACTAACCAGCTATAGCTGTAATCAAATATTTATTTGATAACTTCTTGTTAAGCAGCTGTAATTTAAAACAATCGATAAATCTATGCGAAAATGTATTGTTCCATGCCTTGAGGAATTCGGCTACAGCACAGACGTACCTTTTGCCATATGTTGACCCTGGCAATCAACCGGCTGACTCACAAGCCTTTTTGACCACACGATACGAAAAACCACTTTATTCCATCCAATTAAAGTTATGTTTTAATTGTTCAAAACTGCACTTACAGCATTTTAGTATCCAGCGGCAAAAAGGTTTGAGAGTTCTCCGTCCCGCTTTAATTAGAAGAATGTTTTATTTCTGTTTCTCTCCAACGATCATTCAATTGTTAGTGCACAGGTGCACAGTACGTGCGTCTCGTTCGCTCGCATTGTTTATACTGTTTCTTTCGCGGGTCAGTCGCCGGGGCTTTGCCGCGCTCGTCTGACGCGCGTTCAAATTTGGAATAAAATTTAGAAAGTGTGGATGAAGTGTATGTGATTTTTTTTATTTTTCAGAGGCAATGACATTGTCCTTTATTGTGATGTGATGTGAAGTGACGTTTTTGGCATAATGTGCCGTTTTGGATGCCCTTTTGTTTGGATTCACGACCGCTCGGTTCGTTAGCGGGGTACGATTTTTATGGTATTTTTACTCGTTTTATTGCAATATGGATTGTCGCCCTCTGCCTCTTTTGAAGATAAAATTTGACTAAATACTCTAAATATAAATTCCATACAAACATTATTCATTTGATATGCTGGTACTTTATATAATAAATGTAGGTAATTAAATAATATCAAAACAGTTAAGGACATCACCACTGTTGCTAGCAAACAAGCACAATAATGTTAAGAAGAACACATATGGTTAAATGACAAAAACATGTTCAATACTGGGAATTTTAATATTTCCTGTATGCCAAGCCAACCTAACAATACGCTATATTTATGTATGTTGTAGGTATCGCTTATGTCATTGTAGTTAATATTCCTGTTTTAAAAACTCTTTATTTTCCTATACTTGAAATGAAAACAAGTATCTTTCCCCGAACACTTATTGAATGAAAACACGTGATAATTTTTTTAATAAGTTTTAAAGCATTATAGGTGTTCTTAGTTTATCATTCACCAGATCTTAATCTCAGTGAACCAAAACTAGGTACCTATTCAATCAGACAATACACAAGAATCACTTTAGATAAGTCTGGAAAAGGATCTTATGCTAAACATTTTAATAAATACAACTAAGTTTTGTTTTTAAAACACAGTTTTGGTACTAATAATGAATAATATAATATAAGAACGAGGCAAATCCTCGACAATAAGAAGAGTTATGTTCGAAAATGACGTAATTTTCACAGTAAACATGACTAGAAGCACTATTCAATGATAGTGTAAGGCTGAAGCTAGTCCTTTGGAACGAGTTCTGTGAGGTATATATTAAATTCAATGTCAAGGTAACCATGACAGCAAAATCAATAAGATCAGTGAAGATTTAACATGACAAAAAGGTCCTTTAAACTAAGCATGACATGACAAAGTCAAAAGTCTTTTATTCAATAAAATCAATTGTCCGTTCGTCTAGGCTCTGGTCGCGTGGACCTGGCAATCACTACTACTGGTTCCACCTGTCTTTAGCCAGGATCTTTAAGCTTCATTCACTGCCTGCTTTTATTCCCCGCTACGAGTTCACCATAATATGTTTTTATCTTTTATTCTTTCTCATCTGTGCTCTTTATCGTATCAGTACTTACTTCTTTCCTCATTTATCTTTAACAGGCTTTATGTTTAACGGTCGAACCCAATATTCAAAGCTCAGTAGGACCTGTCTCCTGTTTTTTTCCCCTAACCTTCGTTCGTGTGGCCAACTCCGATGACGGAGTCTTTAGATTAGACCTTCGTCGTGGCTTCACCACCTCCTGATTATATATGTTTGTATGTTACTATGTGCTGATAAGTATATGTAATCTGTCCAAAATCTATATATTTTGTTTTTTTTATCAGCTGGTTTTCAGTTAAAAGCTTGTAATAGATCGAATCGAACTACGGTATCATGGAAATGTTTCTTGGCAGTGTGCGGTTTCCTAATTCTCGTTAACAGTTCAATTGACAAATCGTTAGCTAGTTGAAGAATCAATGAATTTACCTAACCTAGTTTTTCATACTCTCGTAATTGTCAATTGCTTTTAGCATAGAATTTATGTCAATCTTTTGAAATTACTATCAAAGGTTACACTTGATCGAAGGTGAAAACTTTGCATCAAGAATCAGAGAATTTCACAATGTTACCTAGGTACTTATTACCTACTTATTAATGATTTACACAACCCATCGATTTAAGTGGTGTGTTCTTGACTTCTTGATTAAAGAAAAACATTGTTGACATTCTGGTTCTCATACACTTCAAAAGATGGCAAGATTTTCAATCTTTTGCAATATGATGCGCATTCAATCGCACGTAGTGAAAAAACAAATCAATCTTAAGAAAAAGTCTATTTTACGATGTTACAGAAAATCCCGTAATGGTACCTTTCTAAATTGCCTTAACACTATAGTTTACGCATCCTTCACTAATATTATTCAGAATACAATGCAAATGAAATGACGCACCAAAAAAAATACCACGAGACAGTTCCTAATAATTCAGTACGTTCATTCAGGCAACCAGCCCGAGAGACCCCTCCCTTTGTCACGATTTGTTTATTTTTGTTTGATGGCAACAAAGCTTAGAGGTCAACTTGCGATGGTTTTATCTGAACGATGAATGATCTCATAGCTATATTTACACAAGACTTGCGGAGATGTCACGTTTTATTTAGAAAAATCAATGTTAATAAGAGTTACATTATTAAAATATAAATAGATTTACATAATTATACTAACAATAACTCTTGTTTAAAACATAGATTTATACATTAATTTAAAAATAAGTAGGTTACTCAATTACTACTTAATTTTTAATTAAATTAAAAATTACTTAAAAAAATCCGAAGTGACTATATATGATAAAAACATTTAAAAAAAAATTTATTACTTACTTCAAAAAGTTAAAGGTATTGACTTATCCACTTAATATTATGATCATTACGAATTCGTTTGCATTTTCGTACCGTATACTGGGTGTAACATAATGTCCCTGTAAGTCCGAAAGGAGGGTATTCTACACGTCACGGCGAACATCATTTTGTTCTACAACTTTTAATATTTTGAAGTCTTTCATTCATGAAAAGCGTCTTAAAGTTTCTTTAAAAATAGCATTGCACATATGGTAAAATGTCTATGTGTGGGAACAACGTTATAGAAAAATGCGTGAGCATGTCTACTAATAGGCTGGATACATAGGTTCGCACAGTAAATAAACACTAAGGGCTATCGCAAATTTCTAAGATAAAAAAAATAGAAATTTCAAACATGTTGTATTTTAATGGTATGTTGGTCTGAATAAGCCCTTTTTCGGCTTATAGGGACAATATGTTACACGTGGTATAAATCAAATACCGACACAATTTCTTGGTGAACATCAAACCGTTATATGTTTGTTTTTTTGTTATTAAAAAAAACCATTGTATCCATTTATTTGTTAATCTTTGTTTGGACCCGTATGTATATACGGGTCCAAACAAAGATTAACAAATTTACACTACACATTTACACTACACATTGATTTATTACAGTAGATACGGTGTTCCAGTGTCGTTTCCAGTCCTTCTTGTTATCACACCATTAGGCACTTTTGAATGCCGTTCGTGTTTTAAAATTCTTTTTCGGTTATCTAATAAGAGTTTAAAAAAATATTTTGATAAATAGATCCCAAGCAGTTACCCAAGCATAGATTTGAGTAGAGATATAAAGATAAATAAATAAATATTCAGGGACACTTCACACAACGCCCTCTAGTCCCAAAGTTCCCAAACTAAGCAAAGCTCGCAATATGGGAACTAGATGCTGATAGAATACTTATATACTTTTTTTATATTATTTGTTTGAGTCTGGATCAGTGCTTAAGCAGTAAATTCGAATACGGGCTTAAGATTATTAAAAAAGTCTAAATACTTACTTAACCAAAATTTTCATACTACATTCACAATGTTTCTTAAATATGATAGAAAACATAAAAATCACGAAGTTTTCTATAGTCGTCAAACTATAATACACGTGCCGGACGGAACTGTGGGTACAGTAATAGGTATGGGTTTTATCCCATTGTTTCTAATCAGTTAGGTAGGTATAGTTAACCAAAAACCCAGCCTAAAAGTATAAAATTAAATATAAATATAAATAAATAAATATATTCATGGACATTTCACACGACGCCCTCTAGTCCCAAACTAAGCAAAGCTTGTAATATGGGAACTAGATGCTGATAGAAAACTTATATACTTTTTTTTTTGTAAATACATACTTATAATACATAGTAACACCCAGACATAGAACAAACATCTATGTTTGCCACACACAAATGTTTGTTCTTGGTGGGGATCGAACCCACGACCCACAGCACGTCCATGAATATTTATTTATTTCGTTTCGCTTCCATACATATTTGTAGTTCCTGAATTTTTGCGCTAGGGGCGCTGCAAGTAATTTTTTTTATACCTTCTATGTAGTATATTATACAAGGTGTAATAAAACCATTTCCGAAAACTTGAGAGGGTTAAAGTAGGTATGTCTGCTTATTACAAGAGTATGTATTTTTTAAAACTGCTTGCGACTGCTAATATTCGGGACTAACCGAACTCCTAGGCATGGAAACAAAAAAGCCAGTAACGGTCACCCATCCACCACGCTTCACATAACAGTGTGACAGACAGAACCAGTAATAAAGCTATAATAATATTGCATGGGACGCGGCGGTTCGGGCTATTCCGCGTCGGTGTGTCATGGGATGAGGTCACCCCCGCAGCGCACATGTCGGTTAGGGTTGTCGCGCTAATTAGTATTTACAATCTGGATCAAAATAAGTAGACAACAATTCAAATTAAATATGAAATACCTAAATAAAGTGGAAAATTATTTAACAATTTTTTTTGTGGCTTTACCTCTAACCTTTTCATAAATAAGTAAACTAGGTTTCTAAAAATATAAAGTATTGGCTCATCTAATAATCATCATCACGGCTAAATCTGCTAAAGCGGTCTGAATTCTGAGCTTAATCGCAAAAAAAATAATGAGTTCTAAGGGAAACAAAATGCATTTGTAAGCTAAGTGTGACTAAAAAACAAGACCTATTAGGTATATTTATGTGCCGCTTTATAGGTACTTTTTTTATACACTTCAGTGACCGGAAATAAGTAAAGCGTCTATTCCCACGGCATGTCTAGCACTATTTATTGTTAATACTTAATTCCTAAAGTTAGAAAAAAATATGTAACTTTTGAGTGCATTTGCGCGTAACTAGCTGGATTTCATTAGTTATGCTTCTATGAGCTTATGTTTTGCAAAAAGTTATGATAAACATATACAATTTTCAACCTTATTTCAGTCCAATTAAAGTCCTTTGCGTTTTGCAAAAATATGGTTGCCAATTCTTAAGCCAAAGCTGTCATTTGCTTATACTAACGTCAAGGTGAACTCGATCTTACACCACTAATATCATGTTCATAATTATTTTTGTGTGTTTTGAACCGAAGAAATTTTTTACTTGAACTTATTCAATCTGAAGATATTACTGTAATTTTTGTAGACTGATTTGGATGTAGGAGGCGGAACGGCAAACTAAAAACTGTTCTTTGGTTTCGATATTCAATTTGTCGGATATTTGTAAGTAGATTACATTTATTTGGTTTTAATCATCATCAATATTAATTTATTTGGTAAAATCGCAAAGATCTATTATATTTATCTTAGAAAAGTGCGCTAAAGAAGCATCAATAACAAAAAATACACGTACTTATTAGTATCAAGTACATAAGTGTTGATTTAAAAATCTTCACCGATTATTCTGTCGTCGTCGGCTAAAAATAAATGAATGTCAATGAAGCGTGACAACCCTGCGCAGTAGATTTGCGCATGCGTGCTAATTTCGGCGCGGGCGCTGGGTATGGGAGCGCTCGTTAGTTTATTAGCCTTTATGAATAAGGACTGTGCTAGTTCGGGACTTGTACTTAATATTCTGTGGTTCGGGGCCGGAGTAGTTACTACGTACTGGGAAATTAGTTTGGGAATAGACGCATTTTGGCACATCTAGGTATCGTTCTATAATTACTGATTTTGACACTGAATTATTCTGTAGAAGTATGCCATATTGTATTGTAGGTCCATCAATATACAGGGTGTATAAAGACCACTTCCGAAAACTTCGAGGGGTTATAGTACCCATCAATATGAACAACTTTTTTATGGAACAAACAATGAGAGCGCACAAGTTTTGTTTTCTATAGTAAATCTAAGCGCGGCCCGTTTTTCGCCGTGAACAGAGCCTATGAACTGGCAAGAAAACAACGCCGTTCTTAGCTTTTATTATGTGATCGCTCTTAAACTACAAAAAGTATAAGAAAGCAAGCTAGTAGATAGATAAAGTAAATTACCTTTTTGTCTCCAAATCCCATTTATATTAAATTTTCAAACTCAAGGGGATATTGAGATTGAGACTAACCCGATGAATAGTAGCTGTAAGTATTATCATAGACAAATAAAAAAATAGACCAGCAGACGTTTAGAAAATATCGTAACCCGAAAATGGATTACCTTCAAAGGCGTGAGATGTCGCTGGGTGTATCGAATCGGTAATAAATCAAAACGGTGTTTATTTTCTTGAACCTCTGGCGCGCTGACACTATAAGCAGTACGGAAATAAACGTCATATGGCGCTATTTCTAAATTTTGCAAAGCGTATACCAAAATTCGGTTACAACGCGCGCGACGTTGACAACTTGTGCTATGCAATGTCGAACGAGCGAGATAGAGTCTGAATGCAGAGCGGCAACAGCGCTCTGGTCGTATCAAGCTAGTAAAATAATAGATGTTTCGATTTTAAACCTGACGCCTTACCGCCAAGTGCGGTAACAAAAAAATACAATGATATTATATGAAATCTTAAATGTTTTTAGCTTGATAAAATAAAACATAAAAGGCAGGTAGACTTTTAATTATATATTATTAAAATATCACACCCAATCGGTACTTGTTTAGTTATGTACTGAAACATTACCTTACATTACGAACCATTTAGGTACGAACAAATAAGTTTTCTGCGGGTGTTGCCTAGGTCTTTTGTTCCTAGGCTATCCTGTTCTAGTTTTACTACCTACCTACTTATAAATAATAGAATAGGTATGTCTGAAGAAGGTAGGTAGGTACCTATAGGTATATTTATCAATATAAATATTCTAAAGTAGGTATATGATTGACTAGCAGTTACCCGCGACTTCGTGCGCGTGTACAGTTTCCGTGTACCTACTGGAATGTCAAACGCTAGTTGTTAGACCAAAGAGGTAGTACTACGTCCTGTCAAACTGACGTGACATGACATGACAATGAAATCCTCTTGCCAATTGGCGCTGCTAATCCTTTTCGTTCCCACGCATAATGGGCCAACTTTGAGCCTAAATGCGGAAAAGGGAGTCCCTTCAATTTCAATTTTTCCTTTTCGTTCATTTTATCCTTTAGATCCTGTTAATTATTCGGGATAAAAAGTAGCCTATATGTCAATCCAGGTTACGAACTACATATATGCCAAGTTTCATCCAAGTTGGTTCAGTGGTTTTGACGTGATTGAAACATAAACATCCAAACATCTAAACTTTCGCATTAATAATATTAGTAGGATTCTAAAAATTTCAAGGACGTAGTTGCATTGCGACTTATCATTAAACTTGGTGGTAAAACGGCTTGTCTACTCATTAGCAGTGCCTTGATCACGAATAAATTTGACAATCGTGAACGTATCGTAACGCTAGCGTATCCGAGATACACTGCGCGGTGACGCTACAACGTTCGGCAGTCGGGCTGATGTTGACGCGCAATATCACTCGAATACGTTAGGTTTACGTAACGCGGCGACTGTCAGATTTGTTCGTGATTACCCCTCAGTACCTATTGCCGAGTATAGCACATTTCTGCTCGAAAGTCCAGGTCGTCATGCCAGCGCTTCCTCGGGCGGCCGCGACGTCTTCTACCCCCTGGGGGTATCCAGCCTGTGACTCCTTGAGCCCACCTTTCCGCTACTTTACGACGTACATCGGCGATTCCAGTTTTGGAGCGAAGTATTCTGTTCCGAATTCGATCTTTTCTTTTCACACCTAAAATACTTCGCTCCATCACTCTTTGGCAAAGTAGTCAGCGACCACGTCTGAGCACCGTAGGAGTGATAAAAAAAATATATAAGAAGGTTCAGACTATCGAAAGAAACCACACAAATACTTTTGCATCAAATCTATAATCAGTTAAAATTCGATACCAACGAGTTAAAAAATTGAACAGTATTATAGTCCATAACGGGAAGCACTATTTTCATCACAACCACAACACAACCAATCAACTACAAAACAAGAAAATGAAATAATTGTACATGTAAATAAAATCGTCAAAGAGAATACAACACAACACGCAGGCCAATGACACTTTGTATCAAAAAATGACAGTACCGTTCCGTTTTAGCTTACTTGATGCGTGGAAAAGATGAATTTTCTTAGAAAAGAAATGCGTCAATCGTTTTGTACGTTTAACGAAACGTAGGGGAACTGTTTTCTGTGGTTATACCGACCATAGAGTACTGATATATACACACTAATCGAGTTTAGTTAAATTATCGTCAAAACAGTTTGGTGCAAGATGCCACTAAACGTAATTTTGCTAAACACTTTTAACGATTTAAACGTGTTTAGTTAAACGTGTTTAGGCTGAATTTAAACGACATTTCGTGCAAGCCGCCCTAGGTGTTTTATTTAGAAGGTTCATTTGTTCGTAGTCCAAATATTATGCACAGACTAAATTGCTGTGCTAAAGCCACCCTAGAATTTGGGGAACGAGTGAGCGGTATGGACTAACAATTCAAATTATAATTTTGACACTATAGTAAACAGACACTGACAGAATTGTGACCTGTCGCAAAAGCCGTAAATCAAGAAGGTGAAAACTTATTTTATATAGACGCCACCTATTAGTAAAGTTATGTCATTAATTTGTACACTATCTTTCAATTTGATGACCACCTAGGTGATCACGCCTAGGTGGCGTGGCGAAAAATATGTTAGATAATCAGTATGAAATAAAATCGTGATAACTAAATAAATGAACACCATTACAGATTCTAAAATAAGGACATAATTTTTGATGAATTTCAAAAATAAATTAATGGCGTTTCTTTGGTTCTAACGGCTACTTGAAGCTTAAGTCGTCGTCGACTGTAGCGTCATCCCCAAATAGGACCGGGAACTAGCCGGTTTTGCGAGTCACGCTCTAATATATAGGGTGTAGCAATCTTCGTGTATTCATTAATCGATGGTATTATGTATTATACATCGTGCTTCGTCTTCGATTAGTAACCTGAAAGATAAATTATTAGAATTCAGTACATATTGTAGTAACGCCTACGTGCCACCACTCTATTACTACAATATGTACTGAATTCTTTATCATTTATCTTTCAGGTTACTAATCTTCAGACGAAGCACTCGTATAATTATGATAGAACTTCACTTAGTTCGTTTAATCACTAATTATCTGACAGGTGGTGATGGTGAAATTATTTTTTTTTTATTACAATCATATTTAAAATTTATTACAAGTTATTATGCCATCAAACTCCAGTGATGAAATTTGATATAACCAAAATAAAACTATTTCCTTACCACATGAAGCAGAGAACTCCGCTTATCAGCACTCAAGAGTGAATGTAAAACAGATGTTACTGGGACGACCTTGTGGGGGGATGGCGTAGAAGTGCGATGGTATCGTACTGTTAGGCACTGTACTGCCAGATGCTTTAACTGGTAAATATTAATACCAGTAACTAAATACAAACTTATAAGTCGTTTTATTGATCAAAACAATAACTATATACAAATACTGAAAGAAAATAGCATTTTAAACAAAAAAAAAATATTAAAATGAACTCTGAATTCTAAATGCTAGAGATAGAAAACAGAGTTCAAATCACCGACTGCAGGCAGGGTGCCCAAAAGGCTGGCAACGTTACCTCTTTGTATGGCAATACTAATTCTCTGTCCAAGGTAAGCGCCAGCCAGCAGGTTATTTGTCACGTCCGCATACAAACTTAACCTTCAAAATGAGGTATAGTTGATCGAAGTTCAAAACAGTTCAAACTCTACTTTATGCTTTAAAAGCGGCTAAATTCGTCCCAGATTCGGTGTAAAAACTAATCAGCCGCATCCCGCGGGCCCGGATACGTTTCCTGTCGTCTGAATATCTCTTCGGAACATTATTATACATAAGTATAGGTATCTATTTTAAACACGTTTTTAAAAGGCATTATAATTCAAGTATGTTCCCGTTTGGCGGTGCACCGGAAAATCCCGCGAAAGACTACTGATAATGATGCACCCCACTGATAATGATATTTACCCTCGAATTTATAAACAGTGTCTTCTCTAGAAGCGGATTCCGCTGGACATTTTCCATGTCT
The DNA here is from genome assembly GCA_947859175.1 of Gandaritis pyraliata. Lineage (NCBI taxonomy): Eukaryota > Metazoa > Arthropoda > Insecta > Lepidoptera > Geometridae > Gandaritis > Gandaritis pyraliata. Next base: position 320,264 of record OX401877.1, on the reverse strand, counting down.
ATTCTAAAAACATTTACCGCGCATAATCCAAACATTTTTTAAATTCACTTATCGCAATTTCTCTCGTCAGACGTTTTAAAAAGTCCACGTGGGTATAATTAAGTCTGCTAAATGGAGGTGCATTTCCCAAAGCACTACAGTCTGCCGTAGATTATGTACCAGTTGCTACGTAACGTTATTTCCATCCCTTGGTGTAGGGTTGTCGCGTTGTCAGTGAACTTTTATTTTTTGCGAAGAAATGAACGCATTGAATTTGATTTGTTGAATACTACGTAGACACAAAATAATAAAAGCATTATTATTTTTTTACAATGCGAATACATCTATGAGCTGACTATCAGTCTCCCAGGCGATACAGCAAAATTTCGGCGGTGTGATGAGGAAAATACTTTTTAAACCATGACCTTTTAGGATAAGATGACAGATTAAGAGTCACCTTGTCCTCTCCTTTTAGAAACTAGCAGTCAAAATAAATGAAATTGTCTGAAGATTCCATATAAATATCTTACACCCTGTATAGAAAAAATTTAAAAGTAGCAGCCTTACCAGACAGGGTTGGGGGAGGTCAGTGAACTCGCATCCGGAACCACCCTGAGCTTTAAATAGAATCGTTTTAAATTGCTTTGGAAGTGTTTGACGAAGTCTGGAGTGAGGGAAATGTGATGGCACTTTTTAAAACTCTGACGGGTGTTTATCTAACAGCTAATCGACTTCAAAAAATAATGTGTGTTGCCTCAGAACACCCGTCATTTATGAACCGATTTGAAAAAAAATATTTTATCTGAAAAGATGTATACTTTCAGGTGGGTCCCATTCAATTTTCATCAAAATCGGTTTAGTAGTCTGGCTTATAAATAAAAATAACTGAATAAAATTTTGCTATCCACATGCACAAAATTTTGTATTTTGCTTTCCTGTGACTTTTTAGTGATGTTTACGGTCACTAGAACATTCCCAATGAACTGCAATTATCATCATCATCTGACAATGAAGCCGGTAGTCGAATTGAAGTCGGTTTTTCTAGTTTTTTTAAACATATAAATTATTATCATTATTATGTTTATTTATTTATTTAATATAACCAGCCACCGCCTATGCTTACTGATCTAAAAGCAAGCTTTAGTCACGTGTACGTATGTAATAAATAACATGGACAGTACAGTGACATTAGTAAATAACCAATTATCGAGTTTGAGTCAACTCCTCGCTCGAGTTGTGGCTTTTCCTTGTATATGTACGTCAGTAACTGTGTTATTTGTTGGACTTCCGTGTAAATATGGACAAAACGTCATTTATCTGCTGGAAATATAGCACTATATACCTAATAATATACTTATTATCATCGTGTTCTCGCTATATTGAGTATTCTAGGCTTAGAGGGATAGGTGCTACAAGCCTACCCCACTTTAAACATGTCCCAGGTACTGCAGCCTCCCGTTCATAAGCGCATCGGCAAAAAGTGGTCTGACGTATTACATCTAGATTCAATGCAAAGATAAATAATCATGGACATTTCACACGACGCCCTCTAGACCCAAACTAAGCAAAGCTTGTAATATGGGAACTAGATGCTGATAGAATACTTATATACTTTGTTTTCATAAAGATTCTTAATCATAAATTCATATTCACTGTTATTTTATACCACTGCTATGAAATAAAATGTTCTGTCATTGTCACTTCCATCGCAACAAAAAGAGATGCCAATAGAATTCCCGATCATTTTAGGTATTGAAGTTTTTAGAAGAGGAAGTGGCTTACGAAGCAAGCTGAAATATAACATGTCAAATCCTCTTTGATTTGTACTCCCTAGAATTTAAATTTACCAAATCCTATCCATTCTGACACTATTTGCAACTAAAGTTTCAAAGTACGGAACCTGGAACTTTCATTCAAAGTAGTAATTCGCACTTAACCACTTTATAAAGGTTACTCGTAATTACAAATCCGTGATTTATGACTAATAAATAATTATCAACATTATTATTGGTATTTTATGAATGTGTGTTTTATCCTTTTTCTACATTCTACAATAACAAAGAAAAATTCTTATAATGGTTCTTTTGATCCTAACTGATTCTTGTGATATTAAGAATATAATTTTATTGGGACCATGATTGTGATTCCCAGCGACAGTGACATACCCTCATATTTTCTTAGTTCATAACTCAGTAAACCTGATCTAAGTTGATAAAATAAATTCAAAACTTACCATAATTAGTAAGTTAGTTTGAAAAAGTACCAAGACAGTTCATAAGGAATATCGGAATTTAAATTTTATTTAATTTACAGACAGGAACTGAACAAGATTTGTATTAAAATGTTTAGCTTCAATTAATCATTTAGCAACCTTTATAATTTAGTTATTCAAATAAGCGTTTGCGCATTGATCGATCGATACCGACATCTACCGATACTGAAACGTCAGTGGCTCGAACATAAATATCGCCGGCGCGGCGGCACAGTGCGGTGGTGTGAAAGCGCCTAAACTTCTTTAGTAATAGCTGTGGTAATAGTTTAATAACATCCATACATAGAAGAAACATCTATGTTTGCCGCACACAAATGTTTGTTCTCAGTGGGAATCGATCCCACGACCCATAGCACAGAAGGCAGAGCTAATACCGACTGAGCTGTGACACCATTTTCGCGTTCTGTGTATTTCGCTCTCCAGCGATATTGTGTATGTCGCTGTTTTGTCGTGTCGTGTCGTGTCGTGTCGTGTCGGCGGCAGTGTGAATACAGTATTAATATTAGTTGAAGGTTGAAGCTATCGCGAGGAAGTAATACCACAGATAAAATTATTGTTAATACTGCTTCCGGCAAACTATACTAGAGCGAATTTGTTTATCGGTTTAGTATTGATTACATTGAGGTATACTACGATAATTAAAGATAATAATTATTAGATAAGTCTAAAAAAATATTAAAACCGACTTTAATTTGACTGCCTTCCGGCTTCATCATCAGATGACGATAATGATGGCAAATTGGGAATGTTCTAGTGACTGTAAAAACCACTAAAAATCACAGGAAAGCAAAATACACAATTTCGTGTGTGGATGGTATATATTTTTAGATAAGCAGAACTACTGAACCGAGTTTGATGAAATTCAGGGATCTGAAAGTAGGCAAACTTATAAATTATTTATATCACGTGACATCGCTCAGATATTTCGTTATATACATTTTAATTAGTTTTCTATTATAGTTAACGATTGTAGAATGTCAACTTTGTTAGGGGAACTGCGCCATTGACAACGAATAATATACGTAAATTATTATAGGTTTTTATGATAAACTTATCACAAAACAATGCATCGGTTATATGCCATTATCTACACGCTGCACGTTTTCTGCACATTAGTCATTCACTGCAAATAAACTAGTATAGAAGCGCTCGTGGCTAGGCTTGCTTAGTCAATCTTCACAGATTAGTGGAGCGACGTTCTGCGCGTTCACTAATTGGATGGATGACCGGTAATAGCGTTTATATCTGAGCGTTTATATCTAGTTATATAAGACGATTCTAAATGATCCTTGTGATTTTATTGAATAAAGAAATTTTGACTTTGACTTTGACTTTGAGCGCTTCTGTGCTGCGAAGGGCACGTTAAACTGTCTGTTCTAGCTCTAGCAGTCGTTAAGCTACGAGGCCTTAAGGCGGCCTAAACACGTCACCAGAGTTGTCCACTAACTCATACGAACGAAAATGGTATGGAAATATATTATCACGTGTGTATTTAAATGCTCGCCACAATGCATTCGGTATTTGTCAGTTCAGTACCCATTTCCTTATTATTTCGACTATATTATTTACCACCGTAGTTACTGTTTTTGGACGTGACTACGACTAACCCCTTAACTTTTTTATTCATTTACATATTATTGTCATTACCTTACTCAATACGGTTTTGGTTAAATTTCATATTTAGCCACATGTGTTTTTCTTTTCATATTTCTATTATTACATATTTTACCAGCTGTTCAGATAACTGTACTAATAATAAGTAATTAAGTGAATCGAATTAATTATGAACTGCACTTTACGAGTGACAATCCATATTTATAAATAAACAAGTGTTTTCTTGCCAAATGTTTAAAATTAAATGCCAAAAGCATCACTTTAAATGAATTTGATAACGTTTCAGTAATTGTGCCAAAAATATCAAGCACAGTGATAGACAAAGTGTGAACAAAGTGACGAAACAAAGGATTGCAGTGATAAATAAACAATTTAGTGAAAACTAAACAATATAGTGATAACCTTACAATACAGTTAAAACTAAACAATATAGTGATAACTTTACAATACAGTTAAAACTAAACAATATAGTGATAACTTTACAATACAATGAAAATTAATGATTGTAGTGATGACACAATACAGTGATAACCAAAATTGCAATAAGAACTAGTTACTATTCGCCGGTTTGTAATAACGATTATCCGTTAAAAATAACGACAGAAAGAGTTATATATTTTGAGTGAGTGTAAATAGTGTTATGGTCCACATGATGTGGTTTAAGAGAGATCCGAAACCAGTTTCGGAAAAGGTGGATAAGGATGTTAAAGATGGGGTAGGCAGTAAGTTGAGGAAGAAGAAGCCTAGCCTTCTGAAGCCGACGAGAGAGTCCAGTGAGAGAGAGACATCCACAGAGAGTGATAAGGAGAGGAGACGGTATTCAGATATACTTGACATGAAAGTATCGCTTGGTATGTATTGTTATTAAACTTATAGGAAAAAAGTTGGGACGTTCCTTGCCATTTTTATTGATGCATGATAATAATGATTTAGGCCGAATAGGTAGATAAAAATATTCATATAGATCATATTTTCTTTAGTTAAATACTGTTAAAGCTGTATATATCTATATGTATATAAACATACCTACTGTGTCAGTAGCAGTTGTGATAATATCAACTAACTCGTTAATTATTATGTTAACTGTAGTTTGAGATCTCGCGATGTTTGCAAAAAGGAAAAAAAAAAATGCTATTACTTCAACTAATACTGAAAATAATTGCAAATCTTACTTCAACTACAATATTAATGAAACAAACATGCAACGTCAATTCACCCAAGTTAACACTAAGGTCTTCAGTCGCGTTGCTCGCTCGATCAGTTATTTATTAGATAGACAGTTTTATTTCATAATCGAATGTATGTAGTATAATGAAACCGTGTTAAATATCATTGATTTTAGAAAAAATAAAAAAAGAATTACTTAGCTATAAACTCCGGCTAAAAATATAAATTTTCAAAACATTTGGTTTACTGTAAACAGAAATAAATCATTTCAATATAGGTTAAGCGTAATGTAAACAAAATCATAGTGTTTGTAATATATTATTGATTATTAAAATACTACGGACTAGGACGCGAATAGAAAAGTATTCGGGTCAAGCCACCCTATTTCATTAGTTAATGTAAAATGCATGTTTATAACGCTATAAACGCACCTGTATGATGAAATTGTATATTTAGGTCAGTTAATAGTAAAGGCAAGATTGAAAATAAATATGTAGCCAGTCAAGTAGGTAAAATACGTAAAATATATAAGAATTTATAGATATCGAAAAAAAATAATTATACATGGTTCTAAGTATATCAGCCATCTAGTTCCCATATCACAAGCTTTGCTTAGTTTGGGACTAGAGGGCGTTGTGTGTAAAGTCCACGAATATTTATTTATTTATTTATATTAATTCATTGCATATATGGTTTAAATAAATAGCTTAGAGTTCTTAGCTAAAAGAACACTGATATACGCTGTGAGGGCGCAGCAATGGTATACATTACCAATATCCACAGATTAAATATTGGTAACATTAGTCTGCTTGGCTGTAAACAAGTGGTATTTCCCGAAACACACTTTCGAAATATAGATGAGTCATTTTTAAAAGCAGTGGGGTTTAACCGATGTGAGCTCCCTTCGAAGTCCCCCCATAATGATGTACAATAAATTCATTGATATAAAAATAAGTAGGTACAATGGTTTTTATGAATCTTACGTCATGAATAGAGTGTGATTTGAACGGTCGTCCCCTAAATACAGGGATAAAATCATTGTGCTCCTTTAAGTGTATTTTGATAACAATTAATTAATAATGGGACAAATTGGGACCAAAGAGAAATAGAAATATTATTAAATTTTAAAGGTAGTGTTTCGTCTTGCTGAGACGAGATACCCGTAGACCGAAACTAGAATAACTCATAGTAGAAAACCTTCTTGTACGAAATCATATAATATAGGTATTTTGTGCACATTATATAAACAGTACCTATATAACGTTACCACCTGTTACTAAACTTCCATGTTCAAACACCATGGGAATTTATCTCCAAACATTTACGTAACGCTTTCTAAATGATATTTATAGCCCAATAAAGTAATCTTTGATAACGTTTATCCCAAAACGCAACTCTTGAGTAACTGATAACGTTATTTAAACTTAACACGGTTAAAAAACGATAATTCACGCCATGATAATGTTGGTAAACTCTACCATTTAAAGTTAAATTAGTTGTAAGAATGATTATTTATAATCACTTGTAATAAAAGTATTATGAAAACACAGACACATTCAATTAAAAAATAATAAGCAAGTTTTTGTAACATCTATTATTAAAAACCTACATGTTTATTGATCGAGTGAGCGAAGCGAACGAACTTAGTGTCAACTTGGGCAAAGCGGCGTTGTATGTATTTTTGTTGCATTACTTTATCTCATAGGACTTGGTAGGTGCAAAAAATAAGTCAGCTAAAAATAACTCATAGCTCCATTAAACGTAATGATTTAAGTATTACATCAACAAAAATTAAGAAAGCTGTACACAATGCAATACCTGTCCATCTTCAGAAGTAAAATGGATGTGAAAGTTACTTAACACCGTGTTTACCTCTTATTGTGTGTTAATTGTTAATTAACTTGGTTTTTGCTACTTACTGCGAGCCTTGGGTAGGGTTGTCAAAATTTAAAAACTTTGTAAATCGGGATCGGGAAAATAGGAAAACTTTGTAGTTTATTCTTTTTAACTGGATACGTTGCCAGGAAACATAATTACGTATGAAAGCTTTCTTAACGTATGAAGGTTAATTAGGTAAGAGGGTAGGTAGTAGCGGAGCATCAATATGAGTTTTAGAAAAAATAAAACCTAAGTAAATTCAAGGGGATTTTAAATGCAGGACCTTTTTAACCAATACTTTACAAATTCTTTTTCTAGGGATCATTTTGATAACCCTAACTAACCAGTCGTTGATAGCTTTCAAGTAGGTATCAACTGCTACAATTCGTACGACATGATTCAGCTCAGCTTTATCAATCAATTGGTTTTTATAGTAATCACAGCATTGTCTCATATGATTGATTGTAATGACATTTTTTTACCATAAAAAGACGTGCATCATTATAAGTAAAAAAATAATCCCAGTACAACTGCTATGATGAATCATAAATGCAAGTGTTCTGATGATAAAAGGATCTAACGGACACGTCCTTATAAATACAGTATTTAATAATTGAAATCCAACAAACATTGGAATAACTAATAATGGAATTCTGGTATCATAAAAGTTAAATTACATGCAAGTGACAGTAAAAGGTAGGCGTAACTACATAATCTAAAAATGGCAAGGAATTCTCAAATCAAAAGCTTGTTTATCAATATAAAAGATACTATTCCTTTTATAGAACGACGAGATGAAAGTGACGAATCATTGTACGAGTCAGCGGACGGGCACAGTGATACGGTGTCGGCCAGTGACGACGCCCTTCCCAGACTGAGCAAAACACCAGCTATGAGCAAAGAATCACTAAAACTTACCGTCACAGATGAAGAAGCAGATACCAAATTCAAAAAAGGCCATCGCAAAGCCTTGTCTCTATCAAACCCGATCGAAATGGTCAAGAATCTGGGAGATGAATGGCTTATAGCGCATAAGAAAGAGCTAGAAAAAAACTCAGATAAGAAAAAGTCAAGAGAAAGTCTTTGGAGTGAAGAGGACAGAGAGTCTATCAACGGCTCAACAACAATACTTGATCAAATAAGAAAAAACAGTCGAAAAGAAGATAAAAGTCAAAGCAATAGCAGAAAAAGCAGTACCGCTGATCCACCTAAAACAAGAAAGACTAGCAAGGGTTCCTCAGTCAGTGCTCTCAATTTCTTACGACGGAAGAAAACTCCTACATCAATCAAACCAGTAGAAGTAGTTCCGGAAGATCCTACCAAAGTCTTAACTATTGAAGAAATTCTAAACTATACAAGGTTGTTCTTAGAAGGTGAAAAAAGATTTGCGTCTGTTGAAAACAGGCCTCCAGTGAAACCTCCAGTTGATACTGATTCTGATGAAGAAGGACCGACTCCTAAGCAGCTAGAACAGCACAGAAGAAGACTGAGCAGGCAGACTTCTAGAAGCAAAAGCAAGGCTAGAGGAAAGAGCCAATCGCTAAAAGTGAACACTCTTAGAAAATCTCACAGTGGAACGTTGAAAAAGACAAAGAAGAAGACTTCGACGCCTAATATGGGCCGAAGTCGGCAGACGAGCATAGTGGAACAAACACCGATAGTGAAGAAGAAGCATTCGCAATCTATGAAGCAGAACTCTTGGCTCTTCAGTGGTTCTAGAGGTAAGTCACATCTTATCTGTAGTTTATTTAAACGCTAAGAACCAGACTGTAGCTTGCCCGTTCTTCTAGATGGTTGGGTAGAACTGACACCTAGAATCACCTACACATCATAAGACTATTCTGAAAGATCCCTGTGATTTTATTGAATAAAAGATTTTTGTTTTGGAATTTGAAGCATATTATGTGAATTTAGTTGAATGCTACTTTTTCGTCTGAATACTTACTTTCAATACTAGGTACATTCAATTTCTTTATTTGCATTTGTTTGGTTCCTTTTATCTTTAGTTCTTTCAGTTTCAATATTTTATGTCTATGGTTTCATAGTCATAGGGAGAACGCAAACCAAAGACAAAACGTCTTGTCGAACAGTTAGTGATGTGAAACTTCTCAGTAAAACTTTTTTAGTTACGATATGCTTCTTTTTATTTGCTGTTTTCGTTACTTGCTTATTTAATGAGAATCATCCTAAGTACTTAATAATAATATTAAGTACACTACATAATTACACTATATTCTTATTTATTAAAAAACACAGTTCATTCTCTAGGTATGTGCGTATAAAGCAATGTTTAATAGGTAGGTATTAAACAATGCTATAATAGATAGGTAAACATACTTAAGAAAAGTCTGGTGTGTCAATTGATGTGAGTTTCGTTATAACAGAAAATTTATTTTCACGTCACTAAGTACACGACAAAACAGTTTTGTCGATAGATGTGCGTTGGCCCTTATAAAAACTAGGATAAACGGTGTGTGACCTTGTTTTCTAAAATCAATATCTGTTTTTTATGTTCGCTTCTGAATGTCATTTCATTACTATGTTAAACTTCAAGTGACGTAATGATTGACCAATGCGAACAGGTATCGATCACGTCATTTTAATTTATGGGTCAGGTCTACATCAGCTTTATTAATTTACTTATCTATGCATATTTATTATTTGACACCAGTTATATCAGTTTTATACAGGATGTAAAAGGACCACTCTTGAAATTTCAGCGGGTTAAAAATATATATCAGTATGAACAACTTTTTCTATAGAATCTTGGTAACACGAAAATAAAATCAGTTGTTTCATACAAAATGGAATATTACCTACTTGACTATGAAGATGGATGTTATGTAAAATATGAAATACCTTTGCATGTTATGTACCTACCTACTAAAGGTATTCATCAAGGAAATCATTAAAATGTATGGTTTGATATAGAAAGTGACGCGTGCTGCGATTTTATTATTATATCGCAATAGTTTTCATATTTGTATTGGGTTACGTAATTGGTTGATTGATTATTTAATTAATTATTATGCTACTGATAGTGCTTGAATTTATTATAAAATGATATTAAGTTTGAATATTTTGACGATCTTTATATTTCTTTGATCGTTATGTATAACATATTTCCATTTCGTCTATTACTTTTAGTTCATGTTTTAACAACCAAGATACAAGATAACATTTATTTGCCGAAATAAGTGTTACAATTTGGTCTTATGCTAGCCGGTACAGTTGTATCATGCTACAATCTCTAGAAAACGTCAAAAATGTATCGCAATATGTAATTCCCATAAAACTTGATTGAATTTATATTGTCCAGCAGTTGTAGAATGAGGAGTTGTCTGGGGGCAGGTGTGAGCCCTGAAGAGCCTTGAAAAAAATCGAAACCAGTTTCCGAATGTTAAAATCTAAAATCATGCTACCAAAATCTGGTTAACTGCGCCAAACTCGTAAAAATAACTATAAAACAAGAAACGTGTAGTTTTATAGTAGTTCGAAATACACGCGAAAACACGCAGGGACCACGCATTCCTCTTTTTTTTTCAAGGTGTATTTTGCAGTACTTCAAAAGCTCGGTCGTGACTTTGATTAGCTTTGACATCGAACCTAAAGTACATAAGATCAGTCCACCTAGCTAAGATGACATTTCGCACTCGATAAAAGGCAAAATTGTCTGTCGAAATGGGACAAAAGCTGTAAATAAGAAAAGAAGAAGAATAGAAAACGTCAAATATGTGAATAATCACGTGACTTTTCGTTCAGAAATGTCATTTTCATACATACTAGTCTGTCTACCATACATAGAGCTGTGATTATCTTAGTCTCTTCCTCTCGGACTACCTTGTATAGTTTTTCCTACAGAATGTTTAACACTACGATGTTTTATTTTCCTTGCAAGTTTCCTAGAAAACCTATGACTTTTCGTGTATTGTTACGGGTATTAGAAATGGTGGCGTATTTAGTTTTGCCTATTATGTTTTCCACTATTTCACATGATATAAATAAGTCGCAGATAGTTCGTTTACAAAATCATATCACTTGCTATCAGTTCTAATTTATGAGACTAGCTATTTTCTGTATCATTATCAAATATTATTGATGTAAGTAATATCGTTGAAAAACCAAAATTCAAACTTATCTATTCAATACATCGTGACTTTTTCATTTAAGTAGGTACTCGTACCTTCAGCACTTAAGTATTATGTCTTCGTAAAAAGCATCATACTATTGCAAAACAACTCTAGGGCGTAGTTTCTTGCCCGTTCTAGGCTCTAGTTGCGTGGAGCTGACACCTAGAATCGCCTAGTTATAGAAGACGATTCTAGACGATCCTTGTGATTTTATTGAATAAAAGGATTATTACTTTGACTTTGATAATATAGATACTTCCTCGGACGAACTCTTTCACGAAGAGCCCTGCTACTGATAACCGATCATGATCAGTGTTCTCTTTCATCAGCTCATCACATACGTAATCCATCAGTGATTGTCATGCAGCTCGCTTTCCGGAAGTCTATATAAAGAGTATCCTTCTGCGTGTGAGTCACGATGCCAAAATACGATCCCCGCCGCGGCTATTTGCGAAGCTAATTGTGTATTGTGATTTTAAAATCTGGTCCAGAGGTTGCGAGTTCAAATCCTTGAAAACTGTTTAATAAAACGTCTTCGCAATCATCATAAGTAGACTAAACAATTTAAACATATCTAATTAAAGAAAACAACGCGAAGCTGACGCATTGTACAAAAGAATGACTGTTTTTCCTCATTTTTAAACACTGCAAATCGTAGCAGGCACCAAGTTTACTAGACCAATAACATACGTATTCTTTAGCTTGAGTGAAACAGATAAATAAAATGCGAGGTTATCAGAACTTGAAATAGAAGTATATCTTTTGCCACGGTGCCCACGATATATAAAAACACAATACATTTGACAAAGCTGTCGGAACTTCTAGAATGGCAATGCCATATTGTTCCTTGTGATCTCGCAAATCACAAACTATAATGATTACATTAGCTTGCAGTGTAGGTAGTTTGGTTGATGGGAATACTTTCATTACCTCAAGAGAAACTGCTTTGACCGGGAAAGAAAATGGAAAGCAAAGAAACAGATAAGCATTTACAAATTATGTGTAAATACATAGCAAATAAAGAGCAGACAAACATTTCATTATTGAAAAACAAACATATTTTTAAACCCATCAATATGTCCGAAGATTTCTCCATTTGCGTACCAAATCTAAAGTAAAGAAATAAGTATCTCTGAACTGCCAATTCTTATTTAGCAACGCCACTGCATCCGATGATGGGTCAGTGACCCGAACATGACGTCATTGGCAAAAACTTGCAAGCTTCGAAACTAAATCTTAATCGAAAAGGCTAAGGTGGATTTTTAATTGAAAACTTGGCCATTTTGGCTCATTGTCGCTTTTATAGTTGGGCGGCATAATAATATCAGTATGGTGCAGTTTTTGATATGATCCTCAACGTAGTCCCTGAATCCCTTCAAGATACTCCTAGTATGGAGTCTCCTTATTACAGTTTGATTGCTAATGCTTTCGGAAGCTACCATTGTTAATTTTGTAACTGGTTTAGTTTTACACTGTGCAACTGTATAGCTGTTTCCTGACAGTTATTTCGCAATACAAAATCCCATAGACTTGCCATCATGCCTTTATCCATTCTTGAGTACAGCCATGCTTCTCTTTATACATCCACCAGTCTTTGAGCCCTATCACGTTGGCCTAGAGTCAGTTCTGCAAAGTATATAGCCTCTCAGTTCAACTTGCTAATTCTGAGAGCTATTATCGGTGTTTCATAGGGCAGAGCAATGCGATTATTTTTAGAAATTATAGACGAAATATTGATATGTGCTATAAGGAATATCTCAAATGCCTCCGCGGAAGTTAATGTAGTTTTTGTAATGCTGCCAACATACATTGCAATCATGCCGGGGTATCTACTAGTTCCGTTCATATGTGGGTCGTCTGTTTAATGTCGAATGAACTAAATTGTAATTTGTGTTGCACCATCTGTCAATGTTTAGACTTCGACTTGCCTTTGATTTTCTTCTTTATCATCTGTCTTTAGTATACTTGGGAGAAATGATGCTTTCATGTAAGTACTGAGTTGTAAATGGCTCATGTCACGACTGGTAGGTCTCAAACATCTCAGATCTCTTCAATGCATTACCTCACAGAGCAAGTCCATTAAGGACGTGTCCTGTAAGCACTGCGTCCATCACTCTGAGATGTAAAGGTATTGTATCAAGTCCCTGTAATTGCACCGGCACCTATACCATTCAAACCAGAACACAATGCGAACATCACTGGTTGGCGGACAGAAATAGGTGGTAGTACTTCCCCGGACGAAGTTTTTCACAAAGAGCCCTACTACTTCTAAATCATATTTTGCAGTATTCACTGACTTAACAGTCAGACGTGCTATTATTTTCAGGTTGTTATTTTTTTCTCGTTCAGTACTATGACGGGACCACAGAACAAGATATATTGTTTATTGTTCCGTGGATGGGACATTGATTTAAACGGGTGACTAGTAGTTGCATTCAAATCCGAACACTGACAAGCTTCAGAGGGCCCATTACAAACATTGCATAGTTTATTTGTGCGAGTTTAATATTGTTTGTCACATAAATTGATATAACTATCCTTCCTGGTGCCATGTTGGTATAAAATGCCCTTTTCTTATATCCTTACTAGATATTATCACAAAGTTAATCCTTCAATGTAACTGCTGTTTATAATATTGCCTTGTTGGTGATACTTTATTGTTTGTTGCAAATGCACTTAGAATCATCTAGAATATGACGATTCTAAATGATCCTTGTGATTTTACTCAGTGAATAACTATTGACTTTGACTTTGTTGTAAAGCTTTGATTCTTTTCAATATATTTCTATTCTAATCAAAATGATATTTACGTTACGTAGAGTCTACTATTTGCCCATGCCTTGAACGGGACGCTGTTGTACTTGGGACTTGCTTTAGATGGAGTATGCTGGCTCTTCATACTATACCATCCTCTCAGCCTCTCAGAGACATGCCACCTGTCCGCACCAAGCGCTTTGCATACATTTATCATGAGGACCGCCAAAGAGTGGAACTCTTACCGGCGTCTTGTGTTTCCGAACACTTACAAATTGGATGTTTTCAAGTGGAGAGTGAGTATTGTCTTCTAGGCAAATGTGCTACATCGTCGGCTGCATCGTCGTTGTGGATATTGGACGATTTATGAGGGCAAACATTTTTTATGTCACTACTGCATTGTATGATAAACCTGGGGCGTTATACTCAGTCCGGCAGAGATTTTACTTTAGGGATGACGTTATATCTCGGTCGAAAACCCGTTTCACCCACTGGTAGAACGAGTTTTCGACGTCATTTTGACGTCATCCCTATTAGAGTAAAATTTCTGCCGAAGTGAGAATAAGGCCCCTGGTGTTTCCTCAAACATCTGTCATACATCGACTCTGTGGTCATGTCACAAGCGGTTATTACATTACACAATCTCAAGCACGCTAACTAGCATCAAGCGTAGTGTAATAAGGGAAAGACAGGTAGACTGACTTACTAGTAGCAAGCCAGTCTACGTAGATTCTAAGCACGTGCTAGTAAGCGTGCTAGTTAGCGTGCTTGAGATTGTGTAATGTAATAACCGCTATAGGTACTGGTCATACTATGACGGATTTACAAACAGAAAAAAAGGGTTTGCATGCAGCACTGCCTCATAACCAAGTGGACATAGAAAACTTCAAATCGTATGGAATTTACAGTTTTCTCTAACCATGTTCACAATCTACAGTCAACTTTAAAACATACTTATGGTAACCAGTCTCGTGACTTTATAGCATAGAAAATAATTTATATCCATTTTTACAAGTTTATGTTTATGGCGCTTATATTGACATAAAAAAAAACCACCCCCCCAATTTCGAAAATGAAACTTGATAAAACTAACCTCCATTAATTACCTGATGCTAAACAGTCTGACACATCGTATCAATCAGCATTCACCTAGTGCAGGGCCTGAATCCGCCTCTAGGGGAGAGTCGACGTAGCGTGTAATTCATACGCTACTCACTGGAGTCAGTTGGGTTCTAATTTTTCTGATTGCTGCTATCTCAATATCATTTCCTTAGTTTGCAATCGTAAGCTCGTGACGACAGTCAGTCGACAACTCGTCCAGTGCTATCGAAATGGCATTGAACTGTAATTAGTAGTTATCTGACCCCTCTAATATACTTCTTGTATAGCTAGGTACAGTCAGCAACATAAATTGATGAACAATATAAACTGTCCCAACTATTTTTTTTAGTAATTTTGACTGTTTGGTTTGTAACTTTGAGTTTCAAGTAAGTATAACAGTCGAGTCTGTGTGAGAGTTACGTATTTTTAAGATTTCAGACATTTTAAAGGTTTTTGCTACTCGATAACAGATGGCGTTGCTAACTTTTATTTTTAGCACAACACAGCTGATTATTGGGATGAAGGTGATTCAATGATTAAATTACAGATCGTTTTAGAGATTATAAACAATTTTATGTACAAAATACTGGTAAGTTACATGTTGCAGTTTCGAAACAGTGGCGCCCTCTTACTGTTATAACTTCTGCACGCTGTAATTTTTTTTAAACCAATGTTTATTTTGCAGGAGAAACTAGACGGGAGGGTTCAACGGAAGAGCCAACAGCGCCGGACGCTGACGTCGACACTAGCGACGCCGCAGTCAAGGACTCCGACAAAGACAACACGTGAGTTCAATTTAATTGCAAAGGGATAGGGTTTAAAATAGAATCTTTAATTGTGACGCAGCGCAGCGGATTTTATGGGAACTAAGTGTTGCAAGTTGTGCTACTTGCCGCCAGATGGCGCTACCGGTATTATTTTATTATTATGTTATTATTTACTTACTAAATTTTTTTGCCTGATTTTCTCATTATTTTTGCATTATCGAATGCCTGAATTTCAATATTCTAAATAATCCTTGTGATTTTATTGAATAAAGAAATTTTGACTTTGACTTTAATAGCATCATACGAGTCGCACGTATCTACTCTACCTACATGGGGATAGGGTCGTATAATAAAATCTTAATCTCAAGCAATTTCATTGAAAATAGTTAAAAAATCTTGCTTGAATTTGATTCATAGCTGAGGATTGTTTTAGAATACTGTTGACTATAACATGTAATTGTTGTTAGTCGGCGCTGCGCGGGCGCCGGCGTGTCGCGCGCGGAGTCGTGTCGCGAGCGCGACGCGCCGCGCCGCGGCAAGCATCGCAACGCGAGCGACCCCAACAGGCTCACCGCGCATCACAACAAGTAAGTGCTTACTTTACTTAGTAGTACTACTAGTACTAGTACTAGTAGTAGTAGCAGGGCTTGCTATCGCTACTATAAATAGGATAACGTAGCAGTAACTTACTGCTTATTTTCATTATTGATTTAATTTAAAATAGTATTTGCAACGTGATTGAAACACAAACATCTAAACTGTCACTTTTATAATATTACAGGCAGGCGTCTTTGACAGGCGTCACAGCTCAGTCGGTAATGGATCTGCCTTCCGTGCTGTGGGTCGTGGGTTCGATCCCCACCAAGAACAAACATTTGTGTGTGGCAAAACATAGATGTTTGTTCTATGTCTGGGTGTTACTATGTATTATAAGTATGAATTTACAAAAAAAAAAGTATATAAGTATTCTATCAGCATCTAGTTCCCATATTACAAGCTTTGCTTAGTTTGGGACTAGAGGGCGTCGTGTGAAATGTCCATGAATATTTTTTTATTTTTTTTTTATTTTATTTATTAGTGGGATTTTCTCTATACAAAGTCTGCCTATTTAAGCATAATGGTGGATTAGGTATTCAGTCCATACCTACCTACCTAATGAAGGAAGAACTTAAGTTACAATATCCAATGATTGATACCTATTTTCATACCATACGTTTCAATCACATCTCCATTGTATAAACCGTAGACTTACTTCCCCATTGTTCGATCCACGGGAATCCAAAATAGATGAAAACTCAATAACCTCGTAGACTTCAAAACGTCCCAACCACCTATCAAAAACGCACCAAAATCATCCCTATTTCAACAGACATAAGAATCTATTTTGCCAAATTACAAAAGCTTTGTACGCAAACTTACGAATTTCGTAATTCGAATATTGACATTACCGAATTTATTTTTTAGTGAAATTGAATTTTTTAAACAAAGAACTCATTGAAATGAAATCGATCCTAATTCTATATGGTTACAGTTCAGTATCGTTCGTTTATGATTCAGCCAGTGATGGTAGAGCTCGCGTGGAATGTGAAACTGGTGCAATAATAGGTAACTTTGAATTGGTTGTTTCAATGCAGGCAGGATTTCAGCTTCAGTTGAAAACGTGCCGCGATCGAAGTCGCATTGCGGTTCGCGAATTGAAGTGGTCAACTATTGGTATTTAGTGGTCATCTATTGGAGAGGTCAATTATTGGTTCATTTGGTCAATTATTGTGTTAGTGACGGGTCATGGACGTTTTGGTTTGTTTGGTTTTCTGCTGTTTGAACGTGGTTTTGTAGAAATAACTGCATAATACTGTATTTTCAAGCTACTTTAATTAGACACTTACTAACACGATAAAAAAATAAAACTAGTACAAAAGAAAAAAATGAATAACTATTTTTTTTTTATTAAATATTTAAGTAATTATTTTTAATAATTACTTAAATTTATGTATTATATTGAGGTCGAAGTGAGGCCATGTCGAAGTCACAGAAATAAAGTTATATCGCTGTTAAAAAAAAATAAGAGTCTTCATTGAGTAATAAATCGTAAAATAAAAACGTTCTGTTTGACAAGGTAATATAAACGTGCTGAGCATTTATGATCTACAAGTTTCAGGATTCACTGAATCACTATCAACTGTATTTTATAAATAAATAAGTAAGTATAATAGTTTAGAACGATGTTGGTATATTTATGGTTTGAGTACCTATACTGTTTTTTTTTACATTTAAAAGACTATCATTTGACTTCAATCTCATCAGATAAATGACGATGAAGTCGTCGATCGTATCTTAAGTTTTACCCAGACGCACGTACCCCGACGCAAAAACAACGGGGTGTTATAATTTTGACGTGTCTGTGTGTGTGTGTGTGTGTGTCTGTCTGTCTGTCTGTCTGTCTGTCTGTCTTTCTGTCTGTCTGTCTGTCTGACTGTCTGAGGCAACGTAGCTCCAGAACGGATGACCCGATTTTGATTTTGTTTTTATTTGTTTGAAAGGTGGATTACTCGGGAGTGTTCTTAGCTATATTTGATGAAAATCGGTCAAAGATTCGGGGATTTTAAAATTTTTAATTTATTTACTTGTTATTCCTTGGCTTATTCAAATTATTTTAAAAATCAATTCTAGTAACCTGAATGAGTTAATAGGTTAATACTGGAGAGCATGCGCCGCGCGCGCATATCGCAGATGTATTCACAAATGTATGTCAAATTGTAATGCGCTTTGCGTATGATGGCTGCCTTTATTACGTACTAAATAAACTTTAGAATTCCACGTATCGTGACTGTGACACATACGACGCGACACTCGAGTAGCGAGTTGTAGAAATACAAATACATCTGTCATGTTTACGAATTTTGTGAAAAATATTTGCAATAATACGGCGGTCGTAAATCAGACTATCTCCTGATGGACATAACCAGATCGTCAAGAAACTTCCGCCATCAATCTAAGGGCTTATTCCACTAACTAGCTTGTCAGCTGTAACTTTATTTTAATCTATAAATTAGTTATTTAGGTATTTAATAAAAGAATTTATTTACAAAGAAAATTATGACTAATATAGTATTTACAATATTTATAATATGTACAAAATACACATGAAGCAGTTGAGCTATCTAGACACCGTTGCAAACGATTTATAGATAGCTCAACTGATCCAAATCAGTACCAATCGGAAGCGTGTCGAAGACACTGTCTGCATTGCCGCGCTGAATAGCAATGCTGATTCGCTGGCCCAGATAATCACCAGCTCTCGGGTCACTAGTTAAATTAGTTAAATCTATAAATAATTAAATTAGGTCTCTGAGAAGGCTTGTCAAATGAATAGTCCTGCAGCGGACCAGGTGATCCCAACAGAGTTAATTTTTATCATTTAATTCCTGATGGGCTTATGAGACGTGATGTTTATTAACTTAGCAGTTACTGGCCGGAAATAATTAAATCACAAAGATCTTTAAATCATAACTACATCTTTTAATCTAGACCGCATCGTCACTTAACATCCGATGAGATTGCGGTCAAACGCTTGCTAAAATTCGTCGAAAGTTTGCGATTTGTATGACTTATATCTAGAAACTAATTCATTTGACACTGCATGTACTAAAATGCGTCAACTCGTGTGCCTGTCTGACGCAGTAGTAGAACACGCACGGGAACATATAAAAAATATGGCGCACGCACAAGTGACATTATAACTCTGTAAAATATAATGTTGCGATCTAAAACCAGCGCTTTTGGCTATAAAACTGAAATTGTAGGAAACCGGAATGCGATATAAAGATGAAAGTTATGCTAAATCGGCTAAATGCCCGGAATTATATTGGAGTGGGTTGTTTGTACCAGTTTGGGCCAACCGAGCGACTTGCTGTCGGCGCTGATATCTAATATCCAGTAAGTTTCCAAGCTGTTTTTATTATGATGCGATGCGTCTTGTTTATAGGACGATATTTACGAGTTGGTTTCGTGATATTTGCAGATGTTCAGCTGGTAATGCGGAAGGTAGTTAATGGAGTGTTAAAATGTGGTTTATGATTTCAGAAGAGGGTCAGGAGGTTGCTATATTAATAAAAAATAGTAGTTATTTGACAAAAGAAGGTCAAAATAGTTTTATATAAATACTACTGCTGTATAAAATGAGAATAAGTGGATAATACTCGTAGGATGTTAATTTCTAAAAAAAATATAATTGTAAAAAAAAACTTCTAAAAGCTTGTGTATTTAATTACCAATAACCATTGCAATATGTAAATTAAAAATTAGTAATATGAAATGCCATATGACTGTAATAAATTTAAAAAAGAAATAGCTTCAATGCCAGCAAAGCCGAGAGCAAAAATTAGTGAAGCAGATCAAAGTTGTCCTTCAATTTCCATCAATTCATATCATATCAGAGTGCTTCTCTCTGATATACTTAATGGATTTCACCAAGCTGAGATAACGCTACCAATAGTAACTGTGCTAAAAGTAGCAGTTCCAATAGAACTACTGGTACATCCAAACAGTAGTGCCACGGGGAATATAAGTTTTGGTAAATAGCACTGTACAATCCTAAGAAATGAACTAAACCAGGGTTTTATAGTAACAGGTTCACCTTCTGAGATATTTTCAGAATGATAATCTATTCGAATACCAAGGTTCTTTAAAATTGCTTGATGTTTTTACAGACAGTATCTAATCCAATGAATTTGTTCAGGATTATGATTGGCAGTCGATCAAAGACTTGCTTTATAATATTGAGAAAAATAAACCAAACATTAGAAACTTTTTAAATAATTCGTAACCAGTGGCCCATTAGAGATCAGTGGTCAATTATTGGTAGTGTTGCGTGTATTGTTATTAATAGTGGACCATAATTGGTTCATTCAACCAATGATTTTTTAAGAAAACTAATACAACTGTAGTCACAGATATTCTTCCCTAGATTCAGAGACATAAATCAAATAGTAAAAACATCGGAAAACTCGGCCACGCGGTCGTGTTTGACAGCTGTCAGTTTGACGTGTGCGTGCGTGCGCGGTAAACTATGGGGAAACTAGATCGCCCGTCATGACATTGTAATGTTGTTGACCGTATATCATTGATTTATTAAAAAAAAACAGTGGCGATTTATTTTTAAAATTAACGATCATAGGGCCAATGAAGTTATTTTGAGATTGATGGAAATAATTGACCATCGATCAGAGGATTATATTTTTAAATTTAGTTGGACTAATGTGAATGCGCTCGATAAATCTACACTCAAAGTTATTAATGACCCTCTTAGGAACATTAATATAATTTTGAACCCATAACATAACTCACGTCTTCTCTGCGTCTGTCTGTACAACTATTCTGATTAATTCGGAAAGCCTTTTCTTATATCGGAAACTTGCGAAGGCGATCTCGAATTCGCTATTTGAAATCTCCTTCGAAACTCCGATCACTCAGTGTTGAGCTTTTTACAAGGCTTCTAACTTAGGTAAGTAGGTAATTTATTGTGTTTCAAAATTTTGAAATGATCTAAAATTTAATGAAATTCTATATAATCCTTGTGGTTTTAATGAATAAAATAATTATCTGATTCTGTATTTTTCTAACTTTAGCAGTTTTCGCATAAGTATTTCCATAATTGTATTATTTATTTACGCCCGTGTCCTATAGGTTTTAGTTCGCGGAAATTCTAAAACTGAAATAATTGTTTTGCTATCTTTGCGTAACTTCTACTAAAATGTTTACGTTAGTCTTTTCCTGGTGGGAAAACTAAGATTCTATTTGTATAAACAAAAATTCTTGTAGGTAGCCAATTATTATGATAGGTGGGAGCCAATAGGGTAGGGTATAGACTTGAGTAACAGGGGTAGGGTGATAGGGTGGAGTCAAATTGACACTCTACAAGCGCTAAAGAAACTGACCAAAATAGGAATGACATATGAATTGATAAGTCACATTATTTGACAGGCGTCACATCTCAGTCGGTAATGGATCTGCCTTCCGTGCTGTGGGTCGTGGGTTCGATCCCCACCAAGAACAAACATTTGTGTGTGGCAAAAACATAGATGTTTGTTCTATGTCTGGGTGTTACTATGTACTATAAGTATGTATTTACAAAAAAAAAAGTATATAAGTATTCTATCAGCATCTAGTTCCCATATTACAAGTTTTGCTTAGTTTGGGACTAGAGAGCGTCGTGTGAAATGTCCATGAATATTTATTTATTATTTATATATTTTAAATATTCACTTGAAACTGGCTAAATTGTGTGTCAAATTGACAGATAGAGACTATATATAAGAAAAGAAGAAGAATACCAATCCCATACAATTGACGTTTATTCTTTAGCTAGTTGTTGTTCGTCCCTCTGAAGTGCAGAACTCATTTTTGGATCGAATTGGAGGTAAGCTAATTTTTCTGCACAACCAGTACCTACACGCGCAATCGTTTGTTGCATCTAACTTCAGAGGGATAAAGATCCGTTGTACGTACTGTACGGTTGGTTACCTACCGCTAAAAGCTCAGGTCGACCTAAGACAATTTTAAATAAATCGTGACTGATTTATCACCAACTTTTAAAATTAAATAAGATATCTTGTTAGCTACTTGGTATGTAATCGGTACAGTACAGTAGATGTATTAACATGGTTAGACGTAGTTGTATGGTTTCATAGTTCATACTGTCACTTACCACTGGTTATACAACTTCTCCTTCTGATTTCTAGCAAATAAATATCAATTTTGGTTGATTATAAGCAGAGGTAACCGCTTAACATCCCGTGTGCCATCTCCTCCATCACTCTTATAAAAATTACGTACTTTTTAAGGTAGGTAAAGTCTATAAGTCTTTACTATCGGAACTGATGGTGTTTTCCACAGCCGTGACGCAAGCGATGGGCTCCAATACCATAAAGCCTGTAACGAGCAGCTCAAACACCATAACGTTGTATGGGGCTGTTCAGACACACCTTTGTGACGTCAGCGTCTTATGTTGAACTTCTATAGGGGTGCCAGAAACATCTGGAATGGTATAACAATTTATCAATAAGCAATGGATTCTGTTATCAGAAAAAAAGCAAAATTTAATTTACTGACTGACCACACAGCATAAATTCTTCATCTTATTTATGGCCTCTGTCCGTCATTTCGAGAGACGATTTTGCCGGTGTCAAGTATTTGAAATAGTATTTGGTCAAGTCAGTCGATTCGTCAAGTCGGCTGTCGTTTGTTTTGAAAGCTAAGTGGTGGATTTCCCCTTCGAAACTAGGAAAAGAATTTCATCAAATAAGGAAATCACAATACACATTTGTTCCAATGGCTCACACTTTATATGACCTCAAGTATTATTGGATAAGATTCCACCGAAAATAAACAATAACACCAGGACAAATAATTAAAATAAAAGGGCTATGTTGTTTCCAAAAATTACAGAACTCGAATCGAGAATACATTTTTGAAAATGTATAGAAATGACTTTAATAAACGATAAATTTCAATCACTAAAATAGATTTTTGTTGTGTAACTGGGTGTTTTTTTTTATAAAAATAAATAGTGGAAGTAGTAGACGGGTCGCCTGATGTTATGCGGTTACCCTGTAACAATGCTGAAAGAATAGTTGTTTTAATTTAATTAAAGCTTTCATTGTAAAGTGCCACCCCTACACCGCTAATGGTGGTGTTCTAAGGGTGTTTTCCACGCGTTGTTTTTCTGCATTCAGGTCATGTCAGACTTATGAGTGGAATTTTATTAAGTAACTTTGTTTGATGACCACTTTTAATTTCCCATAAGTGTATAAAATAAATAGTTTAGTGATTATAAGTGCGGCTTAGTCAGCTCCACACGTATTGAGCTTGTCTTGTGGATGCAGCCGACTAAGCTGAGAGGATGGTATAGGTGCTGCAAGCCTACTCCATCTAAGTCATGTCCCAGGCACTGCAGCCTCCCGCACATCGGGGCATGGGTAAAAAGTGGCCCCCGACGCTGTAAAATTCATCTAGATTAGATGCAAATGTCTGCATATACTGACTGAACCTCAATAAAAATTAGGGCGCTCCGTTGTCAATTCAAAAGTCAAGGCAAAATAATCCATGTTCAGAAATATTACATAAGATAATTTTTCAAGAACTTTTATTTATAACAGCTGTTTGATAAATGTCTTCCGTTCGGGATTCCATGTCATTCGTATTTTATTTATGTTTCAATCGGCGCCATTCGTAATTCTTTTAAAATTTTAGTAGGTATAATTCATAAAATACAAGGGTATGTCGATGTTACACTATAGAGAATAATTAATGTTGAAGGTTTTTTCAACTATTCCTAAATATGTGACAGAAGCAGGTTAAAAAATGACACCTAAATGTGACATAATCACAACTAAATAATTGAGTCCACAATCAAATTCCTTCGTAGTAAAAATACAAATTCACTACCTATCTACAACAAAATGATTATTGGTCTAGTAAGCCACGATAGTCGTGTATTTTCGTCAAAATATGTAAGTAGGTACCTTTATATTTCCGGTATCGACACGCCAAAACCATTACTCCACCTCCTGGACACAGTCGGGTAAATCAGACGCATGCCCACTGAAGCACGTAGTCAGGTAGGCGATCAGAATAGACGAGGAAGTTCTTATCCAGCTGTCAGTTGGACGCCGGCGGATCCGGCAGCGGACGCGTTTGAATTTAGAACTCGTTTTAAATTGAAAGTAGAGTTTTTGTTATCTGTGGTTATTTTTATTTTGTTGCAACTTGCAGTAGGATGGTTGTTCAAAGCAGTTTGAAATAGTTTTTGAGTTTGTTGTCTATAATTTGAAAGATAAAAGTGAATTTTGATTACATTTTCCTTAGTTTTGTCTTCAATAAAAAAATACATGAGCGATACTCATGTAATTTTTGAATAGCTTAGGTAGAGATATATTTTTAGTAGATTTTATTAGCCTAGACTTGTGCATTTACAAACTATACAAGAACTAGACCAATCATTAGACTATAGAATAAGTATGCAAGTATTATGTCTAAAATCCATCACAGATAGGTACTAAATAATCTGTAAAAGTTAATAAAGTAAAAGTAAAAATGTAATTTTCTGTAAAATGGAAAGTACTTACCTAGTTTTTTTTAATGAGTAGGTTTACATAAATCACAATAGAAAGTTATAATATATTTCAACGGTTTTAGCTCGGTGTTTTACTAAAATATTTATTATTTGAGGAAGCCGTAAATTTCGCGGCTTGGTTCCCAGCATTTTTGTATAAATACTGACTATACGGGTGCTCTAACAAACTTCCTGTTATTGATAATAACAAAAGAAAATTTCTTTAAAGCCTTACAAGTCAATAACAAGATTATAACGTGTACAGTAAGATCTGATTGCGGTCACTTAAACACATCACAGCTTTTTATGAACAGCTTGCCAACTTCAGATTCAGCCGATAAAAAGTTACCTCTACAAAACCAGTGGCATAGACGTCTCAGTATCGAATTTCGGAACATACTTTGTAGCAGAATTTTTCATTTTTCAACGAGAAAAACTGACGCAGAATGCTAGCCTCATACTGAGTTAGCTCACACAATACATAGCGGAGCTGTGTGTGTAAGTGCGAGTGACCCAGCGATTCACGCTCAGCTGTGTCTAGGACTAGAAATTAGCATCACGTTTAGGATCTTAGGTTAACTCGTTTAGCACACGTTACTAAAAAGGACACTACGTTTCATTTTTGACCATTCGAACCAGCATTATTTTGACCAAAACAATCCTCTAAAACCAAGTACATAACGTGCAAATTCGTTCAACCGAAAACTGACAATGATGTGAAAGTGTACAGAGTGGACAAAAGTGAAAAACCTGCCTATAATAAAATTGAAAATGGCGACGCCAGCGCCACCGCGGGTGGCTAGAAACATTTCGCTGCCTGCTGGCCGACAGCCACCTACAGTTGCTATGCTGTCGAGGAGAACACTTTCTGAAAGGTATTCTACTTCTTTAATTTTGTACTGTCAAACAGAAAAGTATGTAATACAATGGGCGACCTTATCGCTAATTGAGAACTCTACCAGGCAACCTTTAGATGGAAAAGAGATAGAGTAGTTGACATCGTGAAAAGTGTAATTGAATTGTATAATTTTTCTGTACTTAGCTAAGACCCCTGACAAGGAATTTGCAGGTTTTTAGCGGGTTTTTCGATGCCGCACAAGGCCTAAAGTTATACAAACTTTTAATAGTTTTCAAATGTAGATACCGTTAGTTGTATGTCAACGCATCCCAAAGGACGTAGATAATTTTTTATCGTGTGGTATGCGATAACTATGTTTGTACGACAAACTACATTTTACTAATCACTGTTTGTATGACACGCAGACAGGTGGTCGCCTTAATGTTAAGAGGCAATGTATTGCAACAGCGGATTTTCATTAAAGTTGAGTGTCAAAAACATCTGTCTCAGTCACGCTTGAATCTGATGGTCTTCTCTTTAGAACACCAATAAGAATAAGTCATAACTAAAATGGCTGCTAAATCTGTTGCCATCTTTTTCCACGTCATTCTCATTCTGTTGTTACAGGAAACTGACAAAAATTACGTAAAAACAGGTCTTATGATATTAAAACCATAAGATCCAAATTAGCATACCAGCGAAGCTTCATACCACATTTTACCCACTTAACTTAGCCGGTCACATTTTTCATAGCTTAGCTTTGACCTCACTCGCCGCTTAGCAACGTAGATCTCTGGTGGACAAGCAGCCTAAAGGGTTGTAAGGGTAACATCCACCAACCTATATTCATAGTAGGTAATGGTTATGATTTCCAGCTAGGTAAATTCAGTAAAATTATTTCTAATTGAATACCATACTAATTCCTTTCATCCACTTACGTATTCAGTGGGTTATTAAGTAATTTGAGAGGTGCGGGTTATGAGTTTGTAAACTCTCAAATAGCTAAAATACTTGTACAGTCAGCATTAGAATTTGATGAATTTTTCTGAATTTAAAAATGGTTTATATTGACTATAAACATATTATGTCTTCTAAGATATAATATTTTACTTGATAATCATAGTTTGAGTCAAAATACAGATGACTATAGAACCTCCTCCCTTTTTGAAGTTGGTTAATAAATAAAATGAAGAGTTGCTAAGTTTCAACAATAATCAAAAAAGCTATAAAAACATCTTCACAAAATTCCTATTAAATTCTAGTCCCGATGTGAACTTTGAAAATTTTTCATGAATTTCTGTTACATTTTCATCAAATGACTTTCATAACTGCTTGTTCTTTTCAGTCACGTTCTGAAATGGTTATTTGAAATACTAAAACGTTCCTGGAATATAAATGGGACTTTTAGGAGAAATAGGATTTTGTTTAAACCATTTTTATAGACGAAAAATATCAGAATGTTTAAGCATTTGGTAAAACATTACAAATCCACAGATAAAATCACAGTTTAGTTGCATTGCCTCACTATAATCACCAAGAACGTGCTTTGTTAATGTATTGCCTGGCGCATATCACTCTGAAAAGTTAAGATGGGTGGTCCTAATGGGATAGAATTACATTAATACAAAGCCTATACTGTATATAACCCCCTACACATGTAATTATCAAATAAATACACTTTGACTTTGATGATAAGTCTATGTGCATCACCATTCAAACCGGAACACAGCAATGCGAGGATCACTATGCGGCAGAAATAGCTACGGTGGTAGTACTGAACCTTGACGAACCCTGAGTCTCACAGCGTACCAAGCAATATATTATATGTATTGCTATTTTTCAAGCAAGTTCTTGCATCTAACCTCGCTTATTGTCGAAGTAATCACGCGCAGTTAAAACTGACAGTGGTTTCAAAACAAACGGATTTAGCTTCGCTCCACAACATCCACTGTTTTGACTCCTGCTTCCGGCCGTCTCCCTGTAATTGCTCGTACATGCAAGTGTTTGCGAACTGTAATTGGTGGGCTAATGCTGCAATGGATTTCATAGACGCATATCTTACTAATATTATAAATATCAAAGTTTAGATGTGTGGTTCAATACCGCTGCAATTTATTGGTCCGATTTAGATGAAACTTGGAATATATAGTTCGTAACCTTCCTGCGGCAAGATGGGCGGATGATATCACTGATATCGCGGGCAAAAATTGTATGAGAGTGGCGCGGGGTCGTGAGAGATGGCACAAAAAGAGAGAGGCCTATACTCAGCAGTGGGTGAAGTCAGGCTGTGGATGATGATGATAATGATGAACCTAAATTAATACATAAGTAGGCTACTTTATTCTAGCCACCGCCATGCCACCTGGGCGCGGTGTGCCTGACCCGGTCGCGACGATACTCATTTTGGAGATAAAACGAAGATATCTGACTGCCAAGAGCAATTTATTCCTTTGACCACTGTGTGTGACATCGTCAGAACAACCTTAGTGTTTGTTCTAATGCTAGTGTTTGTGGACAGTGACCTGGAGCCAGGGTCGGCGACCGCTCCATCAGGCAGCTCCAGCAGTTCCAGCTTGTCCTCAAGAAGCAACGAGAGCAACACGGTCGCCGCCGAACACCAAGGTAACAACTAGACACCTGCTTGTAGACTTTTGCATCTAATCTGGATGAGTCAGGAGCCACTTGCTCCCCATGCCCCGATGTCTGGGAGGCTGCAGTGCCTCATGTTAAGATGGAGTAGATTTGTACCATCCTCTCAGCGTAGTCTGCCATACACCATCAATAGTTCATTTTCAATTTAAGTTTCATACAATTGACTTATAAATGTGAAAAATTACAATATAATGCTCTTTAAAAGCACCGCTAGTTGAAATGGCTGCTAAATCTTTTGATATCTCTTTTCGTCGTCATGCAGGTGGCTAATATATTTTAACTATTTGTTTTGTAACTTTTGCAGTAGTTTAGGTAGTCTTTATTCTGATTTCAATGATAGAACTGCTTATCCGACTCAATTGACTTGGATTTTAAAAACTTGTTAATATTATCATGTTGCCTTTACCTAACCCATATGTACTTGTTACAGCATCTCAATCGGACGTGTCGGACGAGGACGAGGCATTGGCCGCGCAGTGGGCAGACAGCATCCCCCCTCATATCCTCAGCTCCATCTCACTGTCAGCTAGACTGAGGAAGAGGCAGGAGGTTATCCATGGTAACATATTGTAGATTATAGAAGCTTACTTCGAAATTTCAACGCCATTTTTCCTTGTCAGAAATATTGTGTTTTTAGTGTACTTGTCTTAGATTATGCTTTGATCGTTCCGAAGGTAATAACAACAAAATGTTTGGCCTAGAAAATTCTGTAAATGCAAGACTGAACATAATGTAATCTCCACTAAACATACATTTGTGTTTCAAAGATGTTTGTTCTATGTCTGGCTCTTACTATTTAGTATGTATTCACAAAAAGAGATATAATCTATCAGCATCTAGTTCCCATATTACAAGCCTTGCTTAGTTTGGGACTAGAGGGCGTTGTGTGAAATGTCCATCAATATTTATTTATTTACTAGGAGTTATCCGCGACTTCGTACGCGTCTACAGTTTCCGTGTACATTATATTATCTGTGCGTGTACCGAGCGGATACTTCTTTGAGAAACTTGACATTACACCTCATTACACCGAACTCGTACTGGAATGTCAAACGCTAGTTGTTAGACCAAAGAGGTAGTACTACGCCCTGTCAAACTGACGTGTCATGACATGACAATGAAATCCTCTTGCTAATTGGCGCTGCTAATCCTTTTCGCTCATTTTATCCTGTAAATCCTGTTAATTATTCGGGATAAAAAGTAGCCTATGTGTCAATCCAGGTTACGGACTATATATATGCCAAGTTTCATCCAAGTTGGTTCAGTAGTTTAGACGTGATTGAAACACAAACATCTAAACTTTCGCATTTATAATATTAGTAGGATAGGATTCATTGTTTTATTTTGGTTCCAGAGTTAATAGTATCTGAAGGGTCGCACGTGCGTTGGCTGAAAGTCCTCGGGCGCGTGTTCCTCCGTCCATTGGAGCGTCAGCCCACTCTCCTCTCTCCGGAGGAGCTGCGCGCGTTGTTCCCCAACCTCCCCTCGGTGCGCGACCGGCACGTGAAGCTCTACTCGGAGCTGCGCGCCTTGCGAACCGATCTCGATGCACCTCTAGTCGACGTGCGCGCTGTGGCAGACGCCATGCTTAACACTGTCAGTATTACTATCCACTTTAGGGCCAACGCACATCTATCGACAAAACTGTTTTGTCGCGCACTTAGTGACGTGAAAATAAATTTTCTGTTATAACGAAAACAGCATATGACGAGTGCTTCCTCGTCATATGCTGTTTTCGTTATAACGAAACTCACATCAATTGACACTACAGACTTTTCTCAAGTATGTTTACCTATCTATTATAGCATTGTTTAGTACCTACCTATCAAACATTGCTTTATACGCACATACCTAGAGAATGAACTGTGCTTTTTTAATAAATAAGAATATAGAGTAATTATGTAATGTACTTAATAATATTATTAAGTACTTAGGATGATTCTCATTAAATAAGCAAGTAACGAAAAAGCAAATAAAAAGAAGCATATTGTAACTAAAAAAGTTTTACTGACAGTTTCACATCACTAACTGTTCGACAAGACGTTTTGTTTTCGGTTTGCGTTCGCCCTTACTCCTTTACAAACGCCAACTTACGCCTGTCAAAACTTAATAACCGTTTCAAATAGTGTCATCTATATTATTTAGAATAGTTTAAATAAGTGTGAGGGAGATGGGCAATGTCAAACAACTGCTCGCTCGCACTTTTTGATATTTTGGAGATATTAACTTACTGAATGTAATTATGCTACATCGCAAAGGTTCACCATCTAGAGAACAACAATGCAAAGGTTCAGTAAAATATATCATTCGGATCCAAACAAGTTTTCTAACCAGGGGGGTGATTCTAGACCGATAGACTTTTTTATCACGATAGATATATCCCCCAAAAACTGTCAAAAATTATGGACTTTGACAGTTCTTGGGATATATATCTATCATGATAAAATGTCTATCGGTCTAGAATCACCCCCCTGAACATTTGCACCAATTTACATATTTTGGTCGGGCGAGAAGTTGTTTGACATCACCCATCGCCTTAAATGATTCTTATTCTACCAATTCCTATATAAATAGAACTTTTATAAACATTATTATAATGTAGTGTTTTGTATGTGACAGCTGGGTGAGGTGGGCTACGCGTCGGCCCTGTCCCGCTTCTGCCGCGGGCAGCGCATGGCGCTGGAGGCGCTGCGCGAGCGCAGGAGGAAGAACAAGGAGCTGCACCAGTTCCTGGCGGCGCGCGAGCAGCTGCCGCTGTGCGGGAGGCTGCAGCTCAGGGACCTCCTCGCCTGCGTCTGGCAGAGGTAACGGAACAACAAGCATGCGGCACGGATGTGCTCTGTGAGGCTTTCTACTCTTACTATCCTTAAGAGGAAATGTGGGTGGTCTTTTCTCCATACAAACGCTCTCGTCCGTTTTCTTTTTGGTTAATGACCCTAGAGCAATGATTTTTCACAGAATAATAAATATTAACTATTTCTATGCCCCTATGTTTTCCTTTTTGGTGATAAATTATTTTTATAAGCACTAGAACCCTCAAAATGCTCAAAATTGCTTATTTAGATCGCTGTTAACAGAGTCCTAGTGTACAAATTTGACAACTATTAACGAAAAAAGAAAAACATAGCGGCGTAGTATATATCCTCCTTATTCAGTGTCTAAAATATCTTTTAAATTGGTTCAATATTGGAGGAGGAAATAGGCGAGAGCCAAACCTCGAGCTACAACTTTTTACTTAAGCTTTTGAGTCGGATCTGCAGTTGTCCTTATTGCACGAATTTGAGGGCAGGGGGGACGGTAGCGACAGCGATAGTTTCTTCAAATACCTAATTTTCTAAAGTCTCTCCGCCCGCATTTCCTCTTAACCCTCGAACTGAAAATTGATATTGGTTTTTATTCCTCAGGCTAACCAAGTACCAGCTCCTGCTAGATAGCGTTCTCAAAACAGTGGAGAGTGAGGACAGCAGCGAAGCGGAGAGATTGCAGAAGGCATTGGGGGTCGCCAAGGACGTGCTGCACGGGGTCGACACCGCCATACGGACCGCGGAGAACGAACACAGGTCTGGTTGACGATAGGTGGCGCTGTTTCTGATATAGTCCTATTTTTATAAGTATGTTTGATAGTGATGTGCCACTGAAGACGTGCTCAGTGAGACTGCATCGTTATTGTCAATGATTACCACTTAACATCTGGGATATCGCCATCATTTCTTTGTATAAAAAAGTGTTTGTTTAGGTCAAATATTGCTAGTTAAATTAACCAATTTCCCGATGTGTGGTTTATCAGATTACGCAGTATACAGTGCAAGTTGGAGGTGCGCGCGCCGGCCGGCGGCGGCGAGGAGTGGGAGGGACTGCGCCGCCTCGACCTCACCGCGCACGCCCTCACCATGGAGGGAGAACTCACCATCAGGAACGACTCCAACAAGAAGATACATGTGCTGGTAACAATTTGCCAACTTTAAACGCGTATAAGTTGAAAAGTACTGGATATTTTTTAAAGTTAATGATGTAAATAAGTAGCTTAATGTTTTATCTACCAACCCAGGTATAAACTATTAGACTACGTTGCATGAACACGCACTAGCAAAATAAAAATACTATTATAGCTTCGAGGTAACTAATATAGCATTTCTGGCTACCCTTCAATTTCAAATGATTGCTATAAGAATATATTCGACATTTAGCCGTACATGTGTTGTCAGGCGCTGATGCTGGAGGAGTGCCTGGTGCTGATCCAGCGCGAGGGAGACAAGTTCCTGCTGAAGCCCATCGCGCAGCAGCAGAACCTGTCGCCGCTCATCAAATGGTAACCACTCGCATCCTGCCATCTCTATATGTTACCACGGAGTAATAAGGCCGCCTCGAGGCCTCCGTCGTGGCTTTACCACTGCTAGAGCCGGGACAGTGTAACGGAAGCGCTCAGATGTAAATGATATTAGCGGTCACCCATCCAACTAGTGACCACGCAGAACGTCGCTTCACTTAGATAATCGGTGAAGATTGAGTAAGCAAGCCTAGCCACGGGCGCTTCGTAGTATCGTATAGTCCTAGGTTGTGATTGTGCAGTAGTTGTAATGTGGTGTTTATTTGTACAGGGACAAGGTTCTGTTTCGTCCGAACGCGGCGGTGCGCAACACCTTCTTCCTGATGAACATCAACGGAGTTCAAATGCACGAGCTCTCCGCCAACTCCGCATCAGAATATGCCACGTGAGTTTGCACCTTATTACAATCACGTTAAGGCTCTAATTTAGTAATACAATTGTATTTATTTATCAGATATCTAGATCCCATATACTGTTAGTATAAATAATAATGCAGGGTAGGTACATGTAACAGTCGTTGTGCTTTCATATCTGGATTGAACTTGAGTTAGTTGTCACGGCTCAGTCGGTATAGCTCTGCCTTCAGCGCTGTGGGTTGTGGATTCGATTCCCACGCAGAACTAACATTTAATTGATAATTTTGATTTATTTTGTGTTTGGGTGTATCTGATTCCTATGGTAAAAGTTTGGCTACGTTTGAGACTAGAATCACTTAGTTATATAAGACGATTCTAAATTGATTCTTGTGATTTTATTGAATAAAAGATTAGAGACTTTGACTTTAGTGTAAGTACTACCGAATATGTAATGTCCACAGGTGGGTCAAACACATCCAAGAAGCGCCATTAGCCAAACTGACGGATCTGAAGCCGAACATCACACCGTCGCACCAAGCTAGCCGTTCTACTGACGACTCGGGTAACTAACTAGACCTCGGTTCATACAGGGTGGAAAAAAACCACTTCCGAAAACTTGGGGGAGTTACGGTATCCATCAATATGAACTACTTTTTTCAGCAATCTAGTTCCCATAATACAAGCTTTACTTAGTTTGTGTCTAGAGGGCGTTGTATGAAATTTTCCATATATCTAGTTTATTTCAACTTGTATTTATTTTTCTCAGGAATAAACGTATCCCGAAATCCATCAGACGCGTCAGAAAAATCAAATTCTACTATTGATGACGAGTGCGAGCGAGACCGAGCATCCACCGAACGCGCCGAGAGCGAGCGAGATAGAACATCCATTGAACGAGCATCTACCGAACGAATGTCCATTGAACGTGGCGAGTGCGAGCGAGATCGAACATCTATTGAACGTACCGAGAGCGAGCGAGATAGATGCTGTGAGAAAGATAAAGACAGAAGTATGGAAAGGGAGGAAGCTATTGAAAAAGAAGAAATGGAAAAGGAAGAAAAACATACGTAAGCACCTTTTATTATATTCTACAATCGGTAGCGAATTCACTTCACATCAGGTGGGCCATCATTTTATCTCATCATCATTATATAAAAAATAAAAAATAATAAAAAATAGCTTTTGTCTTTTTTATAATTATAATTAGTAATTGTGTTTATATTGCAGAGTTCGTCGTCCAACAGTGGGCCGCATCAGCACTCATGACGTGGAACCCATGCCCGCGCTAGAACCCACCGCCGCGCTCACTGTCTACGAACCGAACGCGCTCACCGCACACACTGCGCTCTCTAATCAAGGTATCTTGTAGAACCCGCAGAACCCGCAAGTTCTGTTACTAAAACCCGTGGAATCCATAGATTCTAGGCATAGAACCCGTGGGTTCTATATATATGTAGAACCCTTAGAACCCGCGGGTTCTGTGTACAGAACCTATTTATTTATTATTAATTACTACGCTAGTTTATGCTAGTTTTAGCATCCACCACAAGCATTGTGCATGTCCTGCACGTGTTTACTGTGGATGCTGGGTTGATCTGTGGTGGTCATACTTGTTATAGTATCATTCCCCGGCAGCCGCGCCGGCGAGTGGAAAAATTACAACTAAAAAAACAGAATAAAGGAATCAAAATTGAGCAATTACTTATTATTTATGGGAACGTAGTGTTGTACTCACGTCCGCCGCGACCGAGAGCCAGCGAAGGAGTGCAGCTCGCAGGGGGGCGGGGGCTCTCCCCACCACGACGTTGCTCGGCCCCGCCCCCCGACACGATATTCGTAACGCTAGAATGTGGTTGTGCACAGAGCGGCTCCGACGGCTGGACGCGGCCATCTCGCGCTGTCTGCGCGCCAAGTCCCTCGTGGTGGCAGACATGCTGGGCGTGCCGCCCGACCACTACAGCCAGGTCGCAGACCTCGCCGTCGCAGAGGCTCTCGGACAAGTCGGTGAGTACACTGCACTCCCTTCCACCACAGGAGTAGCAGACATGCTGGGCGTGCCGCCCGACCACTACAGCCAGGTCGCAGACCTCGCCGTCGCAGAGGCTCTCGGACAAGTCGGTGAGTACACTGCACTCCCTTCCACCACAGGAGTAGCAGACATGCTGGGCGTGCCGCCCGACCACTACAGCCAGGTCGCAGACCTCGCCGTCGCAGAGGCTCTCGCACAAGTCGGTGAGTACACTGCACTCCCTTCCACCACAGGAGTAGCAGACATGCTGGGCGTGCCGCCCGACCACTACAGCCAGGTCGCAGACCTCGCCGTCGCAGAGGCTCTCGGACAAGTCGGTGAGTACACTGCACTCCCTTCCACCACAGGAGTAGCAGACATGCTGGGCGTGCCGCCCGACCACTACAGCCAGGTCGCAGACCTCGCCGTCGCAGAGGCTCTCGGACAAGTCGGTGAGTACACTGCACTCCCTTCCACCACAGGAGTAGCAGACATGCTGGGCGTGCCGCCCGACCACTACAGCCAGGTCGCAGACCTCGCCGTCGCAGAGGCTCTCGGACAAGTCGGTGAGTACACTGCACTCCCTTCCACCACAGGAGTAGCAGACATGCTGGGCGTGCCGCCCGACCACTACAGCCAGGTCGCAGACCTCGCCGTCGCAGAGGCTCTCGGACAAGTCGGTGAGTACACTGCACTCCCTTCCACCACAGGAGTAGCAGACATGCTGGGCGTGCCGCCCGACCACTACAGCCAGGTCGCAGACCTCGCCGTCGCAGAGGCTCTCGGACAAGTCGGTGAGTACACTGCACTCCCTTCCACCACAGGAGTAGCAGACATGCTGGGCGTGCCGCCCGACCACTACAGCCAGGTCGCAGACCTCGCCGTCGCAGAGGCTCTCGGACAAGTCGGTGAGTACACTGCACTCCCTTCCACCACAGGAGTAGCAGACATGCTGGGCGTGCCGCCCGACCACTACAGCCAGGTCGCAGACCTCGCCGTCGCAGAGGCTCTCGGACAAGTCGGTGAGTACACTGCACTCCCTTCCACCACAGGAGTAGCAGACATGCTGGGCGTGCCGCCCGACCACTACAGCCAGGTCGCAGACCTCGCCGTCGCAGAGGCTCTCGGACAAGTCGGTGAGTACACTGCACTCCCTTCCACCACAGGAGTAGCAGACATGCTGGGCGTGCCGCCCGACCACTACAGCCAGGTCGCAGACCTCGCCGTCGCAGAGGCTCTCGGACAAGTCGGTGAGTACACTGCACTCCCTTCCACCACAGGAGTAGCAGACATGCTGGGCGTGCCGCCCGACCACTACAGCCAGGTCGCAGACCTCGCCGTCGCAGAGGCTCTCGGACAAGTCGGTGAGTACACTGCACTCCCTTCCACCACAGGAGTAGCAGACGCACCCCGCAATACCATCCGTACCTGGTAGCATTCCACCCATTCGCACCAAACGTTCTCCACGTTCATTGTGCGACCTGCCGACGCGGCCGAGGAATGGAACTCGTTGCCGTCTTCTGTCCTTCCTGAGAAATGCAATCTGGGTCTCTTCAAGGCAAGAGTGAATAGGTGTCTTATAGACTGTCCTGTTCCATCGTCGGCGTCATCCTCACTTACCACCAGGTGGGATTGTGGCTAATTAAGTTTCTGGACTTGCTTCTATCTACACTTTACAAATTTTTCACATGATGTAATATTGCATTGTTTGTCATTTATCGAAAAGAGAAATATATTTAGTAATGAATACAAAATGCATAATTATTTGTCAGATGTGTCGCTGGAGCTGCGCGCGCGCGGCGCCCCGCCCGAGGAGCTGGCTCCGGATGTGCAGCAGTTGTTGCTAGCGGCTTGCACGCAAGGTATCTAAACGACAACAACTATATTGTTATTATTCAATCTTAATATCTTATCTTATCTTTCGCCCGCGACTTCGTCCGCGACCCGTGTGATCCTGTTGATTTTCCGCGACAAATAGTAGCCTGTCTGTTAATCCAGGCTACGAATTATTTGTATTTCTATTGCATTGTTCCATTTTCTATTCAAAAGTTATCATCATGCCATAATTATGTACAAACTAGCTTCCGCCTGCGACTTCGTGCGCGACCCGTGTGATCCTGTTGATTTTCCGCGACAAAAAGTAGCCTGTCTGTTAATCCAGGCTACGAATTATGTGTCTTCCTATTGCACAGTCCCATTTTCAGAGCGTTAATGTAAAGTGTATAAAAATGTTGTAATCCTACTACCATTACAAACGCGAAAATTTTTATATAAATGGATGTTTGTTACTCTTTCACGCAAAAACTACTGATTCGATTTGGATGAAACTTGAAATACATATAGTTCGTAGCATTGATTAAAACAGGATAAAACGGGATGCGGGCGAAGTCGCAGACAGAAGATGGTATGGAATATTTATGTTTGTTTCAGCAAATCAACTGACGCTACTGGTGCGCGGCGCGCTCTCCGCGGACGAGACGTCCACCGTGGCGGCGCGCACGCGCAGCCGCTGCGACGCATGCAGGAAAACTAGAGATAATACTACTACAGGTACTTATATTAAAAAAAAACAAAGTAGCTAGTAGTAGGGCTTGATGGGCGCTTGATGGGCTAGTGATGGGCGCAGTGCAATGCATCACGGGGCACGTCTTCATTAGACCTGGTAAGTGAGGCAATGCATCGTTATAGACAGTGGTTACCGCTTAACATCAGGTGGGCCATAGGTTTTTTTTCCATCATTTACTTAGTTTTATAAAACATAAATTGACACCGAGAGTAGCGAGTGCTTGAATTGAGTCAACTCGAGTTACAGAAAATTCAACTCGAAATAAGTCATTTGCAAATCTACTCGAGTTAAATTACACAACTCGCACGTCGGCACGCATGCGCCACGCTGTTTATACTTTCTAGTTCCTTGTATTATTATGACAGGCGTCACAGTGTGACAGTGTCACAGTGTGACAGTGTGTGGCAGTGTGACAGGCGTCACAGCTCAGTCGGTAATAGCTCTGCCTTCCGTGCTGTGGGTCGTGGGTTCGGTCCCCACCGAGAACAAACATTTGTGCGTGGCAAACATAGATGTTTGTTCTATGTCTGGGTGTTACTATGTATTATAAGTATGTATTTACAAAAAAAAAAGTATATAAGTATTCTATCAGCCATCTGGTTCCCATATCACAAGCATTGCTTAGTTTGGGACTAGAGGGTGTTGTGTGAAATGTCCCTGAATATTTATTATTTATTTATATTATTTATTATTAATTGAACGATACATTATTTTGTTGAGGTTCAGTGCAGCCATCCATCCCGGCTGCGCCAGCATCCATCCCGGCTGCGCCAGCGCCTGCGCCGGCGCACACCGCCACGCACGCGGCGGAGCTGCGCGCCGGCTCGCTCGACGAGGAGTACGACACGCTCACAGAACTCGACTACAGGGATGATGATGATGCTTTAGGTACGTTACTACTATACATGTACACTGGCCACGCGATGCGCCACAACTACATGTCTTCTGCAACATCAATCTTAAAATTTGTCCAAGTGAATGGTGATAAAGTTCGAAATGAACGATGAGAAGTGAGTGGTAAGCACGAACGAATCTGACAGTCGCCGCGTTACGTATACACAGCGTGTTCGAGTCACATTGCGCGTCAACGCCAGCGCAACTGTCGAATGTTGCAGCGTCACTACGCAGTGTATTTCAGATACGCTAGCGTTACGATACGATTACGATGTAACATTTATTCGTGATCAAGGCACTGCTCAAATGTTTGAGTTGGTAAATGTTTGAATTAATTGTAGATCTGGATTTTACAATAAAATAAATTAAATATTTTACAAAAATTTGATTGCAATCTCACCTATTCGTAGGTAACCCCAGGATCACCCCTAGTTCCCATTATTAGTAGCCGTAATATGAATGTTACAGAGAAGTCTATCGGCGCGGCGCTACTGGCGCGCCGCCTGGTGGACGTGACGTGCGGTCTGCAAGGCACCCTCGCGCGCATACTCACGCACGCCTCCGGCACCGCCGCCACGCGCAACCACGCCGCCGCACTCAGGGACACCAACGACGCACTCAGGGCCAGGCTGAGGACCCTAGGTATGTGTCCAGTGTCTCGGAGACATCGGGTAGATCTGATGTGCGGTCTGCGAGACACCTTCACTCGTTAACTAGAGATAACTAGTATTGCGGGCCAGACTGGGTATATATCAGTATAGAAAGGCGTCACAGCTCAGTCGTGGTCGAGTCTTAGGTCGTGGGTTCGATCCCCACTGAGAACATTTGCAGGTGACAAATATATATGTCTGTTCTATGTCTGGGTGTTACTATGTATTATACGACTTATAGGCGACTTGTGGCTTATGACAGTATAATAGGTCTGGTAGACGTGACTAGTGGTCTGCAAGACACCGTGATTATATTTGACATACTAATGACAAACTGCGATCAGATTGAGGAGCTATTTTCTGTATTTTAGTGTCTAATAGACGTCTAGCAGACGTAACATTATTTGCTTTCCAACTCTATGAAATATGTAAATATTTATTTATAATGTATTGTTATTAAAATAATTTTCCATTATTTCAGAAAATCCAGCGATGGAGGAGATTTTCCCTAAAGCGGATCCAACAATACAGGTAACTACTGCACCAAATGCAAACACTACTCTACAACTAATTATCTAGGTACTTAGTAATACTTATGTTATAAATAAAATCATACATATTTGTACGTTTTGATGGACGCGTTCAATGCCTAACAGTGCACATCCTTAGTAACATATTGCAGTGTAATACATAATTTTACAGGAATCTAGACGTAATGGAATTTTCTCAAAAAAAATTAATTTACATAAGTTTAATGGAAATAACCTTTATTCTAGGAGCAACCCAGCAATGGAGGTTGATGTACGAGCACCGAACTACCGAACCTACTAACAGAAGGCGTCACCTCACCACTAAGCCACAGGCGACTCGGCTGGCCCAGCGCCTATCCATTCGCAGAGTCTACTCAAAAACGGACGAGCATTTTCTAACGGATGGTATCTTTCCAGAAATTTTATTTTGTATTTTTAACTAAACTTTTAACCTCCCAAATCGAATACTTACTGTATATTTTGTAATAATTGTTTTTTTTTCGTAGAATTATTTGTAAAACTAATTTGTAGAATTAAATTTTGATTCCATACGTAAAGATGTAATGTGATGTAAATCTCTAGGATAAGAATCATGTTGTTAATTAGGTTTTTTTCCCCAAAAATATAACTTTTTGTTATTTTATGTAAATAAATAATTTTGTAGATATTTTCTAAAATCTTGTTGTTAAATGTATTAGCTTTTGGAGATGCGAGTATTATCAGTCGACAATATATATTTTTTGTAGAAAATTATAACTATTTTAATTTGATATTATTATCAAATTATATTTCTATACGTAATGTATGGAGAATGACGTTTCCACGTAGCTCTTATGTAAGTATCCATTAAACTACTCTAAGAAATAAAAAAAGTGTTTTGACAAATCTATACAAATACATTAGCAGTGGACCTCTACAGGCTGAATATGATGATGATTATAATCTTTACCGATCAATCCCTGCCTGTTAGTACACCTGGTTGTACCAAGGGTTACATACTACCCGTAGTTCACTTCAACTGTATTCCAGAGTATATGTTTCCATGGTACACCTATACAT
This sequence comes from Gandaritis pyraliata, assembly GCA_947859175.1. Lineage (NCBI taxonomy): Eukaryota > Metazoa > Arthropoda > Insecta > Lepidoptera > Geometridae > Gandaritis > Gandaritis pyraliata. The sequence continues at coordinate 279,610 of OX401877.1, read as the reverse complement.
GGTTTAAGCAATCTAGTTACAATCTTACTAATATATTATTATGTCCACATTATACAACAGGTATATAAACCTTCAATAGCTAAAATGCCCGGTAAATCTAGTACATTTTTATTAAAGTGTTAATGCATAGACTAACTAATATTGTGTAAGTACCATTTCAATAATATACTGAAACAATATATATTGTAGAGCACACTTTGGTAAATATTTGTAACAAGTATTGTTATTCAGTTTTGGTAATTACTAATTATACAAGGGGGAAAACTTGTCTAAAACATCAATTATATCAACCGCATGATAAACCGCATAAGTACAAGTGCACGTAGGTACCTACCAGACCTACTTACGGGTATGTAACCGTGCCGGGGACTAGGCTAGTACAATCGTAAGCCAGTTTTATACTTTTAATTTAGATTTCATTATTGTGATTTACTAAAGTCTGGCCACGTTACATCTGCACTTGAAACATGGCAGAATATCTTAATATGGTTTGAATCTTGCGCACCGTCTGTGTACTACGAGACTTATTTGACAACGAAAGTTACAGAGGTGAAATGTAACTTTTTAGATGTCTCCCATTTATTACATTGCAGTATTAGCATGGTAGGACTATACTTAAATAGAGCACAAAATCGAATTAAAATACTTGTACAGAACAAGGAAAAGTTATAGAAAACATAAATTAATTATGAAATAATTTCGATAAATTCGGTATTTGTCATTGGAATAAATAATAATTTAAGAGACACTGATCGACTCTACATACTGTAGGTACACGATATTAAACCAAATGTATGAGATTAGGACTCGGACGATATCGTCTGCTATTGGAAATAGGTAGGTAGGTACAGGTACTCTGCTTGGAAAAAACTACTAATATTATGAGCCATATTTTCAAAAACTTTATTTATTTGTCAAATCGACCACTTTTACACCGACTAGGCTGAGAGGATGGTATAGGTGCTATAAGCCTACTCCATCTACACATGTGCCAGGCACTGCAGCGTGCCGCACATCTACACATGTGCCAGGCACTGCAGCATGCCGCACATCTACACATGTGCCAGGCACTGCAGCGTGCCGCATCGGGGCATGGGTAAAAAGTTGGTTTTGATTGTTTATATGGAATATAATATTTACCGCCATTTCAAAATCATGATCATTTTTATGTGGATATACATAATGTTATAAACTGTTTTGTATAATGTTATATTTGATAATACCTTTAGGCTAGTATTAGACCAAAATTATCCCATCCAGTTTCCAATAGTTAATTATATACTTGGATATCTATATTATATTATTATAATGATTATATAAATGAGCTTTTGTAAACTATTATCGGCATGCGTAGGACAAAACCGTATTTAACATTTACTGCAATAAAGAATTATGAGAAAAATGGACAATTTAGTTTTTATTTATATCAAAATACCATAGCACGAAGCGCTCGTGGCTAAACTTCCTTGATCAATGGTAATGGTAACCGATTATATAAGTGAAGCGACGTTCTGCGCAGTCACTGTTTGGATGGGTGACCGCTAGTAGCATTTACATCTGAGCGCTGCCGTGCTTCGGAGGGCACGTTCAACTGTCGCTTTAGATAGATAGATAGATAGAAAATACTTTATTGCACACCTTAACCTAGGGACTACTATAACATACAAAACAAAACTTAATTAATTGTACAATGGGCGGTCTTATCGCTAGTGAGCGATCTCTTCCAGACAGCTTTAGCAGTCGTTAAGCCATGACGGAGACCTAAAAACTTCGTCACCACATTAGCCAACTAAATGTCAATACCCAGGTGTCTGCTGTACGAACTGTATGGATTTGCCTCTTAACTACACCTTTTAGAAATGGTGAAGGATATTGGCATTGGAGGTTTTTTTCATTTTCGCAATAACTCGCCGGTACTCATACCTACAGCTCATGAATACAACATGTGGCGCAGTCAGTTACAAGAACGGGGTTCGAGTCCTGCAGCGGGTCAAGTATCTGTTAAGGTACTGTGGCACGGGTTAGTCTCAAAATCCTCTTTGAGTTCCTCCCAGGGATTCCCCTTTGGCCAAAACTACACCGTAAGTAATAGTTATATTATATTTTACCTTCCTTTAGTCATATAGTAATTATTTCTTTATTTAATAAAATCATAAGAATCATTTATTAAAGTAGGTAAGTACAGTCAGCAGCATAAAGTTGATAAAGAAATTAAGTTTTAAAATCCATGTACCTACTTACTAAATGCAGTCGCAAAATGTTATAATCAATTCTATCATTCAAAATAGTATAGGTTTAAAATCTAAAATCTTGCAAAAGTTGCACAACAAAATAGTCCTCGCAAAATAAAGTTGGATAATCTTAGATTGTCTATCATTTTGTGTTGTTGACTGTACTTTAAGGTGCAGGAAACGTCTGCGTACCTACTGGAGTACCTAACATTTTTTTCGGCGATATCATTTTCTTCAGCAACAAGATCCTTACAATCTTCTAAAGCTGATGACGCATTGTATATTGTATTCTTTTTTATATAGGTAACTAAATGATGAACAAGCCGATGTTCCAGTTATTACCTCGGCCTATAACAATGCATTACCTCACCGAGCACGTCCACTGAGGACGTGCCTTGTGATACATCGCAGTGCGGCCATCACACTTCCTTTTCTGCCACTTTGTATACAGGGTGTATTTCGGGAGATAGAATATTAGTCATTTGTTACAAGCAAGTACCTATAGGTAGGTAGGTACCTATACCTACTTATTAACACAGTAACACCCGTAATCCAGTTTATCCTGTATTGCGGACGCAGGAAAATAAATATAGTAGGTATAGTATAAATATAGACCTGGTGATTTGTTAAGTCAACCTCGTTACACACGGTGTAAAAAGATCTAGGTCTGTGTATACGTGTGCTAAGTATTTATTTCCAATATGTACTTACGTAATTTTTTTTGTGTGTAACAAATAAGGACTCAAGGCTCAAGGAGTCACAGGCTGGATACCACCAGGAGGTAGAAGACGTCGCGGCCGCCCGAGGAAGCGCTGGCATTACGACTTGGACTCCTTCGAGCGGAAATGGGCGGAACTTGCCAAAGATCGCGAGAAGTGGAAGACGAGGGGGGAGACCTTTGCCCAGCAGTGGGACAGTATTGGTTAATAAAAAAAAATAAAAAAAACAAATAAGGACATCAATTTTTTTATCTAACAAAAATAGTAGGTACCTATGTGTTAGGAAAACCAAAATATTACAAATGAATTTTTTTTTCATAAGTTATCTACCTACTTTTAAGTCCACAATATTTATTTATAAGTACTTAGTATTTTAGTAAAAAAAAAAAGTATTCTATCAGCAATGTAGGTAATTCTCATTATTACAAGCTTAGCTTAATTTGGGATTAGAGAGCGTTGTGTGAAATGACCATGAATATTTATTTATTACTAGCAGCTACCCGCGACTTCGTACGCGTCTACAGTTTCCGTGTACATTATATTATCTGTGCGTGTACCGAGCGGATACTTTGAGAAACTTGACATTACACCTCATTACACCGAACTCGTACTGGAATGTCAAACGATAGTCGTTAGACCAAAGAGGTAGTACTACGCCCTGTCAAACTGACGTGACATGACATGACAATGAAATCCTCTTGGCAATTGGCGCTGCTAATCCTTTTCGTTCATTTTATCCTGTTAATTATTCGTGATAAAAGTAGCCTATGTGTCAATCCAGGTTACGAACTATATATATGCCAAGTTTCATCCAAGTTGGTTCAGTAGTTTAGACGTGATTGAAACACAAACATCCAAACATTCGCATTTATAATATTAGTAGGATAGGATAGGATTTATTTCACGTAGCACCACTGATTTAATAATCATAATTATTATTGACTCACTCAAACATTATGTTATGTTATGATTATGTTTTTACACCGTGTGTCGAACATTGGTCAGTCAATGATACAATTGTTATTTTGTGTATTTGTTGACTCAAAGTAGGTAATTTAATAATAATAAATAGATCTTTACCTACATTCGACCATCAGTCGTTTGCGTTCTGTTAACAAAGCTGTTTTGATTTTATTTTGGGATTTCCTACAAAATTGGTAAGAACGGATAAATTGAGCTATCTATAGATCGCTTTCAAATATCTGCTGATAGCTCAACTATTTGTGTATTCTTTGCTTATAAAGTAAAATCTAGGTAGAGTAGGTAGAGTAATGTTATACGCCCCAATGGTTTAAGCCTTCTCCAACCACCGACTTTCAGGACTCTGCTTCAGTGATGTGGTGGCTGAGGGAAAGGATCATACAAAAAAACGCTAGGAAGCAGGCCGTAGTTTGTTGCCCGTTCTTGTAGGCTCTGGTCGCGTGGAACTGGCACATAGAATCACATAATAGTTATCTAAAAGACGATTCTAAATGGTCCTTGTGGTTTTATTGAATATTAGGATTTTCCCTGGCAAATCTTTGTACAGCCTTCGGTAGACCTTGAAGGGGGCCTTCACCCACTCCCCCCCCCTCCTCCTCCCCCCCTCATGAATCCGTTAGTGTTAGCGTCTGCTTTTTCCATGACTTATAAATAAATGACTTTATTTTTACGTGTTTTAGGAAAATGAAGTGGCTACATTTGCTGATTGTTTTGGCGTGTTTCATCGCTGTTCTTTCTGGACCTCTTCAGCCAACTGGACCCGCTGGCGAGGTCACCAGGTCGAGGAGATGGGCGTTCAACGAGGCCCCCTGCAGAGAAGGCGCGCGCTCTACTCGTATTCATGGAGTATGTGTGTAAGTAGGTACTCATAGTATAGTAGGTACAATGGATCTTTATCTCTCTGAAGTATCTGCACAGAACTCATTTTTGCATCGAACTGGAGGTAAGACAGTTTTACTGCATTTTACAAATAAATAAAGGTGGTTGGAACTTTTTCATGACTAAGAAATTATTTTACCAGAAGTATGGTGAAAAACTTGCACTTGCAGTGAAAGTTTGCAGTAATGTACCAATTTAAACTTAAATTTATTAATCTTAAAAAAATGAAAACTATTTATTATAATTTATTAAGAAATAAAAGCTATTGTATTTATATTATAGGTGAAAAAACTGATGTAAAATATTTTGTTCCAGTTATGAAGACTCAAACGATGACTTCGAATAGAAACAAGTCAGAAACCAGTTTGCAACCAAAACACAACTGACAAACCTCCAGTCTTACTTAGAATCGCCTTTCAACTTTTGCAATTCTCCCTGTCATGTCATGTCACCATTAACTGACGTGATTAACTTTTGACAGAAGTCAAGTGGTGATTTTATGTGAACCCCGAAAATTACTTGTATGATATAAATAAAAAATATTGATAGGTACTTATATTATTTTATTTGAAATTTAGCATGTACTTAGGTAATTTATTTGACATTACTATTAAATTTTATTGTATAAAATTATGAACTGTAAAAGCTAAGTTACACAATAAACGATTTGATTGATTGATTGATTGATTGATATTATTATCATCCAATCACAGAACAAGGTCTCTCACAAAAATGTTTTTCCATGTTGTGATCGAACCCACACCCTACAGCGCAGAAGACAGAGCTACTACCAAACTAACTGAGCAGCTAGGCCAGTTACGAAGTCCTTATTAGAAATGGGCTTGTCTAAAACCAAACCACCACCATAGTCTACGTCAAGATAAATCAAACGACCCCAAACTCGATGGGGTTGCGTCGTTTTATTACAAAGTTCCTATGGCCACCTGCCGGCTTCATCATCAGATCAGCTCGCTGTCACCATATTATTGCATTCTCACCGAAGACTAACATGTATGCAAAATTTCAGCTAAATCGGACATCGGGAAGTGGCTCAAATTTGGCTTTCAAGATTTGACCTTAAACAAACACACAAACCCACATACCCAGAGACATACGACAGACGTCACAGCTCAGTCGGTAATAGCTCTGCCTTCCGTGCTGTGGGTCGTGGGTTCGATCCCCACCAAGAACAAACATTTGTGCGTGCAAAACATAGATGTTTGTTCTATGTCTGGGTGTTAGTATGTATTATAGTATGTATTTACAAAAAAAAAGTATATAAGTATTCTATCAGCCATCTGGTTCCCATATTACAAGCATTGCTTAGTTTGGGACTAGAGGCTGTTGTGTGAAATGTCCCTGAATATTTATTTATTTATCCCTGAATATTTATACATACAAGTTAAATAAAAGCTTATAATTATACTGACTAACTCGTCCTTAAAGAGGTACGACGAGTCAATAGTCACACAGAGGTGTCTACTTACTTAGTTGATAATACAAGGCGCATGTCGACAACATTACCACATGTAATATAATAGTTAACAAATGGTGCAAAATACTTAATTACAGTACGCACAACGGATTCTTACTACTAATTAAAACTATGTTATAACTAATATTTTTAGTTCATCATGGAATCTAAATGCCTTTAGAATAATTTTAAACCAGTTCAGAGGTACCAAAGGTAGCTCTAAAAAATCATCCCAGAACTACCAGTTAATTAGAGTTATTCTAGTTTCGGACCATCGGTATCACTGGGACGAACACAGAACAGCTTACTTTTCTCTGTTCTGTGGGGATGAAACACTACCTTTCAATTTTATTAATATTAAGAAAGAAAGAAATCTATTTCAATACAAGGAAAAACATTGAAATTGTAACATTTCTGAAATACAAGACCACAGAACAAAAGGGACACGAAAGTCTCAAAACTTATAAACACTCCTTGATACAGTGTGCTACGAGACAATTGCTACGAAGCTGCTACGCCGTAGCTCTTAAGTAGCGCATCCTAGGCCCACTGGAGGTATCTATGGGTTTTCGGACCCTCTAAAAATATTAAAACAACTACTTATGCAAGTATTGGAACAAGACCTAGATTTATTTTTTTACACAAGTACATTTTATGAATTTTTTATGCTTTTCAGTAAAGCATGAATGTAGTGTCGTGAAAGATATTGTGTAACATCTTTTTGTAACCTGTGCATTGCAAATAAATGATTGTATTGTATTTTCTTCTTGAAACCTCCAAACTTGCAGTCTGTGAACTAATCGAAGGCATTGTTGTGTAGATCTTCGTAATTAGGTCGTAGTCTGCAAAATGTATAAAAATATTTTTAGGTCTATTAGATTTTAAGCTATAATGAAAATTGTAAAGTTCGCAAAACCAGTATAGCGGTAGCTTCCATTTCGTAGCGTTTCAATGGTTTTGTAGTACAGCCCCCGTATGCCAATCTTTTGCTGTCAAGTTATATTTCACTGCCCAGTGTAATTTCTTCAGGTCACGTGGTACAATTTTTTACCACGGGATCATTCTTTTTAGACACTTGACAGCAAAATATGCGCGAAAACACATCAAATGACGTCATAATGTCACTATTTAGTCACAGAATAACTATGAGTTAGTATGAACTGACCATGATTTAAAACTTTGCAGTTCAACTTTGATTGGCATACCCCTGCAGGTAAGATTGATAATCAGCTAGATCGGGGTACATATATAATATGTCGATGCGATTTGCAAAAGTTTATCTCCATGGGGGATTTTTTTTTTGTTTCAATTCGATCTTTGGGAACATCGCGAGATCTCAGTTCGCGGCGAACTAGTAGCCTATCTGGTTCAAAAGATAGAGCTGAATTAAAGGAATAATACACAGGTAGTAGGTACTATCAGCAAAATTTCAGCCTTACCACTTTTGAAACTGTTTCGCTTGCAAGCAGTTTGCTACCTGACCCCGCATTTTTCTTTTGTCTTCTTATTTTGACCAACCAGAGACATAAACATCTATTTATTTTTATGACGGTCCATTGTTTTCATAGCTATTACATTACACCTGAAATAATTTGCTTCTATTGGTATTCAAAAATTAACGGCTAGTCGGTTTACAGGAAATGCACCCTTAACGTGGTAAGGTAGAACTTTTGCTGATAGTACATAGGTACCTAGGTACTTATACTTACACACAAATATTCCAAACACTGTTAAATTTTTGTTCTTCGAACCCGGGGTCACAGGGCGGACCATGGGTCATCATACCTCTTTTGTGTCTTATAACTTCGTTGTCTTTCACCAAGGTCCCCGTAGGTCCGCAATGCGCACTGAACGTCAAGCAAGTAAACAGCAACACAATGATCAACCACTTCATTTTTACGATAAATTCTCGTCTCTATTTTTATGAAATTGTGAATAAACTTCGCTTAGTCCTACCTTTGCAAGGAAATCGAACTTAAAGCACGATACATTATTGTATCGAACTCTATATGTATTTATATGCAAGTACCTTCGGGAGGATATTTTAATTTTTCCTGGATCATGTACGTGATTAACTTACGTATTACGAACATTACGCACTAAACTTTTCGTATGTAATAAATTTTTGAAAAATAATTACATAAAATAAACTTGCTTTTGCCCGCGACTTCGTCCGCATCCCGTTTTATCCTGTTGATTTTCCGGGATAAAAAGTAGCCTACGTTTTAATCCATACGAACTACAATAATAATATACATTCCAAGTATCATCCAAATCGGACCAGTTGTTACAGCGTGATTGAAACACAAACATCCAAACATCTAAACTTTCGCATCATAATATTAGTGGGATTAATTAGCTAGAATTTTTATTTGTGTCATACATTGGTCACACTTAAACTGCGCAGTTTTTTTGTCAGCATTACTTAAGTATGTATGCTGACTCAGCGTAATCCGAGCATCAGGTCAAATACTTGGTTTATTTTCATAACAGACAATCAGCTATTTATATGGGAATACATTAGAGAATCTATGTTAAAAATAAAAAGAACACTTGAGCGTAAAGAGTATTTTTCTATGCTTTGTATGAGTCCAAGGGTGTGCCTCTTTTTGACAACTAATTAATTACTTACCTACCTTGTCAGAGGTGTTCGTAATTAAGTACACAAACATTTACCTACCTACTATTGAATGAGGTAGGTACCGACCATAGATACGTCATTCAGCAGTATAGACGCTCGACTCGTGTTTGGTCATTTTATTTTTATTTTATTTTTTATTTTTATACATAGGACATCCAACAAAGATGACACGATAACAACAGAAATGTCATGGCAATGGGCTTAAGGGAGAACGCAAACCAAAGACAAAACGTCTTGTCGAACAGTTAGTGATGTGAAACTTCTCAGTAAAACTTTTTTAGTTACGATATGCTTCTTTTTATTTGCTGTTTTCGTTACTTGCTTATTTAATGAGAATCATCCTAAGTACTTAATAATATTATTAAGTACACTACATAATTACTTTATATTCTTATTTATTAAAAAAGCACAGTTCATTCTCTAGGTATATGCGTATAAAGCAATGTTTAATAGGTAGGTACTAAACAATGCTATAATAGATAGGTAAACATAATTTTATGCATGCATGTTTGGCTTTTGAAGGCCGCTCGGCCAATTTAATTAATTAATTAAATTGTTTTAACGGCTGGTTTGCGAACCTATTAATAAAAAAACGTAAGAAAAGACTGTCGTGTCAATTGATGTGAGTTTCGTTACAACGAAAACAGCATATGACGAGGAAGCATTCATCATATGCTGTTTTCGTTATAACAGAAAATTTATTTTCACGTCACTAAGTACGCGACAAAACAGTTTTGTCGATAGATGTGCGTTGGCCCTAAAACTATTGTGTTCCTTCAATTAGGGCCAACGCACATCTATCGACAAAACTGTTTTGTCGCGTACTTAGTGACGTGAAAATAAATTTTCTGTTATAACGAAAACAGCATATGATGAATGCTTCCTCGTCATATGCTGTTTTCGTTGTAACGAAATTCACATCAATTGACACGACGCATGCATAAAATTATGTTTACCTATCTATTATAGCATTGTTTAGTACCTACCTATTAAACATTGCTTTATACGCACATACCTAGAGAATGAACTGTGCTTTTTTAATAAATAAGAATATAAAGTAATTATGTAGTGTACTTAATAATATTATTAAGTACTTAGGATGATTCTCATTAAATAAGCAAGTAACGAAAACAGCAAATAAAAAGAAGCATATCGTAACTAAAAAAGTTTTACTGAGAAGTTTCACATCACTAACTGTTCGACAAGACGTTTTGTCTTTGGTTTGCGTTCTCCCTTAGAGGATGCCACAGCATGCATTATATAAGTCATTGAGACTGTAGCGCTCAAAGTAAGCTGCTAAAGTCTTTTGAGAACTGATTATTCTTTTAAGATTAATAAGGAGTGTTATAAGTTTCAGGACATGTGTGTGACTTCGTAGCTTTGATGTTTTTATACGAATGCAGCTTTTTTTGTGGTCAGTTTAGTAAAAATCCTTGTTGCTGGGTCTAAGCTATGAGGAATATGAGGATGTATGATATCCATCAGTTCTGAAACCCGGGATTTCAAGCTTTGCAGTTTGAAACATTTGGTTCATTTCAAAGCATAATACTTAGTCACTCTAAGCCGAATCTCTTAGGTCAAGTTAGGTCTGCCCCCGTATGCCAATCTTTTGCTGTCAAGTTATATTTCACTGCCCAGTGTAATTTCTTCAGGTCACGTGGTACAATTTTGTACCACGTGATCATTCTTTTTAGACACTTGACAGCAAAATATGCGCGAAAACACATCAAATGACGTCATAATGTCACTATTTAGTCACAGAATAACTATGAGTTAGTATGAACTGACCATGATTTAAAACTTTGCAGTTCAACTTTGCAGTTCAACTTTGATTGGCATACCCCTGCAGGTATTACGTTGAAGATCCTAGGAAGATTTTCAGGTCGAGGGTTTTTTTAATATTTGTAAATACTGCGATCTTTATAATGTCGGTACAAAATGCTAATGAGATCATTATGTGTCACGTTTTCCAGAAAAAAACCATATTTTTGATGAATAATATTATTATTTAGATAGGTAGGTACCTAAATAGCGTTAAGGAAAAGCTGATTTTGTAGGTAAATGTGGTGAGCCATAAAAATATGCCTATACGTAGGTACATATCGACGCCTGTATGTATAAGTATTAGATTCCAGTGGAAAACAGTCAGTGTTAAATCCTCGACATTATAACTTCATATAACGTTGCGTTGTCGGCAAAATGAAGTGGCTATACCTGCTTGTACTACTCGCGTGCTTTTGGAACACCCTGTCACAACCTCTCTGGAGTATTACCAGTCCCTGCTACCTGCGTATTAACACAATATGTTATCAATCGTAAGTATTTTATAAAATACACTGAGGGTGGCTTGCACCAAAATCGCTAAACGTGTTTAACAGCTAAATAGCTTTAAATCTGACGTATTTAGATGACTTGACAACTCGCTTAATACTATTTAATAGTTAAACGCGTTTAGCGATTCTGGTGCAATCCGCCCTTAATCTGACGTATTTATATGACTTGACAACTCGCTTAATACTATTTAATACTTAGTTAAACGCGTTTAGCGATTCTGGTGCAAGCCGCTCTAAGTCTCTGATAAAAAGTTTTATCCTTCGATTTTCGATTAAAAAACTAGAGTTGGCAATTTCTGAGGTCCATCGCGCATGTTTCACGCTTAAACAAATAGTTTTTGAATTTAATTTTGATTTTAGGTTCAGTAAAATTAATAAGAAATAGAGGTACCTACCTACCTACCTATAATAACGCGTGTCACCGACCGACACGACACTCTAGCTAGAGCTATGTCATACATATAACTAGTACTAAGAAGCTATTAGGTACTCTGTGTCGACACTAATGTTTTTGTTCTAGCCATGTCTAAGTATTTTTAGTATACAATACAAAAGTAAGGGTTTTAACTTTTCTAATAGGTTTAAAATAATGATTATTGAGACCCATCATTGTTAATTTATTTCAGGTACCGACCAAGACATCATAACAGCTACAACGTGTGGAATGGTCATTTATTTAATTAAACTACAGAGCAACACCACAATCATTATTTAACGGAGTTTATTTACCAAAACACCAGTTAGAAACAAAACATAGGTAGCAGCAAAGGTAGACAAGTACAAATAAATCTTACATAGGTTAATTTACCGGCGAAGGCCAAACTAAGCGTTGAGCTTGTATTTTGGACTTGTGGAGTACAATTACCAAGTGTGAAGTATTTATTATGGTAGGTACCACTTTCTCTGTTCTGTGGTAGGTTCCTTAATAAATATATATAGCAGATACTAAGTAAAAAACAAAATACATAATATTATTTTAGTGAAATAACAATAAATAACAGGAAATTAAGTGTCTAATCAACTATTTTACAAGTGTCTTACTTTAACCCGAAATTTTCAGTAGCGGTCTTATTACAACCCGTAGATATTTTAGTTGCTTTTATTTATGTTAAAGTGACAGCAGCTATCACGCCGAGGAGCGCCACAGAGGCGAAGCCCCGGGCTGCGCCGGCGCCGGCGATGGCAAACGGGTGGTCGTTCACCACCTCGTACAGATACCACAACACCTTGGTCTTTACATCTGCTAGCTCTTCTGTCTCACTTGCGCTGGATGGCCTGTGAAAACAAAACCTTTGTAAATATTAATGACATTTTTAAAACAGACCAAAACCTGTGCTCAATAAAACTACGGCTGGATTTTACCAACTCAAAATAATAAGTACTATATTATTAGATATTTCTGTCCACATTCCATAAGACTATTTCGGACAAGTCTAAAGTATTTCATATTAATTAGTTTAATTTAGTCTAAAAATTTCATAATTTCACGTTTTCCTTATATGAGTAAGTAATTTATAAAAAATTATGCTAAACAAAACGAATAATTGTCACGAATTTTCTCAAATATTGGTGAGTAAAAAAAGAAAAAGGCAGACAATGTTCTTAGCATTAAGTCCTCCTAGCACTACCTATTTGTGTGAAATTTTAAAATAAATAAATAAAAAGGTACGAACTGTATAGCGCGACAGTGCGACACATTAGGCACCACATAGACGGGCGACTTGCCAGTCGCGTGGGTCGCATTCGGCCCCATAGGCCGCCAGGGGTCGTGCCCCCCGGCAACAGACACCACGTGGTCGGGCATGTGGCTCAGACCAGCGAATAACACGTTGGTACGCTCAATGCCAGAACGGAGGAAGGTTTCGTCAAAACTGAAAAAAAAAAATGCGAAGAAGGTACCTAGCAGCCTGACTGATAAACTTAAGTACGACATTGAAATGTAAAGACTGCTGTCAGTGACTAGAATAGGTCCAAAGTCTATTAATAACTCAATAATACCCCTGTCTGAATAGAGTTTACTCCTGACATTATAATAATTAGTAGGATGCCCCCTAACGAGGCTAGCTGGTAGTCGCTAGCTCAATCGGAGGACATTGCACTATAGCTAGCTGGTAGTCGCTAGCTCAATCGGGGGACATTGCACTATAGCTAGCTGGTAGTCGCTAGCTCAATCGGGGGACATTGCACTATAGCTAGCTGGTAGTCGCTAGCTCAATCGGGGGACATTGCACTATAGCTAGCTGGTAGTCGCTAGCTCAATCGGGGGACATTGCACTATAGCTAGCTGGTAGTCGCTAGCTCAATCGGGGGACATTGCACTATAGCTAGCTGGTAGTCGCTAGCTCAATCGGGGGACATTGCACTATAGCTAGCTGGTAGTCGCTAGCTCAATCGGGGGACATTGCACTATAGCTAGCTGGTAGTCGCTAGCTCAATCGGGGGACATTGCACTATAGCTAGCTGGTAGTCGCTAGCTCAATCGGGGGACATTGCACTATAGCTAGCTGGTAGTCGCTAGCTCAATCGGGGGACATTGCACTATAGCTAGCTGGTAGTCGCTAGCTCAATCGGGGGACATTGCACTATAGCTAGCTGGTAGTCGCTAGCTCAATCGGGGGACATTGCACTATAGCTAGCTGGTAGTCGCTAGCTCAATCGGGGGACATTGCACTATAGCTAGCTGGTAGTCGCTAGCTCAATCGGGGGACATTGCACTATAGCTAGCTGGTAGTCGCTAGCTCAATCGGGGGACATTGCACTATAGCTAGCTGGTAGTCGCTAGCTCAATCGGGGGACATTGCACTATAGCTAGCTGGTAGTCGCTAGCTCAATCGGGGGACATTGCACTATAGCTAGCTGGTAGTCGCTAGCTCAATCGGGGGACATTGCACTGTAGCTAGCAACTAACTTACAAGTTAGAGAAGAAGTCCTTGCACATCTGATGGAAGTACTCGAGAGGCACGGTGGATAGGAACGGCTGCCGTGAGCTAGTGGTGGTCTGGTACCATCCGTACTCTACACATGTTTGGTACGTCCACAGTCGCACTGGAAAAAGATATATTTGGGTAAAATTGCTGTTTTCATACTGCTACCAACGCGACACCTCGACGATACTGTCGAAGAGTGTAACTATGAAAATCTCCTTAGATCCTCTTCATCATTGCTGGTCATCATCAGACTTGGAGTACGGACTCCACCATTAAATAGCAATACCTTGTTTCAAACTGCAATTCTGTCTGAGATTCCTCAAAACTGGTATTTTAAAGCTAATATTATTATCTTCATAATTTGGAAATGGAGCGACCAATTCTTACCAAACATGGCTAAGAACCATTCCAAATATAAATCACCTCTCTTAAAAAAAACCTGCATTCAAATTGGAATGCTACTTTCAAAGCTACCAGGGCACAGACCGACACACAACACCGTCAATCTTAACATGCCTTCCGTTTTTATAAACAACGTATTTTTTCTAACTTCATCTCTGAAATAGGTTCCGTCATCCTATTATCAGCTTGCTTTATGCAGCTCGCATTGTAAATACGAGCCTAACTACATCATAAGAGTGATCAATGCAATGGCCCCACGCCGCAATGCAAGTACAGATTAGCCCTTAATTGCACGTAATGGACGCGCTACATCTGTGAATCAAACGTCACACGCCGACAAACTACACACTGGAGTGGAGATCAACCAACTTACCAGTAAAGCAAGAGCTTTGAGATAGAAACGCCCTTCGATTCACAAATAAAATATTAGTAGGGGTCTACCGTCTACTACAAGAGTCTACACAAGCCAAAAGCAAAGCATTTTACAACGAGTGGTCATTTGACAGTCCTCAACCTAATTTGTAAGTAATTTAAGTTGGTTTGCCCCTAAAAGAATTGTCACTATTGTCTACTTTCATCGTAGTTATTGCTATGAGAATTTAACCTAACAATGTAAGTAGAGCTTGTTAAACTTTATTGTCGAGCGTAGCGAGTTGCGCTTAAATTTACACGGCTTACTGCCTCTGCCCTAGGTCTCCATGGCGTCCGAGGCCTTAGACTACTCTAGGCCCTAGAATAATCATAAACACTCATTGGATCAAAGTTCGGCACAAAAAAATTATAAATCTTCGCCTAAAACTTACTTCTCCGTGTGTCTTTCGTCTGGACTTCTGTTAGACAATTAGCATCCCATCTACATTGCAGATGCCTTTAAATAATAACTTATTCGTTCTCTCCCTCACTCTCGTATTACAGACGCATGCTATCTCGCTCTGACGCCAACGAGTTTGGGAAAAATGCCAGGAAAACTAATTTGATAGTCGAGTTTCCTATAATTTTGATAGTAGGGAGCGAGCGTGGTTCGTTGTTCAGGCAGCTTACTACCTACCTCCGTAGGTAGATTGAAATTACTAGATCTGTATTCAAAAACAGACAGATATAACACCGTGTTAATTAATTGAATTGAATAACACTGTCAAAATAGCACCCCTTCTTTTTTCGGTAGGGGTTGAAAACTATACCCTCGATCGTCGGATAAAAACGGTGATCAAGACATTAATGCTAGGTCTGAACCGATCTCTAAACTGTCACAGCGCCTTGCGTATTGTTTCTGAATACAGCTGGTAAGTAGGTAAGAGATCTAACAGGATATCCACCCTGCCTGGGTATTCATCATATAAGTGCTTGTAGGTATACATATTATGTAGTGTTTGGAACAACGTGCTTCTGACTAACTCTCCCCAGCCAGACATGCTCAAGGATCTCGTAAGCACAAGCTGAAATATCTAAATGAGTTCCTACAGTGCCTGGGTGCCAGATATTTAGATGTGCCTCTGACTATCCCTATCCTCCCCCTCCCCCTCCCCCTAGATCTTCCTCTTGACCACCTCATAGGGTCTAGTGCAGCCATAATATCATTGCATTCACTTACTGACAGACTGCGGCGCGTCATAGTTGGTGTCGGTGTGTTCCAACACCATTTCCGAGTACCTCGCCTCGATGCACGGCTGCGTCCACGGCTGCACCCTGACCCAGTTGGCGAGGCGCTCCACAGGTCCTGTCAATGGCATACATGTTTGACTACCCTCGTATTTATAAACGATGTAGAAGTTTCTCTAGAGGCAGATTCAGGCGCTGCGCCAGGAGAAAGCTGGTTGAAACTACAACACTTTCAGGAAGACATTTCCCCAGTTACGTTCCTGTTTAAAATCAAAGGTTCTCAACATACCAGCGAAGATTCCCTGGTAAGTGATTAGCACCAAAGTTTTGACAAACTTTTGGTGAGGACTCTAGCAGCTTTGATGGGCTTGCAGCCTGTGTGGAACATGGGGACTACTGCCTAAAATAGAAAATACAGGTACCTTTGTCTCAAATCTAATGACGATATCAGGAATAGTGAGTATGAGAGATCTAAGGGGATCTATATAGTCTGTGAAGAAAAATCCCTTGAAAAGAGTCATCGGAGCTGATGACACTCACCGACAGTATTGTTGGTGAGAGCAGCGCAGGCAGTAGGAATGTCGCCCGGCGTGGCGTACTGCACCAGGTACGCAAACGACTCCGTGATTCCGAACCAGAAGAACGTAGCCAGGTCCAGTGGAGTCGTGGCTAGAGTGCTGCAAGTACTGTGGAAATGGAGATTATTTAATCAAGAGGGTTATTGAGTAATCCTGGTGGTGTTACTGCAGTGCTACATAATCTGCCTCGAAGCAGGAATGGTAGAAAAATAAATCAATTACTTGAACATCTGCGACACGCTAGCAGGTCCATTGGTAGTCTCCAGCAGCGCCACCAGTGCTGTCATGCTCTCTTCCACGGCCGCCACGCAGTCCTCGCTGCCTTGCGAGCGTAGAGCCTCTGTGATCACCTCTAGGTATTCTGAAGAGAAGATGGACGCGAGTAAGAAACCTATTTCTTGACTGTTAGTATTAATTAATGTAATTGGTTTTTAACACCGTGTTAATTAATTAAATGAATAAATAAATAAATAAATAAATGGTCGCGAGGACATTGCTCTGTGTGAGTCACAGAGCAAGGTCTAGTAGATATGTAAGACAATTCTTAATTATCCTTGTGATTTTAATGAATAAATTAGTTTTTAATCTTGATTTACAGGTCAGTCTAGGTCAAGTATGTGGTCATGAAAGACATACTTCTTTATTTTAGCTGTAAAACATCCTCAGCTGAACATGAACTTCCTCCATAGATTAGTAGGTACCTCAACAGCACCTAGAAACCTCTTCAAAGTGATCTGTGAGGCTGCAGGCTTTCCACTAACATTCGGTCTATTTTTCGAGCTATACTGCACCTGGAAAGTCCTCCTGTGCATGTAGTGGTCCACTGTCAGAAAACACAGCATCCACCAGATGAGGGTACGCCAAACGCATCCATGTAGCCATGCTTCCGGCGTAGGAACAGCCCACCAGCACTACGGAACCATTCCTAAAAAAAAGTTTATTGCAAATTAAAACAAAACTAGATCAAATCACAACAATCCAGAAGACCGCCAGACTAAAGTAGAAGCCTTTACTCAGCAGTGGGTTTCAAAGTGAGACTTCTTATCTTACGCAGAAGGAAGCATGAACGCTCCCATAATGCGCCCATTGAGCCTGATCTTCCAATCTTCTCCAGTGTTAGCCAAGGCCATTGCTTGGTTTGAATCCTGAAGGGACTTAGAAGAAAAGCATGGTATGAAAATCCAAAATTGAGGTCTAAGAGCCAGGATACTCACTGGTACTGTCCGTAGTCGAAGTTAGGGCTCTTGACGTATTGGATGAACTGCGCCAAGTCTGCTAAAGCCTGGTCTACTGACAGGTAACGGAGGTTCTCCACTGCTGTGTCTCTGCAACAGATGGGAAGAAATATGATCATTACTAACAGCCGTGGCAGACATCCCCATCAGATATTCTAGAACAGCTGTTTACGACAAGGTCCTGCAAGAACCCGCCGCAATTTAGTGCAATCTCAATTAATTTTAGTGGACCGTCCACCTATGGCTCATTCTCAAGAGTGAGGGGTCAAATAGCCATTGCCCTGTGTCACATGACTCAGCGGCGCCTCGACTTATTGCATTACCCAATCTTTATAATTGGCTCTATCCTGTTCTTCAGTTTAATAAATCTTAATATTGAATAATATTGGTCTTTTTAATTTTTTTTAACCGCAGAGAATGGCACAATGAAAGAGAGGCCTATACCCAGCAGTGGGTGAGATCGGGCTGCGGATGATGATGATGATGATGATGATGGTCTTTTTAATCAAGGGTGAGTTTACAGGCCAAAGCATCGCATTCTATCCGATAAATTGTAATAAAACTGTAAAATGAAAATCGAATAGGTAATCCGTTCACAATTTCTCGACAATTTACCATCTTATTAGATTTTTTATAAATTAGATTCTTACTAAGTATTTTTTGTTGACATACACACGCCGTGATATGTAGAATCTGAATGGAGAGAATTCGTAGAAGAACCGAAATCACCGACATAGAATAAGCATGTTGCAGTGGCATTAACTCAACCCCTAGATAACATTCTTGGGCGGCGACTACGAACCAAAGAGCAAGGCGAGGATCTGCCTGTGCTACAATGAAAAAATGAATGAAAAAATCTTTATTTCCAGCAAAACATACATACAGTAGGTAGGCAAGGGTAGGAAGGACGGATACGGATGTACGAGTAGGATTACATTGAAAGATCGGTCATCGTTTTTGTGCTATATCTACTTTATTGTGTAGTTTTGGTTAGGTTTATGAGTAAAACTTTACTGTTCGTATCGAAGGCTTATTATTACAATGCTAAACAGAAAAACGATTCTTAAAAATCCTTGGATTTCCCTTACTTCCCCTCCAAGACGTTAATAAAACATTTAGTTCACGCAAAATCGACTTAATTTGGCAAAAATATTCGTCCCTCGCACTCTTCGTGCTTACTAACCTTTACATTACAACTTTAACCTACACTTCGAACATCTTTAATCTCATTAAATAGAGTCTAAAATCCAACAGTATAACTGAAACTTTTGGTTGTATAAAATTATCTAAACAGTTTTTACTTTGCATGTGAAATGTACCGTGTACAGTTGGAATAAGGGTGGGTTTTGAAGGGTTAAGATAGAAAATAAGTTTGTAAAGTTAACTAGGTAATTAGTAAGGATTACTGGCCCTGTATTGGGAGCAATGCTAATTTGATGATGACTGCTTTATGGTGAACTAGTGAAATGTCTGCGGCTTCGTTTGCCATGGGGGTGTTGTATACCCTAATAAAGGGTTAATTTTAAACTCCCGACTGGAAATTAATAAATCTTTTTACAGATTAATTATTTTTTTGGGTATAATTATGTCTCTATGACTGTTTATGACTTCAAAAATAGGGTTCAGAGGTGATGAAATATTCCAAGGTCATCACGTCCATACCCTATTATTTAAGGGTTCTCAAACATTGTAGCAGTTTTCAAAATGGAATTAAGCTCTCTAAAGTTAACGATATGAAGTTTAATTTCATACTCCTTGAAATACATGGAGAAACAGGAACCCGGGTAATCCTGGCTCCTCTGTTTTTGGTCCAGGTTTCACAAACTCAAGTTGACCTACATTGGGGTATGATGATGACCAGCACTATGAGGATAAAATATTCGTCAGTCAGTGAAATAGTAGAAACCTAAAATTAACTTCTATTACTACCAGAAATCCGCTAAAACCCACTCCTTATCTTATCTGAGCCCTCGAAATTAGGCATTAGACTTATCTAAGCTCTACCTATTGAAGCTGTACTCAAATTCTGCTATATTAACCCTAAATCCTTATCTAATCCTGTAGAATGTCAGACAATAGTTGGGGTGTGCGACGGCATCCAAAGCGGTCTATTAGTGTAACAGCTGCATTTACACCCAATCGTAACTTACACGCCATGAAACCTTTTCAAACTCTAATATTTACGGTGTTTTTTTTTAAGTTTTAAAATGGGCCATGTGATGGTTGAAAATTATTATTTACAAACTGTTTACGTACGTGGAATAACTATTTCAAGTTATCACCCCATTTAGTCTAAAGGCGGCCTACACTGCTTTCACATAAACTAAACGCTCCAACCCGTCAAGCTATTTTCTAGCGATTGTAGAGTATTAGTTAATTTGCTGAGGGTTGCCCGTTTAGACATGACCAGCTTACTGCCTTCTTGCAGATCAACAACTTTGGACCTCTAGTGTGTTTTGGCTGTTGCCTTTCGTATCAGCTTTACCTAGTATTTTGTTACGTTTCGGTGTAACATTGAGCCGAAATTTGGCACAGGAACAAACGACAGACATTAGACTAACGGTTCGATGGTACACTGTATTGTAATTGTTATTGTACACGTAACACATTACACACCTATCGATGGCGAGTTTAGGGTTTACAAGTTAGGGGTAGATGCATTTTAATGCCTCAAATAGCACCTTTACGCTATGTAAGGTTAATTAACCCGTTAACACCTACCAGGTTGGCTTGTCCTGACACTTTTTCAAATTTCCAAATTATTTTTCAACAGTCGGAAATCAAATTAATAGTCAGAAGATTGAGAAGTCATATAGGCAGAGAACCAAAAAGTCAAAGGTCATGAAATCGTAATTAAAACAGAACTGTCACTCCGTGAGGACAAAACTCAATTGTTAACAAAAACAATGTATGCGACGATAAAATAAAAATGCACTAGGTACAATAAATCAAAGTAAACTTCGTCAAAAAATCATTGTCCACTCACTCGCTAGGCCTAGTCTGGCCGTAGTACCGATGCTCAGTGTAAAACACTCCTGCTCCGATGATCTGTGCCAGCTCGTGTGCTAAGCCAGCCTGCGTCCATCCAGCAGATATCGACCACTCGCCACCGATAAAGATCACTACGTTGGGACCACCGAACTCGCTGTTGTAGTAATAACGCTGGAAAAATAGTATACACGTTGTGACCCGCATTTTACACATCGTAACCCACATTTTATACAGGGTGTGTGACACATCTCTCGAACAATAAAGGGATGTTACCTAACATCGTCCCACATAAGAGCCTAAGGCTTGTATTCTAAAGAAATCATTACTCAACCCAAGCAAAATTTGAGTAGAGATCTCATACAAAAATTGATGCTTTAGTCTAAGTCAGTACTTGAGCAGTAAATGCGAGTACGGGCCTAAATCTTGTTTGTGTATGTTTTTTTGGAGTTCAGTGACTTGTTGTGCTCCACCTCCATCGCCAGGATTGCCGTGCTAAGCCTCGTGAAGGAGCGTTGTGTGGGAGTGTAAGGTAGGTGACAGACTGGATTATCTACCCTATTACGAGCAAGATCCATTTTCCAACTTTCCCTCAGTTTGCGCAGTTTTTTAAATTAATTCTATGGTCCTTCAAAAACAAATTACCAGCCTTTACAGGCATACCCCACAATCATTTTAGAGAAAAAAAATGTTTCACGAGTATTTCACAGTAGGTATTGATTTCTACATCCTTACCATAGGAAATGTATCAGTGTTGGAAGCATCAAAGTGGTTCAGTCTCACGTCAAGCCACTGTTCCGTGGTGGCACGCGATGTGACGGGTGGCGGGTTCGGCTCCCGCGTGTGCAGCGCCAGGCATGCTGGCAGGACAAGCAGCCCTGGAATCACAGAGTTACCTGGTTATTTTGCTGAAGGATTGGGCGTGGAAGCATGCCAGCAGTGCCAGTGGTTCTACTTCTCTACCGAAGGTGGCATTCCACAGTTGCTGGAGAATAAAAAGCACTGGTGGCCTAGTGTTAGCGACCCTGCCTTCCGATCCTAAGATTATGGGTTCAAATGTAGTTGTGCATCAATGGGTTTTCGACTCGGAAAAATGTGCGCAACACTAGCATTGCGCACATTTTTCCGAGTCTCTCAACTCTTCGACTCTCAAACGGTGAAGGAAAACGTGAGGAAACCCACGGCTTAGTCAGCTACGTCGAGACTGGATGGAAAGAAAACTGTGGTGGTCCTTTAAAATAGTGATCAAAATAAAATGCTTCTAAAAGAAAACTTACATAAATATTTCATTTTATTTTAATTATTTCACGACACGCACACTACTTATGTAAATAAACTATGCCCCAGTTATCGATTCTCTTATCGATTATATCGAGAATTTAATCGAATTAATCCCTTGTTATCTATTTTAATCTATCTACTAACTACTAATCGTATTGTTAAGACCTATCTTGGATAGCATACTTTTAAGATTGTTTTATTACGCAAATTCATTGCTTTTAAGGTTCTTGGTAGATGACTGTCTCGAATTTTTTATCTCGAAATATCAAGGATCTAGAGTAGATAGGACCACGGGATGCGGGCGCTAGTCAGACATTTCAAACCTATTTTGCTAACGTATGGGACTAATCTCTACCTCTAAATGAGTAGACTAGGTACCTACTATTGCTGCTTATTTAAAAGCCAGTGCTTGTAGTGACCATTTATGTGCATCATGTGGCCGTGTCGAGGGGCCTGTCCATTGTTTATGTTGAAATCCATTGTTTGAAGTCACGTGTTCCTCACCTCCTTGATTCGACCTCTACGGTGGTGTGACTAAGTGAGACATGATTCTGAGTTTGGGACTACATAGCCTCTATACAAATCCTAAATAATATCAACAAACCATGTTGTCTTAATTCGGTTTCGTCAAAACATGTTGCTCGTAGTTTTGAGTAGGGTACCTACGCGGATTTGTTAAAGTTTTCCTACACATCGTTGATTTATTTGTGTGCTTTTACCATTACGCATTTATGTTTGCTCTATCAAATCGGTATAGTCACAACCACAACGGATTTTCGTCCCTCTGAAGTATCTGCGCAGAACATATTTTTGGTCGAATTTTTTTGGAAATTTTCCGCGCAACAGTACATGCACAATTATTTTTTGCATCTAACTTTAGAGGGACAAAGATTCGTTGTGGGTACCCCGTAATGTCAGCTGATAATTGCTCGACAGTTAAGTACCTCTCACGTGTTCTTGTGACTCATAAAATGGTTACAGCTATAAATTCGCCCGTGTCAATGTCACTGGAGGTAGAAACGATGGAAGTGGCTTCACCACTGATCTTACAAGACTGTATTTTAGTACAGTAAAAGCACGCAACACACAGAAGACAGATGAGGGTCGAGTGCGCGTGTAAATATTCCATTTAATTTATGGACGACGACACAGAACGCGTACTCATATACGAATTCCAGCACCCAATCCGCTTGTAACCCGCTTCTAACCCGCGCACGTGATCTTTGTGCTTTCCAGGTGAAATGTTACTTACATTACAAGGAGATTTCTACATTTTATTTGATACTTCTTATTGATCAAAGCAATAACTATATACAAATACTAATAAGAAAATAGCATTTTTAACAAAAAAAAAAATATTAAAATGAACTCTGAATTCTAAATGCTAGAGATAGAAAACAGAGTTCAAATCACCGACTGCAGGCAGGGTGCCCAAAAGGCTGGCAACGTTACCTCTTTGTATGGCAATACTAATTCTCTGTCCAAGGTAAGCGCCAGCCCTTTGGTCATTACAAGGTAAAAACCTTAAAATAAGAATTCAATAACTCTACTTACTTACACTTATACTTATACTTCTTAGTATTTGAAATGAAATATAACTTTAAAATTCGCAGCTCGAGAAGCCACATCCATCAACTCTAACTCTATGACTCAGTACCTCTGTATGTATGTATGCTGGACACAACTCGGATCACTGACTAACTCATGAATCACTCGCTAAGGCCGGTACAGACTGTGCTAGTGTTTTAGTTAGTCCTAGTTTTATGCTCCAGATAGTTTACATTTTACAATCGCTAGAGAATAGAAAACACCAAAATATATAGAAATGACAGTGTTTCAAGGCAATATGGTGGATTTTCTCTTCAAAACATGGAAACGAATGCAATCAAATAATAAAATCACATAATACACATTTATTATTTTGTGCTGTGGGTCGTGGGTTCGATCCCCACTGAGAACAAACATTTGTGTGTGGAAAACATAGATGTTTGTTCTTTGTCTGGGTGTTACTATGTATTATAAGTATGTATTTACAAAAAAAAAAGTAAGTATATAAGTATTCTATCAGCCATCTAGTTCCCATATCACAAGCTTTGCTTAGTTTGGGACTAGAGGGCGTTGTGTGTAAAGTCCAAGAATATTTATTTATTTTATTTATTTATTCCAATGGCTCATACTTTATGCCAAGACCTCGAGTATTACTGGTTAAAATTCCACTAAAATTAAAGAATTACGCTCACATAATAACACGAAGAAAAACAATTAAAATAAATGTGCTATGTTACTTCTACAAATAATAGAACTCGAAATCCAGTGTTAAATCATGTAACTGATCCATTCTGCAAGTTTTGAAGAATGTCAAATTAGCTAGAGAAGCATGATATACATAATACCTTTACTCATCCGTTCAAAGGCGAGTAACTAAAGCACTAGCGTAGTTCAAACCGGCCTTTACCGCAGTCGGGTAAAGGTAAAGATGTGAATCATTTCACCTTCTGTTTTGGTCGGTAGGTTGTTTTGAATGCGGAAACGTGCTGGAATGTATGGGTGCACCTGAATCTACTTTCTATTGCGTAAACTTTGCATAAACTATACAATATCCAGCTGTAAATATTACACACACGATTGAGAAAATAACAATCGGCTTTATGGTGAATACTGATATGCAATTTAACCAAGTAGACTATCTCAGATTGCAATACGTGTTGGTTAGTTCGTAAAACTATCTATATTGCGTAGGTACCTATATAAATTAAAAAGGTACAGTCATCATCATCAACCTATATTTAAGATATTTCTGAAATCTACCACCAAAGCTGCGCTGATGTTTTGATGTCCATTTTGATATTGGTTTCATGGTGGGCAGTGTTTTTCTGTACGCAACGTCTGTGAGCAAAAGAGCAGATGAATAAATATATTCGTTGACATTTCACACGACGCCCTCTAGTCCCAAACTAAGCAAAACTTACACCCAGACATAGAACAAACATCTATGTTTGTCACACAAAAATGTTTGTTTGGTGGGGATCGAACCCGCGAGCCACAGCACGGAAGGCAGAGCTACTACCAACTGAGCTGTGACGTCTGTCAGTTTGTTTGAATAGTTTGTTTATTTTACAAGCAGAATAACAGAACTAACAGGAAGAAACTGTTCTGAGAACTACGTTATATCAATAATACTTAATTATTGTAACAATTATAATTCTCAGTTTTTCTAACGTTTAACTTGGCGCATGCGCTGAGCTGAGACTCATCTTGGTTGTACAGTTTCCGGACATTGTTGTGGCATATCTGGAAAAAAGTTAAAAATAACTAAGTAAGTACTGCCTGAATCATTTTTTTAACAGTTTCTACTTAATATTAATAAAGGATGTGGGGAAGACTTTTGCCCAGCAGTGGAAGTTTGGCATAGGTTAAAAATAAACTTGTTAGATACTATTAACGTGTTTTTTTTTCTAAAAAAACTGATCAGATATATTGACTTTTATTACAGGGAAATTTTTGAAACTGAATTACCTACATAATTAGCATTAAGAATTTTTTTTCAGCTGATTTCACATTATACGTTTTTCGTATAAGTACATAAGATTCCCTTCCACAAATAGTTAAATGTGCCATAACCACGTCCTAAAACAGCGCTATAACCAATTTATACGTGCCTACGTAATAACAACACCAATGTGGTACATCTTCATCTTAATGAGGAAGATGAGCGTATTTTTTTTTAAATGTAGATCGATAGATTTTTACGTCCAAAACACAACAGTGAAAGAATTTTGGCGATAGCTCAAAAACTGAATTTTCTACGATTTTTTAAAGTTTGGATTTTCAAAATGTGTTTTGAGCCCGGCGATTTCGCGTGTGACGTCAGCCGGTCCGACCGCTCACCCGCGCTTTCTAAGCGTTTTCTGCCTTTACGTTTCTATTTATATTTCTGAAAAATTGGGAGAAAAGTACCAATATTTTTATGTAATATTGTGCCTTTAAGTCCTAAGGACACGTTTAACGCTTCAGATAAACTTTTTAACCACCGACTGAAGAAGAAAGGTGTTCTAAGTTTGAGGCTTTTTTGTGTCTATGTTTCTGTACCTTTCAAGGCTCGTAGCTCCAAAAAATCACTCGTAATTTTTTTATAACTATTCTTGAAATGGAAAGCAGATAAATCTGGCATAGTTCTAAGCCAAGTTTGGTAGAAATCGGTGCAGCGGTTTCCAAGTTATGAGGATGTTTATCAGCCCTCGACACGCATTTTGAAGGGTTCTCAGGCATATATTGATTGTAGTTTGAAACATTTGGTTCTTATACCAGTATAACGTGAGCTACTATTTCTTAGTGTTTCATTGATTTTGTATATCAGGTAAGACTGGTAATGAGCAAGATTGTGTTATCGACGTGATTAGCAATGTTTTTAACCCCCGACGCAAAAACGATGGGGTGGTAAAGTTTGACGTGTGTGTGTGTCTGTGCGTGAATGTGTGTGTGTGTGTCTGTCGAATGCGCGCGTTGGCTCGCGTGCGGATGCGGATGGTAGTAGTCTAAGTCACATTGTCTACTAAGGACGTGCCTAGTGAGACATTGTACTGTCAAGTACAATGTCTCACTAGGCACGTCCTTAGTAGACAATGCCTACACATACATATAGTGCAATGCCTCACTAGGCACGTCCTTAGTTACGAAGGACATTGTACAGTAGGTACAATGCCTCACTAGGCACGTCCTTAAGCAATGCATTGCTAATGCCTCACTAAGCACGTCCTTCGTAACTAAGGACGTGCCTAGTGAGGCATTGCAATATATGTATGTGTAGGCATTGTCTACTAAGGACGTGCCTAGTGAGGCATTGTACTTGTACAGTACAATGTCTCACTAGACACGTCCTAGTGTAAGTCACATTCTTCTTTTTCTTAGCGAGTCACATTGTCATTGTCATGTGACTTAGACTACTACCATCCGCATCCGCACGTGCACGTCCTTAGTAGACAATGCCTCACTAGGCACGTCCTTAGTAGACAATGCCTCACTAGGCACGTCCTCAGTAGACAATGCTTCACTAGGCACGTCCTTAGTTTCTGAGGACGTGCCTAGTGAGACATTGTACTTGACAGTACAATGTCTCACTAGGCACGTCCTAGTGTAAGTCACATTCTTCTTCTTCTTAGCGAGTCACATTGTCTACTAAGGACGTGCCTAGTGAGGCATTGTACTTGACAGTACAATGTCTCACTAGGCACGTCCTTAGTAGACAATGTGACTTAGACTACTACCATCCGCATCCGCACGCGCACCAACGCGCGCATTCGACAGACACACACACACACATACACGCACAGACACACGCACACGCACTGACACACACACACGTCAAACTTTACCACCCCATCGTTTTTGCGTCGGGGGTTAAAAACATTGCTAATCACGTCGATAACACAATCTTGCTCATTACCAGTCTTACCTGATATACAAAATCAATGAAACACTAAGAAATAGTAGCTCACGTTATACTGGTATAAGAACCAAATGTTTCAAACTACAATCAATATATGCCTGAGAACCCTTCAAAATGCGTGTCGAGGGCTGATAAACATCCTCATAACTTGAAAACCGCTGCACCGATTTCTATCAAACTTGGCTTAGAACTATGCCAGATTTATCTGCTTTCCATTTCAAGAATAGTTATAAAAAAATTACGAGTGATTTTTTGGAGCTACGAGCCTTGAAAGGTACAGACACATAGACACAAAAAGCCTCAAACTTAGAACACCTTTCTTCTTCAGTCGGTGGTTAAAAAGTTTATCTGAAGCGTTAAACGTGTCCTTAGGACTTAGAGGCACAATATTACATAAAAATATTGTTACTTTTCTCCCTATTTATCAGAAATATAAATAGAAACGTAAAGGCAGAAAACGCTTAAAACGCGCGGGTGAGCGATCGGACCTGGCTGACGTCACACGCGAAATCGCCGGGCTAAAAACAGATTTTGAAAATCCAAACTTTAAAAAATCGTAGAAAATTCAGTTTTTGAGCTATCGTCAAAATTCTTTCACAGTTGTCCTTACAATCTTCTAGACTTTTGATTTAAGCTATAAAAACAGGAAAAAATGCCTAACTCATCTTCCTCATTGCGTCAAATGAAGCACTTCCTCCGGCCAAAGTACAGAATTGGCTGCACAGCTTCCTTATTTAACGATTTAGGTATTAGGAGACTTACGGTCTTACTTATAATCACCTCTCAACTTAAACACTGTTTAGTTCTCCCTGTCACTATAAAATACTGGTCACTGTCAGTATAAAACGATTGATAAAAATTGACGACCATTCTTGGAATTACAAAATAAATTGCAGGTATGTCAGGGATCTAAGAATGGCCTTTACTTCTTACACACAGCATCAGTTTTTCATTTATGCCCCAAGGGATAATTCTTGTAATAAAATCTAATAATAATACTGTTCTGTAGTGACATTTTATTATTTATTTAACTATTTATCTATTTAAGGATAGTGAATAAGACCGACAGGTATTTGCAAATCGTGAGAGAATGGCATACATGTTCTTCCGTAAGCTGGTTATAAAAATCTTGCACGTCTAGGTACCTATATAAGGTTAGGTATTATTTTGACTCATTGTCAACAGAAATATTACGTAAGCAATATAGTTTAATACAATAATTAGTGTAATTGGTCCGTCACCGTACTAGTTATTAAATAAATAAATTATACCTACTTGAAAGTATTTTCAAAAGCTGGCAAACCTATGTAAAAATCAATAGGTACCAACTTAATCAATACCAATTTATTGTTGCTAGGTAAGTATTATTGTAGGATTCTAAATTTGTGTTTTTTGTAAGTATATAAACTATTTATTGAAGTCTCGACTGTTGGTTAGGCACAATACAGTCTCGATCAGCAAAAAAATAGTAGATTGTGAAATTTGCCATTAAAATAAAATTGTTATGTAGGTACTTAGGTAGAATAAACATTCTCTCGATCTTTGTTTACCTACTACTTAGCTATACTTATCCAAAAAACCATGAAAAAAAATACAAAAGAAATAAATATAAATTATTTATTTCTCTAAATGAAATAATTATAAATGATTGAAAATCTATAAAACTATATCTAAGTAAGTATACAAAATTTGCTATAGAAATGGCCGGAAACTGTAGATACCATTATAATCCATGGTACCAGATACCTACGGTTTCCCACGGTTTTGTGTAGGTACCTACAATGTGAAGAAAGTCGGCTTCCCCGGGGAATTTCCTTCAGTCGCATATTTTTTATGGTAAAAATATAATGCTGCAAGCGTAATGCCTAATTACTACCCCATAGATGCCATAATATTATGACAATAAATATGCGACCAATAATGAACTCTTCCCCGGACGAGTTCTTTCACAAGAAGCTCTACTACTAAACTAGATAGACGGCCGCTATAAGACGATGGGCGTTATTAGCCAACTGGTATCTTAGGTTCATCATCATCATCATCATCATCAGCCTATATTGGCCCACAGCTGGACGTAGGTCTCTCTCTTACCAAGACGCGCTATTGAGCTCGGTCTTCGGCTCTTCACATCCAAGGTTATATGTAAGTACATTCTGGCTAAATAGGTACCTACAGGCTACTTGCGATTAAGGTTAACGATTGTGATTCATTCATTGAACAATGAGTTATTTTATTCATATTTAATGATTCGTAGTAATAGCAAGATTGCAAATGACCGTCAATCTTATACAAAATGCTACATTTATTTACATTTGATGAAGAATACGTGCAGAAAGGACTGACAACCACTGGGGAAGAATGATTCTAGAATGGCGACGACGAACCGGAAAGCCAAGCGGTATACTCAGGGATATTTTTAGCTAAAGATAAGGTTGGTTTTGTTTATGTAAACACAATGGCTGAAAATTATTTCAAACAAATTCGCTTACAAACAAAATGCTTGCATCGCATTTTGTTAATTTAATTTCTCTTCTCATTTAACTTTTTAATACTTTACAACGTTAGTTTAAGAATTAATTTGGGAGCAAAATTAAAAAGTTGTTTATTTTTAAATTCATAAAATTAGTTATAATTTAGCTATTAATTTAGGTATATTTTTAAGGAAAACTGAAAACGAAATACAGAGCAGAAAAATATAAACAATAGGCCAATTAAATTTCACGGATGAAAAAAAGGATTAATTAGGTAAGTAGGTACCTATATTTCATGAAAAAATTTGAAGAAAATAAAATGTTTTGCAGCAAAACCACAGAACAATAATAAATTGTTTTGTGAGCAAAACATTGTCGTCATGTCGTCATACAGTACATATGAAAACATGGTGCAGTCAGTAATTAGGCAGGTTACTTATACATTTAGGGGTATACTTATAAACGCTGAACAAGTCAGAGAAGAGATACGATCAAAAATAGCTCTCTCCAGTTAAATAATACTGAGAATAGCCCAAAATTCGTCAAATTATGTGGGTGTCGGTATCGGACAATGGCAAGTAAGTAGGTACCCGATAAGATGATGAATACCACAGGTTTGAGCGTAATTAGGTCCTTATTCCTAAACCAGAGAGGCCTAATTACCCTGTTTGTCAGTGAATAGGCAAATAACTAGTGATTCAAGGACAAATCGGTTTACACCAAGGTTTTCCTGTATACTAGACGTATTTTGCATATTACAACAATGAACCAAATTTACTTATAGTACGCACAACGGATCTTTATCCCTCTGAAGTTGGTACACCAACGATTGCGCATGTATTGTTGTGCGGAAAAATTAGCTTACCTCCATTTCGACCCAAAAATGAGTTCTGCGCAGATAATTCAGAAGAATAATGATCCATATTGTGTCTACTATACCTGCGTAGCTACGTTCTTCTTCTTGTCAAAATGGCGGACAGAGGCCGTAATAAGAAAAGAAGAAGAATAGAAAACTAATATAAATAGAAAATGACATTCCAGCAGGGGTATGCCAATCAAAGTTGAACTGCAAAGTTGAACTACAAAGTTTTAAATCATGGTCAGTTTATACTAACTCATAGTTATTCTGTGACTAAATAGTGACATTATGACGTCATTTGATGTGTTTTCGCGCATATTTTGCTGTCAAGTTAAGTACAAAATTGTACCACGTGACCTGAAGAAATTACACTGGGCAGTGAAATATAACTTGACAGCAAAAGTTTGGCATACGGGGGCTGATGGTGATCGATCCCATTTGTTGACATTTTCCTTTCGGCCGTTTCCGCAACTGATTTTCGTAACCAGTTGCGAAAACGGAAATTTCTATCCTCTAGCGACTCCAGAATGTCGACATAGGTATAGGATTTGAAAGTGAATAAAATACCCAACTTCATTGATTAAATACCCCAAAGTATTTTCAGACTACGTTCAGTAAATTGGTACCGTAAAGTGTCGTCTGTCTCAATCTTCCAATATCACTTTAATCCTGACGCGATTTCCCAAAATAACTTGCTGTATGAAGCAAAGCCTGTGCGCGTTTCCATTGAACCAAGGTACGACATTTCACTCACGGAAAATCTCGGCAGTGAACAACGACTTGCACACAAGTAATTCGCGTTACTTTTTGATTTAGATCGTTTTCCAATCGTGAATTCGATATGGATCAATCTAATAAATATATTGGTAATTTTTTTGGGAAAAGTTGATTTATATTTTTGACGACATCAAAAAATCGAACTTATGGCATTTTGACCATCATTACACGTACTTACCGATACAATTTGATAGCGCTGCTTGAATATCTACATCTCTTTCTATCCTTTATCTAGAAGATCCTTTGAAAACTGCTTTTTGTAATTTTTTTACATATCATGTACCTAACTGCTGTACTATAAATATATGAATTTTCAGGTTAGTACCGTGTTATCCACACGACTCATGTTTAAAAATCGTGTCGTTACTTATGGACGCGCACAAGGAGAGTTGAACACAACAGTTGTCAATGGATCCGACCTTGGTGCTCTTCCGTGTAATCAGTAATGGTCTAGGTCAATCAACACAAAAGAATCATACCTACCTATGTTACGAGTATCTATGTGTGTGCTATGCTAACGGTTTGTGTGTGAGAGATAAGAATGGTATAAGTAGTTTTGGAGTTTGTACATTTCAAGTATGCATCTACTTTTGAACTAAATATAATGCGAAGCAGGGCAAGCAGTAGCAGGTACCTACCGTTATACCGTATCTTGCGACAGGTATGCGACAAGTTATCATTGCTGACGCGACACTAATTGGATTGCTATTTTTAAACGTAGTACCGGTCAAAATTATAACCCTCCTTTATGCTTCGCTGTAGTCGAGTAAAGAATCATTATCTCCCTTCCATTTCATTTAAGATTCTGGCTAACCGTTGCGATATTCCAAGAATTATGTATTATGACTCTACTACTTTATGTTTTGCATGAGTCATGTCTAGTAAACACTGCCTTGTACAAAGATTGGAATGTAGTTTGTATTGCAAACTCAGGTTAAGGATAAAGTTTATAAGACAAACGTGTTTTGTTATATACCTACCTAATAAATAAAAAAAAATGGCTGCTAGGCGGTGGTTTTGGAATGGTACGACTTATTGGGAGAGATGATGTCACGAGTTCGCGCGTAAACCTCTAGGCGTAACTATTTGCCGCCAATTTTTCTATTTGCATATTAGTAACTGACAAGAATTAAATTAAATTCCCTCTTCCGTCCCTTTTTGGTTCACAGAACTGCAGTAATATATAATAACACAATACTTTAACGATGATAAGGCACGTAGCCAACCCCTTGCATTTTTTTACTCTAGATTTTGTCAAATGTCAAGAGATTTTTATCGAACGTTTTTGAGTATACATATCATAATTACCATCCCTACTTTAAAGATTGTCTCCTCCCCCGGGTATCAAATCCAACATGGGTAGTCAGAGGCAATTTTTTATACCTATCTACGTAGTAATACATTTTTTCCTCGATGCGATAAAATTTTGGCGGTTAAATTCCCAAACATAAATACTGATGACAGACACACCTTCGCAATAAAAAAACTTGATTCGGTCACAGATTCACTAACAGTATGTATGAATGAACGATGCCACAGATTAACAACAGTTTGTGGAACTCGAAGGCGGGAAAAGGCGTTTGTTTTATTCCACCAGCAACAGGTTACGGGCATTGTTTTTTACAGTTCGTTAGAATTGCATTGTTTTCAACTGCAGGCTGCAGGCTGTCATTGTTATAAAGCATTATTACATGAAGTGGTAACTGATTATAACGACCGCAACATTGCAGTTGGTAAACGCGACTTTTCTAAATAGCTAACACCGGTTTTTAATCCGGATTTTTGTATACAATTTTTTGTGCGTATAAGTAAAATAAAATTAAACATACTTATTGTCAAAAAATGTATGATTGAGTCTTGGATCATTTATTAAATACTTTATTGTTATCACGGTGCTAGCGCAGTAATTATGCGAATACCTATGACTGGTTTAAACATACGTGACCAAACCAGCTTACTTCAATAGGTTCAACTTGAGGCATTCCACGAAGAGCACCGATCCCCAGAGCACCAATGTTATTCCACGGAGCAACAATCGATTTCCAAGCTAGGTGCTCTTCCTGGAAAAGTTCCAATATTAAAAGGCTGGTGTTGGTGCTAGGTAACAATAGATTTTTTGGCACTTTCCAATGAAATTCTGCCGCAGCTTGAGACAAGACTTGAGCACTGTAGTACCTATACGAGCTTATTTGTGTATCTCCGCTAAATAGCGGACGACAAACACTTTTAGAAACTCAATTCTTCAGTCACAAGTAACCATGTCACGTTCATCTCATGAAATATTTAACTGATACCTTCTTATCAACATCCATCCATTTAGAATGACAACAGACGGTCTAATGAAATGAGGGGTTTAAAAATAACCCTTTGATAATCTCCAGAATCCCCCCCCCTCCCCAGGCTAATTTGACAATATTGTAGAAACACAATAGAATGTCAGATTCGCTAGGTATTTTGGACCCCTGGTAGGTATTGTGCTGTAATTTATAAACAAACATAAAGACGTCATTGCGTGAATCATAGTCATTGTAAATCATTTTAGGTGATAAATAGTTAAACATAACAATACAAGTTATAAACTACTTAGGTATGTTGTTGGTCTGCCCCCGTATGCCAATCTTTTGCTGTCAAGTTATATTTCACTGCCCAGTGTAATTTCTTCAGGTCACGTGGTACAATTTTGTACCACGTGATCATTCTTTTTAGACAGTTGACAGCAAAATATGCGCGAAAACACATCAAATGACGTCATAATGTCACTATTTAGTCACAGAATAACTATGAGTTAGTATGAACTGACCATGATTTAAAACTTTGCAGTTCAACTTTGCAGTTCAACTTTGATTGGCATACCCCTGCTGATGTTGTTGAGATTTTACCAACATAGTAATTGATGGTGTTATAACGTCATGAGGTATGGTGTATGGTTCGTGAGTCGATAGACACATAGATAATTATGATAGTTTCCGTCACTTTGAATTTACGTACAATTATGTAAATCACTGAAGGAAATTCGCATTTTTTTCAGGATAAAGCTAAATAAACTGAGAAGATGGTATAATTAGATGCTACAACTACAAACCTACTACATGTTATGTCATTTCACATGCAAATGAATTTGCATTTAGTTAGATTTTGACACACTTTTTTGACAAGGGGATGAGATATTGCTACGAAAGACCTACGCCGTAGCTGGTCTACGAAAGTATCCCGAAAATCTAGTAGGTCCCCTATAGGGGGCTATAGGGTAATACCCTACCCCGCCCTAGCCTACTTGGTATATTCCAGAAATCCTCACTAGGTTGACAGTAGAAAAAACATCAAAAAGGATTTAATGTTCAATGGTTTTTTTTATTTTAGGTAAGTACCTACTTATGCCTAATTTTTTTTAGGAATGTTTTTAGAATGTCAGCTTTGTTAGGGCCCCTTGTAGTAACGGTGTCTCATATAAAACCAGAAGACTATGGTTTATATTCCAAGAACCTCCTTTGATGAGTCAGGATCTCGTCATGGTAATAATTATTTAATGTCAACTTCCGTACTTCCTTATATTGGATTCGTTCGTCACAGATGAAACCGGTTTTGAACCATAACACAGTACGCAGAAAGGATCTTTATCTCTCTGAAGTTAGGTGCAACAAACAAACATTGCGCATGTACTGTTGTGCGGAAAAATTCGCTTACCTCCAATTAGACCAAAAATGGGTTCTGCGCAGACACTTCAGAGGGACAAATATCCGTGACTATTATACTTACCTAGGTAGGTGCGGGTTTTTTCCCAACTATAAAATATATTTTTTTAGGATTACTAATTCAATTCAATAATTTTATTTCAGCCAACACATGTACAACATACAGTCCATAATTTAAGAAGCAATAATAACAAGTTAATACAAATGAACACATAATATACACCTAACATATAAGGTGCTATATATAGGTACATATATAGGTACTGTACACAGCACGGCACGGCACGGCACGGCACACTATACGTTACGGCCAGCTTGTGTGGCGCGCTGGGCTCCCTCGTCCAGTACGTCCATGAAGTGGCAGTCAGTGTCCAGCCTCCCAGCAATAAGCTGCAGGTAGCTGTTGGGACTGCCGCGCACCCAGCGCATCAGAGACGCTGATCTTTTGCGCATTATTGCCGCGCACTAATGCTTATGGCTTTTATTTATTTATTTTTGTTTTATTTATTTTCTTTTTCAAAGCCTAAATTGACATTGAAATTGTAATAGTTCACTTATTTACTAAGATTTAAATGTAGCGGTTATGGAGATATACCATCTTTAAAACCATGCTCAAAGCCTACATTGAACTTTTTGGTATATTCCAGAAATCCTCAATCCCCCCTGCTACACCGTAGCATGCTACGACGTAGCTGGTAAAGATTTCTTAGTGGGGACTTCTGGAATACTTATACTTACCAATTTTTCTTGCTAGTTACCTACAGTGCAATACCTACCTGAGTAAACGGAAAACCAACGAGCCAGTTGTGGTTGTAAAACCGTAAACATGTGAGTAAACCAGGGGTTTCATTCATAAACACGAGTTAGTAGGTACCTACGCACTCCGCCACATTATACCTAGCTGCTAGCGGTAATATTGTGGCCTAGATTATAACATACAGTTATAAGTTTACCTAAGTACTTCTTTCATAATAAAAAACTTTTGTTTTAAATCAAATCTACTGCAAAATGTTGTGTGAACTCAGATAATTGATGTCCATCTGGCTACCACTTTAGAAATTTTATTAAATTTTATTATTAAACCTTTAAATTAAATGATACAAATAACCAATAGAACAATTCCTAGGAGACCACAAGAAACTAAAATAAATTCGTGCGCAAAATATAAACACAGGCTCTATCAATTCTAAAGACGTAGGTTTAGGACTTACGTGTTCGTAGAAGTACTAGGAGACTTCAATAATTTTATGGACGAATTATGACTCGGTTCGTATCATATCGACTATGTCCACAATGTCCACCGTCTTACGCACAACCCCAGAGTACACGAACCACAGAGTGATTCATCAGTTCCAGAGACCGCTTCAACCTTCAGATGCTTGCCGACTTTATATAACCGTGCGGTACACAGCACACGCCATTCGATCGCGTCTCTCGTCGCGGACACTCGTGCGAGCATTCATTAACGATTCACCTCGTGACTCGATCATAAAAACTCAGATTTTACAACGATTCAATACACGAACCAACAATGGGTAGCTCGGGCATGTCATCCGCTGTTCTCGTGATCCTAAACATCCTGAACATGGTTTTTGGACTGGCGTTGACCGCGGCTTCGATATGGTTCTTCGTTGAGCTGCAGAACGTGACCAGTCTTCGCAACCAGAGCCACTATCAACTGGACTACAAGCTGTACTGGCCCCAAGCAGTGCCCTGGATATTCCTTTTCACAGGAATCTTAGTGATCTTCGTGTCCAGCTGCGGATTCATCGGCGCGAAGAAGCAAAACCGAGGAGTTGTGCTCATGCACGTAGCCTTCCAAGTTATCGCTCTGGTGGTTCTCATCGTCGCCACCATCGTCTCCCTGGTATTCGCTGACTCATCGCACACGGACCACTTCGTAGCCGACACGATTTGGGATGCTTACAACAACATGAGGGACGACAGAAGCGTGGAGACTGCTTTTGGAATCATCGAGAGGAAGTTCCAGTGCTGTGGAGCTGGCGGTCCTCGCGACTACAAGCCGTGGAGGACGAACTTCCCTCCGTCGTGCTGCGATAGCTACTCCCATAGCTGGAGCACTGGAGAGTACCTTATCAACTGTGAGATTACTGACAAGCTACCTAACGAGAGACTTGGATGCGCTGAAGTAGCCTCTCACCACGCCAGGGTAGCCATCAAAGTGTTGTCAGCAGCAGCGGTGTTCACAGCGTTCATCGGAATCCTAAACCTGGTAGTAGCTCTGATGCTGTCCAAGAGCTTGAGGAAACGAAAACCTACAGCTGTAACTGCGCAAAACGAATTCGAGAGTAAGAAAGTTTTGTTGTAAATTGAACTGTAGCGGCTTGTGTTTAAAGCCTGGTTTTGATTGAGACTGATGTTTTAGATTATAATTTGTTGGGCAACCTTCAATAACGTGTTTAAGTTACGCCCAAGTATGGATGACGTAGAATGAGAATTTCGTCACAAAAAGTTTTCAAAGGGTATTCAAATGCTCTTGCGCAAGGTGGGGCCAGCATTCGAATCTCGAATGTATCTCGTTAAAATAAGGTGCATTTTTACAGTATTACATTTGTTCAAGTTTTCCCTTTCTATTTATAGAATATGGACTAACTTGACTATGTTATCTGTGTTTCCATGATCAGAGACTAACTTAATCGTGATTCTCTAACAAATTCTAGAGTATCTACAAAAAACAACTTTTAATGTCGATTGTATTCTCTGCTCGGAATAAGGAGCTCGGAAAATTTTGTATTTACCGTACCAGTGTGTAAATACGTGGAATCAAGCTATGTACAATGTGTGTAGTACCTATATAATAAGTAATATCTGTTTGTAGACTTGTGTTTGAAGGGTTAACATACTATTTTAAATAACCTTTTTTGCTCTTATGTTGCAACTCTCTTTTAGATAACAATTTAATCATGTTTTGAAATAGTTTAATTTAATAATAAGTAACCAAACTGACTAGAATCTCTGTGGTATACAAACAATTTAAGTTACCTTGATCTTTTAAGAACTTTGTAAAAATAGGCAAGTTTTACACAAAGATTTTATAATTTTAGAAGTGTGTGTTTACCTATGTTTATAATTAGTGAGTGTAAAAACTTAGTAAGGAACCACCTAAAATAAGTATTTTTGCGCAAAAATACTGTTTACTTATAAACTTAGATTGTAGAGGTGATTCATAGAATGATAGGTCATCGGTAGGACAATTAGGTATCTACTGGCTAGGTAGGTTTTGCGGTGAGGTGACATCATCTGAATGATTTCAGAGATCACATAGTAATGATCTTAGTTTATATAATTATGCGCTTTATAAATTATCTAAAAATATTTTTTATATTTAAACTACCCGTTCTGGGAATCGTACTTTTTACATGAAGTATAAATTATGTATTATGTATAAATTATGTATCTAGCTAGATAGATTTTTTAAAAGCCATTTTTATTTAACATTGTAAGTATTTGTTAAAAAATGAGGTTCTTATAATTTATAGAAGCCATAATATTTTATAAACTCGCAATATGATAATATCTTGTTACTAAGAGAAAGGAATGTTAAAACAAATATATATACTTAATTATGTAAG
Organism: Gandaritis pyraliata; assembly: GCA_947859175.1. Taxonomy (NCBI): domain Eukaryota; kingdom Metazoa; phylum Arthropoda; class Insecta; order Lepidoptera; family Geometridae; genus Gandaritis; species Gandaritis pyraliata. Next base: position 240,504 of record OX401877.1, on the reverse strand, counting down.
TAAATAACGTATTCTACGCAGGTTTTAAGCATTATTTTGCAATTTACTGTTTTATTATAAAATAGTTTTATAACGACAGACGAGTTAACCAAATACTTGAATAGTTATATCTAAGTTAATTATTTAAATAATTACCTTAGCAATTAATAATAAATAACTTGATAATTAAATTAGATAAAAATGTTACGTTGTAGTAACAAATATTATCTAATTTATGTATTTTAGTTATTTTTAGTATCAAATACAAATTATTGTATTAACTTAAATTTATTATAAATTCGTAGATATTAAGTTATGTGTTCTGAAAATGTTTTTAAATAACATCACAAAATGAAAAATCTGTATTCTTATTTTCATCTCATAAACCATTAGAAGAAAATCCAAGAACAAAAATTATTTTCCTCAGATTTCCATTACTCATATAAAAGTAGCAATACTTGCATACCGTATCATATGAGTCAGAAATAAATCTAATACGAATGCCATAATATAGGAAACCAGCTTTAAGTTCCGATGAAGTCTTTCTTATTATAATGATTACTCATCCTCGAAAAATGGCGAAGCCAATATCATCTTAATCGCAGGTCTCAGTAGTAAAGGCAAAGTGGTAAATTAGGCACCCGATAGACTATCAAGCTGTCGCATCAAACTCTCGTGATACTGATAGTGCGTCAAATTGTTTCACACTCTCACGTCAAACTCTCGTGAATGTAGACTGACATAGGGAAGATTAGGGCTGATTAGAAAATGTTGAGTCGGAAGTTAAAGCAATATTGTGTTTGGCTCCGTTGTTATTTATTAAAAAGGTTTACATGGGTATCTAGGTGAAAGAACAAGTGACAAAAACACAGAAATATACCAGCCCCCGTATTCCAATCATTTGCTGTCAAGTTATATTTCACTGCCCAGTGTAATTTCTTCAGGTCACGTGGTACAATTTTGTACCACGTGATCATTCTTTTTAGACACTTGACAGCAACGTATGCGCGAAAACAAATTAAATGACATCATAATGTCACTATTTAGTCACAGAATAACTATGAGTTAGTATGAACTGACCATGATTTAAAACTTTGCAGTTTAACTTTGATTGGCATACCCCTGCTGATTAGAAAATGTTGAGTCGGAAGTTCGAGCAATATTGTGTTTCCGTTGTTATTTATTAAAAAGGTTTATAGTATATGGGTATCTAGGTGAAAGAACAAGTGACAAAAACACAGAAATATACCAGGTTTATTTGATAGGTATAATAAAAATTTAAGTACATAAAGACATCAATATTGGGTTGTATGATTCACTCACGTTTCGCAAGTGCATGCTAATCACGTTATTGATGTTAATTTTTACAAAAAACTGTTTGTTTCCTTAGCTAGGTACCTACGTGTTACAACGAACGACCTCTTAATAGTATGAGCAATCAGGTACCTACCTAACTAAATAATAAATAAATTATGTAATAAGTATAAGTATTAATACGTAAGATAATAAGTAAGGTAATGAAATTGTGAATACCTACTTGTACCTTTAAATACCACAATTTATATTTCATAAGAAAACAATAGAGCAATAAATATTAGTTAAGTAAATCAAGACAATAACTGGCTAATTACTGGATAGCTAAAGAGGGAATCAATTATATTGAACGACGTTACATAACTAGGTACTTTAATAATTGCATATGAGTCAGGTAACTTCACATTTCATACCGCTATTAGTAAGTATGTAGGTAGTAAAGTCAATGTCCTATATCAAAACAAATCTAAGAGACATACTATCAAACAGTGTTTGTGATGCTCTGTGGTTAAACTATCATACAATGATAATGATCGTCAACCACAATCAGTCACGTCTGACCATCTAACAGCCGCTTGCAACACATAAGGCGCGCCAAAGTTTATAAAACAACTTGCATCACCGCCGTGCCTCTCATTTTATTGACAACGATCGCTCTGTGCGCACGATAGTGAAAATGGCCAAAGAGGATTTCATAAAAGCTGTGCTGTATGTGGTGAATGTGATATACGCCGTGTTCGGATTTGCCTCCGCGGCGACTGGAATCTGGTTCTTCGTTCAACTTACGGAGTTCGTTGCTTTAAGAAACAGCAACCACTATCTCTTGGACTACAGAATCTACTGGCCCCAGGTCGCGCCATGGTTCTTTATACTCCTCGGATTATCTGTTATGATGGTGTCGTTCTGCGGTTGGTGCGGGACTAACAAGGAAAGCCGAGGCCTCATTGGGATTTACGGGCTATTCTTGATCCTCATCATCATCGGACAAGCTATTACGGCTACCCTTATCTTCGTTTACGTCGATGGAGAAGACACTGACAAGTTTATCAAGGACACGGTCTACGATGGCTACTATAACTCTCAATCGAACCCAGACGTGTTCAAATCCTTCGGACGTATTGAAAGGAAGCTACGCTGCTGTGGAGCGAACGATGCTCGAGATTACCGAAGCTGGAGGAACGATCTCCCACTGACGTGCTGTGCCGACAGCTACTACCGAGCAACCTGTGACTTCACTGATAAGGAAGCAAACGAAAGGTTAGGATGTGCTAAAGTGGCGTCAGTGTACGTGAAAATTATCAGTTCATCAGTCGCCGGCGCCTCGCTTCTTATCGCCCTGCTCGAGATCACCGGAGTCATTCTTGCGTGGAAGCTCTTCAAGTCTTTGGAGGAAGTGGAGCATTACATTCATGAGAGGAAAGAGGGTGAGACAGAGTGCTAACGAACGAACGATTAGGAATAAAGCTCATTTCCTTGTCGAAGGAAAGGTTAGAAGTTTATTCATACATTCCGTGGTCAACCTTAGGTCAATCCGAGTGGGCTGCAATTCTTTCCTACTTGACTCGTGACTAACGTACCTGACTCATAATTGAGTCAATTGCACCTAAGGGATTTTGTCATCTGACCTCGCCCCCCACCAAGTGTCGTCTCGACGCCTTAGTTTAGTATACATTGCTTTGTAGACTCTATTTCGTAAGTTGTAACGTGTGAATAGGCAGCGATGGTTAAGTTAGCGCCAAGGCCGCTTATGAGAAAAGTTTGACCTCAATGCATTCATGGTTGCTACTTGTATGTGCCAGATTCGGGAAGCCTATTGTGTAATGCCATGTAAGAGTTAGATTAGCGTCCCTTTTTAACCGACTCTTAATAAGGGAGGTGGTTATTGTGTTCACGGTGGATGGGTCGACAGAGGAGGAAAATTTTTCTCACAGACTTAAAGTAGAGTTGTTTATCAAACTCAATATCAAAATGCATTTTTAATTGAAAGTATTACTTGTTGTACGGTGCACTGGTTGGTGATGAATCTCTTTTGCAAATAAGTAGATCTAGACAAAGGATCTCAACATTTTACTATCAAAACAAACTAATTTATTACATAAAGGTTGACACCTGTGCACATACAAAAGTAGACCACAGTTTTGTTAAGAAAATGACATAACCCACTAAAAACGAAAGTGGAAAAACAAATATTAGAGAAGGCCCTCTCTGTCGTCGCCCATGTCTTAAAAAAACATGTATTTTTACGCAACATTGCTTTAAGTCGATAAGGTATGCGAAACCCGCCATGTTACGACATGAGTTTCATAACTGGTTGAGTAGAAAATGGTGCCAATAAGGAGGTTACCTCCATCTCTTTCACATCACATGTGTTTAAATAAATCAGAAAATTATGAGTTATTTTAATTTGATTATAATAAGCTATTATAAAATGTATAGTTTGTTATGAAAAGTAATGAAATGTGTAGTTATGTCATAATAATAGGTAGAATGATTCTCCGTCCGATTTTATAAAAGCCATATCTGTATAAAACGTATGCAAATTAATTTATATACCTACTTTTAAAGTGTGCTTCCATATGCCAAAGAAATGTATGGGTACAAAACAGAAACAGAAAATACGATAATAATATATCATTTTAGCATGCAAAAGTTATATTCACTTAGTTTTAGTGTAGTACAAGATACTGATATATTTTAAGTTATTTTTTATATAAAATTTATACTTCTCGAGACTAGTCTTAAGTCGTTTCGTTTAATAAATAATAATTATTATGTACAATTTATGTTTTTGTTCGATTTTTCCTCAACTTAAGAACAGCCAGTGTCTCAAAGGTATTACGTAATCAAAACAAGGTTCTGTATAAGGTTGTCTTGCTGACTGGCTCGAACACCATTTTATAGGCTTTTAGTAAACAATCAATTTTAAACTGTTTGGCAGTTTTAAAACGAAACCAACATTGTTTGGAGTAAGTACTGCCTTTTTAACAGTTTATATTTTGTAATTAGGCATTTAGTTTTCTGGCATTATCCTTGTACACATTTTTATAAAACTCATCACTTTTATAAATCATAACAAGCTAGTTATAATCGCGTTAATCGTGTTAATTATAAGAAATGGCTAGGTACGTGAAAACGTGATAGAGCGCGCTTCTCGTAATATTTTATTTTTATATAATCACGTAAATATAGATAACCAGTAACTTGGGGTTATCTGATGTTTAAAAAAAATAGCCTAGTCGGATCTTCTTGAGTAAAACGAGGACCCAAGGCATATTTTTCTACAATTGAGAGACAGCAGCTTCGATTCCCGCGGTCGAACGAAAATCAAAATATATTACTTGATAACCTATACTAAATCTGGACTCTAGGGAAAAATAATAAGGCCTTTGCATCTAATCTACCCATACTCCGATGGCCACTTTTTACCCATGCCCCGATGGCCACTTTTTACCCATGCCCCGATGGCCACTTTTTACCCATGCCTCGATGGCCACTTTTTACCCATGCCTCGATGAGAGGGACGCTGCATAATGCAGTGCCTAGGACAAGATTTTAGATAGAGTAGGCTCGTAGTACATATACCATCCTCTCAGCCATCTCATCCAGCGAATACCGCAACAATATCAAACGCACCTAGTTACAAAAGGTATAGTTCCTAAAGTATACCTTATTTGCAAACTTAGGTAGGTTGTAGGTCAATGACCTCAAAACCATGGTTAGTTGAATAGTGATAATCTTCAGTAGGAACGTGACAACACTTGCGTCATCTGCCGATAGTCAAAGTGAAACTATGTTACGGCGTAGACAAGACATCGTTAGCAGTGGCGGATCCAGGATTTCTGTTTGGGGGGGGGGGGACGGGGGCGATGGGGGGGGGGGGAAGGGAGAGGCAGGGGGAGGGCGTGTTTTGACCAATAATGTCAATGATCTTTATTAATGTGACCAATACTTAGTGGTACCAATACTTATACGTAGACAAATAGTGGTGACAATTTTTTGGTCGGAAAACTTGTTTGAAACATAATGATAACATTTAAATCTTAAAAAAAAAATTGAAATGTGCAAGCAAGAAGGTTGTTTCTAACCTTACCCATCGCGTAATTTGACCATTAAAATTTTTGCCGTCCCTTTCTCGTGACAAAGACAGCTATAATTTTAGTGCTATCAAATTCGTTTTGAAAAATAAAGTGCAGAAATAGTTAGCAGTCGTTATGTAAGTCATGTAACAGCCGAAAAGGCTATTTGTGAAAGTGCTCGTCCGGGGAAATACTACCACCGACAGGACGGACACGTCCTCATTGGACTTGCTCTGTGAGGTAATGCATTAGGCAGAGGTTACTAATTAACATCAAGTGTTCCATCAGATTATTCCATTATAATATATATTTATAAAAAAAATGTTTTCCTTTATCCGCGTCGGCTTGGCTGTAGCTTTAGAACTAAGCCAAGCATTACATTAAGTGGGTCAAACTCCTTATCCATAACAATGCATGACCTCGAAGTAACTTGGTATGCTATAGTACTACCTTAGTAGAGTGCGACCACAACAAGACAAGCGTGCAGCCCTTCAAATCGTAATTTGAAAATCAAAATTTCAAGCACCGTCTTTACCGTAAAAAAAAATTTGAACAACCGCACAGTCAGTAAGTAAGTACCTATCAGAAGTAGATAAATTTTTCAGAATTTCATTTTTACCTAAATAACTGATTTGAACTCTGTTTTCTATCTCTAGCATTTAGAATTCAGAGTTCATTTTAATAATTTTTTTTGTAAAAAATGCTTTTAACTTAAGTATTTGTATATAGTTATTGTTTTGATCAATAAATAAAAGGTCCTAAATAACTTATAGAATAGAGTTTTTAAAAGTTCTTAGTTTTCAGAACATTTTTGAAACTCTCTCTCACCATCATTTACTAAGTAATGATACTGTACTACGAAAACTGATGACAGATATAGAATTTATAAATCCTTTTGTCGATGTCATTTTATTCCATTGCAGGCTTAGCGTGGCTAGACTCTACCTATCTACTATGTTCATTGGCAATTTGTATGTTTTGCGGAGTTTTTTTTGCCTATTGTAACTTTGATCATGGTTTTTTACGATGGCAGCTCAACTATTGAACTGTGAAAAGAAACATCGTCGTCTACCGGTGGCTAAGGCTGCACGTGCATTTGTGGCCATGGCCGCGGCGAGGGGCTCAATTCTACTGAATTTTTAATTTAATAAAATCGATATTATATTCTTTACCCTTCATTTTTCGGTGGGGGTTAAAGATTTGTGAGACTGATGACTGAAATAATAATGATCAATGTTAATTTTAATGTGACTAGCCTATTTTTCTCCATATTTTGATGTTAATTGGGCTTCATTCAACCGTTTAAATTAAATAAATAAATCTAAAAATCTGAATCGTAAGACAATTTGTAAGCTCAGTCGCGGTTCGAAGCTACTTATTGCCAAATATTGATTAAACACATTCTTACTATTAAGTTTGCGTAAGAGTTGCAATGAACCCATTGAGATTCGGGCCCTTTCACTTGGCGCGAAAACTATGAGAATATTTCGGCGATTAGTTTCGAAGGCTGATCAGAAATTCCACTTCATAACCTGTTTTTAAAATCTCTACGCCGCCATTTTGAGATAATCTCGTTATTTTCAAACGGTTTTAATTTCACGTTTCGATCATTTTTTGCGTCGGAACTTTGAAACTGTTGAATGAAAAAAAAGGCGCCATAAACGTTCCTATGCCCGCATTTTAGTCGCCTATTACCTACGCTGGTGTTGATGATGAGTATGAGGTTTGCATCTATCCTATGTAGGTTTTAACCCTGTAAATCTAAATACAGATAAACACTTGCTAGTCTTGCTACTTACCTACATTTTGATCAAGACTTGTAGACAGTCAAGGACAGGGTTCCTCAAAGTTACTCGGTTGCTAAATCCAGCTGCTATGCACCATTACGTTGTGTTAAGATAAGACCATGTAACATTCGTGGATCCTTCTTTGTAAATTAAACTTCAGTGGCTTCAGTAAATCAGAATTGTCCTGTATTCATTATAGTTAAATCTCTAATTACATATCTTTTCAATTATTATCGCAAGTCAATATCTATCAGCACGCTTCTTCATCTTTATTCTCAAGTCATTCTCATTGACAGTTCTATAAGTCAGGTGACATTTGACATTACTGTAGTGGTAGGTATCACGATGTATTCTACTAGAACAAATCCTATCCTATCCTATCCTACTAATATTATAAATGCGAAAGTTTAGATGTTTGGATGTTTGTGTTTCAATCACGTCTAAACTAATGAACCAACTTGGATGAAAATTGGCATATATATTGTTCGTAACCTGGATTAACACATAGGCTACTTTTTATCCCGAATAATTAACAGGATCTACAGGATAAAATGAACGAAAAGGATTAGCAGCGCCAATTGGCAAGAGGATTTCATTGTCATGTCATGTCACGTCATTTTGACAGGGCGTAGTACTATCGGTCTAACGACTAGCGTTTGACATTTCAGTACGAGTTCGGTGTAATGAGGTGTAATGTCAAGTTTCTCAAAGAAGTATCCGCTCGGTACACGCACAAATGATATAATGTACACGGAAACTGTAGACGCGTACGAAGTCGCGGGTAACTGCTAGTAATTAATGTTATCGTTACAGTTGTGATGAACCCCCGTGGAATAGCGACCCCCACTTTGAGTAACCCTGGCCGGGACATGGTGGGAGTGTGATGTTCTCTAAGAGGTGATCACGACGGACGTACCAATTTGTGCAAATGAGGATATTCTTAGAATAGTCTTGACCTCAGTGATATTCAAGATTTTTACGACTGGTTTCATTATTTGTGTCTACAGTTAGTGCTCTCTTCTAATTTAAGAGCTATGCTTTCGTCGGCGTAATGTATGCATTTCCCGCCAGGTTCTTCTTTTCAGGGCAGCTTCCTTGACGTCCTTATACGACATGACATCTATCTTCGCCTTCACTTGGCTCATGTAGCTAATACGCGGTCTTCCTCTTCCTCTCTTTCCAGTTAGTGCAAGGTGGTAGAAATCTTTAACAGGCAAACACAAGTGGTGCGGGTCTAAGAACACTGTTAGAATTTTAACTAGTACGTATAGTAGTCACAACGGATCTTTGACTCTCTGAAGTATCTGCGCAGAACACATTTTAGCGTCGAATTGGAGGTTAGCTAGTCTTTCTGCACAAGTAGGTACATGCGCAATCGTTTGTTGCACCTAACTTCAGAGGAATAAAGATCCGTTGTGCGTACTATACCTGTGGTTGAGAAAATATGGTATTTTTAAAAGTATTTTTTTAGAATAAATGCCTTGACTCAGGATACTCAGGCTAATGTGTTATTGATATGTTGAGAGGCTCAATGACTCAATGTACTAATTGCTTTGTAATTATCATCTGCGATTCTGACAGTTATTATTGACTACTGTCAGGCTCTTTTTATAGTTATATAGTTATTTATTGTAAAAAAACTTTTAAAAGTCTATTCAATGCAATTAAGTAAGTATCTACCAACCTATTTAATTGCATAGTTGTGTAAAATCACAAAAATTTCGAAAATATCTGTGAAACTCTAAACCTTGAGAATAATAATGTGAGTGATAGAATAAGCTGATGGCCCACCTGATATTCGTTGAGGAATAATTCCCATCTGTCACCCTCTGTCACCCTGTCCGTCACCCTCTGTCACCCTGTCACTCTGTGACTCTGTCACCCTAGGAAGAAAGATGGGACAAAAAAGTTCAATCTGTCCCCTTTTTTGCAGCAGAGTGACAGATGAAACTTTTATTCTTAATTCTTTATTGCACACAAAACATAACATAAACAAAAGACAGAAATAGATGACATAAAGATGTTGGTACACGAGTAGGCCAATGTGTAAACTAACTTACGTATAAACAACTAAAATATTCCAAGATTCTGTTTGCGATCGACCGCAGAACAGAGCACATTAAAATCAATACAATCAGCAATGGATAATGATGTGTGACGTCACCGTCATCAATTCATCGTTCAAGGTTCGTGCACACGCCTGCATTAGCCAGATACCTATCTATACTTGACGACTTCTCTGGCTTGGCGGTGGTATGGCGTGATTACGGGGCTTGACACCAAAATCAGTAACGAATTTTCAGTTGAATGTGTTTATCGGGGAGGTTAGGTTAGAGACGCACTTACAGTATGACCGTGAGTCAAAATTGACCTCTTGCAACTGGCCGCTTGTTTGACCGTAAAATTCGCGTGTAGCTTAAAATATTTTTCATTCATAATTGCTCTGTTTTGAACGGATTTCTTGTATCCCAATGTCAAGCACGGTCTTTTTTTACCTTTGCAGTCTACATTTTGCCAGCTGCAGTTTACCACAAGAAGTATTTTAAATACCTACTTACCTAACACTACCTACTGAGTACCTATGCTAATTGCAGAGCCATATTCCGGTTTGCAAAACTTGTTTGTAGATATTAAATAGTAGAAGGTGGTAGAGCTCAAAAACTTAGTTGCAATATGCAATGTCCTTGCAGGTGTAGTGACAGGTATTCAAACGCTGGAAGAAAATTGAATCATTCTGAAGAGATCCATAGATGAGAGATTTTTATCCAGGTCTAAGGTCCAAATCTGGTTAACAGGTATCGGCTGCAGGCGCACTTGTGGCCACGACTGGTCTTGATCGAACCCGGATTAAAAATAAGAATCATAGTGGACTCTATACGGTATTAGGTCAAACGGAAAATGTAAAGTTCATAACTGGTTGTCACTGGCCGCTTGCAAACTAAGTGCGCGTGTAGCTTTATGACAATTCAGTTCATTTAGATCCACTACGCGGTTGTTTTTGATTTTGAAATATTCATTTAGAATGAAGAAAACTTTGTTGATTGATGTTTTTTGTTTCTAAGTACCATAGATAAGATAGAGTTTTTTTTTATTTTTCATTAGTTTATGATCTCTACGAACAATGGAATACCAGATCGCCAACTCTAGTTTACCTTGAAGTACCTACCTACATTATTAGTTGCAGAATGCAGGCAATTATTATTTATTTTATATTGCTTTGTTGCTCTGAGTCACATGATTATTATATGTAGTTAATCATTTTATCCTAGTTCTTGGATAAAAAGTAGCCTATGAGTTAATACAGGTTACAAACTATATTACAAGTTTCATCGAAGTCGGTTCAATAGTTTCGACGTGATTGAAACACAAACATCTAAACTTTCACATTGATAATATTAGTGGGATGGGTGGGATAGGTCATAGGGTATATAATATTGATTATCTTTTAACGTACGTCTCACACTCTCACAGTATGGCTGTAAGTCTTGTACATAATTAGGGAGCTACACGTCTTTGTCACAAATTAGGATGGACAGTCGTCGTGATTATAATCTGAGGTTAACTCAGGGTAATGTACAGTCGGCTCAATTGCACCAGTTAACTCATTTAGGTACTTCAGTAGGTACCTTTAATTGAGTGGAGAACTTGGGGGGTGAATGTGGCGATAGGCGGTAGCGATTTTGTGCACCATTTTTTAGTTCGCGTGGATATGCTATGAATAAGAAGAATTTGAAAATTATTTTTTTGTCCTTACTCAGTGCAAAATGGAGGATTTCAAATTAGTGCTTAGGCTACACACGCATTAGGCGGCTGAAAAAGCGGCGCTATCGACTATAATACTTTTTTGTGTTTCGAAAATTACATACACTTTATGTTGAGTCCATATTTTGATTCAAGTCGGAGCGTAACATTGGCCACATGTGAGCCATATTTTAGTTTTTCAATACATACGTACTAAAATCGCTTATGCTAGTACCTGTTCGCTTCCTTAAAACCATACAAACATCAAAATGAACTCTATGACAACACATAAAGGTCTTAATTTGAGATTTTAGTCGGTGCATGCGCTGGCGCATGGCGCCCCGGCCATGGCTGCAAGTGTGCCTGCAGCCTAAAACGCCTAACCTCTAATTTGCCTACCTTGAGGTAAAAACTAGAAGGTATTATGTGGTGGTATGTTGTCTGATATCTTCCTGTTGCCTTCGTGACTTGACTCTCATATATAGTGACCTATAATAGTCACTATTACTCAATACGTACTTAGTCAGGGAAATTACATTTTGCAGACATTTTAAAACACCAATCTTTGTTTTTGTATCGTAGGATTTTCGAAAAATTGTAACAAGTTAATTTTACACATATGTCCATATTACCAGCTTTGCTTAGTTTGGCACTAGAGAGCGCAAAAGTCCATTAATATTTATTTATTTAATAAATAATTCGTAATTTGCTGAGAATAAGTCTAAACATGCCAAGGCAAGGCAAGGCTATAAAGGGGGGACTGACCCTAGGATCCTATTGTAAGAGGCTCGAACATTTGGCGATGGTGACGAAACCAGCTTACGTGGTCTGCAGTCATGTGGCTAAATGTCAATACCTACTGGTATACAGTCCGCGGCTGTTACACCGACACATCGCTTGCTCAGATCATCAGAGCTATTCTTACTCTACAAACCTTATGGATCGATATCGGAAACTTTTATAGGAGATTTCGAATAGCGAATTCGAATAATATTGGTCTGTTATTGGTCCTAAATTGATTGTCAAATGAATAGCGAAGGAGTTTACGTAACAAAATTAGCTGAAATAAATCTTTTTAACAAACGTTTAAAAAACTGTTGCATTTTTTGGTCACTAGATGATGTGACCCGTTTGTGGGAGGTCTTGGTGTACTCTTCACATGCCTCCATAATGTTCCAAGTACTGCAGGGATATGCCAATCAAAGTTGAACTGCAAAATTTAACTGCAAAGTTTTAAATCATGGTCAGTTCATACTAACTCATAGTTATTCTGTGACTAAATACTGACATTATGACGTCATTTGATGTGTTTTCGCGCATGTTTTGCTGTCAAGTGTCTAAAAAGAATGATCACGTGGTACAAAATTGTACCACGTCACCTGAAGAAATTACACTGGGCAGTGAAATATAACTTGACAGCAAAAGATTGGCATACGGGGGCTGATGCTCTGGAAGGTGGAGCCAGAACACTCAATATGAAAATGCAACACAGCAGTCACTATCAATACGACCACTCGTCTTAGTTTGCGATAAGAAAAAACTATATTTGCTTGCAGCGCCTCTAGCGGAAACTTTCAGAAACTAAAATATGTATGGAAGAAAACGAAACGAAATATAGTTTTCTAAAACTATCAATAAATCTTGTATGTGTCCCCCAGTTGTGCCATGAACTGTTGTATTTTTAATCTTATCTATAAATTTCATCAGATGGTTGTGCCGAATGAACAGCCGCCACCTGTACACCCACTTCGATAGTTTTAATGCGTATTTTAGACCTTGGGGGACCGGTTCTACTACTTTTCAATATCTTACTGACTGTTTACTAATCTATAGTTGTTTACGTACGAATATTGAGACCCCTGTCTACTAAAGCAGTGGTGTACGTGACTACTGAACCGAGCCCGTAGAGTACGGGTTTAGTACCAGAATTGATAGTTTTAGAAAACTTTATTTTGTTTCGTTTTCTTCCATACATTTTTGTAGTTCCTGAAAGTGTCCGCTAGGGGCGCTGCAAGTAAACGTATGGAAGGAAACGAAACGAAATGCAAAATAAATTTCTAAAACTATAAAATCTTGTAGGTAGGTATTCGATATCCTTTAAGTTTTATTTTCTGTTGATTTGCAATAAGTGATGCGCAAAGTATCGAGAAAAATAGTTTAGTCAAACGAAAACTATTTTTTCTCCATACAAAAATTACGAATTATTTTTCGCGAATTAACAAAATTAAACTTTAGAGTGAAGTGTAAGTACAATATCTAAGTAGTAGATGACCAGTATTTAGTAGAGTTACTTATTCTTGTGGCTAAACAAATCTCTTTCAAAAGTTTTTGAACTTAGTGGACAGCGTACTTTAGTTCTTCTGCGGTTCTGATTTTACTCTGTGGTATGGCCAATGTGGTTACGTCATAAACTAAAAGGCATACCATTTTGAACCTTAGGCTTTGATAATAAAGCTGAGTTTGCATTGATTACGTGTGATTTATTAGCAGTTTTGAAATAAAAAATCGGTGCATATGGAAAAATTATTTAATTTATTCAACGGTTTTTGAAGGAGATGACTACTAGAAATGCTAGTGTAGCCGATAGGAGCGTGGAGTGGTGAAAGTCGTGGGATTAAAACACTTTTTTTGGATGAATTTTGGGAAGAAAACCGAGCGATTACGCGTAGACACGACAGTGTCCGTGGTTCACAATCCAACTCAACTGTTCGTATCTGCGCGCAAACGGGGGGTAGTCTCCGGTTTATTAAAAAAGTAAGGTAAGTACATGACATTTCGTTTAGATTTACCTACGCTCAAATATTAATGCTTTGTTTATTTTTGTTACCTAAATACCTAACTGTAAAACTTAGTTATATTTTGTTTTTTATTTCAGGTTCGCGAGGCGCATCGTCTACAGCTAGTATAGTTCGATTCGATCGATTACCGTCAGTAACTCTAGTACATACCACTACTATACTTACCTAACATAGCCAAAATACATTTACAAAACAAAATACAAAATAATTTGGTAGAGTAGGTAACAAATTGTACCTACTAGCTAGTAGGTACAATTTGCACCTACTGTACCGAGTAAGTATGGTTTTTTCTATTCGGATAAATTTCAGGAAAACATCGTTCAGAAACCCTTGTCTATAGTCAGCTCGGCGCGTATTGAGCTTGTCTCTCCTGTGGATAGACTGGACACTAGGCTGAGAGGATGGTATAGATAGGTGCTACAAGCCTACTCCATCTAAATGTCCCAGGCACTGCAAGCAGCCTCCCGTACATCGGGACATGGGTACAAAATGACCCCGGACGCTGTTATTCATTGGACGGTAAGGCCTACTTTAGCACCAGTCTATTATCAATAGGTAATAAATAATCGACTACTTCTGCCTGCAACAATGACCTTACAGAGCACATCCAATGAGGACGAGCTCTGTGTGGCATGCTACTGCATTTGCATGGTGTAATGTCATGTGTAAATGATTACCAAATTAAAAGAGTAATGAAATGGACCCTCATATTTTTCAGTAGGTAAGTATCAAAAGTGATAAAATTCAACTCTACTAACTATTTTCAAGTTTTGACCCAATGGCGTAAAACGAGGGGTTGAAATGTTAAACCTACACCTGTGACGATCGTTAAACAATCGTTTAGCCAAGCGTGTGTAGGTACCCTTAGACGTGGGACGCATAGAGATGAGATGGGATAAAGCGCAGCTCACATGGTACAGAAATTATGACAAGTTAGCCTGTCAAAGACAAGACGAACTAAAATTCGCAATAATTTTATCAAATGACGGCTCATTCGAATTATCCAGATATTTTGTCTACAACGGTTCCTAACCAGCCTTCCTATTGTTCATCAAGAAGGTAAAGCCTTGGAGTAAGGATATTACCCAGAGCCAGAGTACGCGTCAATCACATTAGCACAATTTTGGCCAATGCCTAATAAACTTTAGATTTCTACGATTTTCATGGCTTTTATTTTTTGTACATCACAAATATTTAGTTGGTTTCAAATTCTTTGTTTGGATCTCTGAACTTTGCACTATGTTGGGGCTTTCCATCAGCTGTATAGTATTTTGAGAGCACCGGTGGTCTAGTCGTAGCGATCCTGCCTTCGCTCCTAAGGTCGTGGGTTCAAATGCGATCGTGCATTTATAGATTTTTAAAGAAAACATACGTGCGCAATGCCAATGCTCTCAAACGATGAAGTAAAACATCGTTCAGAAACCCTGGGCTTAGTCAGCTCCGCACGCATGGTCGTTTTCTTTCCCGTGGATAGTACTAGGCTGGGAGGATGGTATAGGTGCTCAAGCGTACCTACTCCATCTAAACATGTGCCAGGCACTACAGAGGCTACATACAGCGGTCATGGGGGTTGGTATGCGTGAAAAGTGACCCCGGACAAAAGACCTGATTTTAGTATTTTGACTCTTTTGCTTACGGTTCATTTTAACCCGTACTATAGTATTTTTAACGTCCCTCTTAAAACTCTACAATTAGCCAACAATGGTCTCTATCGTGCCAAATTCTTGCCAAATTAGCCAGAAACCAAGGGCAATGTACCTACACTACCTACTACTTAGCATTTCGCACAAAAAACTGTTCACACTAAACTTGTCCTATTAATTTTACGTCCATACTCAGCGCTCACAATAAAGGTATTTGGTACCTATTGTCAAAGGTAGTTTCGCGCGGAATTCTACGTGTGAAATTCCACCTACCTAGGAAGTGTCAAAATGTTCCAAAAGCAACTAGGTATAAGGCCTTTTAGTACCTTTGTAATTTTTTACTAATTACGCGCGAAGGTAATTCTGTTTGCGGAATTGCGCATTTTTTCTGGATTCTAGCTTCGTTAATATTCATTTTTAGTTAATTTTAGGACATTGATAAAATTTAAATCAATTACACGTAAAAATACTATGTATACCTCTACCTATTTCAAAATATAGCGACAGCTCTGAGTACGGAGTGTGGGAACTAGAAATAGTATAAAAACGTTAAATTGTCATACATTTGATGTTTTTAAACAATGTGTAGTGGTTTCCGTATGGTTGGTACAATTTTTAATTCGTGCAACTCATAAAAAATTACAATTCACTCATTTTTGGTCATGAATTCGTACAATAACCTTCACAAGTAAAGGACAAATCAAAATTATGCACATAAAAACAAAAAAATATTTCTTGTAGTACCATCTAAGTCAGCAAACCAAAAATACCTACCTAGTTGTTGATAAGTGGCTACTATGTGCATTCTTGCAATATTGATTTTATTGCACATATTTCAAGCAAGAATGGGTGCTGTTGGTTTTAAAACTTCCATCAAACCCCCTTATTTGCATAGTTAGGGCTTAGAATATAAACTTTTCTATTATCTGTGAGTTAGGGTCATTGGGAATTTTTGTTCCAACGGCCCCACCGGTGGGCTTTTTCTTTGCGTATACTTACCGACCGTTGACTTCGTCGACGTTGGTTCCGTAATATCACATGCTATGCACCATTATAAAGAAACATGTGAAATTTCCGATATACATAATTCGATTCGATAAGTATATAAGTACAGACAGTTTTTTGTGCCAATAGTATACAAATTGCTGATACAAATTGTTTTCCCGTTCGTTAGCCGCCATGACACCCGTTTGACAGCTGTCAATTGCAAATTGGGATGTCAAATACAGGGGAGAGTTGCGTGAACTTGCGTGCGAAATGTGGATAATAAAATGTAGTTGTTATTTCCACTGTCATCTGAGTTTGTAGATGAGTGCTTGTTGAAAAACGGTGCTAATTTTTTTAGGTTTCAGATTATTTTTGTTCGATAAGTTACAAGTTACAGGTAAGGTAATAAGCAGACGAAAAACTGCCTACTTGTTTTGCTAAGAATTAAGTAGGTATTTAGGTAGAGCCACAGAATATTAGTACAAGTAGTAGTGTTGAAAACTTTGAGTTTTATTTAGGATCAACTGCGACTAAGCAACCAAAAACATACTTAACAACAAAATAAAACCACCGCCTGAATTGTCCCTGGGTGGGGATTATCAGGCCCCAATTTCAAACTACTTAAGTAGGTACCTACCTAAGTATAGTATTTCATTGAAAGACGTTAAAATAGTTCTTAAAAAGTATATTACTTATACATTTTTGTAGTTCCTGAAAGTTTCCGCCAGGGGCGCTGCAAGTAATATAAAGTTTTCTTAAACTATCAAATCTTGTACTAGACCCTTTGAATGTAAATTACATAATAATATTATAGATGAAGTAACACAATTAATTTTTTCTAGTACTTTAAAGATAGTTATATTTTATAGTTAGTTTATAGTTATATATACAAGTTTATAGTTTAAGTTTGTGCTAGCTTTAGCCATTATTGCATTCTCCTAGGTAGGTACCTACGTGCCAAACACCAGTCTCCCTACGTGCCTATAGACACAACTGTGACAGCTGTCAATGTCACGCGTGCGGAAATTCGCGCCAAAACACGTAGTGGTTTGTGGAAAAAGTATTGGAATGAATAGTTTGCAAAAAATACACAAGCTTAGAAGTTTTTACTGTATTTTTGTCAATTTATTTGAATAGCTGGATGTTGCTTAGATTATTTTGTAATGTAGAAGAATTGTAGAGTTAGAAGAATAATACAAAAACATTTTTTTACTTTTGTGAAAAGAAAACAAGATCACTTTTACAGTTGGACAAATATTATCGAATTTTGAAAATGTTTTCTTTCGGAATTAAATTAAAATTAGGTTACACAAAGGCTTTGGAAATTCAATTAACCTTCAATTTAGGTACTATTTATTGATCAACTGAGCTTGGCTTTGATGAACTACTAAAATGTTTTTCTGAAAACACAATAAGGTAATACATAGGTACACACAACTACATAACAATATTCTGAAAGTATTCAATATGAGATTTGATTGTGAAAATGTACAAAATAATATCTACGTTTTCGCACACTGACAGTGGCTATATAAAGTCACTAATAAACCAACCATTCCCTGCCTACCCTCACAAAAGCAAAGTTTATTTGCTTGTTTTTGGATGCAGACCGCGTAACACGGTGCAGGCATTCTGCCAAACTATGATTTATTTTACTCTTTTGTGTCACACTACGGGTTGTAATCACAAAATCTGTCAATCACGACCGTATCGTAATGGTAGCTTATTCGAATTAGACTGCGCAGCGACGCTGCAACATTCGGCAGTCAAGCTGTCGTTGACGCGCAGTGTGACTCGATACGTTGAATTTATGTAATACGACGATTGTCTGCGCTGAAACCTGTACTGTTGCCCGGATAATCCTAACCAAGTTTGATTTTTAACCCGGATGAAGGATGGAGTTCTAGTTTTTGGTTTAGCTTTGAACCTATTTCTGCGGCTATGTAGCGGAGCTTGCTTTCTGGCTTCGAGCGTTTGTTCGTTTTGCACTGGCACGACGACATCCATTCGATACCGAACTGATATGTCATAATATTATGTCAGTCTGACACGGTCTAAAGACGTCCGCGTCGCGCGCGGGCTACCTATGTGTAAACTCTCGTCCAATGAACCAACGACATTATAAAAATTGCGCGAAATCGTTGAATGGACCGTTCTTCTTGGAAATCTTTGGAGTGAGCTAAATGTCCAATCCGAGCATTCAAAAATGATACTGTGGGTTACTCAACTCCGCTCATTATTGACCACATTTTCCTGGTTACGAGTCACGGAATTTGTGATATGAAAAACCCAATTGTGACAGGACAAGCCTTGCCTAAGTTATATGCGACGATTGTCTGCGACGATTGCTCTGCCTTACAGAGCACGTCCTATAACCTGCCGTGATGGTGTTACACTGCACCCATCACTATGAGAATGTAAAGGTGTTAAGTGTATGTGCGTGTAATAGCACCGGCACCCATACCCTTCAAACCGGCACATAGCAATGCGAGCATCACTGTGCAGCAGTAGAAATAGGTGACAGACTGGTAGTACTCTGAACCCGGACCAGCTCTTTATTCTTTATTGTACACAAAATCAATGAGCTCATTTATTCTTCATTTATTTTTCTCATCTAATTATAGGATTTGCTTACCAGAGTACCTATTAAGGCTGGGGATCTGCCAAATTGCCAAAACTAGCGAAGTTCAAAGTGTGTTTAAAAGAAAAGTAAGATAGTAACTTCATTTATTTTGGTTGCAAATCAATATTCAGGATATGTGTAACAATTACATATTTAATTTAGCTTCATTTAGCTGGTTTATAATAGATAAATCTGGGATCAAACACAGCTCTCTCGCGCCCAAACCGTTTCGAGTCAAGTTTGTGCACTCGGATTAAGGAAATGAAAACAAAATCGCAAAAAGTACTCAGCGCGTCTTGATGTACATATCCTTGTCTCCAAAACGCCCTGAATACATTTTGCGATTTTGTTTTCATTTCCTTAATCCAGGTGGCAGAAGATCTTCGAAATTTTGGATTTTAAATGGTCTATTCCACAATATTCCCTTGTTTTATCTACAAAACAACTAAACTTACGTATAGGCCAAATATTTAAGTATATAAAAAGTGTAAAATCTTTACTTAAATAGTCTTATTTTTTTTAATATTTAATAATCGCTGAGACTAGTTTTTAACCAAATATCGCAAGAAAATTCTTCAGTGGCCTCTAGGCGGCCGAAACGTTCGGACGTCAGGCCCACGCCAAATTTCTCAGGATTTTTAAATGAAGAACACGCAAACGTCTACTCGACAAAAGTCTACAAATCATGGTTCTATTGTATCATTTGAGTACACTACGTAGCAACATGGCAGTTTTTCTCGCGGCTGCGCGTAACGCGTAAGCAGACCGCGTAATAAGCTCATTTGACATTTACGAACAGTCACAATAAAATTTTATCGAGTAGAACTCCTGGTTTGCCAATTAATACGCATTGAAAGTGGCTTTACTTTTTTCTCTTGTATACATGACAATATCCAACAATAACCATACCAATGTAAACTTAGTTTTTATTTCTTTTAAGTCAACTCCGCCAATCAGTCAGTAGCTGTTATTTGTTTACACGGAAAATGGTAGATTTTTCTATCCTAATTCTAATTAAATTAGGATATGTAAGTACCTAATTATTATCTTGCTACTGCTCATACTTGTATTGCATTTAATTCAACCTACATGCTTTTTACAAAAGCAATAAAATTATTGCTTTTGTAAAAACATTTTTGTGAACAACCTTATTTATTCTAAAGAAGGATCTAACACAACTTTTTTCAAATTCAGGGGCAATTAAACATTACGGAAATGGATATGTGCTTATTTGCTGTATGGACCGGAGAGGAACATTTGATGAAAGTAGAATACATAGAGAGAGACATTGCCTTCTGGCAAGACAAAATCTACCATTTTATCTTGCCAGAACGCAAAGAACCACATCCTATCCTATCCTACTAATATTATAAATGCGAAAGTTTAGATGTTCAGGTGTTTCAATCACGTCTAAACTACTGAACCAACTTGGATGAAATTTGGCATATATGCCAAGTTTCCTAAAACTCAATCCAATCCAGTAGGCACATAGGCTACTTTTTATCCCGAATAATTATCAGAATCTACAGGATAAAATGAACGAACAAGATTAGCAGCGCCAATTGGCAAGAGGATTTCATTGTCATGTCATGTCACGTCAGTTTGACCGGGCGTAATACTACCTCTTTGGTCTAACGACTAGCGTTTGACATTCAAGTACGGGTTCGGTGTAATGTCAAGTTTCACAAAGTATCCGCGCGGTACACGCACATATAATAATACAACACAGATAATACAATGTACATGGAAACTGTACTCGCGTACGGAGTCGCGGGTAGCTGCTAGTTAACAATATTTATGCAAAAAAACTAAAATAAATACTGCTGGTTTTTATTGCACGTATATTTTGGAATACTTATTTCTTGTGATATTACCTACTTACATCCAATTCTGTATCAATGATCTGTATCTGTCTCTCACAGTTTGTGTTAAACTCTCCGCAATATGTTAATGTTAAAGGTGAGTTTGGAGCAGTACCCTCCCTATCCTTTTTCATATTATTTAGAGAGTTATTTTTCAGTAGTACCTAAGGTTTTAGTTTTTAAGCTTATCTACTACACGCGAGAGCAATGATTCCGGGTCACTTAAAGAATGTTAAAAATCTCGGAAACTAAAAATGATAGGTTAATGCAATAAATTGTATTTAATAGACAATGTAATACTCCTTAAATGAAGGTATTAAAACTTCTTAGTTATTGTAAAGTTATATCTTAAAAAAATCAAATTTGAAAAAGGGCCACTTTCGAAGATGGAACTACGAAATTACAGCATTTGGTTTTGCTTTTGTTTGTAATCTGTCATTTATGTGGGTATATAAACCATGTTGATAGTGCTCTATATTCATTATTCAAGCTGAAATTATGTCGCTTACGCCTGAAGAATGCACCAGAATACTTACAATGCTGGAAACCGGCCGGAGTCAGCGCGATACAGCCAGGACTGTCGGTGTGTCGCTGTCAACAGTACAAAGAGTTCTCCGACGTTACGAAGAAACTGGTTCTAACCTACGCAGACCAGGAACGGGCAGAACCAGGTGTACCACAGCACGAGAAGACCGATACTTGGTGAACACCATGCTTCGAAATCGCTTTCTCACAGGAACTGAACTCACAAATCAGTTTCGACGCCTCGGAGGAAGTAACCCAAGTGCATGGACAGTAAGACGTCGGCTTGCTGAATCTAACTTAAAACCCCTTAGACCTGCAAACGGCCCTAAACTGGAGCGTGGGCATCGTATTTCAAGACTAAGATATGCCCAGAGCCACGTAAATTGGAGTATTGAAGATTGGTCAAAAGTTATGTTCTCCGACGAATCAAAATTTATGCTCTACAAGCACGATGGAAGACACAGAGTGTATCGAAGACCAGGGGAAAGATTCAAGCAAGCATGCATCGAAGAAAAAGTAGCCTACGGTGGTGGGTCTGTAGGTACTTGTGTGGGCCGGAATTTCTTCTGAAAGTCGCACAGAGCTGGTGATCATAGAAAACGGCTCTTTAACTAGCGTAAGATATGTGGAAGAAATCCTCAATGATCATGTTGGTCCATTTATGGTCAATTTAGGTGAGGATGCTATATTTATGCATGACAATGCCCGACCTCATACAGGTAGGATTGTGAATGACTACCTTCAAGAGATGAACATTACTCGTATGGAGTGGCCAGCGCGCAGCCCGGATATCAACCCGATCGAGCATGCTTGGGACGAGCTAGGCAGATGCGTAAAACAACGAAACCCTCCCCCAATCACGCTTCGTGAGCTCAAAATTGCTCTCACAGAGGAATGGGAGAATATTCCCCAAAATCGTATAAGGAACTTGGTGTACAGCATGCCAAACCGCGTAAACGCAGTAATGGAAGCACGAGGAGGCAATACGAAGTATTAAAATTCAAGTCAAATCGTAATAAAGTTCAAAAATTTCATGTTTCCTATTTTTGTTTTAAGGAGAGATCAGCAGTTTTTTTCTTTATGTAATTTTGTGTTAATAAAATGTATGGTGACTCATATTTTTTTACTTTCATTTAAGGAGTATTACATTGTCTATTAAATACAATTTATTGCATTAACCTATCATTTTTAGTTTCCGAGATTTTTAACATTCTTTAAGTGACCCGGAATCATTGCTCTCGAGTGTATTTATCGATTTGAGAGTTTCCGTAGAATTTACTATGACCTAAATATTAACAAACATACCCACTTAATGTACTTATGTCTACGCCCAGCTACTTTGGATTCACAAGACGGGATATAATTTGAAGATACAATTTGATAAATAAATTTAAATTTGCTACAATTTGGAGATAAATGGAGTGTCAGAAAACGAGACCGAAAATCTGAACACAATTAAACAACTAGACACAGCCATATAACTCCCTATTGATAATGCGGACATACTTTCATGCTCCAGAGTCAGAAAGATGGATGAGTCTAACCACCATCATCATCATCATCATCATCAACCTATACTCGTCCACTGCTGGACGTAGGTCTCTCCCAAGACGCGCCATTGAGCTCGGTCTTCGGCTCTTCTCATCCAGTGTCTGCCAGCTACATTTCGCAGATCGTCGCCCCATCTCGCCGGAGGGCGTCCTACACTACGCTTGCCTAAACGTGGTCTCCACTCGAGTATTAGTTTGCTCCAACGATTGTCGGTTCTACGGCAAACATGGCCGGCCCACTGCCACTTCAGCCTGCTAATCCTCTGAGCTATGTCGAAAATTATGATCAATGATCGTATAACCCCAGAGCCAATCACTGTCGCCGGAATGCCTCTCGAAGTTGTGCAGGAGTATGTCTACCTCGGGCAGACCCTGCGTTTGGGTAGACACAACTTTGAGAAAGAGCTAAACCGGAGAATCCAGCTGAGCTGGGCTGCGTTTGGGAAACTCCGTCAAGTCTTCTCGTCGCCCATTCCTCAATGTCTGAAGACAAAAGTCTTCAATCAATGCGTCCTACCTGTCATGACCTATGCTGCCGAAACGTGGACACTGACAGTAGGGCTGGTCCATAAGCTAAAAGTCACTCAGCGAGCTATGGAGAGAGCTATGCTCAGAATTGCTCTCAAGGATAGAATCCAAAATGAAGTTATCCGACAGAGAACCAAAGTCTAACAACCGCCCGCGTTCAATTGTTATCAAGCTGCCTAATATCAGATTCAGAGATGAGGTACTCGCCACTGTAGTCAAATTCAATAAATCTCACCCGAATGACAAGCTTAGCTTGCAGCATTTGGGTCTTGGAGGTACCACATTCCCAATCTTCGTTTCTGAGCACCTCTCACCTTTCTACAAAAGGCTTTATGCCCAAACACGAAAAGTGGCACGAGAAAATGGGTAAAAATATGTGTGGACTAGGAATGGTCGCATATTCATCCGCAGAGATGACCAATCTCCTGCAAAGCAAGTCAAAAACTATGAGGCACTGGCTGATATGAACTCCATACTGATATGAAACCAGGCTCTGCGAAGTAAAAATGAAGAAGTATAGATCTCACTAAAACTCAATAATACTCTACCAAGAATATTTAGATATGTGCAGTATACAAACAGACCCCAGTGACTATACAGACTTTGTTTCTCGTCATGGATAATATCAGTAGATAAAGTGACACAGTCAAGTGATATAAGTAGAGACTATAATTTGTTGCAGATTTTAATTTTGACCGGTCTACCTCTAGTAAAGGATACAAAAATTCAAACCCTAATAATAGTAAATATTATGTAGTTTATAAAATACTGTTCAAAGAACTGTAGATTTAGTGATAAGCAATTTTAGTGGTGTAACGGAGTGTGAAAATAAACTACCCCTCAGTAAGTTAGATCCTCATCACCCTGCATTAGATATTATAATTAATGTATGATATAAATGTAATGATACAAAAAATGTTAAAAGGGTAAAAATTTGCCACACATAATTTCAAAAAAGTTGATTATTCAAAAGTAACAAAAAACCAATAAATACTTTCATTCCTGTATGATTTAAAACCAATCTTGGCAGATTTTATCCAATTAACTGACTATTTGACACAAACAATAGCGTTCCTTTAATTTTGTTATCATGAATGTTATCATGAGCACTTATTACTCGTATATTGGAATCCAATCACACACTTAGTTATAAGTTGTTGCTTTTTTTCCCTTAAAAAATAAGTACTAAATTTTTTAAGACATATTTTACCTACATCAAATCTGTTTATGCCTGTAATGGTATATCACACTGTAGAATGTTATAAGTAATATTTTTCTCCTAAATAACAATTGTGAATATGCCATTGGTGTAACTAACTAAATAAATAAATATAAAGATCGCAGTAAAGCATTTTTCAGTTTAGTTTAGTATTCGATAAAATTTACGAATTGCTTTCCGCGCATGTCATGACAACTCCATTCTTCTGTTTTGCACAGATAGACTATCCCCTTAAGTACTGATTATTGTCTGATTATTGAAAGAGTCATCAACATCGAAGCGATGACAATACAATAACCATGACGTTCTACATCAGAGGTTATAGTACATTGCTCGGAGCTGGTGACCACTCCCCTTCCGCTCTCAATACGAATGTGGCAATTACCATCCGATTGTAAAATGCAGCGGCGCGGGCGCAGCTAAACAGATGAAAGTAGTCCAAAACGAAAAATCGCAAAAAGAGCTTGGACTTTGTATCAGTCTATGTCCCATTTGTCCAATTTATGTGCGCAATGCCAGTGCTCTCAAGCGGTGAAGGAAAACATCGTAGGGAAACCCCCGGCTTAGTCATCTCCGCACGTATTGACCTTGACTTTCAAGTGGATAAGGCTGACTGGGCTGAGAGGATGGTATAGGGGCTATAAGCCTACTCCATCTAAAACCATGTCCCAGGCGCTGCAGGGTTTCATTCATCGTGCTTGATTAAAAAGTGGCTCCTTGTCCTGACGCTGTATGAATCATCTAGATTAGATGCAAAGGTCTGATTATGTCTCATGCATAAACTATATTATGTTGGTATGTCCATCTGGTTCCCAACATGTACTCTCGTAGCTCGGATTTTGACAAATGGCGTCTTGATAGACGACGAAAAATAAAAGGCGTATTGATAAACTGAAATGATGTGGTGAGTCTAGTTTCAGACACTACCCCTGTGCAAAGCCAATGCTTTCTAACTGATAAGGGAAACATTCAAACAAACCCGTGCGTGCCTGAGTCAGCTTCGCACGTGCTGTTCACTACCTACAGTCTGCGGTTTTACTCGTATGCTACCTCAATAATAGCACGTAGTCGCATGATGTGGAGCTTAAAGGAAGCTAGATAAGTTATTATTTTACCTTTCGTATGGGAAAATCAAAAATATACACGTAGTTGGAAAATACCCTGCAGGGGTATGCCAATCAAAGTTGAACTGCAAAGTTTTAAATCATGATCAGTTCATACTAACTCATAGTTATTCGGTGACTAAATAGTGACATTATGACGTCAATTGATGTGTTTTCGCGCATATTTTGCTGTCAAGTGTCTAAAAAGAATGATCACGAGGTACAAAATTGTACCACGTGACCTGAAGAAATTACACTGGGCAGTGAAATATAACTTGACAGCAAAAGATTGGCATACGGGGGCTGTCCAGTGTTTCCTCATTTTCTGTCACTGTTTGTTCGTCCGTGTGTAAGTGGCCAACTCTGTTGATGGAATTTTCAGATTGCCTCAAGACCTACGTCGTGGGTATAGCCGGGATTGACAGTGTAACATGCCCTTCAAAGCACGGAAGCGCTCACATGTAAATGCCAGTAGCGGCCACCCAACTAGTGTCCGCGCAGAACGTAGCTTAACTTAGATAATCGGTGAAGATTGACTAAGCAAACCTAGCCACGAACACATCTTTGACCGTTTACGAGCACTAGCTTTACATGTATTGAAAAACAGGTCTTACTGCATGCTACATACTAATCTTAAGGCAGATTTGAATGTCCTAAAAAGCTAATTCACCCTTTACGAGTCCAGGATCTTAGCATCAGGAGGAATGGGGTAGGTCTATCTATCTATCTAGTTAGGTACCACCGCTTACGTTAAGATACCTTTTTTTTTTAGACCATCTGTGCTCTGTAACATAACATTTATTCTGTGAAATTCTATGAGTCAGGCATGGTGAAAGTGGCAATATCTAATATATTGAGTCCAATAAGTTACCTACGCGATCTATAGTAGGTAACCACACATAGTGTTACATGGTAAACAAGAAGTGAAAACACTCATAACTTTTCACTTCTGTTTTACGCCTTTACAATTTATTTTGCTGTAGTTCACAATGCTGGTGCACGAAGTTACCTAGGTACCTACAACAAATTATAACTACAGGGCACATGGGCAAATCGTTTTCGCAGTACAGCAGGGGTATGCCAATCAAAGTTGAACTGCAAAGTTTTAAATCATGGTCAGTTCATACTAACTCATAGTTATTCTGTGACTAAATAGTGACATTATGACGTCATTTGATGTGTTTTCGCGCATATTTTGCTGTCAAGTGTCTAAAAAGAATGATCACGTGGTACAAAATTGTACCACGTGACCGAAGAAATTACACTGGGCAGTGAAATATAACTTGACAGCAAAAGATTGGCATACGGGGGCTGAAACTGTTACAAACTATACGTTTTTAAATTGTGCCGTAGTCTCAGCGTGGTCTGACTAGCTGATGTGAGTCATCAAACAAATCTAAAACTAATAGGCATTTTGTAAATATTAGTTAAGTATTATGAATTGAAGTTATTTTATAACATCCGGACTGACATTTTTTTACTTATCTACATAGGTAAGTACATAACTAGCAATGAAACAGGTGACCTAATATTTGAATGTCTTATCAAAAAGTTCATTGACATTGGTTGACTAGTTTTTTTCTGAAATTAAGATAATCCACTAAGGGCGGCTTGCACCAGAATCGCTAAACACGACACACTCTTAAATAGTATTTAGCGAGTTGTCAAGTCATACAAATACGTCAGATTTAAATCGATTTAGCTGTTAAACACGTTTAGTGATTCTGGTGCAAGACGCCCTAAAACTAAAAAAAATCCATAGCTGACCCCGTTTCTTATCGAAATACGACTTGCGAGAATATCTAGTATAAAAACCCGATAAGCGCCCCTAGCGGGAGATTTCCAAACAATTTTACTCCAAAGAAAAATTGCGAGTTTCTCGATTCTCGCTTTTCGGAGATCAACGAAATAAAACTGAGACTATGGACTCGGTAGCTGATAGTTCGGACTCTTGACGTGACTGGAGTCATTATTTTTGAGATACTTGACACAGTGTGAGTGAACCAGTAGGCTTTAACCGAACCGTTGTTCTTAGCTAAGATTATGTTCTTGACGGTTCAAAATCAGCGGAAGCAGTTCTACTGTATATTCTGCGCTGTGTCATTTATTTGCCGACGCGTACATTCCGTCAGCTTTATAGCTACTGTTTATCTACAAAATTGTTTTTTGTGTCATTCATTTTTCTAGATGTATTCATTTGTCAGATCTTGTTTATTTTGTTGGGCCAAAATATTAGTACTTAGGTATACTTTGAAATATAAATAAAAGAACGGTGTTTTGTTCGGGTTCAGTTTGTAGATTTTTCTTTTGTTTCATATAAAAATAATATTTTTTATGTTGATAATCTTATATTTGTATACTGTGTCTAGGTAGTTTATTTTGTAGAAGAGAAATAATTAAAAGAGGGCGCTGACAACCTTAGCGTAGCGGTGGCTTCTACGGCTAAAAGTTGTGGGTTCGATCTCTACGAAATGACCAAAATGTTTGCTTGACTTTTAACTTAGATTGGTAGAGTTGGTGGTAGGTAGGTACTTAGGTACCTTAGTGTATATTCTGACTCAGATCCCTAGTGTGAATGTGAAGGCAAGACTACCTACCGCCAAACTAGAAAATATCGCAATTGTTTTCTGTTATAAAATACCCAGACAGTAACTAAAGCTACAAACATGAACCGTAAAAGAGAAAATTGTGCGACATTTATGTGCTATTCGCGCCAAAATTCACTTGTCACAAAATGGCGGCCGTAAAATAAAATGGCGATCGCTAACAAAATGGGTGACACTTTATTTAATAAGCAAGTCTTTGTGATGGCGGGTAAGTCATTCGAGATAATGTTTGGCCGAAGGACAGTTACTTTTCATGTTATTAGACGGAATATTACAGAAATTATATTAACATCTACCTAGGTATCTATTTCAAGCCTGTACAAAACAGTGACTGCGTACGAAATTCAAAAACTCCAAAGTGAAAGACCCACAACATTTTATTTGCAACTGGATAGCAAAAAAATCACATAAAAAATACATTAACATAGCCACTCGTATTCTAAAACAATGTATGAACTCCTTCATTGGCTTAGAATACAACGCCACTCAAAATATTCAATGAAATCGGACTAGAGCTGCAAGTTTGCTCAAAGCAAGACTTTTTTCAATGAAAAACTGAAAAAAAATCTATGCTTGAAGTACGAGGGAGTCTGTATTTTATTGAGCACACGCGGGTCTAAGACAATACACATTATATTCAATTCAATTCAATTCAATTCAAGTCATTTATTCCTTAGATACATTTTGTACACTGGGAAAAGTCACAATTTTACAAAATAGATCAAAAAGGGTACATTTACCGTACACAACATATAATAGTAATTTTACAATGTAAAATCATCAGCCAGAGCTTCGTCAATATTATAATACGATTTTAACAAAAGAAATGTCCTAATTTTATTACTAAAGGCTTTAAAATTCAGATTTCGGTTGTCTATTGTCAATTTATTGTAAAAAGTAATGCTCTTGCAGAGGAAACTCTTATCTACCTTAGCAAGTCTGTGAGTCGGGACAATTATTTTGTGTTTATTACGTGTATTATAATTATGTATGTCACTATGTATATTTATTATACATACATACTTACTATATATATTTACGAGTATTCGTTTAATAATTTATCTAACAGTCTTGACCTAGTTTGAGCTTTAAGTCTCATAATTTACCGACTCTACAAACTATTTCCTCAAAATAGACTTCAAATTACGTAAAAAATAAATAACTATTCTTGGACTTTACACACAACACTCTCTAGTCCCAAACTAAGTGCTAAACATAGCTTGTGATATGGGAACTACAGGGTTGATAGAATACTTATATACTTTTTTTCTGTAAATACATACTTATAATACATAGTAACACCCAGACATAGAACAAACATCTATGTTTTCCACGCACAAATGTTTGTTCTTGGTGGGGATCGAACCCAAAATGCAAAAAATACATGCAGCAAATGCTGACGAAGTTTAATTTTCGCACAAATCGTTGCGTTTCCAAAGTAAATGGATTAATATTTCGGTTTACAAAGCAACTGCCACCAATCAGAGGGCATTGGCGTCGGATGCCGATGTTTTTTCCCGAATGTCACTTGTTTCTGGTAAATAATGGTTCGGAACGCGATATTTCAAACTTTTTCCGTTCGGATAAGCAATTAAAAAGTTATGTATTGAATTTTTATCGGGAAAACTTTAAATCAATTTGACTTTTTGGTATTCATGACTTGCTGTTTTGGCAGGAAATAATTTGATAGCTTCTTCCTGCGATTTCCGTTGTATGTTCATCAATAGTGAATCTAGGTACCTACTTACAGTTAGCAGCTAACCTCCGAATTTACAATTAGAGCCGGAATATGCCTGAATCCGTCTCAAGAAAAGCCTCTACTAAAAAATAAATTAGTATTGTAATCGTTTATGAATTCGAAGCTAAAAGCTAGATTTTTTTATCTTACTCTAGACTAGGAATATGACTGCTGAAAACAGCTAAAAAGTAATGATTCTTAATAACGCAGTCCATTTTTCGCAGTCGGGTAGCCATGCCGGACAGTCAGCGCCGGAAAAACGAGTATTAAACGTAAAATTCAGTGCCATTTCAACTTTGTGAGCGCCATGTTGGTTCTGGGGCGCTAAAATGTTGCATGATGAAGTTTAATAAGTTAATAAGTTTAATAAGTTTTCATTTTATCATGTAGGTCTCTTCTTCTTCTAGTTTAAGAGCTACGCTCTTGTCGGCGTGATATAAGATAAGATAAAATTTATTTGTCCCCAAAAGATACTATAGGTACTTACAGGTAGGTACAGAATAACAATATAGTAAGGTATGTTTATCTACAACTAAAACAACCTACCTGTTCATTAAGCTGCATGGGGACAAAATGGTCCCCGTCTCAGCATAAAGCTGCACTATACCTAAGTAGGTACCCAGGCATAGTACAGCGCTGATTTTCAGACGGGGCAGATGCCGTCAGTGAAGCCACGAGCATTGGAAGAACCGTAAAGTATAATAAGTACAAACATAAGTAAAAATTAAATCAGTAGGTAGGTAAATGCATTTCCCGCCAGGTTCTTCTCTTCAGGGCAGCTTCCTTGACGTCCTTATACGACATGACATCTATCTTCGCCTTCACTTGACTCATGTAGCTAATACGCGGTCTTCCTCTTCCTCTCTTTCCTTCTACCTTCCCTTCAATGATATTTCCGATTAAGCTGTCATGTCGTATAAGGTGTATTTTGTTAATTATTCGGGATAAAAAGTAGCATACGTTACCATATAATATAGGTTACGAACTATATAATCCAAGTTGGTTCAATAGTTTCGACGTGAATGAAACACAAACATCCAAACATCTAAACTTTCACATCCTGCTATATTTAATGCGAAAGTTTGTAAGTATGGATGTTTTTTTACGCTTTCACGCAAAAACTACTGGTCCCATTTGGATGAAACTTGGAATATATATAGTGCGTAGTCTGGATTAACGCATAGGCTACTTTTTATCCCGGAAAATCAACAGGATTAAGTAGTCGCGGGCGGAAGCTAGTTTATAATATTAGTATAGGATCGGATATTGCGTGTTTTATTAAGTCTGTATAAAAGCGTCGTTTTACCGGCATAGTGTGGATGTCAGGAAGCGCATGGGCGCACCTCACGCCACATGCAGTCTCCTGTCGCTGCACCGCGCGGGGGGGGGGGGGGGGCACGGGGGGGGGGGGGGGGTTGCCACACGGACCGGAACTGAGTTTAGCTAACTTTGACCGGAATTATGCCTAATTTTGACGCAGAAGATAGTTTCCATAATATATTTATTAGGGGTATTTTAGAGATTACATTTTGTGTTGAAAAATATTTTTTATTGTTTTAGAAAAAGTATCTCAAGTGAAGCTAAGCCACTATCCTCACGCTGTTTTCCTTCACCGTTTAAAGGCACTGGATACCCCTGTTTACTTACCCTTATAAAACCCCTATAATAATATAAACCCCTATTAAAACTTCATCAAATAATTGGCTTATTTTCCCGCAATTTCTTTAGAAACTGCTATAAAATCTGTGGCTTAAGGGATGAACCTCCCTTCTTTCCAACAGACAATGGAATGCAATTAAACTGTCGCACCCCGAAGCGGTATGTAGTTATATCCGTGCAGGGGCGGATTTAGGATGGGGGCGGTTAGGGCAACTACATAGGCGCTAATGTAGTTGCTCTAACCGACCCCATCACCAAGCACAATAAAATCAGTTCGACTGAACAGGGCAGGCGGGCAGGGTATCACGGATACCCTGCCTGCGACGAGCCTGTCTGTCTGTTACAAGCATTTTTATTTAACCTTCACAATGCTTTTTAACCGACTTCAAAAAAGGAGGAGGTTCTCAATTTGGTTGTATGTTATTTTTTTTTTTAATGTTTGTTACCTCAGAACTCCGTCATTTATGAACCGATTTCGAAAATTCTTTTTTATCTAAAAGCTTATACTTCCAGATTGGTCCCATTTAATTTTCATCAAAATCGGTTCAGTAGTTTGGGTTATAAATAGAAATAACTGAAAAATATGCCAAGTTGCGGCGTAGCGCCTACCATTTTACTGCTAGCAACGATGGACCCTTTGTGGTGCACACCTAAATTTTTACATTTTCTAAATTTGTCAATAAACCCAGTTTGTACATTCAAACCGCATTTAATTGGAGAAAAGCAAAAACCCAGCAGTTCTTCCTCTAAAGAATCAACACCAACCACGTGCACGAAATTGCGTATTTTGCTTTCCTGTGACTTTTATGTGGTGTTTATAGTGACTAGAACATTCCCAATGAACTGTCATCATGATCATCATCTGATGATGAAGCTGGTAGTCGAATTGAAGTCGGTTTTCCAGTTTTTTAACTTATAAATTTATACCCCTAAATAAGCATCCTTAGTCCGTCCCTGAGCCAGTTATATCCGGCCGATTCGGATTAAAAGTTTAATATACGCAGAGTGACAAATAATCGCCTCTTTTGGGTCCGTTGTCCCCACTGCCGATGTCCCCGATGTGCTCATATTGGATAGTAATGGGGTAAAATGCACTTTTAAAGCATTACTCGTAGCATAGCTCCGTTGGTATTAGTATTCTATACCTGGTATGCCTTCTGCGTTGTAGGTTCGATTCCCACCAAAAAAATATTTATGGATTTGTGATTACTTAGATGGTTTCCAAATTTCTGAACTCCTCCGACGTAGGAGTAGCTAATTCCGGTGCTGGTTTGAAGGGTACGCGGTATAGACACACGTCCTCAGTGGACGTGCTCTGTGAGATAATGAAGTGGTTAGTTGGTAAGCCATTGGATTTTTCTCTCAGTTTTTTCATGAAAAAAAAAAAGGAACGATTGAGTTTTAATCCTACTAATATAAATTTTTACATAAATAATCTGACTGTATTGAGTAGGTACCTAGGTTCTAAGTACTAAGCTACAATATTTACAGAAAGAGAACCTTATGTTTCACAAAATAAGGTTCGAAATGATCGTGGATTCGTTCTGTACACCATTGCAGCATCTTCCGCAAACGCTGAAACAAATCACAATCTAGATTGCGGCGATCAGTAGCTTCGTCAGCAAGTTCTGTGTCCCATTTATCTGGACTTTTATCTTGACGCCAGACATTACCACTTTCGACTAATAAAAGTCAACAGGACTTTTGTTTAGAGTAAAGATGCAGCATTTGTAAAAAAATATTTTGCTGCAGAAATAATTACAAAACTCTGAAATACCTACCAACTACAATTTTGATGACAGTTTTTTACTGAGAAATGTTTATTGCTACAGCTTTCGATGAATATACGTTAGGGTTAGTCTCAAAATCCCCTGTAAATGTTCTCCCTTTAAGGGATTTTGCGGCTTTTTGTTTCAAAATCCCCTTGATTTGAAAAAAAGATAGTCATGTTTCCTTAAGTTCTTTATACATAAGTAGGTAAATGACTGTTAAACGCGTTGTAAAATCAATAAATAAAAAAAATTTAGGTAAGTACTTTTTTTTTTAATTAACCTGTCTCGTCCCACTGCTGGGCAAAGGTCTCCCCCAGAGACTTCCAATACTCCCTATCCTGAGCCTCCTCCCACCATCTCCCTTCGAAGGCGTCCAGATCGTCCCGCCAACGCTTTCTTCCTTCAGGCGTCCAAGGGACCTTCAGGGAGCCAAGGTGTGCAGATGGTCGCCCACAATTCACAGGAAAATTCAAGCTCATTAAAAATTAAACACCAAAGCCTTTGGGATTTAAATATCAAAGTAAAACAACAAAAAGGTTGTCGATTGGTTTCCAATAAACCACTAATTGTCAAACGTCATGATAAAATGTACATACAAGGTATAATTACCCACGTTTCGGGAAGTTCAGAGGCCACAGTATGGTGTAATTCAGTAGCCTATCTATTTACTCTAAATAATTTTTTAAGTATTCATTTATATAATTTTTTGGAGAAAGTGATTGATGAACCTTACAATTTATTTTGATTTATTTCATCAATTTATTTTATTTTGATTGTGATTTTGAATTAATCAACGAATAGAAAGGTGGTAAACTGTGGTAAGACGACCTTTGAGTTATGGCTCAGATTAGAGTAATGGACGTAGTGCAATGTCACAAACAGCACGTCTTCACTGGATGTATTCTATAGGATGATGCACTGTTATAGACAGACAAACTCTTCCACTACCTAATCTAAATTATTTTCATAAAAAAATGTAAGAACATTACCTACTGACTGGGTTACCTCCACTGTGCCACACGGCCCCATTACACGTCGTCCTGGGACACTTTATCAGCACAATGTCCCGCAATAGAGTGATCACCTGAATCCGGACAATCCGGACACGAATATTCCGGACATCGGCCCATTCCGGACATTATGCAATTTTATAAATTGGGTGAGAATTTGTTTGAAATTATGAGAAGACCCTTTTGGAATTTGTGGCGTTAAATA
This sequence comes from Gandaritis pyraliata, assembly GCA_947859175.1. Lineage (NCBI taxonomy): Eukaryota > Metazoa > Arthropoda > Insecta > Lepidoptera > Geometridae > Gandaritis > Gandaritis pyraliata. The sequence goes on along the minus strand of OX401877.1, from coordinate 205,779 downwards.
TGAACCTTTTCTTTTGTAGGCTTTAATTTTTTTGCTATTAAGTAGACAATGGTGCGGCCCACCTGATGCTAAGCGGTTACCTAATGGACACATGTAATAGGTACCATAGTTCGATATCTCCAAGCTTATCTCATACATCGATAGCTAAAAAACATGGTTTTTCAAATGTGCTTAAAATAATAAGATAGACAGATAAAATCCGCATAAAATCAGGTGGGCCATTCAATATTCATTATTTGCTTGTTCCTTCTCTTAATACATAAATAAGTGTAAGTAAGTAGTGGTTCAGTTCGGCCTCTTGAAAGGAACCTAGGTACCTACCTAAGTACTTCCAGTACTTAACTGATGATGATGATTTTTCAAATCGGTTTATAAATGACGGAATTCTGCAGTAGTAAACATAAAAAAATACTTACGACAGAATTGAGAACCTCCTCTTTTTATTGAAGTCGGTTAAAAAGAAGAGTGTCGATATTTCAAGTTTTTAGTTTTGTAGGTAATAAATATTATTAAAATTAACTTGCTACCTCTGTTAGTAACATTACTGATAGGTTAATCTAATTTAGGCGGGAAACCATTAAAACCGGTAAAATTACCGGTTATCTGGTTATAACCGGTAATAATCGGGCTTATTGCTTTTGTTGATAGAAATCCCGCGGGAAATGGCGGGAAAGCTATTTAAAATAGCGGGTAGTTTATGCTGATTATCGACTTTTGTTTATGTTCGTTAATGTTTGAACATCCTGTATAGCGCATTGGAGTCAATTACATCCTGTATAGCGCATTGAAGTCAATTATGATATATTTTTTCTAAGTTAATGGTATAAATATTATATTATAACGTATGTCTATGTATGCGTAAATACTTAAATAAAACTAAAAAAAAAAAATAATAAGGAGTCTTCTCCAAACTTCCATAGCGACCGCGACCTTCAAAATGTCATTGGTACCACCACGTGTAGAAAGACGTCTTAGGGCCAACGCACATCTATCGACTAAACTGTTTTGTCGCGTACTTAGTGACGTGAAAATAAATTTTCTGTTATAACGAAAACAGCATATGACGAATGCTTCCTCGTCATATGCTGTTTTCGTTATAACGAAATTCACATCAATTAACACGACGCATGCATAAAATTATGTTTACCTATCTGTTATAGCATTGTTTAGTACCTACCTATTAAACATTGCTTTATACGCACATACCTAGAGAATGAAATGTGCTTTTTCAATAAATAAGAATATAGTGTAATTATGTAGTGTACTTAATAATATTATTAAGTACTTAGCATGATTCTCATTAAATAAGCAAGTAACGAAAACAGCAAATAAGACGAAACATATTGTGACGAAAAAAGTTATACTGACAGGGTTTGTCACGAAATTATGAAGTTTCACATCACTAACTGTTCGACAAGACGTTTTGTTTTCGGTTTGCGTTCGCCCTTATGCAGCGTTTTCCAATTTTATAGTTGCAAGTAAAAATCTTTATTCCCCAACCAGTTGTCAATTACATAGGTACTGAATTGAATAAACATTCAAATCTTGGAGAAATCCAACTAGTTTCATTTACATTTAGATTCAGACCTCGTTCGTAAACAAACTTTTTTCATTCGTCTACAAACTTTCATACACGTGACGCCAATCACTGATTCCGAATTCAAATAAAACGTTCGAAATTCAAAAAACTTGCCGATCCAAAACTTTGTCTATGGACAGAACGAGTTCGAAGCGCGTAAGAATTTTCACTGAAACTTTTCACTCGTCCCAATTTCAGCAAACATTGCTGTATTTCTTTTCCCGATTTATAATAACTTGATCATAAAACCAGCAGTGTAATTTGTAAAGGAAAAACAGTCGCTAAAAATAAGTGTAAAAAGTGCATGAGATGTCTGAAATGCTGATAGTATTTCGCTGAAGAGAAGTGTTTTCTTGATTGCATAAAGCTGCGAGAACTTTGATGCGTTTTTAAAACTGATATTTTGAGATTTTTCATTTTTACCATAGAGGTTGTGCACGACAGAATGGATAGAAGTTAGAGATAAGAGTACCTAGTAGCCCTAAGCATGTAGAATAATTATCGGTCAGATAGGATAAGCTAAATTATACGATTCCATTGTCTAGTGTTTTACTGAGAGACTGAGTAGGTAGGTAGAGATCCCTTTAGTAGAGTTGAAAAGCTAAGTCAGGCCAGGAACTTGTATGCCTCACCTAGCTAGGTAGTTAAATCTTTGTAAGGGACAGAACACCTACCTACAAAGGCAGGAAAGTTAGACAAAGAATGTAGGTAGATACGATGTACTTCGAAGAACAGATATACACGTGCAAAGGTTTATGACGGATCGCTGTGATGGACAAAGAACCGCTCTGGGTTCCACGGATATTGTTAGCAAGGCAAGCCGTACGTCGTAAACCAACCTCTGTAATCGCGCCGACTAAACTGCTTATGATTGTAAAAGCATTAGTTTGAATGAGTAAGAATTGTAGGAAACAATTGTACAAAGTATATTTACGGATAGTATTATTTTGTTAATAAAGATCTAAGGGGCTTCCCGCCGCGTACGCCTGGGAGCGGGGGAGACGGCTTTACTATATATATTTGTGGACGCTCCATTAACTGTGTGTGCTCACTTGCTTTCCGCGCTCCACGAGCGATAGTAACGCCGTCGCTCTGCCCGAGCCTACCTGACCGGAACCTTGCTGTGTAATTGTAACCCCGGCCTTTTATTACCACCACCATCGGCATACCATCAGCCGAGCCCTTAACAATACAGTCCACTACAATAACATCATATCGGGAACATTGGTCCTTACGAAGCCGGATCTCTGAAGCAGCTACGGGAACATTGGTCCTTACGAAGCCGGATCTCTGAAGCAGCTACCGGAACATTGGTCCTTACGAAGCCGGATCTCTGAAGCAGCTACGGGAACATTGGTCCTTGCCGGATCTCTGAAGCAGCTACTGGGAACAGTGGTCCTAACGAGTCGGACCACTGAAGCAGCCATTCAAGAATGCCGGTTACTAGAAGCAAACATGATCGCGATGAAGCGCGAGCGCGAGCAGAAGCTTGCGTGACCAGGACTGCGGCCAAAATCACCACGAATGGAAGCGGAAGCACGGGAGCCGCCACAAGAATAGAGACTGCGGCTACGGAGGTGACTGCTGACGGAGTTGTGCAAGCCAGACATAGGCTTACGCGCACGCAGTTACATTCCCATAGGTCGAAGAACTCTACAAAAGAGTGGGCGGCTCGTGAGCAACTGGCGAGAGCACAAGCAGCCGTAGCGCTTGCTGAGATTGCTCTCCAGCGAGCAGAGGAAGAAGACTCCAGAGAAAGGGACGGAGGAGTGCGGACAGAGCTCGCCTCCGTTCAGATCTCGAGATGGCTGCAGCGATGGCCAGAGGATCGGCCGTTGCTACCTGCCGGCCATGTGGGTATCCCTAAGGAGGCGCCTGCTGCCAAGGAGGACCAAGGAGTGCGGGAGGACCGTGTCGCGAATCGACCCGGTCGGGTGGCCGAGCCGCCCCCCGTGCAGAGGTCTGTCGTCGGCTCAGAGGAGTCAGCAGAGGTGCTATCGCAGATCGCGACGAAGAGGGACCCACCGAGGGACCTACAAGAACTTCCCGTCTACGATGGGCAGGTGAGTGGGTGGTCAGCATTCAAAGCAGCATTTAGAGACAGCGAGTCGGTGCTCTCCGAGTCAGCGACTACGGAGGTGACTGCTGACGGAGTTGTGCAAGCCAGACATAGGCTTACGCACACGCAGTCACATTCCCATAGGTCGAAGAAATCTAAGAAAGTGCTTGCAGCTCGTGATCAACTGGCGAGAGTGCAAGCAACCACAGTGCTCGCTGAGATTACTCTCCAGCGAGCAGAACAGGAAGACTTCAGGGAAAGGGACGGAGGAGTGCGGACAGAGCTCGCCTCCGTTCAGATCTCGAGATGGCTGCAGCGATGGCCAGAGGATCGGCCGTTGCTACCTGCCGGCCATGTGGGTATCCCTAAGGAGGCGCCTGCTGCCAAGGAGGACCAAGGAGTGCGGGAGGACCGTGTCGCGAATCGACCCGGTCGGGTGGCCGAGCCGCCCCCCGTGCAGAGGTCTGTCGTCGGCTCAGAGGAGCTGGCAGAGGCGCTATCGCAGATCGCGACGAAGAGGGACCCGCCGAGGGACCTACAAGAACTTCCCATCTACAATGGGCAGGTGAGTGGGTGGTCAGCATTCCAAGCAGCATTTAGAGACAATGAATCGGTTCTGTTGAAGTCAGCAACAACGGAGGTGACTGCTGACGGAATTGTGCAAGCCGGACATAGGCCTACGCACACGCAGTCACATTCCCATAGGTCGAAGAAATATAAGAAAGTGTGGGCAGCTCGTGAGCAACTAGCGAGTGCGCAAGCAGCCACAGCGCTCGCTGAGATCACTCTCCAGCGAGCTGAAGAAGAGGACTCTAGAGAAAAGGACGGAGGAGTGCAGACAGAGCTCGCCCCCGTTTGCATATGGCTGCAGCGACGGCCAGAGGACCGGCCGTTGCTACCTGCCGACCGTGTGGGTATCCCTAAGGAGGCGCCTGCTGCCAAGGAGGACCAAGGAGTGCGGGAGGACCGTGTCGTGAATCGACCCGGACCGGTGGTCGAGCCGCCCCCCGTGCAGAGGTCTGTCGTCGGCTCAGAGGAGTCAGCAGAGGTGCTATCGCAGATCGTCATGAAGAGGGACCTGCTGAGGGACCTACAAGAACTTCCCGTCTACGATGGGCAGGTGAGTGGGTCAGCATTCAAAGCAGCATTTAGAGACAGTGAGTCGGTGTTCTCGAAGTCAGAGAATGTAGCACTCGTACAAGAAAACCTCATGGGTGATGTGTACGAGGCTGTAAACAGTCTGTTGGTGAGTCAACCCGAACTTAAAGCCGTCATGGAGGCTCTCGAGAGACGGTTCGGGCGAGCGGAGGCGATGATGATAGTTGAGATAGAAAAGCTACGCTATCTACCCAAGGTAAGCGATGGCGCGAGAGAACTATGCGTCTTCGCTGGACGAGTAGCCAATGCAGTGACTACCGTTGAAACTCTGGGGCGTGAGGAGTACCTACATAGTCGGGAAATGGTAAGATGTATTGTAGATAAGCTACCAGCCATTCTGAGCAAGAAATGGTATGACTACGCAGCGATCAAGAGTCAAGACGACGTCCCAGAGCTGAGAAAGATCTCCGCCTTTCTGAACAAAGAAGCGGATAAACGCGGAGCGTACACATTACCTGAGGCAACATCTAAGAATAATGCCGAGGGTCAGTCGGCCATGAAAAAGGTAAAACGAGTGTGCGCAAAGGAGGTAAGACAAGGACGGAGCGAACAACCCGTCTCCTCACTCACGCACATCGATCAGGTACCAAACAATGACAGAGACACAGAGGCCGCATCCGACGATAAAGCCTTTTGTGAATATGTATCGGCGATAGCGGCGGTGCAACAAATAGACGACTTCGAGGAAAACACGAAGTATTTTGTCAGGTTAGAGTCGCTAGCGATACAGGAGATAACATCGGTGAGTCACTCCGAACAAAGGGCCTTCCGGCCGTTAGATGGAAAAGGCCAACGGATGCCTCATGGACGATTCAAGACCGAACCTCAGCGGCGAAATGACCACGCGGCTCTGCACGACGATGCACTGAAAAGGTTATTGCACTCAGAACGCAAGCTCGACCGAGAAAGCAAACAGAAAGCTAAGTACAGTGAACGAGTTAATAGCCTGCTTATTTCGGATATCGCGGAGCGCGCTGAGTCACCTCCCACTAACAGAAAGACATGGCGTTGGTCTCATTTTGCTATTATGAACCTAGGAAAACCGAAGATAAGGATGGTTCACAACACCGCGGTAAAGTCAGCCGGAATAAGTCTGACTGATACATCATCTACAGGGCCAGACTTGTTACGATCACTACCGGGTGTGGTAATGCGTTTTGGACAATACGCATTGATGTCAACTGGCATAAAAGAAATGTTTATGCAGGTAAGAGCTTTACCCCAGGGCAAGAATGGTTTGAGATTCATGCGGCATGGTGACAAAGGAGAGAAAGAGGCACCCGAAGAGTACCGTGTGACAACCGTCACATTGGGGGCTTCATCATCACCATGCACGGCTCTCGTCACGACGAACGGGAATGCACGAGACATCAACCAAGAGGACCCTGAAGAGGCCGCAGCATTCGAGAGGTATAATTTTATGGATTGTCACCTTACTAGTTTTGTGTCCATAGAACAAGCTGAGAAAGTCAACAGGAAGGTGGACCTTGTACATCGACGGGCTTGCTTGAAGCTACATGGCAGGGCACCGAACGACGAGCCAACGATTAGCGCAGTCACGGCTCACTCCGAGGATCCTACGGTTTCCATCGGCGGGAGCGACTTCGCTATCGTGCCACGCCGCTACACAGTGCGGCGCGGCTGCCTGCGGGAGACGTCGATCGACAGTACCACATGCTTCGAAGCTGCCGATCGCGAGCTACAGACAACGAATGATGTGGCCACAGAAAAGGAAGACAATGTCCGCCTCGTCAAGTGGCGGTACATCCCACCAGTGGCGCCGGCTATAGGTGGCGCTTTGGAGCGTATGGTGCGCCCTGACAAAAAGGCGCCCGTAACGACGCTTCATGGGAGGACCCCGATAAAAGACACCTTCGGCGCCCTACTGGCTAAGGTAGAAGCCATGGCGAACTCACGCTCACACAGTCATGTGGGCGTGACTCCCAACGATCCAGAGGCCTTCAGTCCGGACCAACTGACTGAAGGACATCGACCGCGTTCCTGCATCAAGGGTGTTCAACGACGACGACGAGTAGGCGTGCCAACACTGGCGGCGCACACGACGACAGCTGGCAATCGAGTTCTGACACCGGTGGCTGCGCGAGTACCTACCCGCCTTGCAGCACCGGCGGGAGCCTCATACTGCTGGCGACGCGCCGAAGGTCGGCGACTTCGTCATCGTCTGCGAGGAGAACCTACCCAGCAATGCGTGGCCATGGAGACGGATTGCGATACTGGATCCACGGCGAGACGGCGCGACCCGGGTGGCGGACGTCATTACCAGCGCCGGACACATCCTACGGCGTACCACGGAAAAAGCTGTCGTGCTACCGGTTGATCGCGAGAGCGCGACGGCGGGAGAATGTGCACGACAGAATGGATAGAAGTTAGAGATAAGAGTACCTAGTAGCCCTAAGCATGTAGAATAATTATCGGTCAGATAGGATAAGCTAAATTATACGATTCCATTGTCTAGTGTTTTACTGAGAGACTGAGTAGGTAGGTAGAGATCCCTTTAGTAGAGTTGAAAAGCTAAGTCAGGCCAGGAACTTGTATGCCTCACCTAGCTAGGTAGTTAAATCTTTGTAAGGGACAGAACACCTACCTACAAAGGCAGGAAAGTTAGACAAAGAATGTAGGTAGATACGATGTACTTCGAAGAACAGATATACACGTGCAAAGGTTTATGACGGATCGCTGTGATGGACAAAGAACCGCTCTGGGTTCCACGGATATTGTTAGCAAGGCAAGCCGTACGTCGTAAACCAACCTCTGTAATCGCGCCGACTAAACTGCTTATGATTGTAAAAGCATTAGTTTGAATGAGTAAGAATTGTAGGAAACAATTGTACAAAGTATATTTACGGATAGTATTATTTTGTTAATAAAGATCTAAGGGGCTTCCCGCCGCGTACGCCTGGGAGCGGGGGAGACGGCTTTACTATATATATTTGTGGACGCTCCATTAACTGTGTGTGCTCACTTGCTTTCCGCGCTCCACGAGCGATAGTAACGCCGTCGCTCTGCCCGAGCCTACCTGACCGGAACCTTGCTGTGTAATTGTAACCCCGGCCTTTTATTACCACCACCATCGGCATACCATCAGCCGAGCCCTTAACATACAGTCCACTACAATAACATCATATCGGGAACAGAGGTAATACTCATTTTTACGTATATAAAGTTTTTAAAATTAAAAAAATAAAGTAAATAATGTTTAATTAGATATTATAACGTTACAAACTGCTTAGAAAATCAAATTAACATGTCAAGCATGTCTTGTATGACTAACAGTAACTACAGTTTTCTACGCTGTAAGTACTTTACGAGTCAATGTATGAGTCAACATTATATTATACAAAAAGTTACCTACCGAGTAGGTACATAATACTATCAGCTAGGTACCTACTTAACTAGGTTTAGACACTTATGAGTAGGACGACCATCGACAAGGTAAGGCTTCGATGGTGAGGCCATAATTAGCAAAATGTAGCGCTAACATTGTGATATACCTCTGTAACCACTTTCTATCAGGTAGGCTGTACGATTTTTTGCCTACATTAGTAAATAGTATAAAAACATGAGATGCGAAGAGCCACTGTCTATAACGATGCAATGGTATCGATTCTGTTGTTGCATTTTTCCAAACTAACCTAATTTGACAGCGCTAAAATTATAGCTGTCTTTGTCGTTTCAGTTTATGAGAAAGGGACGGCAACATTTTTAGTGCTGTCAAATTAGGTTAGTTTAGAAAAATGCAACAACAGAATCGACAGCATTGTCTCCTGAGAACGTCCGTTGAAGACGTGCCCTGTGATGCATTTCACTGCGTCCATCACTCTGAGACATAAAGAGGAGTTTCATGTGCGTGTAATAGCACCGGCACCCATACCCTTCAAACCGGAACACAGCAATGCGAGCATCACTGTGCAAATGAAATAGGTACGGCGCTAAGTAGTACTTCCCCGGATGTACTCTTTCACAAGAAGCTTTCTAACTATTGTAGAATAGATAGATAGATAACTCCTTATTGGTACATTACATGGAAATATTACAAAGAAAGAAAGCTTATTATAAGCACAATGGGCGGCCGTATCGCTGAGAGCGATATCTTCCAGGCAACCTAAGCAAGATTAGTTAATATAGATAATATTATTAACGATGCTAGAAGTATAGAGGCATATTCACACGGTAGGTAGTGGTGGGTGGAACTATTCAATCAGACGACACAAGTTTGCGATACATTGTAATGTGAAGCTAGATAGAAGGTAGGTATGTGATACACCAAACGCATTAAATAGGTTGTACACTAGGCTTGAAGGTGAAAGACTCAGAATAGAATTAGTCTATGGTAGACTGATCATCATTATAATAAGCCTGTAGAAGGCCACTGCTGGATATAGACTCATAGTTATTCTGTGACTAAATAGTGACAATATTATGACGTCATTTGATGTGTTTTCGCGCATATTTTGCTGTCAAGTGTCTAAAAAGAATGATCACGTGGTACAACATTGTACCACGTGACCTGAAGAAATTAGAAAACTAATTAGGGCAGTGAAATATAACTTGACAGCAAAAGATTGGCATACGGGGGCTGAACCCTAATAAGTAATGAACCGTGTTCAGAGGGGTATCGAAATTCGCAACAGGAAAGTAGGCAAACCGAGCTTTCAATATCTAAGTTGTAATGAAGGTTGCTGTGATGTTTAATCAGGCGTTTGAAAAAGAAATTATAACACCAGTTCAGTGCGCCTCCATCGTACTTAGTAATGTAGGTAGGTAGTAGCCCGAGGGTGTCGCGTCGACTGCTGAGTCATTATTGAAGCAAACATCGTGCCAAAGCTAAATCCTACGTAATGTACGTCGCTATGCTAAGGTGCCCTCCTGTATTTCTAATATTCAGATTTTCTGGCTTGTCGGTTATCTACGTACCATAAGAATGAACGAGATGGCTTAAGCCTGGCTTTGATGTTGAGCGCTCACCCCTTCCAATAAAAACTGTATTACTATTGCTTCACAAAGCACGTCCAGCAAGGATGTGTTCTGTGTGGCAATACACTCCATCATTCTGAGAAGTTATCCTGTAGCACCCGCACCCTTAACCTTCGAATATGAACATAGCAATGCGAGCATTCACTGCTTGCCGGCAGAAATAGGCACGGTGCTAGTACTGAGCCTTGATCAACTCTTACACAAATATCTCTACCTCTCTCTATTGTGAAGAACAGGAACTTTGCTGAATGTTTAACTGTAAAAAGCCTAGCGCTGTAGTATTTGGCTTTTTCGTATTAAATTACAAGTTATTCCCAAAACTAGTTATATTGTCCAGATAAGGTCGACCTATGTTAAAGAAATCCACGGTATCGTCATAAAACACATTGTAAAATAAGGTATAGATGTGAAACTCAATAATATTACTTTTGATTGACATCACAGATGGTATAGCTTTGCTTTTGGAGCCAGTGATGGCTTCATTACATTTTATGAAAATCTCAAATCAATGTAACTACTAGGACTAAAAACTCCCACTAGTTCTATCAATAGAACTAGCAATGTAACTAGTGGGAATAGACCAGCTTTCTTTAAAGAATGAAAATACATTTATTCTATCGTCCCATTACTCAAACAAACATTTTGCTTATACCCTGGAAAAATATTCTATAGATTTTTTTGACATATTTTTCTGCATTGAGCATTGCCGATTGCCGCGTTGCGTTACTGCAGAACTCTACTGCTACTTAGCCACAGAGTGTGAATCGGCTCTATAATGTATTGGACAGGGCAACCGCTAGTTCCTATTAGGAGTTTCCCATCTACATCTCCCCAATTATCTTATAACCGGTTATCTTCTTCAAAAGCCCTAAATCAAGGCCCCGTGTCAAAGTCCTAGGGATTTATGTAGGAGCGCGCGCGCCGCGGTCCGCTTATGCAGAGATAAGGAATTACTTAAGTTTGGACGGATTTTGGAAGTTTTGGAAATAGTTTAGCAAGTTTAGATTTTTTGCAAGTTTCAGAGATTATGTTTTTGAAGGGTTGAAGTCACACAATTCACGTCGCGTCGGCTCTATCCCCTTATTACTAAAAGGGGAACAGAGCGGACATTTCAGATTATTTAGTCTCATCTGTCACCCTGCTGCAAAAAGAGGGACAGATTGCTTTTTTGTCCAATCTGTCCCTCTAGGGTGACAGAAGGGAATAATTCATTCAAAGTGGACACTGATTACATAGATGAATGGAACCACAGGAACTTTCAGACATTTTTTTATAGAAATTGAGTAGCTTTACTTTATAACACCTATATTATAAGTAGGTAATACACTAGTCAATTAAGTTGTAATTTTTACAATCGTTGCAGAATAAACAGTGAAGTTATCTACATAAGCGAGCGTGTCTATTCGTTGAAATAAAAGCTCCAACTAACCAAAGAAAAACGCCTGACACAGTGTAACAAAGTACCAGTAGATCGTGTGGTCATAAATCAAAAGATACGTTAGATTTATTGCGCTGTGGCCGTCTTGTGGGTCATCTTGGTGACACACGGTGACTTTGTATAACCAACTTATTTAACCCACTGCGCGGAGTTAAAAAAGGGTTAAAAAATCGTTCGAAGTAACACCGTTATTGTCACCATTTACGTAGCAGCTTTCATTTTTGTCTTATTAGTAATTTCATTTACTTATATCAAAAGAAGGATTTAAGTAGCCGTTTTAAAAAAGTCATTATTTTTCTAAGAACACGATATGGCCTGAAATTGAGCATTTTTATAAGCTTACAACGCCATCTAGTAACATACGTCGAACGAATTCTAGTCAAACTAGTTTCAAAAGCTTAAAAAAAAGCTCTAGTAAAGTTGCATTAAAAAGTTATAAAATGAAAAAAAAACATGCCAGTGTGTGTAAACAAAACTACTTATTCACAGCAAAGTTAGAAACATTCCTATAAAAAAACTCGCCGTTGCGTAGAGTTTCCCGCTATTTGTCTTCCCGCCATTTTGTCTTTCCGCCATTTTGTGCCGTGAGCTCCGAAGCACGTAGAGCGTTTGATAAAGCAACTTTATTAGCAAGAAGTTGGTTTGTAGTGTACGTGTGCTAAGGCTGCAGTTGGCTTTACACGAAGATAGTTACTGGCGCTAATCGGAATTACTTTATCAAAGCGTATCGTATGATAAAGCTTCTAAGCTTCTAAGCTGATAAAGCTAGTTATATAAGACGATTCTAAATGATCCTTGTGATTTTATTGAATAAAGAAATTTTGACTTTGACTTTGACTTCTCTAAATAAACATGTATTGGTTAGTAAAGTTAATTACTAGAGCGGCTTGAATTCAGTTGGGGGTGTATGTTTAGTAGTGTAAGTAGATGTTCTATAGCTGAAATTAAGGTGATAATTATTGCTGGCATCTCAGACTTTGTGTAGGTATGCAGGGATCTGTGACTGATGACTTATTTCTGTCAACAGTAAGCCTAGTAGCCTGCCTGAAAAAGCTGCAGTAGCCTGAAAACCAGCGCTAAAGGAGCCACCGTGCACCCAAAGCATTTGCTGAGTGGGTTCCTTTTTTACGCATGTTATCGTTTTATTATTAAGTAAATAAGTATGTACCTTATTGTGTGTTGCGTAAAATAAATAATTTCTTTCTTTCTTTCTTTCCTAGTTGTTTATTCATACATTTTATTGGTATGGTAGCTTGTGTCAAGTACATGTACTGATGGACAGTAGGATAAAACTTACCATGATCTCTCAGTTGCAGCTAGTAACTATCCAGTAACTATCTCCGTCTAAACGAGCTTTTATCTCTGCGGTGATAACCCTTTGGGGTTTTTCGTACAAGGCAGAGGTGAATAGATTAATAACATAACCTCAGTTTTAATGTGGTTGTGGTTCTCGTAACGTATAATACTCGTAAACACTAAATATCATCTAAACCAACACGCAAACTGAAATGTAACTTGTTTTTATACACAAAAAGATCATTTTGAAGGGACCCCTGCCAATAAAATTAAAGTTCAATTAAAGTTGAACTGCAAAGTTGAACTGCAAAGTTTTAAATCATGGTCAGTTCATACTAACTCATAGTTAGTCTGTGACTAAATAGTGACATTATGACGTCATTTGATGTGTTTTCGCGCATATTTTGCTGTCAAGTGTCTAAAAAGAATGATCACGTGGTACATGTACCACGTGACCTGAAGAAATTACACTGGGCAGTGAAATATAACTTGACAGCAAAAGATTGGCATACGGGGGCTGCTTGGCATAAACTATAATGTCATAATCTTGAATGTTACACCATTTTTGGCATAACTTATTCTCGCATACTGGTCCGTAAGCATAATTACATTTGGTCTAACAAGACACGAGAATCAAACCCGCACTAAAATGGCCAAAGAACTGACTGAAATAATCCTGAATATGTAATGTCCTGGAATCTTTGAATATTTCAGCAACTCTCACGCATAATTAGGTAAAAGTAATAATTTTGTTTTCGTTGTGTGAAATTCATTGGAAAAAGTCTGGCGATTGTAGACTACCCGCTATTGTGCACTGCGCAGACGCATCGACTCGTGGAATTGGAAGTGTTTGTTTAATTGCAAAATCAAGTGATTTTTAAACTTAGTTTTTAAATAAATACTTTTTATTTGAATAGTTTTTTAGCCTCAAAATAATAAAAACACAAAAGTTATTGCCACTACCTGTAATGCCGGCATAATCTCAAAATCCGCTTTAAGTTTTCCACTTGATTTTAAAATTTTAAAATCAAGGCTGTTTTAGACAAGTCTCAAAATCGTTTCGGGGCATTACTACACTGGTTTTCATTCGTTGCTAAACAATTGTAATAAATTGGTTTTCAAATAAACAATGTAATGATTTAGATTTATTTATTTAATTAAAACGGTTCAAGAAATAGAAAATAGAAATTATACAAGACGTAGCTTTATTCTGTCTGTCTGTCTGTCTGTGTAAGACTGAAGCTTTATTATTCTACTTACGGACATCCGTTAGTTCAATATAGAAACTGTCCGCTAATGGTTTTTATCTAAAAACTATGAAAGTCAATTTTACTGTTACCTACTTAGAATTCTTGTATAGAACCTACAGGTTTGGTACAAAATAGAATTTAATATTTTTTTTAATATTCAGGGACATTTCACACAACACCCTCTAGTCCCAAACTAAGCAATGCTTGTAATATGGGAACCCAGATGGCTGATAGAATACTTATCTACTTTTTTCGTAAATAAATACTTATAATACACCCAAACATAGAACAAACATCTATGTTTTCCACGCACAAATGTTAGTTCTCAGTGGGGATCGAACCCACGACCCACAGCACGGCAGGCAGAGCTATACCGACTGAGCTGTGACGCCTGTCTTATTAAATTACGTTTGTCTAAAAATCCACAGAACAATGAGGTACTCGCTAATTGTTGATGAGCAGCGAGAGGCAGCCTGCCAGCAGCCAGCAGCCAGCCGGCCATGTCTCAAAAAGGAAAATAACATCCGTCAAGGGAGAGTCCAGTCTAGATCCACAGTCGGTTCTGTCTATCAAGGGGTAGTCAAGGGGTAGCAAGTTCGTCTGTTTGTTTATTCGTATGAGGGTGATCAAGTCAGGTGACAGAGTTGTAAGGCCGCGTTGAGGCCTCCCTCGTGGCCTAACGACTGTAGCAAGTGATGTTATTGGACGAATGGATCTAAATGGGTACCAGTCGAATAATTAAAAGCTTAAACTCTAACCCCAATTCTGACTTCAATTTGACTTCATTCTGGCTCCATCATCAGATGGTGATGGCAGTTCTAGTGACCGTAAACGCCACTAAAAAGTCACAGGAAAGTATAATACGCAATTTTATATTTATGTCAGTTAGTTTGGTAAAGCCAAACTGCTGAATCGATCTTAATTATATATTTATGAAACTAATCTAGAAGTATATTTTTGAACGAATAAAATTCAAATCGGTTTATAAATGACGGAGTTCAGAGGTAACAAAAAAAAAAAATACAGCTGTATTGAGAGCCTCTACTTTTTTTTGAAGTTGGTTAAGCTCAATTTTATTTTAATGCCAATTAAAGTATAATTTGTCTGTGCTCGTGATTTGAAAGAAAATCACAAAAAGTATTTTCGTTTATTATATTTTCGTACGCAACCCTAAAACCGAGCACGTACTACGACTTTGTTCATTTAAATGGTGAGTTTTGAGAGCTTTGGAAAAAGGCAAACGGAATGCTATTTAAAACCGTCAATTATAATGATAAATGTTGCCTTTCTTTGTAAAATACAGATTTCTGTATAAAAACGGCGCCATTAAGGTCAAACAATACCAGACTAGGTAATAAACGCAGCGTAAGCTCGGAATAGTTATACTGAGTTTTGATTTTTTTCATACAACTAAATGATGCAACAAAACGATGGCCCACCTGATGTGGTATGTAGTCTGTGAGGTAATGTACTGCGCTTCATATTATTATCTCATAAAATAATAATAATTGTGTAAAAGTGATCAACTTCTGACGCTGAGTGTACAGTAATAAAGGGGGGATCGGTAAAAATGTTTTTTTAATTAAAGTTTTGGAAGCGATAAAACGAATGTTGCGAATCGAAACAATTCACATTGTTATTTGTATGCTCTGACTTTTGGCATTATCATTCACCCTGGTATTCTCAGCTGAGAGCTGAATACACTCAAGCTCACTCACTACAATACGTAGTTAGCAGTTTCGGACGAATTAAAATAATTGGAAAATTTTGTTTATTTTAAATAATTACTGAATTAAATCCAAATAGAAACTGTCACTTGGAAACCTTTAGAAAAATATTTATTTATACTGCTAATTGATGGACCAAGCCGATGGCCCATCTGATGTTAAGTGGCAACCAACCTCATTGAGCGTGTCCACTGAAGACATGCCTTGTGGTGCATTGCACTGCACCCATCACTCTGAGACATGTCGGTAATAAGTTTCATGTGCGTGTAATAGCACCGGCACCCATACCCTTCAAACCACGAGCTTTTTCACCACAAGCTTTACTACTACTGTGTACCTACTAAGTAAAAGTGACGAAATGAAGAAAACTAGAGAAAACATGGAAAAGCAACCTACTTAGACAGAAAAGGGTGAAAGAGAAAAACATGTTGTAACTATTAATGCTTTCAAAAGCGGGCATTGCATGCGGGCATGTGGAGTCGTATCATAGACCCGCCTTGCAGGGGATGTCGAAGCCTTACTTTATGGGTCGTAAAGACAAAGCTGAGTCAGGGTAGTGCGGGGTAGTGCGGGGTAGTGCGGGGTACCACCTCCTCTTGGCCAAGCTGACATTCTACAATCGCTAGAGAATAGACAAGCGATGTAATATGGGAATCACTAACTAGGGAGGAACGGGAATTAACTACTATTTTCAGCGACTGTAACACTTTGATTTGATTACATGGAAGACAAAGTTTCACATTATTAATATTTCTGTGAAAACAGATGTGTTTTTTGAAATAGAAGTCAATCTTACTTTTACCGTTGTTTTATCCGATTCAGAATTGCCTTAATCAAATGATTGAGCATCAATTGTTGGATCTTTGCTCACTTTTAGAGGGTAGATAATTCATGTTTGCCATCCGCTTTTCACAACTACCCTCGTTGTGGATCGTGGGCTATGCGCCGCCGACTTTCTGCGTGCGCGCATCGACAGTTGGCTTGTGCGAGTACATCAGATCAGCCCCCGTATGCCAATCTTTTGCTGTCAAGTTATATTTCACTGCCCAGTGTAATTTCTTCAGGTCACGTGGTACAATTTTGTACCACGTGATCATTCTTTTTAGACACTTGACAGCAAAATATGCGCGAAAACACATCAAATGACGTCATAATGTCACTATTTAGTCACAGAATAACTATGAGTTAGTATGAACTGACCATGATTTAAAACTTTGCAGTTCAACTTTGATTGGCATATCCCTGCAGTCGCGTTCTCCTTATTCTGAGAAACTATTCCGTGGAGTCAAGTTTAGCTCATTTTGAACACTACCGTGCAGTTGTTATTGTGTGAGACGTTCTCGCAGTGCTGTGCCAATTTAGATGGTGTTTTTTTTTGGAGATCAGTGACTTGTTGTACTCAGGATTGCCGTGCTAAGCCTCGTGAAGGAGCGTTGTGTGGGAGTGTAAGGTAGGTGACAGACTGGATTATCTACCCTATTACGAGCAAGATCCATTTTCCAAATTTCCCTTAGATTGCGCAGTATTTTTAAATTAATTCTATGGTCCTTCAAAAACAAATTACCAGCCTGTACAGTCCTAATTCACATCAATTTTTCGATTTCCAGAATTATTTTGGCATGTGTATAGATTATTTCTATAAGAGATTGGGTTTACCCAAAGTGCCGTCGCTAAAATTGCAGTTTAAATATTTGTAAATAAGAAATGCAACAAGAATCTCGGTGTACGTGACAGAATGGAAAGTGCACCCTTTGAGGTGTGGCCACAGTGATAGCGGAAACTATTTAAACACCCAATTGACAATAAACTACAAGGAAATAAAAAAATTAGGCATTCTATCAGCAATCTAGTTCCCATAGTGCATACTTTGCTTAGTTTGGGACTGGAGAACGCTCTGTGAAATGTCACTATCATTGAATAATAGACTGACTAGTGTGGCGTTAGTAAGTAACATTTTCTTTTATCTTTTTTGAAGTCCAACTAGGCCAGTTTTTGTTCTATAAAACGCTGTCATTCCGACCGGACCTTAATGTCACCTTCAGGCCTCTCAAATATCGATAAGTCCGTAAAATCTGCTTCCTACAAGAAGCTTAGCAGCTTGTGCAAGGAAAACTATAAAAAACTAAAAATTGCTCCGAGAAACTCCTAGAGAAAACTTTCAATCTTGGAAAATGTTGTTGGAAAATCGTAATAGAGCTAAACGTGTTTATTTGCGTACCACTTGGAACTTATAATATAAAGAAATCGTAGCAGTGCCGTAGCACTCGTAGCTGTTCGTAGCACGTTCGTAGCACTTTACAACATTGAATATATGAGGCGGGGAGAGGTAGATTAAATAAGACATACCTATTCATTTGGAAAACTGAAACCCTCCGTTGACAGCACGTGTTATGTGACTCGGAAGGAGCCATCACTGCCGCTAATACGTCATCCAACTCGATAACAATACACTTTATACAAACCGACCCCGCCGGCAGGGTCGTAGCCGACTCCTCTGATCTGCCCCCGTATGCCAATCTTTTGCTGTCAAGTTATATTTCACTGCCCAGTGTAATTTCTTCAGGTCTTTTTAGACACTTGACAGCAAAATATGCGCGAAAACACATCAAATGACGTCATAATGTCGCTATTTAGTCACAGAATAACTATGAGTTAGTATGAACTGACCATGATTTAAAACTTTGCAGTTCAACTTTGCAGTTCAACTTTGATTGGCATACCCCTGCTGGCCTCTCTGATCATTTCCTTCCCAATCTAGACCAGCCCAAACCAAGGTCTGTACCTAAGTAGTACCCTTGCATTTGTTGCAAAAATGAAGTCGGTTAAAAACCATTTTGACATGGTTATAACTTCGGGTTATCCCAGAAATCTATCAGAAAACTTTTTGTCTAGATATCACCTTACCCCTGCGGCTGCCGGCACAATTTGAACCGTACGACGTCCATTACAGATACCATTGTATTTTAGTGTTAGCTACATTAAAACTCCAAGTTCATCATTGCTCACCAGTGGGCTTACACAAGATGAATGCGTCTGTCAGCTTTAATATAATTGTTAATACGAAGAATGTTGGATAAGAGGGATTACCGCGTGCTGAGGACACGTCATCCATCATGAGAAGACAGGGCACATACGGGGAGGTACACCAACAAAATTAAATGTCAATTTCAATCTATTTGTAATTATTGTCGTATCGAAATGAAACTCTATACGAGTATTTAGCTACATAATGTAGTTCGAATGACAAAGCTATAGTTTTTTTTTCATGCCAAGCTTAAGGCCCACCTGATGGTAAGCGGTTACCGTCGCCTTGTAATACTAGAGGCATTATCGATGCGTTGCCTACCCTGTAGGAGTCATTTTAACCTTTTGAAGTCTGTTTGAAGCTGATCTGATGATGGAGCCAGGAGGTGGATAGTGGAACTCTTCAGTACAAACTGAATTTCTAATAGATTACAGAAAAAAACTATAGCTGCATTTTGGTTAATGATTTTAACGATATTCACCCCCGTATGTCCCCATCCCCTTGTCTTGCGTTTTATGGTCGAGCGGGCATTGGTCCCACTCGACACTTCCGGCCCGATTGGCCCATTAGAGCGATGGCAATGGCCCATCGCCTCGGGACAACGCTCCATGCTTATGGGAACTAGAGCCTGAACGAATTATGGTTTTCTCTACTTTTTTCTCAAATAAATTATCTTGAGACAAGAAGACAAGGCGTAGGGCAACCACCAAACGATGGACCGACAAAGTCAAAGTTTCTTTATTCAATAAAATCACAAGGATCATTTAGAATCGTCTTATATAACTAGGTGATTCTAGCTGCCAGTTCCACGCGACCAGAGCCTACAAGAACGGGCAAGAAACTACGGCTTGGTTCCTAGCGTTGCATTGTGTGATCCTGCCTACAACGCCTGTCTAACCCAGATTACTTACTATCCAATAGACCACAAGCTAGCTGGCTTCCTCATAAAGTCTCGTCAGCAATGGAGAAAACCACAGACTTTTTATCGTGTCTTTAAGAGCACCTAGGTTGCCACCACTTGGCTTTTACGTAAAGTTTAGGTAGAATTCAACAGATTCCAAAGTTTACAGCAAAAGCGTCGTATTGGTAGCTAATCTGCAAGATCGCAATTATTTAAGGGGGAGCTAAGTGCCTTGTTAAGGGGGGGGGGGACTGTAAATTGTGTACCTGAAGACTTTGTAAAGTAGGGTGTGGCACGAGTGCACGCGGGACTCGTAATTTAGAGAAAATATTGGAAACTAATACCTATGTGGTTTTTTTAAGCATTTAGCAAGCTTTAGCACTTTGTGATCGAAGTCGTCATGATCAAGCAAGTCGATATTCTGTATGAAAACGTAAAAATTGTGGGATTGATCACTTTTCCATACATTTTGATTAATTTTCTATTCTCTAGAGATCGTAGAATGTCACTTGACTCTAAGTATTTTTTTTTATACATTTTTCTGAAGTGGGTAGCAAACGGCTACAAGTATGTGGCAAATATGTGTGTATTTCAAAATGTGTTTGAAATACACTACTTAGTGATTTCGATTGAAAAGTGTTAAAACTATGTGACATTATCTACGGAGCCCTAACAGCAGATAGCTGCTATAAATGATTTTGTTAATAAGAACGCTACCGCTTATGATTTGCACTCCACTTCCTGCATTACGCCCGCCAAGGATACCGGCTTTGATCATTCTCAAATAAAAACATCACTAATATCATTAAACTCTCAAAGGAAGGAGAATGGAGAAATTATACTCCTAAATTGGACATTTTGAACAATTTTCACTGGAAATTATTCATGGAATATCTAAGATAACTTAAACGTTGGAAGAAAATAATGTAGAAACAGCTGTAAGTATCCTTTAGGTACTCTGCAGTGGATGAAGTCAGGATATGTCATCATCATCAATACCCCCGCGTGTCCTCAATGGAATATGTGGACGTGCCTATAAAATCCACAATATTTCTAAACCATTCAGTGGATTTTTATTCTTTATTGTACACATACCTACACACACACACAACACACACACACACGCGCGCGCGCATTATAAATACAGTTTTTACCTTTTAACTTTTTCAATGACTAAAATATTAATTTACATTTGTGCGTGGAAAACATAGATGTTTGTTCTATGTCTGGGTGTTACTATGTATTATAAGTATGTATTTACAGAAAAAAATAGTATATAAGTATTCTATCAGCCATCTAGTTCCCATATCACAAGCTTTGCTTAGTTTGGGACTAGAGGGTGTTGTGTGTAAAGTCCAAGAATATTTATTTATTTAATTTTAATGATTTTTTGCTAATGCAAGTAGCCTAGCTAACTAATTTACAATTATAATACACCTTTAGGAATTTCATAAATAAATTAACCTTTTTCCGGTAACCCACACCAATGGTCCCAATATACATAAACAAAAAGCCACTAGAAATTCAAATTGGTTCGATAAATAAGGGAATACCCATTGTACATAAATCGCAGACTTTACGCTGTATTTGTAGAGCTGGAGCTCGGTGTTAGTTTCGTACGTCATGTTTTTGTTGAGCTTCTGATTGACACATAATGCTATGATAAAAAAAACTCGTTTATTTTAAGAAACTAGCGTTATAGAAATAGTATGTAAGTACTACCCCATACCCATAGCAAAGTCAAAATTTTTTATTCAATAAAATCACAAGGATCATTTAGAATCGTTTTATATAACTAGGTGGTTCTAGATGCCAGTTCCACGCTACCATACCTTAATTATTTTAGCTATGCTAACAACTTTTAACCGTAATTGTAGGTTTTAAATGCAAGAAACCGGCTCTTAGAATCCTAATGTAATGGACAATCCTAGTTTGATCGCAGATTCCCATAAACAAGTTTGACGTAAGAAACGTTGCTTTATCTCCCGCACTAGCGCTGTTAGGGTGTGTACCTGGTTGTTCGTAAATCGGCGTTTGATACAAAACTCTAGCGATTGTATCCGATACAAACCGACCCGACCAATAACCAGTTATTGAGTGTGAACTAGGGGCTGGTTTCAAATTTATGAATATAGACGGTCACTTGATTCCCTTCTTCTTTGAATTATGGCTTTATGTGTGGATTGTGACAATATTTGTGGCCCACAATTTAGCCAATATCGATGTGATAGACGAAAATTCTAGAAAAAAAATTAAATCCCCATTGATGGAAGTTTTCAGGATTTATTAAAAAATATTGTAAAAATAAACTGTTGTTTGTCTGTTTGTTCAATCCGTGTTAGATTTCAGAAGCAGTAACTACAACCTACCACGTAGAGCGTTTTTTCCTTATTTTAATATTAATTTTCTGTTCTAAGTGATTTTCCTCTTTCTGTGTACATTCAATAGGTATCTAGTGCCTATCTATAGCTAGTAGTTTCCAAACTACAGCATCAGTTTGAAATAAGTAGACAATGGCTGAAAATATCTGAAATATCTCTCAGCTTGTCATCAACAATCGGAACTTGGAGAATTGTTTGTTTGTTTGTTCCTGTCGTAGCGTCTTGGTTATTTGGCGACCGTTGTATGATGGCCGTCATTTGTTTATGTGACATTTCTAGTCTAGTGGCGCCTCCACTCAGCTTTAATAAATTTTGTTGTACGCTGCCCCTAAATGTTGTCACTGTTTTTAGCAATTCTACAAATATAAGTAGGTATAGTTGTCACAACAAATATATTATCCCTCAGAGAACCGATTTTTGCGTCATATTAGAGGTAAGCGAATTTTTCCGCACAACAGTATATGCGTAATCGTTGTTGCACCTAACTTCAAGATACAAGATACAAGATACATTTATTTGCCAAAATAAGTGTTACAATTTGGTCTTATGCTAAAGTCAGAGGCACTTTAAAACTTATTCACCCTTTTCAGGTATCGCAGAAATGTTATATTTGGGCGCTTAAACTTATCTTAAGTAGGTACATATAATAATATTATACTTTTTCAAAATATTCTTCAGTTGAGTAGAGACATTTTTTGACTAGATATGATTTTAATCCTCTTATAAATTTAGTTATTTCTGTTTCATTTTGAATATCATTTGGTAGGTTGTTAAAGATTTTGACTGCCATGTAATATGGGCTTTTATTTAACATTTTTATTCTTGAATATGGTAGATATAATTTGTTTTTATGGCGGGTATTTATGTTGTGTGTTTCACTAATTTTTACAAAATCTTTTTTATTTTTGAAAAGAAATATACATACATCCATGATATAAATAGATGGGAGTGTCAATAGCTTAAATTTAATAAAATAAGGTTTGCAGCTTTGTGTGTTATTGATTTGGGCTAAGATTCTTACACATTTCTTTTGAATAATGAATAACTCATTTATATTAACACTATTTCCCCATAGCATGACTCCGTATCTGAGCCAAGAGTATGCATATGCGTAATAAGCTGATAGTGCAGTATCAGTGTTAGTAGTATATTTTAATTGGAATAGGGCATATATAAATTTTGAAAGTTTTGTTTTAATGTGATCAATGTGAGCTTTCCAATTTAGATGGGTATCAATATTTAAGCCAAGTAAATTGAAAGTTTGTACTGTCTCTAATGGGCTATTTTGAAAATCTATGTTTAATTTTAAGGTAGGGCTAGTATATGATTTGAACTGCATTATTTTAGTTTTATTGTGATTTATTTCTAAGTTATGTTCCTCAAGCCAACATTTTACTGTATTTAGAGTATTTTCCAAAATTAAATTGATATTATCACATTTCTCACTTCAGAGGGGTAAAGATCCGTTTTGGGTACTGTAGCTAGGTACTCCTACAAATATTACAAACATTAAGTACCTAAGTACTTAGTTCATAAAGTATAGAATTAAAGCATTCTACAGAGTCGATGTTCGATTTTTTTTCATTCAAAATTTTAAAGATTACCTATCAGTATTTTTGACATTACGACCGTAAAATGTATGAGGGCTCAAAACCTCTTGGAATTTATTTTACCGGCTTTGCAGTTGCATCCTACGGCTGAAATGATAAATTCAATGTGTTAAATTACGTTCGTTATTTACATGCGCCGCTCTTTGAGAAACTCGGAGTAACGAGCTGTCGAAAGCTTTTGTTATTTACTCCTAGTTTTCAGGAATTTCAGGTTTATTTCCACAATGATAGTGACACCCCAGCCTCCCTTGCCAAGACATTCAGTCGCCAGAGAAATACAAAACGACAAAAATATTTTATTACTTATGATAAAAATACTGGTAAATATTATAATATGATAAAAATACTGGTAAACATTAAAATATGATAAAAATACTGCAGGGGTATGCCAATCAAAGTTGAACTGCAAAGTTTTAAATCATGGTCAGTTCATACTAACTCATAGTTATTCTGTGACTAAATACTGACATTATGACGTCATTTGATGTGTTTTCGCGCATATTTTGCTGTCAAGTGTCTAAAAAGAATGATCACGTGGTACAAAATTGTACCACGTGACCTGAAGAAATTACACTGGGCAGTGAAATATAACTTGACAGCAAAAGATTGGCATACGGGGGCTGATTCAGAATCAAATGCTCCTAGAATCAACTTGATCCTCTGGCAAAATGAACTTTTATCAATACGACAATTTAGCAACAGTCATGTCCCTTCGTAAAAACGTCCCATGAGCATTAATTGGTCCTTTTTAACACACGTGAAATGTAATTTTATAGTAATTATAATTATAATTACTTTTAACATTTCAATGCAGCAGCAATGCGAGCATCACTGTGCAGAAATAGGTCGGTGGTACTTGCGTGTAGGTACGTAATAGTCACAGTGCGGTTACGTACCGATGGTCCAGCAGGGGTATGCCAATCAAAGTTGAACTGCAACGTTGAACTGCAAAGTTTTAAATCATGGTCAGTTCATAATAACTCATATTTATTCTGTGACTAAATAGTGACATTATGACGTCATTTGATGTGTTTTCGCGCATATTTTGCTGTCAAGTTTCTAAAAAGAATGATCACGTTGTACAAAATTGTACCACGTGACCTGAAGAAATTACACTGGGCAGTGAAATATAACTAGACAACAAAAGATTGGCATACGGGGGCAGTAGGTCGAGTAGCCCTCACTCCGACCTCGCCAATAAAGACGCTGAAATGTGCACCACTGAAATGTTTTAACTGAAGCTGCGTACTTGGTTCCGATTCAACGCAATGATTCGACCGAGTTACTGAATCATGCTGTTACGTACTCTAGAGGTAACAGCTTAACATCAGGTTTGCCATCTGATTGTTTTGTAAATTTTTTGTGTTTTTGGTGTACTGTGCACTGTGAAATGAGTCTTGAGACTTCGTAAAATACTTACACGGTGTTTTTCGATACTGTTTAAAAGCATGGGCATTGGTGTATATAAAATATCTCAATAGAAAAACTTATTGATAAATAGATTACAAGAATTCAAACCTGCATCTTATCGACCAAATCGAGGTCACCACTAAACCACTAGTCTCTTTTCTCTGTAAAAACCTCTTGAATTCACAAATCACGTGCAAATGGCGACAACTCAGCATCAAGGGTCCAAATTGTTGACCCTTCAAATTGGCGGGAGTATTGCGGGTCAAGTGACCCTGTAGTGGGGTCAAGTGACCTTAGCTCGGGTCAAATAGAAATTATTGTTTAGAAAAAATTGGGTTTGTTTTGTACGGAGTTATTGACCAGAGAAATTTGGTTTGTCTTTGTGTGCGTACAACACCATGCTTTGAAACGGTGAAGGAAAACATCATGAGAAAACTTGTTAAAATCACAGCGGCATCACAAAAGGAAAATTAGTAAACACCTGTTTGCGCCAATTATAACTTTTGGACTTGTCTCTGATAACTCCCCAATAACCATGGCTATAAAATTTTAATATTTTGAACTGATCACATAGTTTCCAAAATGCTAGCTATCAATGTAATGAATTTCATCGAATCCAGTTTAGTAATGTAAGTCGTGCAGACAGTCAAACTTATTTTCACATTCTCTAGTGTGAATAAACTTTCTAGTTTTGCACTGACCCAACTAAAACTAATATTAGGCGTCCGAATATCATAATCCATTCTGCTCACGTCCTCCCCCCCACTCCCCTCCCACTCCGTGGGGAGGGAAGTAGGGGAAATAGGAGTTGGGGAGTGGGTGCATTGTCTGTCCATCTGTCCGTTTTAAATTAAATCAGCACACATCGGTAATTACCGGCAATACGCTGTAATCTGAGTTTACTCGACTATTTTCAATTGGATTTTATGTGTTGGATAGATGAAGGAGTAAACTGTTCTTTGCTCTTGACTGACTTCACAGCTCAGCCGTTCAGTATAGGTTGCGGGTTCAATCCCCACTAAGAACGAAATTTTTGTGTGAACAACTATTGCTAATACTGGTACTAATTTTTAAGGATCCTTTAGCACTAAAAGGTTTAAATATTTTTTTTTTTTAATAAAAAAGCGGTCCTATGCCAGGTAGGTGCCTAGGTATGCCAAAAAAGCTTAGTCTCAGCTTGTTTGCTGCTCCACAAAAGGCGGATCAGCGCTGTTTTTCAGACTGAGCCAAAAAAAGGGGGGAAGAGGTGACGTCATTACAAATTATTTATGCTTACGACTAGGTGCCTACTTAGGTAATAATAAGAAAAAAACAATTAAATAAGAAAAAACTGGTAGGTACCTACTGAGATAGGTAGAGTTTAAATTAATTCCTCTTTCAATGTGAAGCCTAAAGATAATATTAAAATCAAATTATGAATACTCATTTAGTTTTGGCTCTTATGTACTTATTTATTTTATTACCTAACTCGTCAGGTACGTGGTCGGTTTTATCAAAGAATAAGGACTTCTTCCTTTAAAAAAGCCATATTTCGTAAGCTTTTCAAATAATTAATTGACATAAAAATCTGTGGTCAGAAAAAAGTTTGTTTTTTGGAAATCGAACCCACAACCTATAGCAGGAATTTAAAGTTTCACATTTTATAGTTAGTTCGTAAGCTCTCTAACAGTTGACATAAACAATGTCTGCAGTGTAGCTATTCTGAAACGTGTGTATGTATTCGATGAATACGAAATGTTCATGGTACAATATTTAACAAATAAATATGTAGTGTTCAAATTAACGACATTCATTTGATATTACCAAAGAGTAATTATTACCGCGCGCTGACAGAGTCATAAATAGCTACTTAGTTACCTAATTATCTGAGCAACCGCATTATATTGGAAAGCCATAACTCGCTGAACAGACACAAACATGGTCTCAAAATATACGTTGTATTATGATATTAGTGTCAAGATACTTTTGGTGCAGTATTTTAGTGTCACAAAGAGCTCTACAGCAGCGGTATTCCAATCTCAGTTGAACTGCAAAGTTTTAAATCATGGTCAGTTCATACTAACTCATAGTTAATCTGTGACTAAATAGTGACATTATGATGTCATTTAATTTGTTTTCGCGCATATTTTGCTGTCAAGTGTTTAAAAAGAATGATCACGTGGTACAAAATTGTACCACGTGACCTGAAGAAATTACACTGGGCAGTGAAATATAACTTGACAGCAAAAGATTGGAATAGGGGGGATGAGTACTATTTCCGTACAAAAACTATAAACTAACGTTTGACAGAGTTCACCCAATACTACAACAAAGCATATAGTTTTGGAAAACGATACCTAGGTTCTACTTATTCCTTCTATTTGTATTTTTCTCATTATTTTATGCATAGTCCCGCGTCCCATTTGCTGGTATTTACAACCCACATTGAAATCACCGAGCGAGAAGTTACGACGCCATTTTGTATCTGATCGGGGTCTCGCCAAATGCTTTCTGTTGTCAACACGGAAACGGACGTAAGCTGCTCACCTCGTTTTGGTTTAACCTTACTTAACTACCTAGTTAAAACTAGATAGAGAATAAAAAATGACACAGACTTAAAAAAACGAGGTCATAGTCTGAAGGTTTCGTTTACATTTCAGGATTAATATTTTATACCCTGTATAGTTAACATAACCAACGAAGTTAAGGAGTGATGGATAGTTAGGTTAGTGGTCCCAGAGTACATTTTGAAGGTAGGTAGCTAAAATGATAATTCTAGACCAGGCTAGGCTAGAAACACAATCTATAACCCGACCAAGTTACGAGGCACACGACTTCGTAATTTAGCCGGGTGTCCGCGATAGTGGCACTTTACGGCGACTGCACTTTATGGTACCAGAAATGAAATGGTATTTCGATTCTGTAGATATGGTAGAAATGTAGATATGGTAGAAGTAAGTAGGTATTTTTATACGATTTACATGAGAAATTTTCAGGAAAGTTCAAGGTAAAATCAGTTTGTAAAATAAAATGAACTAAGTAAGTAGATAATGTAGCTTTTTCATCAGAATTATTCTTTTCACTGCAGCCCTGACTCAAAGCAAAGGTATGCTACGTCCTCGCTGAATGTCAAAACTAAATGCTCGATCGAGGCAAATGTACATTGAACAATCTGCTAAAAATATTAAAGTATTATTTTGAATGGGTTTTTTATTTCAAAAGCTTTACAAAACATGCTCGAATCGAACTGGTGCTATGGTTAATATAAATAAGCTTAATAACAGTCGTCCGTAATCACAAACGCGGTTAAATTGGGGACGCATTCAATCGCCGTATTGTCAAATAATAGACTTTAAATTGGTTCTGCTTCGACAAAGGGGACAAATTAGTGGCGGCGGAACTCCGATGGATCGGATGTGACGTTATTTAATACTAGTGACATTCTTCTACTTTGCTTATAAAATACAGGGGTTTTTGTCTTTGCGTCAATGGTTACGAATTGGTTGTAATGATACAATGAAGCGTTCGTGGCTAGGCTTACTTAAACAATTGTTCACCGATTGTCTATGTAAAGCGACGTTCGTCACTATTTGGGTGGGTGACCGCTAGTGATATTTGGGTGGGTGACCGATAGTGATATTTGGGTGGGTGACCGCTAGTGATATTTGGGTGGGTGACCGCTAGTGATATTTGGGTGGGTGACCGCTAGTGATATTTGGGTGGGTGACCGCTAGTGATATTTGGGTGGGTGACCGCTAGTGATACACCCAAGCGCTTCCGTGCTTCGGAGAGCATGTTAATTACGACTAAGTAATACAGTATTTACAATATTTGCAAAATACACATGAAAGAATTAAGCTATCTATAAACCGTTGCAAACGATTTATAGATAGCTCAACTGATCCAAATCGGTAGCAATCGGAAGCGTGTCGAAGACACTGGCTGCATTGCCGCGCTTGCTTATTCCTGACAGATAACCGAGACGAGATAACCAGTGATCTCAGAGGAATTTTTTTCCTCTCAGATAACTGGTTATCTCAAAGGAATTTTTTTTTTTTAAGCGCGGTTATCTGTTAGGAAAAAAAAATCCTCTCAGATCTGATCCTCACTGGTTATCTCGTCTCGGTTATCTACCAGGAATAAGTTGCTTCGACTAGACGGCCTGAAAGATTTTTTAAATACCCAGAGGGTCTGATAAATCTATTAGTTTCACTTCTTTTACAAATAGTTACCTAAATAAACGAGAAATCTTCAGGTACCTACAAACATGAGTATTATTTTTTTCTCTTATGACACCCCAATGTCACCTTAAGTACACCTCACGAGAACGAATTTACGAATTTGCAAAGAATTTGCAATTTCCCGCGAGCTGTCACCTCCAAACGTTTCAATCACTCTCCGTTCCAATTTTCCGTCTGATTTTTCGTCAATGAAAGTTGTCTCTGCCGTCCGCGTCCCTCAAACTCACCCCTATGGGGGGACGGATTAGGGAATATTAAAGGGGTATCTAATTAAAATGCTCAAAGGCATTGGACGTCTTTAAAACTATGATTCAAACTACTTACTAACTTTATTGCCATGTCCTTCGATAGGGGGAGGGATTAGGGAGAGGGGGAGGTTGATTTAGAAATAGAACTAATATACCGAGAACTTTTAAAGTTTAGTCAACTCATAATCTCTTTAGAGCTAAAAGTTTAGCCATAAGAGGGATCGAAAAAGTAATTTCTTTTAATTATTTTTTAATAATTATACTTGGGTTAGTATAATTATAAAAAAAAAAATAAAAGAAATTACTTACATTCAACATGTGCCGTGCCGTTTATACTCACAAAATATGGATGTACCTAGATACCTGAGAAATATAAATTGAATTGAAAGCCATGTCCTGCCCCCGTATGCCAATCTTTTGCTGTCAAGTTATATTTCACTGCCCAGTGTAATTTCTTCAGGTCACGTGGTACAATTTTGTACCACGTGATCATTCTTTTTAGACACTTGACAGCAAAATATGCGCGAAAACACATCAAATGACGTCATAATGTCACTATTTAGTCACCGAATAACTATGAGTTAGTATGAACTGACCATGATTTAAAACTTTGCAGTTCAACTTTGCAGTTCAACTTTGATTGGCATACCCCTGCTGTATCGATCCTGTATTCTTTAAGACCTCCCTTCTCTTCTTGGTATTTATTTCCCTACCATGCTAATCCTCAGAGATCCTGAAAGCCTCTGACGGTATTTTTAATTGGTCTCTATTTACCCCCGCATTCGCTTGCCTGAGTCCGTCCCCCGCCCAGTGATAGCCTTTGTGCGACAGACAGACACACGTAATTGCATGTAGATATAACGCTTCAGATCCCGGTTCGATCGCTTAAATCTGTTTTTGCTTTGAGTTGGAATTGATTGAAAACTGTGGAATTTCAGTGCGCCGTTCTATTTGTGATGAGCGGTTTTGGTTTATAGGTATAATATTTTCTCGTATTTTGAAACTATGTGAGCTTAAAAATGTCAAGCTCACGAAAAAACATTTAATTACTTATGTAAACTTTTTTCAATTTGAATGTTGCAATATTACAATTTTTGATTTACAACTTATTTTTGACTTCTTGTAATGTTCAATTTAACCTTCAAATAAAAATCGTCCGGCATTTCACAAAGCGCCATCCAGCCCCAAACTAAGCAAAACTTGCAACTAAGGAAAGCCATAATTGACGACAAACAATAGCAGAATACTTTTTTCATGTACTTATATATCCCTTTTATAACCAATCTGATACAAAAAAACACAAAATAATACCTTGATCTCTTTTATAAGAAGTGATACAATAATCTGCACCCCGGGTACACGGCACCGGCTACCCGGTAACCGTGAGTTGTGAAAAGGGTTACCCGTTGAAGTCTCCGTCTGACATTACCTGCTGAAGCGAGCGAAGTCACGTGTAAACGCTAGTAGAATAATAATTCAAAACATACGATCTAAATGACACTTTTAACGAGATATGTTTTATTCTTCAAGGAATATCTACGGTATTTTAAATCCTTTTTATTGCAAAATACACCCAAATACCTAGACTTTTAAGTTCATTTTATTTTGTTTCATAAATCTTCATGATTTCAAAAGTAACATGCGAAAATGAACTGAAAACTCTAAAGTGTAAAATACATTTTTCAAATTCATTCTTAAAATAAATCTAAAGAACACTAGCCAGTGTTCGTTAAAATGAACTCTATTAAAGCAAGATAAGGTGCAATTTAGATGGTCTTTCAGTTTTAATGTGGGACACGTATTAGATTAAACCACGGTAGGTGAGTGAATAAAACACGTGTGATATACAGAAGTGAAACTCCACTGATGTGAAATTGTGATGTTCGAATTCGTTTATTATATCGCAACTGAAAGATTGCAAAATTTATCGGGGGAAACAACATAATGAGGTAGGTATATGAGTGAGTATAATAGGTCCCCACTTTCATCTATTATCCTATTTATCATAATATTGTGAGTTTACAGACTAAAATCATGGAGCCACGGAGCCAACTTACTTTTCTAGTGGACTTGTTGGAAAAAATACCTAAATACGTGGACTCGGTAGGATTTTTAACTGTCCTTTTCATTTATATTTTACTTTACTCATTATGTTAGTTGGCGAGGTAGTCGCGGCGTAGTTTCATATCTATGTTCTCTTTAATACTTTTTGCTATACAAGTGCTCACATGAGCTCAGGTGAGTAGGTGTTGCGTTACATAGACGATATTAGATGCAGTACATGATCGTGTAACATCAAAGAATGTCGTTTAAAAATGGGTTTTTGTCTCAAAATCCCCTAGATTCTAAATTTTTACAATTACAATTTTTATTTGTGCTCAAATCCCCAATGTGCAAATACCCAGTAAGTGATATGGGGTAGTATGGGTGAAAGTGGACCCTGACTGTATAAAATTGAAAATTCCAAAAGCTTGTTCACGTTATATCACGTTATTGGGTGATACACAAACTAAAAACTTCATAACCGTTTTGGAAATTGTTTTCCACTCGATAAACTTGAAATATTGGTAATATCAATACCCAACCGCGCCAAAGTTAGTGATAACATAACCATTGCGCGTCGGAAACTCGTAAAGGAATTAACCGCTCTACAATAACCGTTAACGAGTTGTGCGCCGATCGATAAAGTCGTAATGCTTATTGCTTACTGTGCGAAGTGGGCATTAAAGGATCGTAAGATATTAACTAGTTCTTTTATGAAAAAAAAAAGAAACAAGCTGATGAAAAATAAATTGGTGCAGAGAAACGTCTATATGTAACCACACAGAGCACGTCCACCGTGTCATGTGCATTCTACTGCACCCATCTGAAATGCAACTGTTGTGTTTAGTCTCATAACTGTATTGCACCGGCACCCATACCCTTTAAACCAGAACACAGCAATGCGAGCATCACTGTGCACACGAAATAGGTACTTAAGGTGGTAGTAAATGCTGTGCCGGCAGTCGCAAAAGACGCTTAGGGGAAATCTGGACAAAATGTCCAAAAATCCCTTTCGCAGGGGAACTTGTAGGGGTTTTCTGGAATGAGCCCTTTCACATAGAGCCTTACTTGTGCTCAAATTATAGTCTAAAGATAAGTGCCTACAGGGGTATGCCAATCAAAGTTGAACTGCAAAGTTGAACTGCAAAGTTTTAAATCATGGTCAGTTCATACTAACTCATAGTTATTCTGTGACTAAATAGTGACATTATAACGTCATTTGATGTGTTTTCGCGCATATTTTGCTGTCAAGTGTCTAAAAAGAATGATCACGTGGTACAAAATTGTACCACGTTACCTCAAGAAATTACACTGGGCAGTGAAATATAACTTGACAGCAAAAGATTGGCATACGGGGGCTGTTATTCTCTATTTTAGAAATAGTGAGTGGCACGCACACGCACACTGCAAATAACTTTACGTTATACAACGCGTGCCGATAACTGCCTTCAAAAATATCGAGCGTCAATATTTATTGAGCATCGGCCATTACATACACCCGGCTGTGTTTTCGCGCCAACTCCTCTTGCCATAGTACCAGTGGTGGACCAGTGTTGCATCTTACAAGTGCCTATGCTAGTACATCGTCGTGTAGCGGCCGCATCGTCACGTAGTGTACATAACTCAAAACGTAGTCGTACATTTGCTTTGCGTACTAATAGACACATGAAGAGTGTGCAAAAGATCGCGGGAACTTGGTGTATCCTGGAATCAGAACATTACTTGTATTCAAAGTCCGTAATAACTTCGCTTGCGCGATCTAGGATTAGTCTGTGTCGATTAGCGACAGTGCCATCTATCGGGCGTAGTTCTAATAGTTCTAATGTAGCGCGCTAGATGGCGCTCCATCTATTTACTCGAAGGCTCCAAATAATTGTGACCAACTTGATAACTGTTACTAGCACTATTACTAGGTCACTAGCCGCTTAGTGCTGTCTACCAATAATAAATAAATAAATATAATAAATATTCATGGACATTTCACACGACGCCCTCAAGTCCCAAACTAAGCAAAGCTTGTAATATGGGAACTAGATGCTGATAGAATATTAACTACTTTTTTTTTACATACTTATAATACATAGTAACACCCAGACATAGAACAAACATCTATGTTTGCTACACACAAATGTTTGTTCTCGGTGGGGATCGAACCCACGACCCACAGCACGGAAGGCAGAGCTAATACCGACTGAGCTGTGACGCCTGTCAATGCCAATGCATAAAGCATTGGTAGACATCACTAAGCGGCTATTGCTTTGCTTTCACGTTAGACCACAATTAACTAATTATTCCTATCACGATTTCACTTGGCAACTTTTTGCAAAAAGTTACAAAACAATACGATGGTACTGCAAGTTGCGGTACTGCAGCTGTACTATGTTCTACTATCTCTCCCTCACATAGGAATAGAATGCAAAGCGATAGTTTTATAGTATCGTTCAAAAAAGCGAAGGATTTCAGATTTTCTAACAATTTTCGAAGGTATCTTTCAGTTTACTTTTTGAATGAGGAGATTTACATTTTGGAGTCTGCTAAGTACTCGTATTTAGAATTAAAACAAAGTTACAGATTTTCCTCTTCGTGCCCTAAAAACTTTTATAGCAAGGCTCTTAATATTATGTCATTGTCATGTCAACAAAAAAAGATGACAGTAAACAGATAGTGACCATATCACTAGTGGAGCCTTCAGTTACTTACCAAAATATTGTACCCTATTTGAGAAATCATAAACAGCGTAAAACTAAATGAAAGAAGCTTACTGCCAGTTCCAAGGCACGGTAGCCACTCCTTCAGAATAAATTGCGGTTCTCTAACAAAAATAATTCAAACTCAGGTTTTAAGCTTCTAATTTGTGAAAATAAACTGAAAAATCATAAAATGGCAGCCGCATACTCTTTTTCTAACTCATTTTATAAAAGCACGTTCTCTAACAAAAAGCCAGAACATAAAGAATAACAAGGAAACGTTTCCTCTCCCCGAAGTAGGTACCAGGAGAACAGTAGGTATTCATAGAGAGGTATAAAGTAGAACATAACACAATAACACCACACGTTACAATTTGCATCAAAACAAAACACCTGATATATTTTCATTTTCACTTTGTTACCCCACTCAGGGGTCGAAAGCCGTTCAATTCTGAACTTTATTGCGTTAGTAATAAGGCGACACCTGTACGATATAACCCTGCTATAAAGATGTCAACGCAATGAATAGGCGAAAATAAAACCGCCAACAAAAAGAGAAACAGTATCACGTTTTTAAGTGAGATGTCGGTTCATTTGAGTTTGTGGTGGTTGACACAGTGTGACTAACACAGAGACTCTTTATCTACCTATGTCAAATGTCACCACTATTTTGCTATCATTATTATTTTACCTATCCTATCCTATCCTACTAATATTATAAATGCGAAAATTTAGATGTTTGGATGTTTAGATGTTTGGATGTTTGTGTTTCAATCACGTCAAAACTACTGAACCAACTTGGGTGAAACTTGGCATATATGTAGTTCGTAACCTGGATTAACATATAGGCTACTTTTTATCCCGAATAATTAACAGGATCTACAGGATAAAATGAACGAAAAAGATTAGCAGCGCCAATTGGCAAGAGGATTTCATTGTCATGTCATGTCACGTCAGTTTGACAGGGCGTAGTACTACCTCTTTGGTCTAACAACTAGCGTTTGATATTCGAGTAGGTACGAGTTCGGTGTAATGAGGTGTAATGTCAAGTTTCTCAAAGAAGTATCCGCTCGGTACACGCACAGATAATATAATGTACACGGAAACTAGACGCGTACGAAGTCGCGGGTAACTACTAGTTTCCAATAATGTACACGGAAACTAGACGCGTACGAAGACGCGGGTAACTACTAGTTTCCAATAATATTCACTGGTATGTTTCTGATAGTAGGTAATGTTCATGAGAGAACTTTCCGAACTATTATGCAACCCTAAATAGGTTTTTCATGATTACCATAAAAAAATTTGCCCCATGTCGGGCGCCTTAAAATCATATTGAATCTGTTGTTTTATTTTTACCACAAGTAGATAGGTTTCAAAGAGGTCTTTTTTTCTTTTGCTAACATCATATGGTACTCAGAAAAGGAATAGGGGAGACCAGCCCAAAACGGGTAGGCTAAGGTTGGAAGTAAAAATATCCAGGTTCTTTAAATTTGTTAAACTTTTAATCAAACTAAAACAGTTCGTTGTTTATCTAACTTCTATAAAACAGTCTGAAACTTAAAATAACTCTTAATTTAAAACATAAAAACAGCTAAAAACTAAAGTCTTCAAAAAACCCGTTTTGCCCGGAAGGGGTGCCTAAAGCGGGTAGGCCTTTTGGGCAAAACGGGTAGTGATTAAAATAGTGAAATCAATTAACTTTAAGAACTAATTTATCATAAAATCTGATTATAATCAATAGTTTTGGTTTAATGCTTTGCTATCACAACCTTGTTATCAGTCTATTAATTGTTATATTTAAAAATCACACCTATCTTATTGTAAAATTAAATTTCACTTTTACAATTCTTGACACACATCACAATAGTATGACCCTATGCCTGCATAAGACGTGCATGCTTCATGGGCCCACATCTCACAATCATCACATTTAATCCAGTCTTCAATCGGTGGATTTATGTAAACTTCGCAGCAGACTAGGCATCGATAGTCATAGTTATTTTTATTCTGTTTCGGCCCTTTCTTGTGGGACTCGTGATTGTCCATAACTAAGATTACTTTTTTTTCTGCAGTTGGTCTTGTCATTTCCACAAAGTGCCGCAACCATTCCAAGAACACTGGCCCATTTATCCATCCATTTTCGCTGCAAGTAGCTCTTGTCCCAGGTGGAGCTCCGTCTAGAAGTCTGTCTACCATTCGTTTACGACCATAGATCAGGAACGGGGGTATAAACGATCCCGCTGCATTACAGCAGCATA
Organism: Gandaritis pyraliata; assembly: GCA_947859175.1. NCBI lineage: Eukaryota > Metazoa > Arthropoda > Insecta > Lepidoptera > Geometridae > Gandaritis > Gandaritis pyraliata. The sequence continues at coordinate 169,491 of OX401877.1, read as the reverse complement.
CCACCGTTGTCAGTTTGCCTCTTTCAGCGCTTGAAATAACGCCAACTTGTTTTTTACCTGACTTACAAAGGACTCTAGGCGGTTTATTGCTAGTTGTTTGGACGCCAGTTTCATCCATGTTGTAAATTCGAGTGGCATCGATGTTATGTTTCCCGATTTCACCTTCAAGTAAATCAAAAAACCGTTCAACTTGAGGTCTATTGAAACCTCTGGCGCGTGCGATTGATGTTGGTTCTGGTCGGCGCAGAGTGATTTCGGGATGTCGCATCCTAAAGCCCATATACCAATCTTCACCCGCAGCCCTGCCTTTGAATGGATGCTTGATTTTGTTTTGTTCAGCATATTGGAAAGCTAATTCCAAAAACTCTTTCCTTGTCAATCCAAAAAATAGGTTGTCCATATGAAAAAGGTACTCGACCAGTTCTAATTCTTGAGCCTCTGTGAAAACTGGTGTAAATCTTCCGAGTACCTTTTTAGCGCATCCCTTCTTAATGTGCCTTTGCAACGTAGATAAGTTAATGCCATACTTTTTGGCAGCTGCGTTGACGGATGTTTTCTTAGCTTCTTCCATTGCCAGTGTCATGGTTTTTTCGCTCCATGATGCGTTAGTGGTTTTGCGTTTGTATTTATTGACCATCTACAAAATAAACAAGAAAAATAAAATTAAAACCCACCATGAATGTGTACCTAACCGTTGTACTAATTGAAAAAAAAAACATATATATCGGCTACGGGCAAATCGGGTAAATACCCGATTTGCCCCTACCTGACTTGCCCAAAGGCATACTTTGTTTTTGCACACTCATAACCTCAAAAGTTTCGTAACAGGCGGCAAACCACCACACCGATAAAAAAGGTCAACCATAGCCAAATAATTACCACTAAAGTTTTGAGCACATATCACGAACCAAAATCGACTAATCAGTAGTCAAAAAACACTAGTTATTTTATCGAAACCCAAAAAATTATTTGTTTACAAATTACCTTGCAACTGCTTGATCCGTCGATGCGGTGAGACTGCCTGTGATTGGCCGACGCCAGGACTACCTTTCTGCATAGACACATTCAGTCTAGCGCAAGTGGCGCGAAATTTAAAAAGCTTACCCGATTTGGGCGGGGTACCCGTCTTAGGCTGGCGTCCAAACCAAAGCCAGCCCCGCGCTGGGCGCCAATAATAAAAACCTTCTGTATTTCGGCTCCTGGCGCGCCGGGTGGATACAGAACAATAGCGCATTGTCCTCTCCCGCTTATCATGGGATTAGTAGCCGTCGGATAACCCGGCCTTAATATACTGCTTCTGGGGAAGAATAGAAATGCAAGTCAACATACTCCTTTTGCGACCCGAAAAATATTGCTATTGTGACTTCGGACGATTGGGGTCGAGAGGCATTTATGAACGGAAGGCGAAAAGAAAAACATAGACAAAATAAAAAGAACATTTTGATTTTCCTGCAATATTTACCACAGTAAGAGTTTCAACCACAGCGAGAAATAGCCAGAAGAACAAATACCGTATTTTTTCAGTTTATCACGTTTAAGTATATTGGAAACGATTTCTTTTAACAAATAAGTTCTACTAAGCTGTTCATATATTGTTTGCAAAAGCGTTTATAAATGTGTTTCTTGTTTTTCCAAGCTACCTATTTGGAAATTTTCTCTCTTGGTAGTTACATTATTTCGCCTAAATTCAAAGAAAATCAGGCTCTAAAGACGAAGAAAAGCTTCTTAAAGAAACAGCGTACTCGACACTCGTAAGTGTTTAAGAAAATTCTTGTTTCATAAAGTCTGACCTAAATTGCTGAAATCCGATTACTCGCAAGTGTCGTTTTCGTATCAAACGGGAAAACAGTCATTACGATCTCATTAGGAACATACACCTGGGAACTTTTGAAGGTGGTGAACAATGAACGTCACACGATACCGAGATGTTACTGCCTTGAAGATGAATGTCGTTGTTGAAACCGACACGGTGTGTAAACGTTTAGATCTAAATACACGCGAGAGCAATGATTCCGGGTCACTTAAAGAATGTTAAAAATCTCGGAAACTAAAAATGATAGGTTAATGCAATAAATTGTATTTAATAGACAATGTAATACTCCTTAAATGAAGGTATTAAAACTTCTTAGTTATTGTAAAGTTATATCTTAAAAAAATCAAATTTGAAAAAGGGCCACTTTCGAAGATGGAACTACGAAATTACAGCATTTGGTTTTGCTTTTGTTTGTAATCTGTCATTTATGTGGGTATATAAACCATGTTGATAGTGCTCTATATTCATTATTCAAGCTGAAATTATGTCGCTTACGCCTGAAGAATGCACCAGAATACTTACAATGCTGGAAACCGGCCGGAGTCAGCGCGATACAGCCAGGACTGTCGGTGTGTCGCTGTCAACAGTACAAAGAGTTCTCCGACGTTACGAAGAAACTGGTTCTAACCTACGCAGACCAGGAACGGGCAGAACCAGGTGTACCACAGCACGAGAAGACCGATACTTGGTGAACACCATGCTTCGAAATCGCTTTCTCACAGGAACTGAACTCACAAATCAGTTTCGACGCCTCGGAGGAAGTAACCCAAGTGCATGGACAGTAAGACGTCGGCTTGCTGAATCTAACTTAAAACCCCTTAGACCTGCAAACGGCCCTAAACTGGAGCGTGGGCATCGTATTTCAAGACTAAGATATGCCCAGAGCCACGTAAATTGGAGTATTGAAGATTGGTCAAAAGTTATGTTCTCCGACGAATCAAAATTTATGCTCTACAAGCACGATGGAAGACACAGAGTGTATCGAAGACCAGGGGAAAGATTCAAGCAAGCATGCATCGAAGAAAAAGTAGCCTACGGTGGTGGGTCTGTACTTGTGTGGGCCGGAATTTCTTCTGAAAGTCGCACAGAGCTGGTGATCATAGAAAACGGCTCTTTAACTAGCGTAAGATATGTGGAAGAAATCCTCAATGATCATGTTGGTCCATTTATGGTCAATTTAGGTGAGGATGCTATATTTATGCATGACAATGCCCGACCTCATACAGGTAGGATTGTGAATGACTACCTTCAAGAGATGAACATTACTCGTATGGAGTGGCCAGCGCGCAGCCCGGATATCAACCCGATCGAGCATGCTTGGGACGAGCTAGGCAGATGCGTAAAACAACGAAACCCTCCCCCAATCACGCTTCGTGAGCTCAAAATTGCTCTCACAGAGGAATGGGAGAATATTCCCCAAAATCGTATAAGGAACTTGGTGTACAGCATGCCAAACCGCGTAAACGCAGTAATGGAAGCACGAGGAGGCAATACGAAGTATTAAAATTCAAGTCAAATCGTAATAAAGTTCAAAAATTTCATGTTTCCTATTTTTGTTTTAAGGAGAGATCAGCAGTTTTTTTCTTTATGTAATTTTGTGTTAATAAAATGTATGGTGACTCATATTTTTTTACTTTCATTTAAGGAGTATTACATTGTCTATTAAATACAATTTATTGCATTAACCTATCATTTTTAGTTTCCGAGATTTTTAACATTCTTTAAGTGACCCGGAATCATTGCTCTCGAGTGTATATGAGATTAGCTCTCCGCTGGTATCGTGTAGGCGTCGAGTCGGTAGTGCCGAAATAATCTATCTTGGAGCAATGGAATGAACTTCTAAGGTTGAGCTCGAGGTACATCCTTCCTTACACTATTTAGCATTTGCTCGTTTCAATCTTTGATCTTCAATGATATCTGAAGAAGGTCAGACACGTCCAAACATTCGTCACATTCCCATTTTCTTTTTGGTACTCAAGAATGTCTAAGAGTGTTAGTAAGATAAGAAGCCAAATATTTACATTTGGCAAATGCTCTTTCAAAATTGCTTTCCCACACAATAGCCGAGGAGTCTCTGGTGTATAAGAAAACGTATAAAAAAGAAAGTCGGGTCGAACCAATTGTCCGTGGCTCGATTAGGTCGCGCCGTCCCTTTCGCAATCAATTTGAATATGCCAAGTGGGAGGGGGACGTTGGGACGAGGGTTCTTCAAATTAGCTAGATTTCTGATAAGAAAGTGGTAACAATTTGGGAAATGGTTTGTGGCTATGATGTGGTTATGATGGACCAACAAGAATCGGCCATCGCCTTGCATAGATAGAAATCTGTCGAATGATAATATTATTGTCACAAGATAGCCTTACCAATTAGTGCATAATGATAGAGCTAATTAATGTAAGTACTGAGGGCTACTAACCGTAGCTACTACTGACAGTGTTAAGATGGCGGAATGTTGATGGGCCTAAATATTCTTTTTGGACATGTAAAGCGAAGGCTTATGTCTAGTAGTGGACTTCCAGCTGAGATGATGATACTGATCATGGGGTCAATGTGTAGGTATACCAAATAATTTTGATAAGTATTTCTTTAAAATACCTAAAACAAAGGGCTATTTATACCGAAATCATGACATGTCTTATTCCCAATGACGTCCCAAATCATACGTTTCCCAATCATCAAATGGACCCAAAGTCGAGCTAGTGACGCGAAATGAATCTACTCAATATGATATGGATGGAGAATACAGAATAAAGGTCTGTCAAACAGAAGAAACACTATAATTCAATAGTAATAGGTTAAAAAGGTCGCGGGAAGTGACTATGAAAAAGTTTTTACGTGGCCACAACGTTTTTTGTTTAGGATTCGATTTTTGCTTCGCAGAGATATTGACAGCGGAATAGGCATTCACCTGGAATCGTGTGCCTTTACTGCTTCTACAGTTACCATCCCCGTGCCAAGATTGAATGGTTCTCAAGGTAGCTACCCTTGTCAATAACTCCCGAACTCATATCCAATCACCAGCGTATTCTGACCTCCACCCTTTAGGAATGAGCCCGCGGGAGTTCATGTGGAAACTGACAATTTGTATTACTATTTGTTCGTTCCGGTATTTTTGTTCACTCTGGATTTTAATAAGATCTGACTGAATGAGTTCAAAACCATGACTGTCTTTTTGAAGTAATGCTAAACACTGTAATTTAATATCATCTTCTGAAATCTTCAAAAGATTTTTGAGGATGTCTAAGGCACAGAACACATAGCTACACTGTTATACGAGGCGGTGTGCCTCAAGTGTTACTTTCACTGCACGTGTCATGATAGCATTGCTTTCGTTACTCTGAAACGTAAATGTGTTGAGGTTGGTAGAGCTGCAGCAGTACCCATACCTTTCAAACCAGAACACAGTGCAGAATCACTGTGCGTCACGTGAAAAGGGCACGGCGATAGTACTTCCACTGAAGAATTCTTTCACCAACAGCTCTACTAAATTGTGGAGCCTTGATACAGTGTGTTATCTGCCTAAAGAGCCATACAAGGATATAATATTTGGATCGAAACCCGTCTCCGAACCGCCTCAGGACACACAGCTCCATCTAACCTAGTCGTGTCACTTGTCAATAACTCCAAACTCAGATCCCATCACCAGTCACATCAGACCCCTCACCCTGGTGAATGCACGGGATTTTGGAAGCAAGATGAGGTTTGGAGGGGTCGTGGTCAGCTGGTCGTGTCAGTTGGGCTCCGTGTCAGCGAGTGTCCGATATTGTCGAATCGTTTTATTATTTTGGCTACTCACGCACTGGGGTGAAAAAAAGTGCTTCAATTTTAGTTTCACTTGCTTTGAATTCGGTTTGTGAAAATACTAAGGAGTTAACTAGTAGATCAGAAGCAGTGGTAGGTAGGTAGGCCACACTGCTCCTACTAAACCACAACGGACGTCTTTTCTTGAGTTTATGGGAAATAATCTGCTTGGTATTCTCATAGGATTCTAGCAAACACCACACTTTATTTGAATGTCAAAGAAACTGACCAGTTGGTATTAGGATTTAGGCAGAATGTAAAAAGAGGAAGATATATCCAGCAAAATACTAATCATCTGCAAGGTCAAGAAAAATGCGTAAACAGAGTTCCTCTCAATGATTTTTGACAATTTACCTTAACAGCTTACCTTTGGCAGGTAAGTATCGTACGTTTCGTTTCCCAGTGCGTACGCCAGTACACCTATACACGCACCCTGATTTACGCACTGCTATATTGCGCGCCGATGGGACGTGTGACACTTCATATTTCACGCGGCCTCTATCGCGCGCTGGACGATTTATTACTTTTTTCTCAGCTAGCGATAGCATCCATAGATACCTGGCCTAATAAACCTATCATAGCAGTAAAACCTATTACGGTTTTGTTATTCAAAACGTAACCACTACGTGGTTGTACCATTACTTGATTGATGGAAGCTCTCATCACATCTAAACTCCTTGCCTATAACGATGCATATCTCACACACAAGGCATGCCCGTGAGGACGGTCTCATTGTGTTCACCACTCTGAAGTATCAAGATGGTAAATCTCATTATGTGCCTGTTCTGGTAATCAAAGTCAAAGTAAAAAATCTTTTATAAGTACGATAAAATCACATGGATTTAGAGTCATCTAGAAAACTCACATTACAGTCATTAACCTGGATAACAGCAATGCAAGCATCGCTGCTTGGCGGCAGAAATAGGAACGGTGTACGTGTGTACGGTATCGCATTAGGCTCACATATAAATCAAGATAGGTGTGCTTAGGCACAGTTTGGCTGAGCATGATTGACTGTCCCATCCATCAGACGACCGCGGTAGCACTGACGGATTACGACTGTCTAGTCTACCACGTGACTACCATACTATATCTACCCTCTGCATTGTCGACGAACAATCAAGAACGATACCAAGCAAATGAGGTTTTAATAAAATAACATGACGTTTAATTCTACTCAGAAACCAGATGCAAAACATCATTGCAAATGAAAAGCAATTTCCTGAACGATTGAGTATATTGGTGAGGTTTATTCATAGTCAATTAGCTTATAATATAAGATTACAGTTTGATTGGCGCCCGAACGGGGGCGAATTAGGCCCACGTTGGGCGCCAATTACTGAATCTAAAATGAGATGTATAAAATCGTTGCGGTTTTTAAACCAACAACAACAATCCAACAATGTTTGCTCTGGATTTTTGCCACTCACCTCAGTTGGCCACTAGTGGCCAATAACGGTCACCACATAATTACCGAAATGTTCCAAGCGCATTTACAATTTTTCGTTTGAAGTTTTAAAACCTAGCGTAGGTACTCAATTTGGTAAAGCCGTTGCACTATTTGGCCTATTCCACGGAAAGCTCATAGCTCTGACGGACACGTCTGACCACTCCTCCGTAACAAAGCGAAACCGAAAAGTTTGTTTGACAATTTTTCCCTAAAATATGATGGAATTCATGATTGGAACCACCTGTCTCGTCGCTTTGTGCAATCAAAACTGCAATGTTACTATGTGAAGAGACAACAGTATGTCAAGTCCACAAAACAAATCTGTGGTCTTTCAGTTTTCACAGACACACCTCATAGATAAAGTTTACAAAAATGTAAACGGATACTACATAATTTGGCGTGAGGTAAGCAGATTTTATGACATTTACGCGGTTTTATGCACTCTTATGCTGTCGTGCGATTTAACTTTTAGTTGTTGCGTTTTTAGCAAAAGAAATACCTTCCTAAGAAAGTATTTGTACATTTGTTAAGTATCAAACGAACAAAGTAACAAAAGCGCACACGAGGTCTTTCTTCCACTCACATTGTAATGAGCTTCATTTTCACTCACAAACTCCTTCTGCTTTTGTTTGCTTCACCTGTAGTTATCGTACTGCATACGAGCAGTTTTGTTACACTGTGCCCGTACATTTTTTTATTTATTTTGCGTGGAACGCTTTTGTTCGTCAATCAGGCAGCCAGTTAGTGCTGCATATCCAGCGGTACTATTGCACGGACACTATGTCATTAAGGTTCAATTTAATTCGACAAAAAATAAAAATATACGGAAAAATACTAGTGGTTGCGATGGCAAGGTACCTACCTCAGAATAATAGCGTACTTATTTTTGATACAATAAATAACATGCTGCTAACAAAAGCTCTTGAAAGAAATTAAAGCTAGCAAAAATACATTTCAAAAATAATTGTTTGTGAAAAATACTTACGTTTGAAAATAATTGTTACCGACAAAGAGTAAAATTAGTAAAATTGGGTAGCACAAGCACTAAGAAGTAAGGGCCAATCTACACCAATAGTAGTACAGCCCCCGTATGCCAATCTTTTGCTGTCAAGTTATATTTCACTGCCCAGTGTAATTTCTTCAGGTCACGTGGTACAATTTTGTACCACGTGATCATTCTTTTTAGACACTTGACAGCAAAATATGCGCGAAAACACATCTAATGACGTCATGTCACTATTTAGTCACAGAATAACTATGAGTTAGTATGAACTGACCATGATTTAAAACTTTGCAGTTCAACTTTGATTGGCATACCAATGCAGTACAGTTTAGTAGTGGGTAGGAGCTCTTTGTGAAGTATCTTCTGGGAAGTACCATCTCCGTGACTTTTTCTGTCGCTAAGGAGCGAGACTATAAAACAAAAGTGAACACAGGGGTCTATGTCATCTGATCCTAGAATCAGAATGAAGTAGAAGCCGATCCCAACTAGTTTTGTAATCGGATCCTAGGATCAGTTTCCAAAATAAAGTAACAAAATATTTCTGTCATCTGATCCTAGGATTAGATGCCAGTATAAGTAATCAATTTGACATTCGATGATCGCTAGAGGTCGCATCGCACCCCTACATGAAAAACTCCGGTCACTCATAGAACCGAATTTTTCAAAAATTACGAATATCTAATTTTAGAATACCTATCAGCACCTATGCCAATCAAAGTTGAACTGCAAAGTTTTAAATCATGGTCAGTTCATACTAACTCATAGTTATTCTGTGACTAAATAGTGACATTATGACGTCATTTGATGTGTTTTCGCGCATATTTTGCTGTCAAGTGCCTAAAAAGAACGATCTGAAGGTCACGTGGTACAATTTTGTACCACGTGACCTGAAGAAATTACACTGGGCAGTGAAATATAACTTGACAGCAAAAGATTGGCATACGGGGGCAGAGATAAAGCTACTAGGTAGGTACCTACATAGCTGATTTGAGTATTTTTTTTGAGGTTTTGTATGATGGGGTGAAGTAAACTAAATCGTCACTACCTTGAGTGTGAAAAGACCCTTACGCTGTTAGCGTTCCTTTGTCTGAGCGGGGTGTTAGCTTCCGAGATATTATCTAGATTATTAGACATTCTTCAGATACCTACCTAGCTTATTGCGATAAGTTTAACTTCTTGAAAAGCAACAATGATTTTTAGTCCGACCAAAAAACGGAAGAGGTGTTATAAGTTTGATTATTTTTAGGTATAAAAAGGTTACAATGTACTTATATTCAAGCTGTAAACCTGTGTATTTTATTCCACTACGGTCTGGTGTACCCATATTATGTAAAGTGTTTTTCATTCATTCGTTAATAATTCCAAGTTTCATCCAAATCGGACCAGCAGTTGTAGCGTGTTTGAAACACAAACATCCAACATCTATACTTTGACATTTATAATATTAGTAGGATAGAAATCTAGATGATTAAATTGAGAAGTTAGTCTTTTAAAATAGCTCAGCATTCCACTATTCAGTGCCTAGTTCCAGTCTAGGCACGTACTAGGCTTATCTTGCAAAGCAATTTAGCCTCTCAGTGTGTCTGTGTATCTTGCAGGCGCTGGTAATGACTAAAGTTTTACTCTTCACTCACTAACGGATCAAGGGGGGGAGGGGGAGGGGGGGGGGAAGAGTCTCGGGCCCCCCTTGACAAGAGTGGGCCAGGATTTGTCACGGAGAATCCTAAATAGTTGGATTAACTCCCTTCTAAATCCTAGATACGCATCTGCTCTAGATATGAGGGTAATCATTACAAACATAATCTAGCAATTGTCGCGTTACGTAAAATTCGAGTCACACTGCGCGTCAACAATAGCTCAACCACTGAACGTTGTACCGTTACCGCGCAGTGTATTTCGGATGTGACGTTCTCACTTCCATAAGATCTAAGCAATGTCTCCGTGCCTGGGATGCCATAAGCCTCATACCTTCTACTCGTACCAGGGTCTACTAATTAGGTACATATTTTTAAATAATGCTAACAAACTTTAAAATATCCTAGTCTTCATTAAAACCCCTAATTATAATTCCTTTAAAAGATGGCATCAATTTAATAAAGTAAGTGAAAAGTGTTCGTTACAGGAAGTAGCTTCTGCAATTAATATCCTCCGTAATCCGAGAGGACGTTAATCATAACCCTCCTCCGCTTTCTCGCAGTTGGGTAAGCCATTACTCTGCGAGATACCAACTTTGACCGTTCAAGAAAACTGATCTGAAAAAAATGTAGACTATGAAAGTAGGTTATTAATGCAAAGAAGTAATGGTTTTTTTTGTAATTTTTTATTATTTATGACTTTTTCGTTCGGTCGATTCGGAACCCATTACTGTATCCCATTTGATAGACTAGCGCAATCACCGGTGCCGAAGACTTCAGTGCAATGTCACATAAGGCACATCCTCGGTGGACGTGCCCTGCGAGATGTTGGAGCCTATTGCTGCATTGCTATTGCATTTTCACAAAAAAATACCAAGGTTTCTAGAGCAATGGTTTCTTAATATTTCCACAAAAGTACCTAATCTGGGTTAATTTTTATCCGATCCCTCCCCCTGCGCCCCCCACAACCCTTCAGATGAAGTCGTTCAATTGTTTTTCCTCTCACAGCGGTTATTATCCGATGACAATGGAGATCGGAATTTTCTGGAATATTTTTGCTTTTGGCAGAACTTTCTGGAATCGGACGATGCCAAGTGGGTTAGCTATCTTATCTGTGGATCGTGGGCCATTGGGAGGTTTCACACAGGGACCGACACGACACCCACACGATATCGTGGTGAGCTAATAATTCGAACTTTTGCATCTAATCTGAGATGATTACAGCGTCAGGGGCCACTTTTTTCCCAGGCCCCTATGAACGAATCGCTTCAGTGCTGCAGTGCCTGGGTGCAGTAGTTTTTAGATGGATTAGGCTTGCCCAGCGGTTTTATCCACAGGAAAGACAAGCTGAATACGTGCGGAGCTGACTAAGCCACGGGTTTCCTCACGATGTTTTCCTTCACCGTTTGAAAGCATTAGCGTGGTGTGCTAGTCTCATACGTCTCCGACAACGATATTTATGTTCGAGTATCGTGCCAGTGCTAGTATCGGTCGGTTTGCAAACGCCCACAAAGGCTCGTATGCTGAACCAATGCTCAAGTCTGAATATAAACTCATGCATGATGTTTCTTACAGATTTTCATTGAGAAAGGCTAAATGCTTCAGTCACGCTTCAGTTTTTTGAGCACGACCCTGAGACTTGACAATATTTAATACCATCATCATCAGACTAAACATCCGCTGCAGGATATAGAGCTATCATCACTATTATAATCAGCCAGTAAAGTCCACTGCTGGACATAGGACACCTCAAAAAAATTCAAAAATAAAGACTTCATGCGATCCTTACAATGTCATCGGTCCATCGTGTGGGAGTCCTACGCTTTGCTCTCCGGAACAGGCAGTCAAATCACAAAGTAGTTACAACCCGTTTCTCTGCGTACTTCATACAGACCTATCTTAATTGTGTGACTGAGTTATGGGGTAGTCAGAGTTTAATGAGTAAAGTTCGGCACTTGACGTCGCGAGCAGACGGACGGTACACATGCCTTCATCACGTGACTGTACTTTGAGTTTTACAACTCCAATGTGAGCTCATGAAAACGGAATTGTTTTAAACAAAAGTGAACAAAAATGGGTTTTTAACTGATTTCAAAGGAAAGAGGTTCTCAATTCGTTTGAGTTTTTTATGTTTGTTAGCTCAGAACACCATCATAGTGTAGCTACGGAACGGACGGGGTTAACGGTGTATATTAACCCATCAGAGACTTTTGGACAAAAAGTCCAGAAACATCCTTCTCAGAGGTAACTCGCAAAGGATTTCTTGAATAAGCGCTTTATAAACTGATTTGAAAATGTCTTACGATATTATTGTTCAATCAATTGAAATGCCATGTCGTGCTGGTGTCGTGTGCAAAGGCCCTACTACTCAGGGTCAAACAATCCGGACAAACAAAAGGTCGGAAGGTCAAAAAGCCGGACATAGAGAACCCTAAGTGTAATTCAAAACGGAACCCGATCACATTACCTTAAACTGACAATTAGCGGTTCCGACGTTTTTATAGCGTAATCGGATTTTAAGGTCCAATTGTACTCTGAAAAACGGTAAACCAAAACTCACTGTCTGTTTTTGAGTTACGTTGCCTGGCAACTTCCGCACCGCGCAAACAAACCAATGGCGGACGCGCAGTGTAAATCAAAGTAAAATTTAATTTTTTTTTTAGTCATTTGGTAGAGTAGATCTCTAGATATAACCACTAATGAGTTTTTCTATATTTTGCCCTCAATTAGGGAAATAAATAATACCTTTGTATTTTGAGTTGAATTTAATATTATGTGGGTAGGTTAGGTAGTAGGTACCTACTGTTGTACTACTGAACTGCAACTGAAAGTTACAAAATTATTTTTTTTCTCCTAAATGTATTATGTACTATCTATGAAGAATACTTACGGCTAAATATATTCATGGCCATTTTTAGGGTTCCTGTACAGTTTTGGAAAAACGGAACACTTATTTTGTAAGAACCTGTTATTTGAATATTTTTTTAAAATTATTTTATTTCACACAACGCCCTCTACATCCAAACGAAGCCAAATTTGTACTAAATTGCTGATAGAACACTTACAATAACACAATGACATTTTTATTTAAATAAAATCCAAAAGAAAATCGTTTTCCACAAACTTTAAAAATATAAAATGAAATTCACCAAAAAGTTAAAGGAAGCGTTCCACTGAGCAGTTAGCCGTTAAGGATGCGTTCCGCTGAGTCACGGGTTTTTAGCGTTATCATCTGGCGAATGATTTATCTGTGTCCGACGCAAAAACTTCATTCGCCCTTCTGTGCTTCAGGCAGGGCTGCCTCACTTCGCACACTTAGGAAGGCTACTTTTTTTGCTCGTAAATCGATGATGTAACTGTAAAGCTGGTATTTCGAAACAAGACTCAAGTCTGAACTGAATTTTAGGCATAGATTTTTTGTGATTGAGAAGTGTCGATAAAATGCTTCGGCATCCGAGCCCACATATAAGTAGGTCGAAAATACAAGACTCAATGTGACACTTAATTTTTTGACATTCCCTATTCTTTAGCTGTTGTAGAATGTCAATTTGGCTAAAAGAGCAAGAGTCCAAAAGTTACAAAAACCTCCAAATGCATATTTTCGGGACAGCCCTAATCAATGATGTCCACCCCTGTCTAAACTGATGAATCCCCGCACACGATTACATTCCGCGCATGTGTGTGTGCCTTTTTAAATATAACTAGTGCATATCCGCGGCTTCACCTGTCCTGTATTTTATTACCTACTCAGAATATACTGACTACACTGCACATAGCAAAAAACGCAACGTTCAATGTCTTTTAGTTTTATTTCGAAAGTGAGCTAAGTAACAAGTATTTACTGTTCTGAATAAACTGATCACAAGAAAATATAATAACTGGTTAGAAAAAAATAAGTACGTAGTAAGTATACCCTATCCCTTATACCATATCTATTCCACCATCTCATGTTTACCTACTCTAAACATCATTTAGAAATATCTCCGTCTCTCCTTTAGACTTACCAAAAACAAAGTCAGGCGTCACAGCTCAGTCGGTAATAGCTCTGCCTTCCGTGCTGTGGGTCGTGGGTTCGATCCCCACTGAGAACAAACATTTGTGCGTGGAAAACATAGATGTTTGTTCTATGTCTGGGTGTTACTATGTATTATAAGTATGTATTTACAAAAAAAAAGTATATAAGTATTCTATCAGCATCTAGTTCCCATATCACAAGCTTTGCTTAGTTTGGGACTAGAGGGCGTTGTGTGAAATGTCCATGAATATTTATTTATTTATTTATTTAAAGTAATAATTTTATTGACTGATAGCGTTACTTAGCATCCTCCTAAGAAGGTAGACTGCTGACCTTATAAAAAAAAAGCCTTTATTATTCCTTAAAAATAAAATAAGTAGGTACTTAGTATTGGTTTTTAAATATAACTTAAAGATTAAGGACCCCTCGGCGGGTATAGGCCTCCTCCAACAGCCTCCATTTTTCTCTGTCTTCTGCTTTCTCTGTCCAGGCCTGGTCTGCTATTTCTACTAATTACTGCTGACCTTACACTGTTGTTATTATATGTACCTAGGTACCTACTGTACACTCATCTGTACATACCTACCTGTTGGGGACGAATAAAGATCTATCATCTAACCGAGATAAAACAGTAGTAGTCATGTTGTCTAAGGGTACCTACGCACTATGCGGTTAGCCGGAATGCGGCCAGCCGTGCGGCTGACCGCAATAAAAAATTTGTACGAGAATGTAGTTTTCATTCGCACTACGACGCGGCTGCCGGCCGACCGCTCCAGTCGTTCTGAGCGCTGCGGCCCGACCGGCGGCCAACCGGACGGTCGCCATACACACTACGCGGATATGCTAGTTTGCGGTTGCCCGCCATTGACGGTAAACGTATTCACCAACGTTCGCGCATTTGATAGTTTATTACTATGGATTTCGATACCGAAAAATTTATAATCGAGATACAAAATAGGCCAGCAATCTGGAATACTAAATCCGCAGAATATTCCGATAAAAACTTCTTGGAGCCGATCCAACCGCAGACCACTACGGTTTCTAAACGCACTTTCCGGTTGGAGTTGCGGCTATCCGCCACCCGGCTAACCGCAAGCGCAACCGCTTCCTACGGTTAGCCGGACGGCTGACCGCATTCCGGCTAACCGCATAGTGCGTAGGTGCCCTAATACCTAAAGATTTCAAACAAACAGAAAATAAATTTTTCTGTATGATAATGCAGATGAACACATACCTACAGCGAATGGTGTGTAGGTAGGTACGTTTTATAAATCAAATCGAATGAAATACGGAGCATGGGGAGGCCGTCGACAGGATCGCTGCCATGAATGATACTTTCTTTCTTTCTTTGTTTTGACCTGGAGAAACGCTTTCAAGAAAATCTATTGGTAGGTATGTAGATCTCTTGCAATAGAGTTTTTTTTAAAACAGTTCATTCTAATACCAATACCACTGTAATCAGCAGGGGTATGCCAATCAAACTTGAACTGCAAAGTTAAACTGCAAAGTTTTAAATCATGGTCAGTTCATACTAACTCATAGTTATTCTGTGACTAAATAGTGACATTATGACGTCATTTGATGTGTTTTCGCGCATATTTTGCTGTCAAGTGTCTAAAAAGAATGATCACGTGGTACAAAATTGTACCACGTGACCTGAAGAAATTACACTGGGCAGTGAAATATAACTTGACAGCAAAATACTACTTATAGTAATTTAAATAAATACTTGCCTTACCTGTCTACCTTAGTTATAATCTATAAAATAATGTGTACTGTGCCTACCTATGCTATGCTATGTATCCATCAATCTGAAATAATTAGTTTGGAAGTTTGGAAGTTCCTCAGTTTGGAAGAGCACCGACGCCCGTCCGTCGCACAGTGTAAACTAGTACGGAGGGTAGTCACTTGACTAAACATATGGCTTGTTTACAAACTTACCACATTGTAAAACTTAAAAAAACTTAAAATGATTCTAATTTAAATATTTCATGTGACTTTGATCGCAAAAATAATTGGTTTCAGAAAAGATATCATATTTGGTGTACATTACATATTTTAGATGTTAAAAAAAAAAAAAAAAAAAAAAAAAAAAAAAAAAAAAAAAAAAAAAAAAAGATTGGCATACGGGGGCAGGCCTTTGCATTGAATCTAGAAGATTTCTGAAACCTAAGAAGGTAAATTACCCACCGCCACATTTCAGGCATTTCAATGTACCCCGACACAGCATTGTGTAGTTATATTCAGGCAGTTGTAATAGCACATTGTGCTTCTACCCAGTCATATTATCTCGCGTTACGTTGTATGCAATTGTTTAGCAGACAGCTGGATTTACGACCTGGACCCTGCAGAACTGTCACATTAGTTACGCGGATAACTTCACTGCAGTCGGTGTGACACTTTATGACACTTTTAAGTTCTAAGCTGCATACACCTCTGAATAAACCAGCCATGAAGCCACCAAGGTCCGGAAGGTTTTTTTACAAAAATAAAACAAGTAATTAAAATGTGTTGTCTGTCTGTGCGCTCGGAGCTGTGAGAGTACTTTAGAGCTCCGATTTTAATGTGGTGTTCTTTTGTAAGAAAGTGGATTTCTCTGGGATGGTTCTCAGCTATATTTGGTGAAAATTGGTGGAGCCGTTTCCAAGTTATGAGCATATTGATCAGGTCTCAAACCATCTTAATATAACTTTTAATATATAAAGCCGACTTCAGCAATTTGTCAATTGGTGCAGTTTGACGCGAAATTGCGCGGTCGCGTCGCGAATTGAAACAAATATCTGTGGTTAAATTGCCACGTCTAGAATTCTAGATATTGCTGACGGGAGCAGACACTTAGTCGTTTTGGCTAGAATTTGCGAAGAGATATTACTTTTTGGAGCTCCGTGGCTAACTTGACTTTGACTTGAATTAAGGAAAATACTTATAGGTTCGGTTTTAGGAGTTATTTTGAAAGAAGCTGTGGCAACTCCTAATGCTTTGTTTGCTATTCTGTCAGTATGTGAACATACAAAGAAATACAAAGTTGTATAGGAATCCTACACGACTTTGTGCTTATTTGTAAAGACAGTACAAGTGAGGCAGCACACGAGGGCAGCTCCAATCGCTATTATTAAGTCAAAGCCCAAAAAGTTGGTCGTGTTCGATTAATTCGGTCCATTTATCAGCGTGTTCGGAACTCGTAATGTCTCCCGATAAAACTTGCTCGATATATCACAGTCTTATATTGTACTACTTAGAATGAGTAGAAACAATCCTGGTTTTTTAAATACTGTAGCCGTTATATCATCATCGTCAAATATTAATATAAAACTCTGAAACCCATCTACTAAAATCGTAACGATACAAAAAAGTGTCTTTCTATCATCGATGACAGTATTAGAAAAAGTTCATTATGAAATAACTAGATGCTGCTATCAAAAAATTAGTTTTTTTTTCTAGTCAAACCATTGAAAAATACTCTCTCTCTTATAATTTGGTCTATGTACCTACTTGTACACTAATGAGCATAAGTCTCTCCCATTTTACAGAGCGACCGATTTTCTAGATAATTTCTTTCAAGGTTAACCGTAGGGATATAACCGTAGGGTATCATAAACATGGATGTTTTATAGCGGTCACTGTATTTTAGCAAACAAGACTTTGCTTCCCAATTCTGCGTCTGATTCCACGCATCGATGGTTCTTTACACGCTGTTACAAATGGTGGATTAAAACTTTTTTAACTGAAATAAGCTACGTATGCTATACTCTGATAGAAGTCATTTTAGTTTGTAAAAATATTGGTTTTTCTATAATTTTTTAGAAAAAGTTGGGGTAAGTGACCTACTACTACGTGCTACTTTTGAAGATTTGAAATTATTCTACAAAATTATAAATGATTCTAACTACTACTAGGTACTACTAGATAATTACCTACTTGTAAACGCCGAATATTATATGAACTCCTGATTAAAATTAGCTCTGTAGCTGTTTGACAAGATACCAATTACCTATTTAAACAGTTGATTAAAGTTATGCAATGATTTATAAGTAAAGTATGGCGGCTACACTTTATTTTGTGAAATAGAAATGAAACTCCACTAATATTTTATCGTTTATTTTCGGGTATACGAGTTTCCAAACACATTGCGATGGATAAAAATGGATTCTGTACATTTACCAAACTAAACGTTATTAATACGAATGTAAATATATATTTTATTAAATTATTGGCACCTTAACGCGAGATAGTCGAATGGACGCTAAGAAAAGCTTTTTTCACACTGCCGACACGACACGACACCCGCCGCACGATATCGTCGAGTTTAACTCGTGCTAGACGTTTTACACCGGATACTGATATTTTTCGAGCAACTGATATGTCGATCGAGAAGTGTAAAAAAAAGGAGGAAGGCCTTTGCCCTGACGTAGAATGCTACATTAACAATAAATAAGTAGATAAAAAAGAAATATAAATAAATAGAGAATACTTAGATAAACTAACGTGGTAATCGGTCGTGTAGATGTCGGTATCGGCAGATGTGCAAACGCTCAAAAACAGTGAAATGATGACGTCATCGCGTCCGTTCGTCGGGGGACATCGGAAATAGGATCGGAAGCGATTCCGATAGACCGACGAGATAAGGAGTAGGTTAGTCGTTTAGATAATATACCTAAAGCTGTTTTCAGACACTTCTTTCATTTGTATCATTTTAGTAAGATTCGTTGTCAAATCTTTATTGCAATATAAACGGAGCTTTCGCAAAGTTATTTCTGCAAAAGATGGTCAGACCTTAGTATTACTTTGATTCTCCCATTAAAATGCTTTGTTTACATTTGCGTTATGTGTAGCTAATTCAAATATTCAATCTGAAAAATTGGTTTAATAAGTTGGAAAAAATTTGTGTCGGAATTTTTATTTTTGTTCGACAGAACGGACACGACAATCATCATCTACATAAACAAGATGAGAGGGGCGGGGGCCGCGGTGCTAGGACACGTCTAAGTGGAACATGGTGCAGAGGGCGTCATCATCATCTAACTTACTCAGCCGAAGACACCTAAAACTAAGAGTTTTGTTCAATTTTGAAATGGCTAAAGTGTAGTCAAACAGACTCTTTCAGTAGAGTTTATTTTTTTTACAAGGTCTACCAAAATTTACGCATAATATTGAAATGGTGGATTCTATAAGCAAAATAAAAAATATTTCTTGGCATAATTTTTTTTATTTGATTGGGTTAAGAGAAAAACGCGCTCGAACATCTGATTTTTTTCACGAATTTTTACATTTTGGTTTACAAGCTACTTGTTAGTACATAACGACATAAATGAAGTTACAAATAGGAAACTTAACGAAATCTAATTTTGTGGTTATAAAAATATAATAATATGCTCTAAAAAGTTTTGTTCTGCAAAATTTTTTACGGCAAACTTTTATTTTTATGCGTATACTTTGTTAGATCTTATATTCACTCATACGGTAAGTACTAAGTACGTCGGGTCTATTTTTAGCTAATGCGGGAAACGTGTAAGGACGAGAAGGCGCTGAGGATCGCGATAGAGGAAGAGTACAGGAGAAAGAGAGGTAACTACGCAGCTCCTTAATCTACTCCGCAATGGACGGATCGACACGTTAGGCTGTTTTCACACTATCACCGACACGACACCACATCTGAGCCCGTAGTGTGACTTTTAACTTTTTGATTTCCGTAAAGCAAAAATCGAGAAACTTGCAGTTTCTGTAAGTATGGAGAAATCATTTGCAAATCCCTGAAAATGACGCTTAAGTATCCGGTATTCATAAAATATCTCGCAAATCTCTTTTCAGTATTCAACAAAACTATACTCAGACAAGGGCCCCTCCACGACATCAGTTACACACCGTGTCGTCGCTGACATCGATATTCTCGTCCGAGCCGTCGACATGTCGGTGTCGTGTCGGTCGGTGTGCAAACGCCCTTTCCAGGTACAAACAGAACTCTGTATAAAACATCCAATTGACAAATTCAGACGATACAAAAATACATTTCACTACTACCTAATGATTAAATTCATTTTTATGTTTATTCGGCCCGCGACGCGCCCGCGCCTCCTGATATCACAATTCTTAACAACATTTACATTTATGTATTGCTATTTCTCAGAGATCAATCCGCACTTGAACACTTCACTGGCCTTCGGAGAATTACCACAACAAAAAAAAAACTTGAAGGCTCGATGCACACAACTCCGACAATTATTAGTTTTATTAATGATTTTAATAGAAAGATGCCTTGTTTAGGCATGCTTGTTTAGACATCTACTTTGTCGAAAATCTGCTATTTAATGAGCCCTAGTAGTAAAATGTAAGCTACCTAATAATTCCAATTGAAATGTTCGATGGATGTAAGAGTTTTTTTTTAATATGTCCTGTGCAAGTGCGTACTGTCTCCGTAAGAAGAGATAAAACTACTGAGATGGAAGGAGCTATGAAAGAAACTCAATCTAATACAAAACTAACCATCGATAACATTAACATTGAAACATTCAATAAAAATTCACTTTTACACACACATACTAAGATTGTTGCAAAAATCGTGGCAGCAAACATTTTTATACAAAACTCGGACTAAGTACACGAGCGTCTAAAATTGACATCCATTTTACATGATTCATTAGCTATGATACATAGTATTTAAGAATTTGACATCTACTTATATAAAATATAAGATTATGCTAGCGAATAGATTAGTTTAGAAAAGTTCACAAATTGTATTGCTGCGAATAACATTTTACATGGAAATACTGAATAAAAATAAAAAAGAACAATTTAGTTAAATGATAATATAAACAATTCTAATTTGTGTCAAATAACAGCCGTAAAAACCAATAGTTTTCTAAACAAAGTCTCAAACGAATGTACCTACTTGTGGGTTAGCTTATTCCAAAGTAATTTAAAATTACGTCACAATACCTATTATGAACTTTCCATACATTACTAGCTGACATCTATATAATAATCCTAACATTATCATATTTTTCATTTCCATTGGTGTTCACATTTCACTAAAATGTATTCACATCCTTAAACATAGATAAAACGAAATCCACGATTCATATAAGAAAAATCTATTTATTTTCAAAATATCAACAATTTGGCACATTTGATTCCTGTTTTAAAATTACATTAACTTAAAAGGAATTTGGAAAGGGAAGGAGAGAAACAAGAAACATTAACTTAATTATAAACTCGCTGCTTCCATTTATCCAAACCTCGATAAAGAATTTAATAAGAATACCAATGAGCCAAGAAATTTGGATCCTTTTTCGAATGACAATACGAACGAAATTCGGTCGCAGCAAGAAATAGGAGATAGGAGAACTAACAAATTATGATTATAGTTATACAATAGATAGGTACTACAAAGACTAGAGATAGGAGACTATATCGTACGCAGTAACTAGTAGAACGGAAAGTAACGAATCCGTTTGGACGTATTTATAGTTCGTTCATCACATTCTCACACTTATTGAAAAGAATCATTGAATTGTGACTTAGCACCTTCGACTTGACAATGTATGAGGTAAGCCTAGTCAAGTTCTCGCGAGAATCAAGACTTGAGACAGATTTTCTTAATATTCTTGGGTATTTTAAGCCTACTTCGTTGATTAATATTGACAGAACTATTGTTTGAATTAAGGGATATAAAGAAGAGTTTTTTTCGTAGTAAATTTCAATAGATTCAATCTCTTCTTCGCTCAATACTCAACCCACTGTAACACTTACGAGTTCTTACCAAAAATACACTTTCATCTCTTCATCGAAGCCAATAACAACACCAATTACTACCCTTAGCTTATCCCAGATCACACCATGTCCTCAAAATGTCAGCACAAAACCGTCATCAGACATCGTTTAGAAGACTGTACCTACTCCAAGTATGGGCTCTATAAACAACGTTTCGTTACAACATTGTTTTTCTTCAGCCCCTTACAAGAGGGAGAAATAGTTTTAGTGACTCTCTCGCAGACAAATTACTGTCCAGAACTTTACTAATTTAGTGAAGATGCAGTAGGTAGGGCCTGGACCAATCTTTAAAATACCAGCATAAAAACCAATCAAAGAATAGACACCTGGTGATGCAGAAAGGTAATTGAGTTGAAGAACCAGTTCTCAAAATCATGGTTCAGAAAGAAAAGCCAGTCTGGCTTCTAAATAGCAAAGTTGTTTGGCCCAGTACATAAACCACCTGGTGACACAAAAGAATAGATGACTGCAAATTAAATTGAGTGAGTTTAGATCCAATACAAAACAAAACACAGAGCACATACCAGGAGAAGGAACAGACTGGTAACCAAGTTGGCTGTTGTGCAAAGTCCTCAAACCTGTACAAAAACCGAGCAGCTTTTTTTAAAAACACCAGATGTTTGAATAACTGATGACTGAATTGACCCAGTTGTGCAGTTTCCTCAAACTCCCAGAACAAAAGCAGTTGTTCGGAACAATCCTCAAAGTCCTAACACAAGTAGCAAGCACAGAGCAAGCACCAGGTGCTCTAGAGTGGAGACGGAGGTGTCAGAGTTGTGCAGCGCGCGCACGGTGTGTCGGGCGGGCGCGGGGGAGGGGTGCGGCGCGCGGCGGGGGAACACAGCCACCGCGCCGCCAGTCGGGGACGCGGCTATGCACCAGATCTAGGAAGACATGAACAACTTAGAGTTTATCCGTTCTAAAGCTAGAACCATCAAAGTCAAAAATACTTTACCTACTATTATTCAATAAAATCACAAGGGTCATTTAGAATAGTCTTATACCTACATATAATTAGATGTAATCAAAGCTTAGAAAAACTGGCAAGAAACTTCCAGCTTAGTTCTTACCTCACTAGGATCAGACACATGTAGCACAGCTCTCCAGCAGTGATGCGCTAGGTCAGGCCTCAGCGCGGCCGGTACCACCTCCTCTCCCCCCGGACCTCCTCCCCCTGCCCCCGTCACTCCCCCGCCGGCGCGCAGCCACATGACGCGCACGCCGCGGCCGCACGCGCCGCACTCGAGCCGCCAGCCCCCCGCCGCTGGCTCAGCACTCAGTGCTGTGGCGGTCGCTCCTCCTGGGAATACAGCTTGCATTTAGTTATCATGCTGCCCTTTAGCTGTAAACGTCTCTACACTTCGACTTGCGGCTTACTCAGGGTCCATTGGTTTCGACAGAATAACAACACTACAAGCTCGATAATGGAGGAGTATTCTGCAAGTGCAACTCACCGGTGACCTTCAAGGTGACCCTCTTCAGTTCCTTGAGACGCATGAGATCTGGACCTCTGGCGCCGACGCATCTATACTCTCCGTCTTCTTGGTACAACGCGTCTTTTATACCTGGACGAGAGAGAAACAGTAAATATAAGCCAACTTGTACATTGCTCAGTATCTACAGAGGAAGTATTAAAGTCATCATCAATGCCATCATCCAGGCTGTTAAGAAGTCCCCTATCGGAGATCTCAGGATTTTCCTTCACAATGATCTTCCGTCCGTCCATCTGTTGGAAAGCCGTGTAATGCTTTATCTTCCAGTTTGTTTTCCCGTTTGTCAGAAATCTATTAATTTTTAGAGTGAATGAAAATCTTTTTTCATTCGACGTGCCCAGTAAGAGGCAACACTAATATTTTATTCAGGTCACCTCATGGGTTAGAAAGCTGCTTCTTCTTTCCGTTCTTTGCCAAAACCTGGTAGAATGAACGAGAATCAATTTAGTCAGATGGTTACCCAGCACGCCGTGCGCGTGATGCGAGCCGGCCGGCGCCCAGCTCTCGCTGGAGTTGCCCACCACGCGCCTCCACCAGCAACCGACACTTCCTGCGAAATGCACACAGACTGTTATGAAATCCAGGGGCACAGAACATCAACCACGGTCAATTTTCGATCTTATTTTCTGCAGTTTACTATCTGTGGCACAGTATCATAGTCATCATTAGCTTACCTTTAGGGCAGTGTAGTTGCACGTTCCCTCCCACCGTCACTTCCACTTTCTGATGATCAGCCGGCTCTTCCCCCTCCGTGGTGGACTCCGTCACCGACTCCGTGTTCTCTTCCGGAGCAGCTATGGAAATCACTTATTATTCACTAAGTTTTTTGTATTGAAATTAATTAATGGCATTGTAGGCCACAAATCAGTCAGGCATTAGCCAATCTAGCCATAAATTAGCTGATCAGTGTTCGAGCGGCCTCAATTCAATTAGATTAATGACAGGGCTTTGGTTGAAAGCTAATCACAGAATTGATTACCAGTTTCTGTAATATACATTTACCTACCTACGGTACCATATTTGAAATCTCTCTGTCTACTTAGTTTTGAATTAAAATTTTAAACTCTGAAGATCTCTCCTACCACAACAAACATATCAAGAAATCTATTAGTAAAGCTAAGGATGGAAGGCTGGAAGATCAGAAGGACCAGGGGACGGGAAGACATAAGAGGTGGAGAGACTCACGCATAACGTTGAGATAGTACCCGATGCTGGAGTACTCTGCGTCGAGCCAGGAGGCGCGGCACCGGTACCAGCCGGCGTGCGCGCCGCTCAGCACGCCCCAGCGCAGCGTGGCTGCGCCCGCGCCGCCGCCCGCCTCCAGTGGAGGAGGAGAGCTGAGGGGATTACATTACATCACGTTCTGGTACACGCCAGACCCCCGCAGGTTGCACACTTTCTGATCGGTCGATAGTGTGCATTTGTTTTTTTGTGCATTTATTGCACGTTAGTTATATAAATAGTTTGTTGGCGCTATTAATCGGTAGTTTTGAAGATGTATGTAAGTGCGGATATCAAAACGATTCAGCATCAGCCCAGTTTGCACTATAGTGCAAACTAGACCCCTGTGGTTCAGTCAGCAGCCCACCCGAGCAAACGTGGGGTTTTTTTTTAGTTTCTAATTGTACCTTTTGCAGTAGGCGTCATTTGACATACCTATGTTAAATGACGCCTACTGCAAATGGGGTTGAAAATGTGCCTCCCCTCAAAGCCTAGCCCGATTAAAACCGGTTCAGAAAATATCAAGATAACGCGACCCAAGCACAGATTTTTTTTAATTTTGCACAATAAAAACGGTTAAAAACTCACAAAACGGTAAACATTTTTGCAAGTCGATTCGTGCTTTAGAATTATTTATGAATACAACCTTAAACCCTTCACTCGATCAATTATAATTTGTAGAAAGGACACCCCGTAAATGTTAAAAACACAATCATCATTAATATTAACAAATTAAATAAGACCCAATATACATAAATTATACATACAGAACACTCCACACGGGTTCTAACCGAGTTACAGTAAACCCTTCTCACAGAATACGCGGTAGTGCAACCATTCTATTACGTAACTCACGATCAGTCTGCAATGCATCTAAACAGGCATAGCTGTCCCATTTTTATTAGGAAAAGTAATGAACACGAAGTCTGTCTATCTGTTTGTTCGTCTGTATGTCTATCTGTTTGTATGTCTGTCTATCTGTCTGTTACATGTGTGTCTATGTGTATTTGCAATACTGTGCATGCTCACACGCTCATTATAATAGTGTTATTTGGTGATCGTGTTTTGTTTTCATTAAAAGAAAATTGCGATTTTACGACACAGCATTGCAAGTATTGCTTGACAGACAAAATAAAATAGAATTTTAACTAAAAATCTTAATTGTTAACTTCACTTACTTACGGCTGTCGCGGACCTATCGCAAGTTGCGTAATAAGGGGTCGATATCCGCCCGTTAAATAAATAATGTTAGTTCGCGACTACTTCTACTGTAACTTTATTAAAGCAACTATTTGGAAAGTTTTCGGCGTTTACGTGAATGTAAATAGGTAGTTACGACTCTGTAGGTTGTTAGATAGGTAGACACGGGATTGTAGGTTTTAGCATAAATTAGTACATAAATGCACTCTTGAGTTAATTTACAACACAAACAAGTTAATTCTACAAAAACTTTCAAACTTTATAAATAAAAACCTCCTTAGATCCTCTTCATCATTGCTGATCATCAACAGTCCTGCCCTTGTATGCCAATCTTTTGCTGTCAAGTTATATTTCACTGCCCAGTGTAATTTCTTCAGGTCACGTGGTACAATTTTGTACCACGTGATCATTCTTTTTAGACACTTGACAGCAAAGTATGCGCGAAAACACATCAAATGACGTCATAATGTCACTATTTAGTCACACTCACAGAATAACAATGAGTTAGTATGAACTGACCATGATTTAAAACTTTGCAGTTCAACTTTGATTGGCATACCCCTGCTGTGCGTTTGGGACTCCGCTTAGTAAAATGTAAATACTTGAGATGAACTGAACCACATATTTCAAACTGCCAATGATTGCTGAGATTGCTCCAAACTGGTTTTGAGAGCTGATGAATATCCTCATATCTTGGAAACGCGCCAACTTCCACCAAACATACGAGTAGCTAACAACTATTCCAGGCTAACCAGATTTCTTACAAAAAACTGCATTTAAATCGAAGTCCTGCTTTCGGAGCAACAGACACACAACACCGTCAAACTTATAACACCCCTTTTCGTCGGCAGTTACAAAACTACTGAAATGTAGGAACAGTCAATTGCCTCGAATTGGTAGTACCTACCTACCTTCTACTTATCATTTTGAGAGCTTACAAAACTCGAGTTCCGTAGTGCTACAAAATTTCGTAGATGTGCTACGAGATTTCGTAGATGTGCTACGAGATTTCGTAGATGTGCTACAAGCTTTCGTAGAGGTGCTACGAATGTTTCGTTTTAGTATTTTTTAATCGCCTACGGGAATTAAAAAGAGGGTTTTGACTGCGGCCAGTCTCTGAATATCACTATACATATTACAGATGAGAATATTAGCTTGTTTCATACTTTTTAGAGCGTGCATTTTCAGTTAGTCGGGCTTGTGAGCTTACTTTTTATTAGATTTTAGATTGAAAAGCAATTAATTTAAATCTTTACTATTTCTGAGATAAAAAGTTTTCTAAAGCCGTAAATGAAGCCTTCCCTAACTCCTAAGAGAGTAACGGCTTGCGGACGAAGTCGCAGCACTAAGCTAGTTCTCGATAAAATTCACAACTTCGCGTAACTCGGTTATGTCCAGCTAGTAATGTTCTCCGCAGAGGCTCTTGAACACGACTGCGGCATGCCGCACGTTTTTTCATTTTGCTTGATGCAGGTAGATGAGTGTTGCAGCCAGCATTTAAATGGGTTTTTATACTAAAATAAGTAAATCAGTTATTTGTAGAGTTAATGTAGCAAAGTAACCACTATACCAATTTTTACTTATCCAGAATCATGGTGCCGAGCTATGTCGCGTCCTTAACAGACGTATTAAATAAAGTAGCATAAAATGGTTACAACCAGAAGTAACTGCTATATATCGGTTGAATTATTTATCAGTGCCTCGCTAAAGACAACCTATAAATTACGACTGCAATCTCTGTTTCAGCGGCATGCCGCAAAATTTGCGTTGTCGTGTACATTATAAGTGGCGCAAAGTTCCCGTCACATAATTCCTTGTTGGCTGTTTAAAGATCGTGAGGGATGAACTACCCTGAGCGGAGATTGCACGCACACTACTTTGTGGAAAACTATACAATAGTTTAGTTAGGTAATAAGATTTTATTTAAAAACTTTTATTGCTGCATCGTTTTATCACAGAGTTCCCTTCCCGTGGCCACCTTCAGACTCCATCATCAGATCGGATTTCGGAAAGTGAGTCAAAAACTTGCAAGATTTGACCAAAACAAACAAACATTGCAAGTGAAATAAAAACTATAACTAACTATGACTAACTAACTATAACTATGTGTGTAGATGGCTCAACTGCTTCATGTGTATTTTGTACATATTATAAATATTGTAAATACTTTATACTTTATTAGTCATAATTTTCTTTGTGAATAAAAACTTACAAAAACAACGATGCCTATTGGCTGTGCGCGCGCGCAGCGCTACGAGCGAAAATTATTCATTACATTGGGTACTAAATCATAATAAAAACTGTAAAAACGCCAATACATGTTGGGCCAACGTCGACGAGTGAAGGCCAGCTCCAACATGTGGACGGTATGTTTGCCTTGGCTTGCCATGGCTCGTTGTCGCTCGCCTTAGTTGGACGAGTGCTTACAAGCGCCAACGTATAGGCAGTACATTTGCAGTGACTTGTCATCGCTCGCGGTCGCTCGCCGCCACTCGCCTCACTTCGGAGCCGTGTCGGTTTTTGTGCACAAATCAAAGGCGCTTGCCTTCGCTCGGCAAACCGTGCCCACATGTTGGCTCGCTCGTCATTACGCGGTTGGTGTCGGTCACCGTCGCACTTATTTATTTAATCGTATTTATTTATCTGAGCTGTGACAGACGTCACAGTTCAGTCAGTAATAGCTCTACCTTCCGTGCTGTGGGTCGTGGGTTCGATCCCCACCAAGAATAAACATTTGTGTGTGGCAAACATAGATGTTTATTCTATGACTGGGTGTTACTATGTATTATAAGTATGTATTTACAAAAAAAAGTATATAAGTATTCTATCAGCATCTAGTTCCCATTTTACAAGCTTTGCTTAGTTTGGGACTAGAGAGCGTCGTGTGAAAATGTCCATGAATATTTATTATATTATTTATATATATTTATTTAATAATATAAATAATATTTAGTTATATACCTACGACACTACCTACTACCAACGACTAAAGGGTCTATTTCTAGTTTAGCTCTAGTTCCTGGTGTTTATTTGAACCAAATAAACACCGGTTGACAACTTCGCAGTTCGGATGCGCAACAAGAACTGACGGCGGCCAACGTGTGGGCAGCTTCACACAAAGCTCGTGTACGCTGGCCGCTTGCAATAGTTTGCGTAGGCTTGCCAAACATGTGGATGGTAGCAATTGCGTTGTTACGATTTGCTTACGCTCGCGTTGGCTCGCGTTGGTGATCACTCGACCAACATATATTAATACTCAATACTCAATACTCAATACATTTATTGCTTTCACATGGTATTATAGTTGTTACATTGTAGGTAGGTATCACACATGAACCCTGTTCAGGGGTATTGCAACAGGAAAGTAGGCAGACCGAGGTTTTATTCACGTCAATTTTTCATTTAGTCAATTTCTTGTTGTTAATTCAGTATTATTATATCCGCACATTTTGTCATTCATATAGTCATTTAATTCATAATAACATTTTTTTAAAAGGAAAGATTTTAGTAATTTTATAAATAGGGTATCAGATTGGGCTTCTTTCATTTGTTCTGGTAGCTTATTATATACCTGTATGGTCATTTTATATGGGCCTTTACTGTGTATTGTTAACTTTGATGGAGGTTGAACTATTTTATTTCTACCTGGCCTAAGAGCATAGCGCCTGGGTTCGTCATCTAATTTTTTATAAAGGCTAGGATATTTCCTTACAAACTTGCATAATTCTAATATGTAGATCGAGGGCAAAGTCAAAATTTTAAGCCTCTGAAAGTGCGGCTTGCAACTTTCCGGTTTTCGTATGTTTGCTAGGATACGTATACATTTCTTCTGCAAGATGAATAGGTGTTGTGCATCCGTACCTCGAGAGCAATGATTCCGGGTCACTTAAAGAATGTTAAAAATCTCGGAAACTAAAAATGATAGGTTAATGCAATAAATTGTATTTAATAGACAATGTAATACTCCTTAAATGAAAGTAAAAAAATATGAGTCACCATACATTTTATTAAAACAAAATTACATAAAGAAAAAAACTGCTGATCTCTCCTTAAAACAAAAATAGGAAACATGAAATTTTTGAACTTTATTACGATTTGACTTGAATTTTAATACTTCGTATTGCCTCCTCGTGCTTCCATTACTGCGTTTACGCGGTTTGGCATGCTGTACACCAAGTTCCTTATACGATTTTGGGGAATATTCTCCCATTCCTCTGTGAGAGCAATTTTGAGCTCACGAAGCGTGATTGGGGGAGGGTTTCGTTGTTTTACGCATCTGCCTAGCTCGTCCCAAGCATGCTCGATCGGGTTGATATCCGGGCTGCGCGCTGGCCACTCCATACGAGTAATGTTCATCTCTTGAAGGTAGTCATTCACAATCCTACCTGTATGAGGTCGGGCATTGTCATGCATAAATATAGCATCCTCACCTAAATTGACCATAAATGGACCAACATGATCATTGAGGATTTCTTCCACATATCTTACGCTAGTTAAAGAGCCGTTTTCTATGATCACCAGCTCTGTGCGACTTTCAGAAGAAATTCCGGCCCACACAAGTACAGACCCACCACCGTAGGCTACTTTTTCTTCGATGCATGCTTGCTTGAATCTTTCCCCTGGTCTTCGATACACTCTGTGTCTTCCATCGTGCTTGTAGAGCATAAATTTTGATTCGTCGGAGAACATAACTTTTGACCAATCTTCAATACTCCAATTTACGTGGCTCTGGGCATATCTTAGTCTTGAAATACGATGCCCACGCTCCAGTTTAGGGCCGTTTGCAGGTCTAAGGGGTTTTAAGTTAGATTCAGCAAGCCGACGTCTTACTGTCCATGCACTTGGGTTACTTCCTCCGAGGCGTCGAAACTGATTTGTGAGTTCAGTTCCTGTGAGAAAGCGATTTCGAAGCATGGTGTTCACCAAGTATCGGTCTTCTCGTGCTGTGGTACACCTGGTTCTGCCCGTTCCTGGTCTGCGTAGGTTAGAACCAGTTTCTTCGTAACG
Source organism: Gandaritis pyraliata (assembly GCA_947859175.1). Classification (NCBI taxonomy): domain Eukaryota; kingdom Metazoa; phylum Arthropoda; class Insecta; order Lepidoptera; family Geometridae; genus Gandaritis; species Gandaritis pyraliata. The sequence continues at coordinate 139,087 of OX401877.1, read as the reverse complement.
TCGGAGAACTCTTTGTACTGTTGACAGCGACACACCGACAGTCCTGGCTGTATCGCGCTGACTCCGGCCGGTTTCCAGCATTGTAAGTATTCTGGTGAATTCTTCAGGCGTAAGCGACATAATTTCAGCTTGTTGCGTAAATATTAAGTTTTTTTATATCTACCTAGGGATAGTATGGTAGGTTCTCGTATTATAAGCTGAAGATTGTAGGTAGGTCAGTCAGTCGCAAATAAATGAGCAACAGTGCACACGTATCGTGGTTTTTCTATTTATATATCCCGCAAACTAAACTCAACCTTAGGCACATCAACATATGGTCGCAATCGAACCGGATTACTATCGAGCTACGGAGCCTCGCCCGGCCTACGAGAACAATAGAAGCCGCATTCCTGAGCAGAGATAAGAACTTGGCGCTTATAACTTCGCACGAAAATGACTTCTTCAGAGGAATTAATCAATATCTTGGAAGATACTGCAGCTTTATTACAAAAACTCAAACTAACCTCAAGAAATGTCCGAAAACAAGATTGACAAAAGGTTACATTGAAACAAGAATCAAAGTTATCGAGGAATATTGGTCAACTTTCTCGTCAGCACATCAAAGTTTAGCAAAAATAACACCGAAAGAAAAGCGTGCAGCATTACCGTATTTCGTGAATGAAGACTTTTATATCTACGAGGACTTGTATCTATGTTTATTGGGAGAACTACGCGACATCTTGGATTCTTTGAGTAAAACGTCGTCAATACCTACCGCCGCTGCATTACAAGATACTAGTAGCATGAATACAAGTATGAATTTCAACCAAAACCAACTCGTAAGGCTGCCGAGAATAGAACTACCAAAGTTTAGTGGGATTTATGAAGAATGGTGTACATTCAAGGACTTGTTTATTTCATTAGTGCATGAAAACAAAACTATAAGTGACGTGCAAAAGTTACATTATTTAAAGACTAGTGTTACTGGAGAAGCGCAAACATTGTTGAAACATATCCAGGTAACTCAACAAAACTATGAACGAGCATGGGGCATTCTCAAAACAAGGTATGGAAACAAAAGAATGATCATGAACTCGGTCCTAAAGAAATTGTTCAACCAAAAGAAGATTACTGTTCAATCGCCTACTCAGATCAAAAATCTTCTTGACGTCACCATGGATTGTCTAAATAACTTGCAAAACATGAAAATACCTATCAACTCATGGGATCCTATCATCATATTTTTAGTCGTTCAAAGGTTAGACTCTGAGTCACATAAGGACTGGGAAGAGACTGCCTATAAGGAGGAATCTGAATCGCTACCTACCTGGAATGATATGAAGACGTTCCTACAATCAAAATACCGAACGCTGGAACTTGTTTCATCGGCAAACCCCCGTGACAAACCTGTGAAGGAACGCTCTTATCACGTCGCTACAGCCACTACGTCTACCACCACGTCAAATACATCATCATCAAACAAAACATGTTTTTTATGCAAGGAGAACCACACTTTATGTCATTGCAAGGATTTTACCAAACTGCAACCAAACGAACGAGAGGAATATGCAAAGAAGAACAACTTGTGCTACAACTGTTTAGTACCAGGACACGCCGGTTATCAGTGCCGGTTACAAGTATCCTGTCGTATATGTAGACGGCGCCATCATACTCTCCTACACCGGAACCAGGAACAGGATGCTTCGGAATCATCAGGAACTACTACGCAACCGAAGTCATCACATCACAGTGTAGAAGAACAAGAAGAACCAATACAAGTCAATACAATGATCGCGTCAAATCACAGTACTAAATGGGGCACAGGCACAGCACTACTAGCGACGGCAATGGTGACCGCAAGAAACGAGCAAAACCACACCATTGTTCTCCGAGCGCTGGTAGACCAAGGTTCGCAGGCATCATTTATAAGCGAAAAGGCGACTCAAATGCTCAACCTTACCAAACAGTCGGCAAGAGGAAGTATCATAGGAGTGGGGTCTACAAGAACGAACGTCGATCACGTGGTACAGTTGCAAGTTGGCTCCCGATGGGATCCCAGCTTCAAGATGGAACTGAAACCGTATGTAATGAACAAACAACTTACCACGCAACTCCCCTCCAAAACTGTCACTGTCAATCATTGGACACACCTAGAAGCACTCAATCTGGCAGATCCAAGATACCATACACCAGGGCCGATTGATTTGCTTTTAGGCGTCAAGGAGTACGCACAAATAGTGCAACAACAACTTATCAAGGGTCCTCCAGGTTCTCCGTGTGCACAAAAAACAAACCTTGGATGGATTCTGTTCGGAGAAATCAATTCGACGAACTTGGAAGAAAAATCATTTCTGGTCCTTCACCACCAAGTAGATATCGATGATATGCTGAAATCACTATGGGAGATAGACACAGACTACAAAAGAACACTAACAAAAGAAGAAAAATTATGCGAAAAAATCTATGAAGAAACACATACAAGAACAAAAGAAGGAAGATACATAGTCAAGTTACCTTTCAAAACTGAAAATCTAAAGTCACCTGAAGGAAACACCAAAGATATAGCAAGAAATAGACTACTACAGTTAGAAAGAAGATTCAAAAGAACACCACAGTTAAAGGAAGATTACAAGAGGGTTATGAAAGAATATTTAACACTAGGACACATGGAAGAAATACCTGAAAACGAAACAAAGAAAGAGAAAGCAGTATACTTACCTCACCATGCCGTAGTCCGCGATGACAAAGAAACCTCGAAGACACGCGTCGTGTTTGATGCCTCAGCGAAGGGCATAAACCTCACTTCCCTCAACGATGAACTGCTTGTTGGCCCTCAGCTTCAAGACGATCTCAGGAACCTAATAATGAGATGGAGACTAAAACGTGTCTGTTATGCAAGTGATATCCAAATGATGTACAGGCAGGTACTAGTAGAAAAGGGAGACGCCGACAACTACCAACGCATATTATGGCGGGAAGATGAAACAGAAACAATCAAGGAGTATCGTATGCTTCGAGTCACCTTCGGCACAGCTTCTGCGCCATACTTGGCTGTAAGAACTCTTCATCAAGTCGCTGATGACGAAGGCAAGGATCATCCAATGGCTGCAAAGATCATAAAAGAAGATTATTACATGGATGATTTACTATCGGGAGAAGACACTGCGGAAGAAGCTATAGACAGAGCCCAAGAAGTAGATGGCATTTTGAGAAAAGGAGGCTTTACTCTGTCGAAATGGTCATCAAATAACCCTGAATTTCTAAGATCGATTGAACCAAACGAAAGAACTACTCACGCACACTTGACTTTCAAACTAGATGGAACTATAAAAGCATTAGGAATTATATGGAACCTAGGAACGGACCAATTTCAATACAAACTGAATCTACCGACAGCTTCAACCAACACAACGAAGAGAACAATCCTCTCAGAAGTTCAAAAACTGTTCGACCCCCTAGGGTGGATTTCTCCCAGTCTAATCACCGCGAAGATCTTAATACAAAAGCTGTGGTTAGAGAAGATCGGTTGGGATGACCCGATGAGCACCAAAATAGAGGAAGAATGGATGAAAGTACGGACAGATTTTGAAAACGTAGACCAAATTCGTATCGATCGATGGCTCGGCACAAGAAGCACTGAAATGAAGACAGTACAAATCCATGGCTTCAGTGATGCCTCAATGCAAGCATACGCAGCAGTGGCTTACCTTAGAACGGAGACTGAGGACGGAGAGGTCATAACAAGAATCATAGCTTCAAGAACCAGAGTAGCACCTTTACGTACCGTGTCTCTACCGCGACTGGAACTGTCAGGAGCGCTGTTGCTATCGAAACTGCTAAAACAAATAGAACAAGCCATGAGGATACCTACAACACAGATGTACGCGTGGACCGACTCTTCGATTGTGATTGCATGGTTGTCTGGAGAGCCACACAGGTGGAAACCGTTCGTAGCAAACCGGGTCGTAGAAATCATTGAGAACATCCACAACAACCGGTGGTATCATGTCCCATCAGAAGAGAACCCAGCAGATATCGCATCACGGGGCATGTTACTGGCTGATCTGAAAGACTCGGAGTTGTGGTGGAGAGGCCCATTGTGGCTATCTGAAAAAGAAATAACATTAAAACACACAGAAGTAGAATCTACAGACCTAGAAATGAAAAAAGAAAAAATACACACAAATCTAAAAATACAAAATGAAAAAGAAGAAATGAAAAACTTACCGTCACAGTTTGATCAATTTGAAAACCTGAAAGAATTGATAAAGGTTGCCTACTGTAAAAGGTTTTTGAATCACAAGAGAAGATCAGAAGACATAGAACAAAACTTTACTACAGAAGAATTAGAAAAAGCAATGATGGCATGCATTAAGCTAGTACAAGAAGAAGAATACAGTGAAGATATAGAGAGAATAAAAAGAAACAAACCAATGAAAGGAGATAGTAATATCAAAACACTGAACGCTTACCTAGACAATGATGGTATCCTCAGGGTGGGCGGTACCTGCAAATCTCGATGAACAATTTCAAAGCTATGCTCTCTTCCAATTGACACGGAATAATTGTAATAAGTTAGTTTATGAAGTGTACTAAGTTTTTTGTTAGGATTCTAAATCTATCTAAATCAAATTATGAAACTCTAATTATGTAAGTTACCTAATGTCAGTTAGATGCCTCCAAACTTTTAGAGATAAAAGTCGTTAGTAGCCTATTGTAAATCTTTGTTACCTACTCAATTTGTAAAGAAATTCTAGATAATTTATATCATTCATGTTTGCATAGGCACTTATCTTTATTCATGTTAAAGAGCCATAAAATTATTGAATACCTATCTACCTATTTAATACTCGATGGAAATGTAGTTAATATGAATCTGCCTATTTAGCGCCTACCTGCTAGTGATGTATTATGTTTTGTGGAAAAGGACTTGAGCGTCCTTTTGGTGGGCGGAATGTTGCGTAAATATTAAGTTTTTTTATATCTACCTAGGGATAGTATGGTAGGTTCTCGTATTATAAGCTGAAGATTGTAGGTAGGTCAGTCAGTCGCAAATAAATGAGCAACAGTGCACACGTATCGTGGTTTTTCTATTTATATATCCCGCAAACTAAACTCAACCTTAGGCACATCAACACAGCTTGAATAATGAATATAGAGCACTATCAACATGGTTTATATACCCACATAAATGACAGATTACAAACAAAAGCAAAACCAAATGCTGTAATTTCGTAGTTCCATCTTCGAAAGTGGCCCTTTTTCAAATTTGATTTTTTTAAGATATAACTTTACAATAACTAAGAAGTTTTAATACCTTCATTTAAGGAGTATTACATTGTCTATTAAATACAATTTATTGCATTAACCTATCATTTTTAGTTTCCGAGATTTTTAACATTCTTTAAGTGACCCGGAATCATTGCTCTCGCGTGTATTACCCCATAAGATAACACCTTGACACAAGTATGGATGTGTGTACGCGTAATAAGCGGACAAAGCGCTGGGAAGGTCAGTTGTCTTTTTTAATTCCCGGAGTGCATACGTGAAGCTAGATAATTTTGACTTAACTTTTTGTATGTGTTGTTTAAAGTCTAAGTGGGTGTCTATATTTATTCCTAGAAGTGAAAATGTACTTACACATTCCAGAGTGCTGTTGTTATATGATGCCTGCAAATTCAATGGTTTTTTTTGAAATGGTCTAAACTCCATGATTTTGGTTTTTGCATAATTAATTTCTAAGTTGTGGTCCGACATCCAGCCAGCCACGTCAGCGAGAACGCTTTGAATAGTGTTGTTTGTGTTATCAGTGTCGGTGCAAGGCATTAACAATGAAATGTCATCCGCGAAGAGGACACTCGGTGTTTTTATGTGCTTTGGCAAGTCATTAATGTAAATTAAAAAAAGTAGACATCCAGCAACACTGCCTTGTGGAATGGAGGCATTAGAGGAATATTTTGGTGTCCCAATTTGAATTGATTTTAAATTCTAAAAGAATCTAGCTCAGCAGGGGTATGCCAATCAAAGTTGAACTGCAAAGTTGAACTGCAAAGTTTTAAATCATGGTCAGTTGTTACTAACTCATAGTTATTCTGTGACTAAATAGTGACATTATGATGTCATTTCATTTGTTTTCGCGCATATTTAGCTGTCAAGTGTCTAAAAAGAATGACCTGAAGAAATTACACTGGGCAGTGAAATATAACTTGACAGCAAAAGATTGGCATACGGGGCCAGTTAGTAATAGTTCTTGATTGAGGACCACGAACTGACAAATGCAGCGTAGACCTTTAATTGTGACAGCCAGCGCGGAGAGACGGGAAGCATTCTGCAGTACGAGTATGCGTGATGATGTGTAGTGTGCATACGTAGATGTTAGAGCATACCTGGTAGGATCATCATCGTCCCGCAGCCACCAGGCCCTGGCGGGGGGGTTGGCGTCGACGTCGCACCGCAGCGCGGCCGCCACGCCCGCCGCCAGCGCCACGCCGAACCCAGGCCAGCGGGATATCACGAATGACGGCGGATCTACCAACCATCAACGCTTTTAAAAAGAAACTAGTAGTTACCCGCGACTTCGTACGCGTCTACAGTTTCCGTGTACATTATATTACATTACATTATACGCTAGTCGTTAGACCAAAGAGATTGTACTACGTCCTGTCAAACTGACGTGACATGACATGACAATGAAATCCTCTTGCCAATTGGCGCTGCTAATCCTTTTCGTTCATTTTATCCTGTAGATCCTGTTAATTATTCGGGATAAAAAGTAGCCTATATGTCAATCCAGGTTACGAACTATATATATGCCAAGTTTCATCCATGTTGGTTCAGTGGTTTTGACGTGATTGAAACACAAACATCCAAACATCTAAACATCCAAACATTTAAACTTTTGCATTTATAATATTAGTAGGATAGGATAGGATAGGATAAATCTTCCAACTGACTCGAGGAGTGTTGCCATAGCAACATGACCACCGGCCGACTGTACGCTAACTTCCATCTACTGTTCTATCTACATCTACACACATCAGTATTCTTAGGGCCGTAAGATCAATAGTGGTTTAAACGACAAAAGAGAGTTTAATCTCCAGTCTCCGATTATTTCATAAGATCAATGGTAGTTAATCGACCATGGGTAGCTTAAACTAACGATTAGTTTAAACTCGGCCGAGGGTACGGTTAAACTGCCAATCAAAGATTAAACGCTCATTTTTGACGTTTTTTCAATATGGTTGCCTGGCTACCAGATGTTTGTTTGAACTAAACTTTCTATTTGTATTGTAATTCGTTTGTTGTAGTTTTGAGATTATAAATACAAAAACTCTATTGCAATGGAAAATTATTCGGATATCGAATTATTTCATGGGCTGAAAACATTACATACAACAAGAGTTCAAATTCAAAACAAACAACCAAAAGGCCTTCTTACACTATGTAATTTGAAGTCAGGCTTACTGACAGTAATGTAACGTAACGAGTTGAATTATTTCGAACTCGAATTAATTATTTTAGTTAAACTGAACCTTGATTCGAGCCGCCAATTGGCTTGACTCAACTAGGTCCGTATGCAACGTAAGTGGTTAGAGAAATTGATCTTTGATTTTCACTTGTATGACTTTATATGCATGCAAGTCCTCGATGCGAGTCAATTCAAATAACTTGAGTTCGAAATAACTCAACTCGTCACGTTACATCATTATCAGTAAGCCTGACTTGAGATTGCATAGTGTAATAAGGCTTTGACAAAAATTGCGTCTGTATGTCAATGTCGATGTGGTCGAATATGTCAAACTGACTAATTATAACCTTTTTTTTCATGAACGAAAGAACGAAATACGAGAATGTTGCCATGCGTTTAGGACTAATCGAAGTTTATCTAATCTGCTTCTATTTTCGACTTGATCTTATGACAGTAGATTAAGCCATCGATCAAATGTGATCGTAGTTTAGGAAATCCGTAGTTTTAACTGCTTTTGATCTTACGGCCCTTAGTGTCAAATAGGCAAGTACACAAGTCACAACACATCTTTGTCTCTCTCAAGTATCTACCTACCTACTTCACAAAGTTATGACTACGTAGTGGTTGTGAGAAACCCTAAAAGGCTGCCCATTAATTTCTCAACTGATTAGTTTACATAATTACTTTACTAAACCCATGAATATTATTATAGCTTTGAAACTTAAATAACGAATTTGGCAGATTGCGTTCAAACATCAAACAGAAATTACCAAAACATCAATAAGTACAAAGTTATGTATCAGCGAATATAATTCACGAATGTATGCAAATCAAAATCAAAGTTGAGATAACTTCCACGTTTGGGGAGTATTTGCATTCACATGCCGCACAGGGGCCTTTACCTACCCTACCCTACTCTACCCTACCCTACCCCGTACCATTCTACAACGTTTCAGGAGAAACGTCAAATATCATCAAAGGGCTCTGATACAGAAAATGAATGGATATGGCCTACCAACAAAAAAGCGTACATACTACGGAACATAATATGGCTGCCTTCTTAGTAGTAATGACAGCAGATCTACCACAAACTCGGAACCAAACATGGCGGCGCTGGTTACGCGAACATAAAATCATAACGTCACAAAAAAAAATTTAAGGACAAAATATTGTCTATCTCTTTAAACACAATCAGTATTTGTTTGGTTAAAAAGAAACAAAATAATATTTTACGGCTTATGTGTCGATTTAATTTGTATAGTAGAATGGGGCCTCTCCATGTTTATGGTTTCCTACCTCTTTGTCAAAGGGATTCGAAAACTGTCATCTTTCACAATCCAAACGCCAGGGTTGGAGTTACCGCGCCTCGCACTGCACCAATGATACTCCTTATTTATTTTATTCGCTCAAACAAGTAGTGTTAGGAGGACCTAATGCTTAGAGCATTGTTTACCAGTCTTCAAGGGCGTGCAAAAACCGAGTAAAACAAAACGTTGTAAAAGAATGTATACTATACACACTGAAGAAGTACTCCTTCTGTAGTAACTGACACATAACGTGCATTGTCAGTTTAGCTGCCTTGGCCTTGGCTAGCGAAGTCTGCAGTAATATCTGTCGCGCCTCACACTCTTATGATACTACGAGTAGACTTAGTATTCTGATACTGACAGGTGACGTGTATCTCTAGTTTGGCCGCCATGGCCAGCAGCGAGGCGTCGGGTCGCCGTTGTCGCGCCTCACACTCTTATGATACTACGAGTAGACTTAGTATTCTGATACTGACAGGTGACGTGTATCTCTAGTTTGGCCGCCATGGCCAGCAGCGAGGCGTCGGGTCGCCGTTGTCGCGCCTCACACTCTTATGATACTACGAGTAGACTTAGTATTCTGATACTGACAGGTGACGTGTATCTCTAGTTTGGCCGCCATGGCCAGCAGCGAGGCGTCGGGTCGCCGTTGTCGCGCCTCACACTCTTATGATACTACGAGTAGACTTAGTATTCTGATACTGACAGGTGACGTGTATCTCTAGTTTGGCCGCCATGGCCAGCAGCGAGGCGTCGGGTCGCCGTTGACGCGCCTCACACTCTTATGATACTACGAGTAGACTTAGTATTCTGATACTGACAGGTGACGTGTATCTCTAGTTTGGCCGCCATGGCCAGCAGCGAGGCGTCGGGTCGCCGTTGTCGCGCCTCACACTCTTATGATACTACGAGTAGACTTAGTATTCTGATACTGACAGGTGACGTGTATCTCTAGTTTGGCCGCCATGGCCAGCAGCGAGGCGTCGGGTCGCCGTTGTCGCGCCTCACACTCTTATGATACTACGAGTAGACTTAGTATTCTGATACTGACAGGTGACGTGTATCTCTAGTTTGGCCGCCATGGCCAGCAGCGAGGCGTCGGGTCGCCGTTGTCGCGCCTCACACTCTTATGATACTACGAGTAGACTTAGTATTCTGATACTGACAGGTGACGTGTATCTCTAGTTTGGCCGCCATGGCCAGCAGCGAGGCGTCGGGTCGCCGTTGTCGCGCCTCACACTCTTATGATACTACGAGTAGACTTAGTATTCTGATACTGACAGGTGACGTGTATCTCTAGTTTGGCCGCCATGGCCAGCAGCGAGGCGTCGGGTCGCCGTTGTCGCGCCTCACACTCTTATGATACTACGAGTAGACTTAGTATTCTGATACTGACAGGTGACGTGTATCTCTAGTTTGGCCGCCATGGCCAGCAGCGAGGCGTCGGGTCGCCGTTGTCGCGCCTCACACTCTTATGATACTACGAGTAGACTTAGTATTCTGATACTGACAGGTGACGTGTATCTCTAGTTTGGCCGCCATGGCCAGCAGCGAGGCGTCGGGTCGCCGTTGTCGCGCCTCACACTCTTATGATACTACGAGTAGACTTAGTATTCTGATACTGACAGGTGACGTGTATCTCTAGTTTGGCCGCCATGGCCAGCAGCGAGGCGTCGGGTCGCCGTTGTCGCGCCTCACACTCTTATGATACTACGAGTAGACTTAGTATTCTGATACTGACAGGTGACGTGTATCTCTAGTTTGGCCGCCATGGCCAGCAGCGAGGCGTCGGGTCGCCGTTGTCGCGCCTCACACTCTTATGATACTACGAGTAGACTTAGTATTCTGATACTGACAGGTGACGTGTATCTCTAGTTTGGCCGCCATGGCCAGCAGCGAGGCGTCGGGTCGCCGTTGTCGCGCCTCACACTCTTATGATACTACGAGTAGACTTAGTATTCTGATACTGACAGGTGACGTGTATCTCTAGTTTGGCCGCCATGGCCAGCAGCGAGGCGTCGGGTCGCCGTTGTCGCGCCTCACACTCTTATGATACTACGAGTAGACTTAGTATTCTGATACTGACAGGTGACGTGTATCTCTAGTTTGGCCGCCATGGCCAGCAGCGAGGCGTCGGGTCGCCGTTGTCGCGCCTCACACTCTTATGATACTACGAGTAGACTTAGTATTCTGATACTGACAGGTGACGTGTATCTCTAGTTTGGCCGCCATGGCCAGCAGCGAGGCGTCGGGTCGCCGTTGTCGCGCCTCACACTCTTATGATACTACGAGTAGACTTAGTATTCTGATACTGACAGGTGACGTGTATCTCTAGTTTGGCCGCCATGGCCAGCAGCGAGGCGTCGGGTCGCCGTTGTCGCGCCTCACACTCTTATGATACTACGAGTAGACTTAGTATTCTGATACTGACAGGTGACGTGTATCTCTAGTTTGGCCGCCATGGCCAGCAGCGAGGCGTCGGGTCGCCGTTGTCGCGCCTCACACTCTTATGATACTACGAGTAGACTTAGTATTCTGATACTGACAGGTGACGTGTATCTCTAGTTTGGCCGCCATGGCCAGCAGCGAGGCGTCGGGTCGCCGTTGTCGCGCCTCACACTCTTATGATACTACGAGTAGACTTAGTATTCTGATACTGACAGGTGACGTGTATCTCTAGTTTGGCCGCCATGGCCAGCAGCGAGGCGTCGGGTCGCCGTTGTCGCGCCTCACACTCTTATGATACTACGAGTAGACTTAGTATTCTGATACTGACAGGTGACGTGTATCTCTAGTTTGGCCGCCATGGCCAGCAGCGAGGCGTCGGGTCGCCATTGTCGCGCCTCACACTCTTATGATACTACGAGTAGACTTAGTATTCTGATACTGACAGGTGACGTGTATCTCTAGTTTGGCCGCCATGGCCAGCAGCGAGGCGTCGGGTCGCCGTTGTCGCGCCTCACACTGTTATGATACTACGAGTAGACTTAGTATTCTGATACTGACAGGTGACGTGTATCTCTAGTTTGGCCGCCATGGCCAGCAGCGAGGCGTCGGGTCGCCGTTGTCGCGCCTCACACTCTTATGATACTACGAGTAGACTTAGTATTCTGATACTGACAGGTGACGTGTATCTCTAGTTTGGCCGCCATGGCCAGCAGCGAGGCGTCGGGTCGCCGTTGTCGCGCCTCACACTCTTATGATACTACGAGTAGACTTAGTATTCTGATACTGACAGGTGACGTGTATCTCTAGTTTGGCCGCCATGGCCAGCAGCGAGGCGTCGGGTCGCCGTTGTCGCGCCTCACACTCTTATGATACTACGAGTAGACTTAGTATTCTGATACTGACAGGTGACGTGTATCTCTAGTTTGGCCGCCATGGCCAGCAGCGAGGCGTCGGGTCGCCGTTGTCGCGCCTCACACTCTTATGATACTACGAGTAGACTTAGTATTCTGATACTGACAGGTGACGTGTATCTCTAGTTTGGCCGCCATGGCCAGCAGCGAGGCGTCGGGTCGCCATTGTCGCGCCTCACACTCTTATGATACTACGAGTAGACTTAGTATTCTGATACTGACAGGTGACGTGTATCTCTAGTTTGGCCGCCATGGCCAGCAGCGAGGCGTCGGGTCGCCGTTGTCGCGCCTCACACTCTTATGATACTACGAGTAGACTTAGTATTCTGATACTGACAGGTGACGTGTATCTCTAGTTTGGCCGCCATGGCCAGCAGCGAGGCGTCGGGTCGCCGTTGTCGCGCCTCACACTCTTATGATACTACGAGTAGACTTAGTATTCTGATACTGACAGGTGACGTGTATCTCTAGTTTGGCCGCCATGGCCAGCAGCGAGGCGTCGGGTCGCCGTTGTCGCGCCTCACACTCTTATGATACTACGAGTAGACTTAGTATTCTGATACTGACAGGTGACGTGTATCTCTAGTTTGGCCGCCATGGCCAGCAGCGAGGCGTCGGGTCGCCGTTGTCGCGCCTCACACTCTTATGATACTACGAGTAGACTTAGTATTCTGATACTGACAGGTGACGTGTATCTCTAGTTTGGCCGCCATGGCCAGCAGCGAGGCGTCGGGTCGCCGTTGTCGCGCCTCACACTCTTATGATACTACGAGTAGACTTAGTATTCTGATACTGACAGGTGACGTGTATCTCTAGTTTGGCCGCCATGGCCAGCAGCGAGGCGTCGGGTCGCCGTTGTCGCGCCTCACACTCTTATGATACTACGAGTAGACTTAGTATTCTGATACTGACAGGTGACGTGTATCTCTAGTTTGGCCGCCATGGCCAGCAGCGAGGCGTCGGGTCGCCGTTGTCGCGCCTCACACTCTTATGATACTACGAGTAGACTTAGTATTCTGATACTGACAGGTGACGTGTATCTCTAGTTTGGCCGCCATGGCCAGCAGCGAGGCGTCGGGTCGCCGTTGTCGCGCCTCACACTCTTATGATACTACGAGTAGACTTAGTATTCTGATACTGACAGGTGACGTGTATCTCTAGTTTGGCCGCCATGGCCAGCAGCGAGGCGTCGGGTCGCCGTTGTCGCGCCTCACACTCTTATGATACTACGAGTAGACTTAGTATTCTGATACTGACAGGTGACGTGTATCTCTAGTTTGGCCGCCATGGCCAGCAGCGAGGCGTCGGGTCGCCGTTGTCGCGCCTCGCACTGCAGAGACGCGTTGTGCAACTCCCGCGCCGCCGTCACTGCGGCGTGAGACGACGATACCCCTTCTGTCGACAACACACTGCTACTAGTACACCGCTTCTTGTGAAGGAACTCGTCCGGGGAAGTACTACCACCTATGTCGTGGTTGGCACAGTGATGCTCGCATTGCTGTGTTCCGGTTTGAAGGGTATGGGTGCCGGTGCTATTACACGCACATCACACACAACACCGACATGTCTCAGAGTGATGGACGCAGTTCAGTGCATCATAGAGCACTACTCGAGTGGACGTGCTCAGTGAGGTAATGGATCGTTATAGGCAGGGGTTACCACTTAACATCAGGTGGGCCATCGGCTTGTTCTAATATTTAGTAGTATAAATAAAATCACTAGTTAATTTTACAACATTAAATTACTGCTGATAAGTACATAGAGGCGACTCTTACCGACGGAGTAGTTGGTGGAGTGTATCCTGAGGTAGGGGCGGTGGTCAAGCGAGGGTTCCAGCGCCGACAGACGCCACGTCAGCTCGGGCGGCGGGACTCCACCTGCACCAACACAACCAGGGCTCAGGTCAGCTACTCAACTAACAGGTGGCCTATCTAAGCCCGAAGTCAAAAGTTTATTTTGATTCGTAAATAGCAATACCTTCAGCGACACAGCGCACTTCCAGCTCGGTCTTGTCCCTCACCGGCACCCAGGTGTTGCCGGCGTCCAGCCGGCGCCCGTCCATCGCCAGGTACACCGACCGGACCGGCTCTGCCAATGCACGATGGATATTAATCTCCTGACCATCCTATGTTGATCACCACCAGACCCTGGCTCAAGATCTTCAGTTCGTTGAGTCTAGTTTAAGTAGTGTCATCCTTTCAAAACTAAAGTTTATGGTTGATGAATATCCTTAAAACATGGGAACAGCTGGAACAATTCCTACCAACGTAAGAAATAAAGTTGGACTAATTCGTTTCGGAGCTACGAAGCCAAGGACACTCTTCTTTCTAGTTAGGGGTTTCAACAATATCTAAGCTGAAGATACCGTAAATGAGCAGCTGTGTGGGCTGGCCCGAGTGGCCGGCCGCCACGCACCGCCACGCGGCCGCGTCGCCACGCGTGGCGCGCCCCACCACCGCAAACGCACCCTGCGTCGTCACCTCGCGCCACACACCAGAACCCGCTGATGATGTCGGCAGGTTTAGGAGCTGGGGGCAATCGACTATAAATAAGTGGTGCAAGGACCAAACAGAAGAGTGAAAAAACTAATGGAACCGTATTGTCTTTTAACATCAACATCATCATTACAGGCGGATTTGACAGGCGTCACAGCTCAGTTGGTAATAGCTCTGCCTTCCGTGCTGTGGGTCGTGGGTTCGATCCCCACCAAGAACAAACATTTGTGCGTGGAAAACATAGATGTTTGTTCTATGTCTGGGTGTTACTATGTATTATAAGTATGTATTTACAAAAAAAAAAGTATATAAGTATTCTATCAGCATCTAGTTCCCATATTACAAGCTTTGCTTAGTTTGGGACTAGAGGGTGTTGTGTGAAATGTCCCTGAATATTTATTTATTTATTTATTAGCCTGATTTCATCCACTGCTGAGTGTTAAAGGTTAGCTAAGTTTGTGTCATCCACCACGACCCTAAGCTAGTCTTCTTCATTTACGGCACAACCATTGCAGAGAACATTTACCCAGCGCCTACTTTTGTCTTAGCCTAGCCTTTACTAAAATAGCTACGAGTACATGGTCTCCAGCACGTGCTGCCGTGCTGACGACGATATTTCTTCACGATATTTTTAATAAATAATAAAGGTTTCTGTAAATAAAACTTTTACCTCTCCAATCGTCAGCAATCGGTATTTTAGCGACTAATAAATTCAGTAAAAACTCAGACAGACTGCAGAGCTGCAGAATTCCCATTTCCAAACTTGATTGAGTAAGTTTTTCAACAATTTAGGAACTTCATAATTATACGATTTCAAGAAAGTCTGAACTACAAGCGACGTTTTATTAAAAAAATAATTTATTGACTCAGAAATTGAATTAGGGTGATGAATGGAATCAGATGTCACTCACAAGAGGCGTTTGAAATGAAACCGAAAATAATTTAGAAAAACTTGTCCAATTAGATTTTCGTTATCAATAACAAAAACTTTTTGATTTGAATTCTAGTTTTCATCGGATCGTAAAGTTTTAAAGTTTAGCCTCTGCGGGCGCGATACAGCCCGCGCCAAGCTACCAGCCACAGCGACCTGCAGGAGCCAAGTCTACCAGCCACAACGAGCTGCAGGAGCCAAGTCTACCAGCCACAACGAGCTGCAGGAGCCAAGTCTACCAGCCACAGCGACCTGCAGGAGCCAAGTCTACCAGCCACAGCGACCTGCAGGAGCCGTGCACCTGTACCTCTTCCATTTCACTATGTCACGAGGTACAGAATAGTAGCTGCTGTACTGTCTGTGAGTAGGAAAAGAAGATTAAAAAAGGTTTTTAAAATAGGCTGTTACAAGCTTGCCCAGTACTCAACCACAAACCACTCGTTGGAATCAAGCTCATGTCGTACACCCTTCTAGCGAATGTCGACAATCCTCTTGAAAATAGATGAAATATGGCTACACAGGGTACTAAACCTCAAATTAGTTGGGTAGTTACCTCGTTGTCTTTGTACCACTGCACATTGGTGGCGTTGAGCAGGTCACACGGGATCCGAGCTGAGGAGTGCGCTTCCACCAGCAGCTCCCGCTCGTGCTTAGGAACCTGTTGACAAAATCAGTCTTCTAGTACTTAGGTACGTTTGTATAGTTAGTGGGGGATTGAGACCTTAAGACCTCCTCTCTTTTGGGAGTCCGTGGTTGTCAGAACCGATTACTGCAACCAGATTTAGCAGGTTTGCAAGATGCTTTTAGATATAAAGAATACTAATCTACAAGTAGGACTTGAATTTTGAGATGATAGTTCGGTCAGGAGACCCAACTATACTACTACCTACTACACTACTACTATACTATAGTTCATAGGAATGAACAAATGACAAGTGACAAATGTCGCGAGAAAACAAAAGAGTCACGCGCTGAGATTGGCAACTCGAAGACTTCAGTATGTTTTGTCTGTTCCTTTTGAAATGGTACTGCTAATGGAATAACGTACTTGATTGTTAGGCGGGATAGTAGGCTGAGGCGGATGATTAGGCCGCCTATGAGGCCTGATGACGAAGGTATCCAGTCGCGAGGAGGCGCGCGGCCCGGGCGCAGCCCCCGCGTCGCCGATGGCGTCGCGCACCGCGCCGCGGATGTTTAGAATCGTGTCGCCCGTCTTTACGCGCCGGTCTGGGGTGCTTGTCTGGAGAGAGAAACTTCTTCTCAAACAGTGTTTGGGGAAATGTGGAAAAATGGCGGAGGAAACCCAGTCGCCCACTACACAGTCAGACGTACTTTGTGCATCAATGTACGTCTAACTTCTCTTTTGTGGATACTGCGTCCATGACTCTGGTCATTATCATAGTACCAGCTTGTAGAAGTGGCACTACTAGACAAAGGCCTGTTTCATACATTTTTAGAAAAAAACAATTTTGGACCTTCTCTCTAGCCTTGGAAACGGTTCTAGTAGTACTGAACAGGTAGTGTTTTGTGTGGAACTACCAAAGGCATCTACTACGTATCGTTTTATTTCAATTTCAAGGGTTTTGATTGGTGCAACAAGCACATGATACTAAAAACCTTTACATTCAAAAATTGTAGCACAAGTATGTTGGTGTACAAGAACACTCACTTTAGAACTCTTATCCCACTCCTGGCTTCGTTTATTTCTTTGTACATTAGTTTCGTTCTCAGTCTCAGTGGTTTCTTCGTGCGTTGTTTGTTCGATATTAGTCTGTATGTCGTTGTGGTAAGGCTCATCGTGTTGTAGCGGGGGATAGAGTGGAGCGTCTCGGACCAGTTCTGCGGCAGCTAGAGGGGAGAGGGGTGAGGGGGCTCGCTCTGAACTGCTCCATTCTGAGCTAGAGGGGGGAAGACCTGCAACAAAAGAGAATCATGATAAGTTTTTGTGATAAGTGATGAAATATGATAGGCGTCTGGTAAAAAACAGATGATCTACTAGATGTTAAGCGTAATCGCTTAACATCTGGTACACTATCTGTTTTTTCCGTTGAATATTCCGCTGGTATAGCTGCTACAAACAATCTAAATTAACTTTTTAATTTTCCGTCCTTGTTTAACTTTTTTTTTCTTTTTTTCAATTACAAAATGCGTAATTTGTTACGATTAAAAACAAACTCATTAGTAAACTTGGTCACTTTGTTTCAAAATATTTTTCGGTTTCCATAACTTGTCGGCAAGTTGTAATTTGAGTTGGCAAGTCGTTAACAGTTGTAAATAACTGATAAACTCTTGTTTCCAACTGTTTTGTTTCACCTTCGGAGTTTGTTCAAGTTTGGGGGTGGTTACTACTGGGCTCACAATATTTTGTAAAGAAAATAACAAAAAATAAAGAATTTTTTTGGAATTGGCTTATTCCAGAAATAATAAGCTTTGACATGCGTCACAGCCACAGCTCAGTCGGTCGTAGCTCTGCCGTCCGTCCTGTGGGTCGTGGGTTCGATCCCCACTAGGAACTAACATTTGTGTGTGGTTTGTTCTATGTCGGGTGTATTTATTTATGTTCCGTAACTTGGAACAAGTATGAATGCAAGGAGTCGTCGCTGGTATAGTAAGTATCTAATTGAACTAAGTCCCATCGCTGGAACTTTCACTTTAATTTTGATTCTAAAATCCCACAAAATAATTCTGTTTACAGATTATTTTTGCTGTAATTCGAGATTAGTGAACGTTACGGACCATAATAATATGAATTTCAGACGCAAACGAGTTTCAGCTTTTGATTTATGATAGCAATTAGAAAAGCGTACAAAATCCAGCTTAATTTTAGATAGCGTCATAGCCTGACCACGCTAAGTATCCAATGGAAGAAATTGCAACAGCAATCTGAACTACTTCAGCAGCTTTCGTGGTACAGGTTGACAAAATGTTGCAGTAGGTACAGACGATGTTTGCAACTATAGATAGATAGATAGATAAAAACTTTATTGCACACACAGAAAAAAGAAATTACAGAAAGA
Organism: Gandaritis pyraliata; assembly: GCA_947859175.1. Classification (NCBI taxonomy): domain Eukaryota; kingdom Metazoa; phylum Arthropoda; class Insecta; order Lepidoptera; family Geometridae; genus Gandaritis; species Gandaritis pyraliata. The sequence goes on along the minus strand of OX401877.1, from coordinate 120,531 downwards.
GATAAACATAAAAATAGAGAGTACAATGGGCGGCCTTATCGCTAAAAGCGATCTTTTCCAGACAACCTTTGGATAAGAACTATAAGTTTTCAAATTCTGCTTTGTTTACAGCGTAGTCCGACTATATCAGCCGTTTGTGTTGTGTTGTGTTGTGACGCTAGCGATACTAATGTCCGACATCAATCCTGACTCCGTCACCACGATACTCGAGAAGTGCACTTTGGCCATGTTTAGTCGATCTCAGCACTTGAGGATGGACAGAGTCTGAGTTTGGTTCCCAAAATGGAATCGAGTCGAGGATCGAACTCGATTGTTTTTGTATAAAATCTCGTGGGAGAATCTACGATCCTTGGTTTTCGATTCTAGAGAATAAATCTGACAGTCACCGCATTTACCTAACCTAACGTATTCGAGTGATATTGCGCGTCAACAAGCTGCTAGCTGCCGAACGTTGTAGCGCCACCGCGCAATGTATCTCGGATAAGCCACCATACGTTGACGATTGACACATTAATTCGTGCCGAGGCCTCGGAGGTCACGTGGGGTTGTCGCTGTGAATATAAATTCAGTAGGTACCTACGTCTAACAAGAGAGGGAGGGTAAAGGGGTAATGACCCGTTTTTGCTGTTCCGTGTTGGCCGAGTGGGATTGTACCTCGACTTTCGATCCGAAGGTCGTGGGTTCAAATCCCGGCCGTGCATCAATGCATTTTTCGTTCGGAAAATTTATATGCGCATTAACACGAGCTTTACGGTGAAGGAAAACATCGTGAGGAAACCCTTGGCTTAGTCAGCTCCGCACGTATTGACCTTGTCTTTCCTGTGGATACGGCTGACTAGGCTGAGAGGATGGTATAGGTGCTGGGCAAGCCTACTCCATCTAAACATTGTCCCAGGCACTACAGTGTCCCGTTAAGTGTAGGCATAGGTTGCCTCCTGACGCTGTATAAATCATCTTCAATAGATGTAAAGGCCTATTATTATATTTACTTTTTTTTTGGAGGGAAACCCAACGCGGTGGGGATGAATAACACAGAAATTAAAATTCAAGAGTTTTCTATTTAGAATATTTTTTCATCGGCTATTATTTTAATGACTCATTATTACAAAGAAATCGAACACCACTAAGTAATTATTTAAACTGTAGAATCTTAAAGAAATGAGCTCGGGGCAAGTCTAAATAGTTTGTGGCATGTGATTAGGTATGTGATGAAACAAGTACTTCGATGGCCCATGCATAACATAAAGCACGTCCAGTGAGGATGTGCCCTGTTAGGCACTATACCCTACTCTGTTACTCTGTTACGGCTCTGCCTTCCGTGCTGTGGGTCGTGGGTTCGATCCCCACTGAGAACAAACATTTGTGCGTGGAAAACATAGATATTTGTTCTATGTCTGGGTGTTACTATGTATTATATGTATGTATTTACCAAAAAAAAATATTTAAGTATTCTATCAGCCATCTAGTTCCCATATTACAAGCTTTGCTTAGTTTGGGACTAGAGGGCGTTGTGTGTAAAGTCCATGAATATTTATTTATTTATTTATTTATTTATACCTTCACAAGAACAACAGCTCGGTACTACCTAGGTACATACATTTTATATTCGTTAGGGCAAGCATCGCCACACTTTCAATTAGAAGAATTAATATATGTATTTAAGACCATCTTAGGTAAGTATGTAAATAAATCCAAGACATGGCATTTGTGAGATGTTATCGCAGTATCTTATTGCCACTCAAGATTCTGGAGACGTCCGCCACGTGGACCATTTACCCCATCTCCCCTGCTATGGCATATTCAACCTTATTCCTAAGAGTATACATCCTTGTGATTAGCAAACAAACCTGGTGTGCAAGTACCGTTCTTGTCGATCGCTTAATTTGACATTTAGAATCGTCAAACTTCGATAAAAATGGTTTTATCCATAGTTGCAAGTACGAAGTATCGAATTTTGACGATTCTAAATGTCAAATTAAGCGATCGACAAGAACGGTACTTGCACACCGGCTTAGCGAATTTGAACCTTATCTACATACAGTTAGGGTACTAACCAATAGTTTGTAGTACAAGGTTTTAGCCAAGCGATTTTGAACTTTAATTCCATAATGTTAAGGAGCTTTGTTTCGATAAACAGTACCCAGACATTTTGCTAAGCGAGTTTGAGTCTTATTAATATGATATTAAGGAGAGATGGTTGAAGTTTGTGATCGATATGAGCAAATCAAAAATCTCTTTACGGGTCACAAGGCGATGTTATTAGGATCTTTACGACAAAGGTTTTTATAGAATGTAATTTTACACGGTACGAGGAATTTATTGTTATTGTGTAAATAACACGCAATAAATAATATTACTACACTACTCTACTCGTAGTACCCATTACATGAAATAACGATAAAATCGTTGCGGTTATAAAAAAGGCAAAAAAAAAAAAATTCGGTAGAAGTTTTTTGATATAAAAATAATGGAACGGACGACCTACGTGATGGTAAGCGAATACGACAACTTACAACAATATTACCTTACAGCTCACGTCCTTTGCTTAGATGACACAATGCTTAGATAAACTATATAAACTAAATTCACCAAAATAATTTCAATATAGATCTAACTTGTTTGTTTCTTGAGTCGAGATCTTAGAAAGCGCTTCTAAGTATTCTGTGGCTTAGATACTTAAATCCCAAATACTTACTAAATTAAATTAAAATGAAATCTTAGATGAAAATCCTTTGGAAGACCTTCATGTCCTAGCCTGTGCTAGAGTTCTTGCGATACAGATATTTAAACCACCGCCTGAAAAAGGAAGGGGTGTTATGTGTGACGTCGTAGCTCTGAGAGTAAGGCTCCAATTGAAATGCGGCTTTTTGGTACAAAAGCTGGTTGATCTGGGATCATTATAAGTTTATGTTTGGTAAGAATTGGTGCAGCCTATTCCAAGTTATGAGGATATTCATCAGCTCTGCAATCCAGTTTTGAATCATTTAATCCATCTTAAGATTTGAAGAACCGGATTCTTCAAGGTCTGATGATTACAAGCTTAATTATGATACAGAGAATCTAGGGCGATTTTTAGATTCATAGAGTCAAAAAAAAAGGTTTTGTGTTTTGCTTAGATAAAAGTAGTAGACATCATCTTTTACACATATACCTACTTACAATTTTTTTATAACTTTTTTTATGAAAAATTTGTTAGAACAAATGGCCTACCTAGTGGTAAGCGGTTACTCCTGCATAGATCACAAAGTAAGGACGTACCCTGTGAGGTAATCCTAAGGTATCCTGATTGTAAGATCCAAAAATCTATTAGTGCACGAAGGGATCTGAACCGACGAACCTAGGACCTCGTCTTAATTAAATTATGAGACAGAAAATAAACTAGATTATACAAGATTATTCTACATTAACAAAGTAGAGGTTCAAACTATCAAACTTCCAAATTTTAAATCAGAGGGGCATTTCTCTTAATAAAATATAGAAAAATATCAATGCTTTTTTGTTGGCACTTGGGATGCAAATTGGGATGTCATAAAATTCAGAAAGGCGGCTTTCTTTGACTTTTATGACTTGATTAAATCTCAATTATATTTTTACTAGATTTCACAAAGCGCCTATTTTCACCATCTCGTAAAAAAATTACGTGATCACTTTAAATATTTCCATCTCTACTTTTGACTTGTCAAAAACAAACATAGAAATATTTTGGCTTATTCCAGAAACCCTTACAAGATCCCCCTGGGAAAGGGATTTCTGGATATTATGTTCAAAAATCCCCTCAGAGTCCCCTACAGCTACCGACAGGGTATTTTTGGACCAAAGTTCAGAAATCCCCTGATGGCTTCATATGCACCGTCGTTCGGTAGCTAAGCTCGGCGCTCATCTTGCTACTGACACTCAAAGTACCACTTTTATTCGACTATATTTAGAGATGGTGAAACAAACTCTAAGAGAATTATCCCTTAAAGTATCAAGAGCTAACAGCGAGTGTATAAGCTCGGTTGATCTCAGTTCGTCATAACTTTAATAACTTGTGCTTTTTATTTGAGTTATAAAATAAATGTTCAAACTTCAAACCGCTAGTTTTAATGACGCGTTGCGCGAGATAGTTGAGGTTTTTACATCAATGAATATTTTTAATATTAATATTATTATTATTTTTAATATTCATTGATGCAAAATACATTCGGTCGGGGTACCGAAAAATGGAAGGGGTGTTATAAACAAATTCAAATTCAAAGTAACGAGATTTCATGAATTGGAGTCCATACTCCAAGGTCTGATGATGACCAGCTATGATGAAGAGGATCTACAGGGATAAGGACTATACAGGATGGTCCAAAAATATCGAGACGTAACTGAAAATAGTAGAAAAATGCAACAACAAAAACGGTTAATATCTCGTGTTGTATATCTGGTCGTGCAGTTCGCAGTAAATATATTCCTTTATGCCTTCTATCCACAACTTATTGTAATTAACTATATAAAAAGAAATAATACAATAAACAAACAATTTATCCATGAAATAAGCTCAATAACCAAAATAGTTCCGGATCAGTAAATACAAAAACAGCTCGATAATATCCCTGAAACTATATAGGCTTTCATAATCCGGAGGCATTTCCCGAGAAGTCGTCTCTACACAGAACATGCCGGAAGGTATTATCGTTTAAGTTGAAACAGCTAGCTCACTCTATAGTTGACAACAATCATCATCATCAGCCTGAAGAAGTCAGCTACTTGACAACGAACAAGGTTCACTTTGGGTCGCTGCACCAACACGCAATAAGAGACGATCCAGATCGAGCTGAACTTTAGGTACTGAATGTCCATCTAAGGCGTTTAAGCTCACATGGAGGAAGCAGTCACCTACATTTTATTTGTTTTTCTTAAACGAGATTAAATAGGAGCTGATGAAATGTGAAGTAAAACGAGATTAAAATACTGCCCTCGTAATTGGAAACACAGTAACTTGGAAAATCATGTTTTGTAAAAAACGCGTTTAAGGTTCGATAAGAGATAAAGACGTAATTTTTCCAAGATATTGTGTTTCCAATTACGAGGGCTAGGATAATCATTTGACCTGAATTCAGTTGAAATTAGTTTAATGGATCTAAGTTTTGGCAGGAAACGACGAAATCGGCCTTACGTATTTGAAACAGTGCAGCAGTGTTATCTAACAGCGCACATACACAATTGAGTGATTGAGCTAGCTGCTTCACTGCGGTTTGCAATAATTGATCCTATCGGTCCTCCCACGCCGAAGGTCACGCACTATTCTATAGTTTACCCCTTCCCCCTTTCCTTTCTACCCCCCCTTTTCTCCCCTTTTGACAAGCGAGGCTTATGAGTTGGGTAACAATTGGTAAAGTAGGCATTATACCAGATAGTAGATAAAGTTTTGTACGTTTGTAATATAATACGAGCTGTTGTTAGAAGTAGGTATTCTTTAGAAAATGGTCTATATTGTTAGTAAAATTAATAGTAAGTATAGTAAGTATAGTAGTATAGTAAGTATAGTAAATAGTAAGAATCTCAAATCTTTTTTTTTAAAGTCCTAATTCGTCTTTGTACAGTCAAGTGTCGACAAATTAAAATTTAAAACCGTTTTTCTTGGAAATACTGAACACTAACTGGCTATTCTGAGCGGTGTAGTCAGAGACACATCCATACCGTATATACGAGACAGCACATAATGTGTTAGATGACAAGTACAACGGTACGAGATCAGAGCGCGAGGTAATGAGCCTCCGCGACCGACAGTCGACTCCTCGCAGATTTACATAAATGTCTTCTTATTGCCGCAGTCCCTTCAGAACAGCTGGTTAGCAACAATAAACCTCGTAGTTAAATTGTTTATTATGTAACAGTTTGCGGACAAGCAGTTTAAAATCTTAATCTTAGTTGATTTTATGAATAAATGAATTGAATTGAATAAAATTGGTCGCTTCGCGCGGCGTGCACACTGCGGGTGTGCGATGTATTGAACCGCAATTAGCGCCATACAGAGCCCGCAGTATGCCCATATATTCCGTCTACTCTCGACGAAAGTGCCTTGGGGGTATTTTGTATGGAAATCCGATAAGCGCCTCTAGCGGGAATCGCAAACAATTTTTCTCCATAATAACCTGCCAGTTTCTCAATCGTCACTTCTTTGAAAATCAACAATATTCGCATATAATATCGATAATCAACAATATTCAACGCTTCGTATTAAGCTGTGATAGAGTTAAACATAATGTTCCTACTATATTATGTTCAGTTTGAATACTTTCATAGTGAACCAGCTATCCTGTCAGCACTGTGCTTGACCTGCGAAGTGTGTTTTTACGAGTTTTTATCTGTTTCCCGGAAGAGCATTTGCGTTGGTAATGCGATGCAATATTCATGGCGCTAGTTAGCGGTACCCGCAAGTAGCTTTGCCACAATATTACTCATTTCACTTGCGGATGTCTTCTATCAAAAACTGAAAGTTAAAAGGCCATGTTGGGATGTCCTTTTGTACTACGACTACTGACAGCTGCTTGAGGAACAAAGGCTTTCGAATGATAACCACAAACCGGAAGGCGAAGTAAGGACGGCTGCCACCAGATTGACTCATAATACTGTTATGATCGGGGGAAGTGGGTGAAAGGAGAAGGCCCAAAATCGTCTTTCCTGGAAGCCTGAAGAGACCTATGTCCAGCTGTGAACTTCTGTAGGCTGATAATGATGATGATGGATCAGTGTTACGTGCGTACTGAGTGCAACCCTTCGCCACTCAAAGTTAATTTTATGACACTAAGGGCGTCTTGCACCAGAATCACTAAACGTATTTAACAGCTAAATCGATTTAAATCTGACGTATTTGTATGACTAGACAACTCGCTAAATACTATTTAAGAGTTAAACGCGTTTAGCGATTCTGGTGCAAACCACCCTAATAATCAGTGTCATACATATCATAAAACTGTGAAAGTATTCAAATGAACAGCAGCCACGTGTTGTAATTCCCTCGTTATTCCCTCGTTATTCCCTCATTATTCCTGGCGGGAATTCCCGCGGTTATTCCCGTGACATTAAATATTCATTCGCGTTGATATTGATTTTGTTTTATTGTTTTACTTGACGCATACTTGACATGGTTTTATAACGGGACTTCTGAGCATTAGCTTTGATATCGGTAGCAATGCCAATCCTATTCCAATTTCAATACAGTTTATGTAAGTCATGGCGCTCAAATTATTAAACAATATTAATTCTAATCGTCGTTTGCTAAGTATATGTATATATTACCTCAATCATTATCGTTATCATAATCTGCCTAAATAGATTACAGATAAAGATCATTGGCCCTCTCCTTTACTACGAGTATTATTCCTCATCTGCTCGTTTTGTTCAACGTATACAGCGTGTAGCTACAATGGCGACATTAAATGAACACACGGGTAGAGCTACTTATAAGTATTCATAAAAAAAATAAAAAAATAATTATAGTCCAAAATAGAAATTTCGAATTTTTCAAACAAACTTAATAATAAAATACGCAACAAAAATTAATCACCCTATGAGTGTCTTTACCTACGTGTTACCGCGCCCGCGCCCGCGCCTGCCTGCCCGGCCGGCTCGGTGGCGGCGGCGGGGCGCGGGGCGGAGCGCGGGGCGGGGAAATCAAGCGACACCAAGGAATTCAAAGAAATCAAATAATTTCACTTCACCTTGTTCACTTTACTATTAATTTTATTGTGACCTATGCACCTAGCGCCTTACACTTATTAAATCTTCAAGTTCTCAATGTAGCCGCCGCGCCGCCGCCGCCACCACGTCGGACACAAAGATGTAACCGGCGGCGCTGAATATTTGCCCTCGCTTTTGATAATACATTTTATTTTATTTTAGCATGAACGTCGTCTTTCACAAAGCCCCATAAAAAAATCGAGGGGCTTGATTCAGGGCTTGGTCAGGTGACATTGGGCCACCTAAGAGCTCCGTGTCGTGTCGTCCTATCCAGTATCCACTGAGCACCAAACATTTAATTTACCCGCTCCCTAGTCGCAAAGGTAGACAGATAAACAAATAATAAATCAAAGTGTCTTTATCGCTGTACCTACGTAGACCTGATTGGGTACTTAGAATAGAAAAGCTAAACTAACAAAACCAAGCGTCTTTTTCGCGAAACATTGAGAAAAGGTAGATAATTAGCAAAATTATTAAAATAAAGTGTGTCAAGGACACCGGCCCGCGTATCACTGGCTAGGCGGCAGGACGAGTCGGTCGAGCGAGCGGCGCGGGCGGCGCTCTTCAATAGTTAGCTATCCCTTTCATGCAACGGCGCAATTTCGGGTGTCCTATTCTAACAATACTTTCTTGCTCTTCATACGCGGTTACACGCGGTTATGACCCGTGAACCCGACAGATGACCTCTGCTCTTACGTACAGGTTGCTCCGAGGCGTTATTTAAGAAAATTGATTTATTTCGATAAATCTTATGTTTAATGAAATAAAAAATATGTCTATATTCTGAAAACGCGAAACCGGATACGCTGGTTAATTTAATGTCGCCATTGTAGCTACACGCTGTATAGAATATAGCTTATCATCAGCTATGATTGTAATGTCTCGTGTTTGCCGCGAGGTGGCGCTGGCATCGCACTGGATGTAGTTTCATGGAATGGGTACCAACTTGTTCTTCAGAACTGTCAATACTTACATTTTGATTATTTTTTCAGCCGTTGTAAAAATTATGTCTGTGGCTGATGTGATGACCGCAATATCGATTGAAAACCTACTTTCTAATCGATAAAAACTCGATATAAAATCTCTACGCAATCGTAGCAGTTCTAAAGTCGTAGCGCCTCGTAGCACCTTCGTAGCACTAGTTGTACTACTTAGCATTGCTCGTAGCGCACGGAGACAGTGGGTTTACTTCACCGAGACGCAGAGATGTACAAATGACATACATACAATATATAATCATGAACTTATCTTATACACTCCTCTTTAATCTCAAGGGAGTATAAAAAATACTGTTTTTAAATATTTATCTATATATTTCTTTTAATTTCTGTCATTTCAAGTACTCGGACCTCACTTGGTTCACTGTGTTTACATCCCTATGAGAAACAGACTTGATTGTCATAATAAAAAGTTATTGCGTAAACCCATTTTCTATCAGACTGTACAGTTTTTCAAAATCAGTAAACGCAGGTCATATTTCTGACAGTTAATGACAGTCTTATAAAAACATTTTCATGAGCTACATTGGTGCGGTACCCGTGGTACTGCCCCATCTCAAAAGTCCATCCCGTCAGCTCTATATTGTAGGTTCCACTGCATAAAGGTAGCAAATGGATACAACATTCTCCAGCAATTTTGTGCAAATGCAAATACCTGGCAGGTTTCAGCAACTTGTGTAACGTACCTCAACCAATGGCGTGTACTGTGTAACGTTACTCCACCGCGCGTATATACCTCCTGTGTACTGTGTAACTCAAGGTATTCTCCGCTTCTGATCTACGTATTTGTTAGGCTTCGACCATTTATATAAGCATGCTTTTTACTTTTGTTAAAACAATTTTTATACATATTTTTAAACTAAAAACCATAGACAAACACAATACAAATTCCATCAAAACAAAAACCAACGCGTTATAAAAGTTTTATAAAACCAAACCCCTTCGAAAAGTAAAATGTTATTCTATCCTAGCAACAGGCTAATATTATAAATGTCAAAGTTTGGATGAATAGTCCTTCAATCATATAGCATAGCAACTACTGATCGGATTTTAATGAAACTAGGAATATAAATAGTTTGTAATCTGAATCAACAGGATCAGACGGGTTGCGGACGAAGTGGCGGGCGGAAGCTAGTGGTTTATAAACGTTTTTAATCAGGATACTATGACGTCACGGCTCATAAAAACAAGGTAATGGCATACTTCCACATAGGGTAGAAGCTTTACTAACATCGTGAAAACATCTTGTGGCTTCTCTGAGCTTGCTTTGTTCATTTGTATAATATCCAAATGTTTCTTCAACAGTTCTCAAAGCTTTGACTTTGACTTTTGATATTGAAAGAGATTTTTATGGGTTTGAATAACAATGAGAATGAAATGGAAGGTTGTTATATATAGGTTACTAGCTACGTATTTGTAATAATGTATTTCAAGTTGTTTTTAGTAATGGGATCTAAATGATATGGCATAGCGTTACCTGTGAAGTGATATGGCATAGCGTTACCTGTGAAGTGATATGGCATAGCGTTACCTGTGAAGTGATATGGCATAGCGTTACCTGTGAAGTGATATGGCATAGCGTTACCTGTGAAGTGATATGGCATAGCGTTACCTGTGAAGTGCTGTTTTCTACCAACTAACCTATACAAACAACAACGTTATATATATCTCAAAGTAATAGATGCAGTGTATTACCTCACAGAGCGCGTCTTCGGTGAACGTCCTCTGTAACTAATACAGCACCACAAGTAAACCATCTATTTGTTCTATCACTATAAAGGCGTAATATATTTATTTAATCCACGATGTGTTCGAGAAACTTTAGTTTTGTTGTTTAAAAACATCACAATATCATGTTCGTGGTGCGCGCTCGATAGTAGCATTGTGGTCGCATGCACGCAACCCTGCAACTGCCTCTAGCACCACTTTCTAGTTTTGCCACATATCTTTTTTGTCATATTATATCTTTTTCTGTATTTTGTGTCTCAAGCGGTGAAGGACAAAAGCGTAAGAGTGGTGCAATGATGATGTAACAGTTTGACATACTCATAAGACATAAATATTGCAAAATTTTAGTAAGTTTTTGAATAAGTGTAAAGGGATTTTCAATTTAGTTTTTACAGACGTTTGTTTTTGATTGAGAAGCGTGCCATAAAGCCTGTTTCACGATAAAAAGAATCTTCAGTTTTTTAGTGAATTAATTTTTTAGTCTGTCACTGTCAAGAGTCCAGTTTTGGACCTCGACAACATACCCCCGCCTCCATGCCATCAGTAACGTGTGCTAGAGGTACACTGTTGTCTCGTCCACAAATGGACAACGGGCGCCGGTTCGCGCTGAAACTTTGCAAGTTTTTCATTGAAGTTACCGACTGTATCTACCCATCTCATGTTGTGTATCTCTTTGGCTGTTTCCACACACCGCCGCCGCCTCCGCCGACACGACACCTGTGTTCTTAGTTTACGATCTGCAATTGGCATTGCATGATACAAATATAAAGAACTAGCAGTTACCCGCGACTTCGTACGCGTCTACAGTTTCCGTGTACATTATATTATCTGTGCGTGTACCGAGCGGATACTTCTTTGAGAAACTTGACATTACACCTCATTACACCGAACTCGTACCTACTGGAATGTCAAACGCTAGTTGTTAGACCAAAGAGGTAGTACTACGCCCTGTCAAACTGACGTGACATGACATGACAATGAAATCCTCTTGCCAATTGGCGCTGCTAATCCTTTTCGTTCATTTTATCCTGTAGATCCTGTTAATTATTCGGGATAAAAAGTAGGCTATATGTCAATCCAGGTTACGAACTATATATATGCCAAGTTTCATCCAAGTTGGTTCATTAGTTTTGACGTGATTGAAACACAAACATCCAAACATCTAAACATCCAAACATCTAAACTTTCGCATTTATAATATTAGTAGGATAGGATAGGATAGGATAGGATAGGATTGTATTAAAATTAATACTTACATTTTATAGGCATGATACCAACAACTTATAATATAGTATTAGATGTTTTGACGCGTCGGCGCCGACGTCGTCACCGATGTCGTCACCGATGTCGTCACCGATGTCGTCACCGATGTCGTCACCGATGTCGTCACCGATGTCGTCACCGATGTCGTCACCGATGTCGTCACCGATGTCGTCACCGATGTCGTCACCGATGTCGTCACCGATGTCGTCACCGACGTCGTTGTCGGTATATACTGGTGTCGGTACAGTTACAGGCCAGTGTGCAGACGCCTCTTGGCTCCCAATGTTCACATTTTATTGCGTAACAAGTTTGGAAAAAGCGAAACGCTTGTTTTAATGTTTAATGTGTGTTGTGTAGATGCAGTTGTTGGTGAAAATGGAGTTTGTTTCAGAAAATAAAAATTGTGTACAGTAATATAATAAAATAGATGTAGTACTAGTAGTTTCCAGGCACGGTAGACATCCCCCTTGTTAACGAGCTACCGAACCTACTCAAGGTCCTACGAGGTTGTGTAGGACGGGAGAAGAAAGGCGGGGCCTGTAATTACGTGAAATGTATGTTTGACAGTTCGAAGGAGGTTTCCCATCAACTCTTTTAGTGTAAAAAATAAATCACAAAACTCCGGAGAAATCTCTGCCAGTGAGGATTCTTTCCGTAAAATTTTAAGTTCACACTTTAAAATAATGATATATTCAGTAAATGAGTGGAACATTAATATTGGCGGCTGGCTTCCGTTACATAGCCTTCTTTAGAGTTTTCTTAACGATTGTGAAGCATTTGTTATCTAAGCTCGACGTTCAGTACCTTTAACACCAGTTTCTAAGTTTAACTTAACAAATTAATGTTCTACAATCGCTAGAGATGTTGCAAACATCACAAGTGTAAGGCAGTAGTCACGTGACTACGTACAGAAATGTTATTCCCGTAACAAAAAAATATTTAATTTAGGTAGAGGTGTATTTATCATAAGAAACTGGTGCTGTAGGTACAGTACTGTGAGACACAACGAGGTCGCCAGTCACGGTCGGCATCCGCGGTGCATACTGATGTCGCTACGTAAGTCCCACCTGATGGAAAGTGGTCATCAAGTTACTAATAATCACCGTTCAGTACCATTTCAGAAATAATAATAGGTACCTGCTTTTTACGGTTTTAATGATATAGACATGTTTTTCCTAATAACGATTGTAGTGCCTACCTACTCGCTGGCCAGTAAGTAGTACTTTAGGCAGCACCTAGTACCTAGATCGTCACAGGCTCCACAACAAGCGGTGTGTACAAGCGACACGTCCAACCTCGCCCGTGGCTTGCGTAAGACTCCCCCGCCGCTCTTATCGCCCCGGTTTATATAGCAGCTAGTAAACAAGTGACGTCAGCTGCAGGTGGCTCGCAGGTGCGCCGAGACCGTGGATTGTATTAGTTGTCTAACACAAACACTACATCTCTATCTTATTAAATTTATTTTATTGCGCTACTGCTGTTTACCGTATTAAGTACAGCTCGACCAATGAAACTAAAGTGATAGCAACTGTTGTACACATTTGGTCAAGCTCTAGTCAAAGCTAAATTGGATCAACCAACACCGTTCAATCAATCCTCATCTCAAGTATCATTTGACCAGCTTCCGTTCAGCAAATATTCACCAATCGAGTACATTCGAAGTAAACAGCTTCAACCTTCAACTAGCAACTAAATCTAAACCCAAACCGAAACATCTGGTTTGAATGTCAAAGCAGTTGAGAAATCAACTATCAGGAACCAGCACATATAAGTCTAAATAGGGCTTCACGCACGTTCTTTGTAGCCTTGTCTAAAAGCGATTCTAACATCAACACATCAATAATAGTCCAAAGCTCACTGTTTCTTTTTTTTTTTTTTTTTTTAAACCCTGTTGGACAGACTTTTTCTTTATATCAACACATCAATAATAGATCAAAGCTTCATCATACTAAAGTCGTACTCATTGCGACTCCAATCCAACTCCCATGACGAAGAAAACGATGAAGACTACATTGAAATTCTACATTGACTCTACGTTGAAACTCTACAAGAGACTAAACGAGACTTTACATGATACTCTGCATTGACTCTACATCGACTCTACATTGAGACTCTACATCGACTCTACATTGAGACTCTACATCGACTCTACATTGAGACTCTACATCGACTCTACATTGAGACTCTATATCGACTCTACATTGAGACTCTACATCGACTCTACATTGAGACTACATCGAGACTCTACATCGCTTCGATACTTGCTACAATGCTACAAATCGTGTTCGGATCATAGATAGATTCGTTTTAATCTAAATGTGACCTTACCTTTGCCGAGTCCGAGGCGCCTCCCGCGCAAGACTGATATAACGAAGTTCGCTAAACTAGTCCCTGGAACCCGGAGTAGAACCCGGAACTGCAAAGACTACGTTGCAAAGTACGGAATTCTCCAACAGATCAATGAACACTCAACAACCAAGGGACTCGGAGAAATACCAATCCACCAAATCTACCTTCAAAACGAATACGCCTCAGGCAACAGGATATGCTGGAGACAAACATTGATAGCACCAGTCAGGCAGCCAAAACAAAAGGCATACTATCCAGTGAACTTGCGCGTACCATCGGATACTTGGTAACACGTACACCAAGACGGACGATGAAACCAGCGAACTTGAAACGCACTTCCCGGGATGTCTAATATCAGACTCGTTCGAATGGGAAGCACACAGCGAACGAGCAACCAGTAGTCAAGATTGGACCACCGCTCAAAACCTGATCAACAAAGAGAAAGTAATTTGGGCCATCAACAGCTTCCTTCTTTTCAAATCGCCAGGGCTCGACGGAATCTTTCCGGGCCTTTTAAGGTGGAGTGGCGAATTACTAGCCGAACGCCTAGTAAACATCTTCAGAGGATGCATCGCCCATCGCTACATACCCCAGAAGTGGAGGGGAGTGAAGGTTATATTCTTACTAACTTGGTAAGAGCGACTACACAATGGCGAAATCGTCGTGAATCTCGTCGGGGCCTCCATAGATATAGAAGGTGTCTTTGACAAAACAACCTTCACTAGCATAGACCTTGCACTAGCAAGATACGGTGTCGACCCTACGCTAGCAGAATGGACAAACAACATGCTTAAATACAGAGCAACACAACTCACAGTAAACACCACAACGAGGGGCATAGTGGTGAGAGGCTGCCCACAAGGCGGCGTCCTCTCGCCCCTGCTATGGAACATAGTAGTGGACGAACTCATCCGAAAAGTGGACGGCCGCGGGCTCTTCACAGTGAGATATGCAGATGATCTTGCTATCCTCACGACTGGATGATTCGAAAACGTACTCTGTAGCCTGTCTGTGCAAGCAGCGTTTAAAACAATTGAAAGCTGGTGCACTAGCCATAGCTTATCAGTCAATCCCACTAAAACAGAACTGATCATGTTCACACACAAAAGAAGCCTGGGAACCCTAAAAGTACCAAAGCTATTCAACACTGATCTCAAGCTAATCAACGAAGTCGAGTATCTAGGGGTCATACTGGATAGCACTTCTTTGGAACAAGCATCTTGACCACAAACTCCAACGCGCGAACTCCACATTCTTCCAACGCGGTAGAATGCTCGGAAAAACATGGGGTCTTTTGCCAAAATAACCCGGTGGCTCTATACAACCGTAATAAGACCAGCACTTATACACGGAGCAGTTGTATGGTCGACCGGAACCGAATTCACGACCGTGATAACCAAACTGCAACGCTTTCAGAGACTGGCATGCTCTACTATAACAGGTTGCATGAAGACCAAAGAGATCAATCAGGAATCAGCGAAGTACGAGTCTACACTGATGGCTCAAAACCCAAACAGGGTACAGGCGCCGGAGTACACTCGCTAGATCTCAACATTAACATATCAATGACACTAGGCACACTCAGTTCCATCTTCCAATGTGAATGTGCAGCCATTTCCGAAGCAGCAACAGCAATCAACAGGAGAGGAATCGCTGATTATAACATGTGGATTCTTTCAGATAGCACAGCCACACTCAAAGCCTTGGAGAGCCACAACTGCACCTCCAGACTCATACACGAAAGTCACCTTGCCCAAGAGAGCATCGCCTTAAGAAATGGGTTAATCCTACAATAGATGCAGGGACATAGTGGATCACTGGGTAATGACGCTGCAGACGAGTTAGCCAGAAGAGGATCGGAAACAATATCCGAGGGGCCAGCTCCTTTCCTTCCTCTACCGTTCTCTCTGCTACGCACCTGGGTGCGTCTGAAAACCCTACAACCACACAACACATGCTGAGCACGTACGACTGACTGCAGACAGTCAAGAGCTGCAATTCCAGCCATCACACCGAAACTAACACGCCGTCTACTAAGCCTGCAGAGACTGAATCTCAAAATCATTGTGGGGACCCTGACAGGACACTGTCCCTGGAACAAACACTTTTACAACATCGTAGCCACTGACAGCCCACTCTGCAGAGGCTGTCTTACCGAAGAAGAATCAGCTGCTCACGTAATCCTGGAATGCGAGGGCGTAGCAATACAACGAACAGAAATCCTAAGCAACCCCAGGTCACTCTTCCAAGCCTGCGAAGCCCTCAGGAAGCTACTGTACTTTTGGGAGGAGTTAGGCTGACTACACTCCTAGCCAGAACATCTCCCACGCATAATGGACCATCTTTGAGTCTAAATCCGGAAACGGGAGTCCCATAACATAGCATGACATAACATGGTCTACGATTTAAGTATTTTGGGGTGACCTGTAAATAGAAAGGGATTTCCTATTTCACAGTGAACCGTTTCCAATTAAATGGGGGTGGTTTAGCCATTTTCCAATTTGCGGAGCTTTTTATGCATTTTTCCAATTAAATGGAGGTGCTAATTAGTACCAATGTTCCCAGTTAAGTGGGTACCTACACGCGACGCCAAATTCTCAATTAAATGAAGGTATCATTTTGTACCAACCAATCTTCCCAGTTAAGTGGGTACCTACACGCGACGCCAAATTCTCAATTAAATGAAGGTATCATTTTGTACCAACCAATCTTCCCAGTTTAGTGGGTAGCATAAGTTACGTTCCCAATTTAATGGAGGTATTCTTTACCAAATGTTCCCAGTTTAGTGGGTACCTGTTTCCAATTTAATGGAGGTATTCTTTACCAAATGTTCCCAGTTTAGTGGGTACCTGTTCCCAATTTAATGGAGGTATTCTTTACCAAATGTTCCCAGTTTAGTGGGTATGTGGTGAACACTATACTGTTTATTTATTTTTATAATCAAATTTATATCTAAATAAATAATATGTACTTTCACCTACCTACTTTACTTAATTTAAAGAAAATATAAAAACATTTATCGTCGCGTAGCGCCCCTTCGCCGATGTAGTATGGAAACAGCAGCTTTCATACTAACTGTTATTATTCTGCGTGAGACGCGCCTAGTGACTGGCGTGCGTGAGCGCTCACTCATTCATTTTGTTCTTGTTCGTTTCGTTCCGTTCACCAGTCTCGGCCTGCCTACGGTACACAAAGCAGAATTCTAACCTCTTGCCAAAAAGCTATTTATTTTTGCTTCAAAATTAATGTTGTTATTTCTCCTGTGCTATCGCTTTAAAGCTTCCTTCTACCTAAGAATTATTACTGTGTGTTTCTATGTTTCCTACTCGAACTACTCCTTCAAAATTCATGTGGTGTTGTGACAATTGATTAAACTCGTTTCATAAACATTTGGTGAGTTTTCTGTGCCTACTACCCATAACTGGTGACCCCGGAAAGAACATTGGAGTGGAAAAATGACCAGTAATGATAGCGACGCTTCCACGTCGCAACAATCGATGTTGGAGAGCGGGCGCGTTTCCATTGACCCGCCACAACATCCATCGGAACTTTTTCGCGTGGGCGTACGCATACCACCTTTTTGGCCCGAAAAACCTACGATATGGTTTTCGCAAATAGAAGGACAATTCAGCATGGCGCGGATAACGGATGATTTAACAAAGTTCTACTACGTGCTCTCACACCTAGACAGGCAATATTCCGTTGAGGTGGAAGATGTCATTACGTCACCTCCGGCCAGTGGAAGGTACGAGAAGCTTAAAAGTGAGCTCATCAAACGCCTCTCCGTTTCCAAAGAAAAAAAGGTTAAACAACTGCTACAGTCGGAAGAATTAGGTGATCGCAAACCTTCGCAGTTCCTGCGGCACTTGCAACACTTGGCTGGCCCTACTATACCCGAAGATTTTTTAAGGTCCATTTGGACAAGCCGATTGCCAAACAATTTGCAAACGATTATTGCATCTCAGATAAGTCTCTCTCTGAGCGAGCTAGCGGACTTGGCAGACCGCGTGCATGATATCGCACCGGCATCACCTCAAGTGGCGGCAGCAGCGGCGTCCAGTTCCAGTGCTGACTCCGCGTTGGAAATCATGGCGCGGCAGATCACGGAGCTGTCCAGACAGGTCAGCGCCCTTACCATGGAAGTAAACGACCGTTCCCGCTCTCGCAACCGGCAGTCGTCACAAGGTCGTGGTGGTCGCAGCCGTACTCCTTCGAGAAGATCCGCGTCCAATTATAGGAAGTTCCCGAATTGTTGGTACCACTATAGATTTGGCAATGAAGCGGACAAGTGTATCAAACCCTGTGATTACAAGGCGGGAAACGACAAGGGCAGTCGATAATGGCGGCTGAAGATTGCCCTACCGCTACTGGTCGCCTATTCGTCACAGACCGCAGATCAGCTGTCCAGTTCCTAGTGGACACAGGGAGTGACTTGTGCGTCGTACCACGATCTGCGTTTCGACAACGTGTGAAATCGGACTACCAATTGTGTGCTGCAAACGGTTCGTCTATAGACACTTACGGTTGGATAGAGATGAATCTCAATTTAAATCTCCGTAGGGACTTCGTGTGGCGCTTCATTGTAGCGGATGTAACAAAACCTATAATTGGTGTAGATTTTTTATCTTATTATAATCTCATTGTAGATATCCGTAACCAACGTTTAATTGATGCCACTACAAACTTGTCAACCGTAGCTACTGTTATTGCTGTAAATGATAGCCTCATATCAAGTGTAAAGGTCGTGACTGGTAACTCTAAATATCATGATTTACTTTCAGAATTTCCAGATTTGACACGGCCAACGGGTGCTCATCGCACACCTAAACACAATACAGTCCACCATATTCGCACCACACCAGGCCCCCCAGTATCGTGTACACCTCGTAGACTGGCACCAGACAAATTTAAGATTGCCAAGTCTGAGTTCGAGGCAATGTTGGCGAATGGTACTGCTCGTCCGTCGGAGAGTCCTTGGTCATCACCACTGCACCTCGCCCCTAAAAAAGACAATGGTTGGCGACCATGTGGTGACTACCGTATGCTCAACGCTCGGACGATCCCAGATAAGTACCCCATCCGTCATATTCATGACTTTGCCCACAGTTTATCTGGTTGTAAGGTGTTCTCCACTATTGACCTGGTCAAGGCCTTCAATCAGATACCAGTTTTTGAAGACGATATCCCAAAAAGCGCCATAACGACGCCTTTTGGACTTTTCGAGTTCCCTTACATGAACTTTGGTTTGCGGAACGCCGGTCAGACGTTCCAGAGGTTCGTTGATGAGATGACTCGTGGCCTAGATTTTTGTTATCCCTATCTCGATGACTTCCTAATATTTAGCAAAAGTGAATCTGAGCATGAAAACCACCTGCGTCAACTTTTCACCAGGATGATGAATTATGGCATGCTCATAAACACCGCTAAATGCGTCTTTGGTAAGTCTGAGGTAACATTTCTGGGCTACCACATCTCTCAACATGGAACAAAACCTCTGGAAGCTAAGGTGGCAGCAATCAAGGAGTTCCCTGTTCCAAAAACAGCAAAACAGCTTAGGAGGTTCTTGGGCATGTTAAACTTTTACAGGAGATTTATCCCCCAAGCAGCCCAAATTCAAGCACCCTTGAATGCCTTACTGACCGGTTCCATAAAAGCATCGCAACCCGTTGATATAAGTGGAGACTCGTTAAAGGCTTTTGAAGCATGCAAAGAAAGTCTTTGCAACGCAGCAATGTTGGCCCATCCTGACTCTAAATGTAAGTTAGGTCTCGTAACTGATGCTTCAGATTTTGCTATGGGTGGAGTTCTTCAACAACTCAAAGATGGGAATTGGCAACCTCTAGCTTTTTTTTCACGAAAGTTGAGCCCAACACAACAGAAATATTCACCGTATGATAGAGAGCTCCTTGCTATCTACGAGAGTCTTAAATATTTCCGTCATTGGCTAGAGGCTACGACATTCACCATATATACTGATCACAAGCCACTGTGCTTCGCATTCCATGAAAGGAAGGCACACTGTAGCCCACGTCAGTATAGACACCTAGACTACATATCGCAGTTCTCGACTGATATACAACACATCGCTGGGAAAGATAATGTTGTTGCTGACACACTTTCCAGAGTCGATGAACTGAAAAGTCCTGTAGATCTAGAGGTGATTGCCACTGCCCAAGACTCCGATCCCGAACTAGCAGAATTTTTAAAACAACAAACTGGTTTGCATATTAAAAGGTTGAGTATACCTGGAAGCCATAGTCAATTGTACTGCGATGTCAGCACAACGGCTCCCAGGCCTTTAGTACCCAGGACCTTGCGCAAACAAGTTTTTGATAGTTTGCACTCGCTAAGCCATCCCGGTGCTAACGCAAGCGCTAAATTAGTAGCACAGCGTTTTGTCTGGCCACTGATGAGGAAAGACTGTCGCGAATGGTCTAGGGCGTGTTTGGCTTGCCAGCGCACAAAGGTAAATCGACATGTAGCGTCGCCTTTAGGCACCCACGATTTACCTAAAGCGCGATTCAAATACGTACACCTGGACCTAATCGGACCATTACCACCGTCTGGTGATTTTAGGTACTGCCTGACAGCGGTCGATCGCTTTACGCGATGGACTGAAGCTGTCCCCCTCACTAATATCACCGCAGAATCAGTGGCTAAAGCGTTTTTGTCAGGATGGATAGCACGGTTTGGTTGCCCGACCGACATTGTCACTGACCGTGGACGGCAATTCGAATCGGCGCTTTTCGAGCAGCTATCAAAGTTTATTAGTTTTAAGCATCGCAAGACCACCAGCTATCACCCTCAGTGCAACGGTCTTATAGAGAGGTTCCATCGGCAGTTAAAAGCGGCAATAATGTGCCACGCCGTCGACAGCAGCTGGACCGAAGCGTTACCCCTTGTACTGCTCGGCATAAGAAGTTCTTTCAAGGAAGATCTCCAATCTTCCTCAGCCGAGCTAGTATACGGTGAACCGTTGCGCCTACCAGGTGAATTCTTTGGCCAAAAAGTTGACAAATGTACGACTGATATAACAGAATTTTCAACACGTATCAGATCATTTGCCAATAATTTACAGCCAGTTCCAACTTCGCACCACTCAACCAATAAAATCTTTATTTATAAAGATCTATCGTCTTGCTCTCATGTTTTTCTAAGAGAAGATGCAGTAAGAGGTGCCCTGCAACCAGCATATACTGGTCCTCATGAAGTGATAGAGAGAAGTGCCAAAACTTTTAAATTAAAAGTAAAAGGTAAAGTTGTTACAGTATCCATAGACCGATTAAAACCAGCCTACATACTGTCACACGCTAACAACACTTCTCCTGAAACGCTTCCTACTCCATCTCCACCTAAAACGACCAAAACTACTCGTTCTGGGCGTCAAGTTCACTTTCCGGACTATTATCGCCCGTTAGACACGGTCTCTGGAGGGGAGTGATGTGGTGAACACTATACTGTTTATTTATTTTTATAATCAAATTTATATCTAAATAAATAATATGTACTTTCACCTACCTACTTTACTTAATTTAAAGAAAATATAAAAACATTTATCGTCGCGTAGCGCCCCTTCGCCGATGTAGTATGGAAACAGCAGCTTTCATACTAACTGTTATTATTCTGCGTGAGACGCGCCTAGTGACTGGCGTGCGTGAGCGCTCACTCATTCATTTTGTTCTTGTTCGTTTCGTTCCGTTCACCAGTCTCGGCCTGCCTACGGTACACAAAGCAGAATTCTAACCTCTTGCCAAAAAGCTATTTATTTTTGCTTCAAAATTAATGTTGTTATTTCTCCTGTGCTATCGCTTTAAAGCTTCCTTCTACCTAAGAATTATTACTGTGTGTTTCTATGTTTCCTACTCGAACTACTCCTTCAAAATTCATGTGGTGTTGTGACAATTGATTAAACTCGTTTCATAAACATTTGGTGAGTTTTCTGTGCCTACTACCCATAGGTACCTGTTCCCAATTTAATGGAGGTATTCTTTACCAAATGTTCCCAGTTTAGTGGGTACCTTAACTTATTTTTTTCTACATAAGTTACTTACAGTCATATTTAATTTACTGACTACGTAAAAAAGATAACAGAGTAAGTACCTAGTAGGTAAGGTAGGTAGTCAAATAGGCACTCAACCAATTTGGTAGATAAGTACCACTTTTATTATTACTTTTAACTACCATGTCCTTCTTTTACCCTGTAAATAACGTAATTCTATTCACTGACATTTTATTTTGTTCATTGAGATAGCTACACAGTTTATAACTTTTGCTGTCTCATCGTTTTATCTTGTAATTTAACCTATATGTACCTAGTTCTGAATAAATTACGTTTGAATTACATTTGTAATTAATTGTCGTCATAGATAGATAGATAGATAAATCCATTTATCCGACACTGAACACACATAAAAATCTACAATAAAATGAAAGTGGGTAGGTAGTATGTAACCAATAACTAAACTAAACAAACTGAAAATAAGAAAAACAAGACTACCTCCCTACATGTTCTCGGTTGTCGATGGTGATAACTAAGTAGGTATCTAAATAAAATGGTGCGTAATGCAAGCTTACGCTCGCGTTCTCGGCCAGCTCGTCTGTGCTGCCAAGCGGTAAACAACAATACCTAGACTAGGTAATAAAACTGGTTTGCCCGCCTACCGGCATGAAACTGAATAGTTTTTATTTTCGTGCTAAGTACCGAATGCCATTTTATTTTGACACACCAACATCTTGTTTACGTTAAACATATCGGTATATCTCTATTTTATAAACTTTTTTTTTTTTTTTTTTTTTTAGTTATTTATAACCTTACCTTTTTACCTCGTCGCCACATGTAGTGCCTACCTACTCGCTGGCCAGTAAGTAGTACTTTAGGCAGCACCTAGTACCTAGATCGTCACAGGCTCCACAACAAGCGGTGTGTACAAGCGACACGTCCAACCTCGCCCGTGGCTTGCGTAAGACTCCCCCGCCGCTCTTATCGCCCCGGTTTATATAGCAGCTAGTAAACAAGTGACGTCAGCTGCAGGTGGCTCGCAGGTGCGCCGAGACCGTGGATTGTATTAGTTGTCTAACACAAACACTACAACGATGCTACTTGCAAACGTTCGCACACAACATAAAGTTACCGACCACATAATCATCTCCCACGGCTGGCTTCGGACCGCGAAGCTTAATAACTTCGGTATCGGCCTCGCAATGTACGCTGCGCGCTGCGATAACACCACTACAATGTATGCTTTGTTACTTTACACAGTTTACACTTACATTGTGGTGCTGCTAGTTTGAACAATCTACTCACTAGTAGTAGTAGTAGTAAGTATAGTTTCTTGTGCAAGAGCTCGTTCGGGGAAATACAACCTCTGTACCCATTTCTGCTGCAAGCAGTGACGCTCGCATTGCTGTGTTCCGGCTTGAAAGGTATTACATGCCGGTGCAATTACAGGCACATCATACTTAACATAACACGTCTCAGAGTGATGGACGCAGTGCCATGCCTTAGCATGTGCTCGATAAGGTAATGCATTGTTAACGACAGAGACTACTTAGCATCAGGTGGGCCATCAGCCTGCTCCATTATTAATTTCATAAAAAATCTCAAATCTCAAACGTAGCTTCCGTCCGCGCACTCTTTACTAGAGTTTCCTTCGTTTAATAACGCAATGGTGTAAGTTTTAAGCGATGCAATTTCATCAAGTTTTATGCTACTTTTATGACCATGGCTAGTCAAGTATGCAAGTATTTTGCTTGCGTTCGATGAATAACCGCAATGTATCACATGCATGCATAAAATATCGAGGAGTTGGCTTTGTAAGACAATGAGAAGTGGCTTCGGAATGCGATTTTGCAACTTTATCTCGAGTTTGTTTACGTAATCGAATCAAAATCTTCTTTCGATCAACTTTCAAACTCAATTGTGACGTTTTAAGGAAAGTTCTCGTATTCGGTTTGCAGAATACTGATCCAGTTTCGTTCAAGGTTCGATAAAATCGATTTTAGGTATTTTATAAGTTTTGAGACTTTTGTGACATTGAATAAGATCGGAACTTTATTTTGAATAGTATTACGAAAATCAAGTTTCTGTTATGTCAAGGCTAGAGGTGAGGTGTGCCCGGAATTCAAGAATTTAAATTAGCTAGGTACTTAACTAAATTGATAAATGTAGACTACCTATTTTCTACATAAACTTAATTATTCAGATTGAACTGAATATAAAGGCTTCATCCCGGACGAACATAAAGTGGGTACTAACGTCTAGAAAAGATGAAAGTATGAGAAAGAAGCATACGCCTAGTCACGAGGTGCTTCGTTTCTTTGTTTGTTTGTTTTAAAAAAACATTACTAATCGATAAGTCATGTGACTAACCCCATACATTCTTGACGTTTTATATTCGCTAGCGATTGTATAGTGTCCACATGTAGCTTACCTAGAGTGTGTCAGCCACCACGGAGTGTCTAGAGGCTAGTAACCGCGGGTATTGCCGATATTGGCACTGCACGGGCCTTATTGCCACTACAGCTATGGGCGATACACATTGCCCCGACACGATATCAGCGGAGAACTTTTCATACATGTAGTACACCGTCGGCGCCGTGGCCGATACTTTTGTTCGAGTCTCATAATATCGGTATCGTGTGTTGTGCAATCGTCTACAGTCGCGCTGCAGCCACTGTAGGCACAACCAGGCGTTATTGCCGACACAAGTGCTGAAGATATTTATCGTCTAATCAGATGCTGACTCTGGTCACAGATGCTAACTCTGGTCACAGATGCTGACTCTGGTCACAGATGCTGACTCTGGTCACAGATGCTGACTCTGGTCACACCGGAGCTCTTGTAATTTGTTTTGGTTTACAATCAAGTCGTAAATGGTATCTTGGAATGATACTGAAAAGGTTACAAACGCATTTGGCAACAGAGTCGCGGAAACCAGCTCTACGTCGAGATCTTCGGAGGTACTCCTTTAAAAAAAATCGGTCGCTGCGACAACTGATCCATACATTTTATCGCCTTACAGTCCATACATTTTATTAACTGAAGATGTATAAACGTCGTTATGTAAGAGGTCTGAATAATGTTTTGGTACAGCACAGAGAGTTCCAAACGCGAGCCTAAGTATTTCGTATTTCGTTAAATTCATTTTGCGAATCAGACATCAGCCCCACACGATATGAAACGTCTATTTTTAGCCGAAAGATCCCGTAAAAGGCTTTAATTTTGTGTAATTCCTCCGTTCGTTCCACGAAATGCAATTATTCCGCGCCGGCTGGCCTAGTGCCGATACATCCGCCGGAGGCTGGAGGGACCCCACCAACCTATACATACCTACTACATTTTCACTGGAAAATAATTGAGTATGAACAAGATTGAGAAAAGCCGGATGTCGAGTATCACTATCGAAAATCAAGGTTCCAGTTAGTTTTGATGATATGAAGTCACAAGAGTCAGTTGTACCACAACCCCACACTCACTTATCTTATCTTATCTTACTAATATTATAAATGCGAAAGTTTAGATGTTTGGATGTTTGTGTTTCAATCACGCCGAAATTACAGAACCAACTTGGATGAAACTTGGTATATAAATAGTTCGTAACCTGGATTGACACATAGGCTACTTTTTATCCCGAATAATTAACAGGATCTACAGGATAAAATGAACGAAATGGATTAGCAGCGCCAATTGGCAAGAGGATTTCATTGTCATATCATGTCAAGTCAGTTTGACAGGGCGTAGTACTACCTCTTTGGTCTAACAACTAGCGTTTGACATTCCAGTAGGTACGAGTTCGGTGTAATGAGGTGTAATGTCAAGTTTCTCAAAGAAGTATCCGCTCGGTACACGCACAGATAATATAATGTACACGGAAACTAGACGCGTACGAAGTCGCGGGTAACTGCTAGTACACAATAAATAAAGCGATGGTTGGAAGTTAGTGTTTAACAAAAGTTTGTCAAAAAAATGTGTTGAATAGCACTTGGAGAGAGGAGAGACCGATCGAGTGTTCGATCAAAGAGTTTCCCCGCCATGTAATTGGCTCGTTACGGCTCCATCCCTCGGGAGGTTTCGGAAGCATCCAATTACGAATTACCCTTCTTTAAGAGCTTAAAAAGGAATCTTCGGGTGATGGCCGGCGGCGATGGCTGCGCGACTCCATTAGTCCGGTCAATTTAGACCAAAAAATGAGAGTGAAGTTACATAAAGTCCCAACAAGCTGAATTTCAGTGAAATTGTTCAAAATATAATTATAAACAATGTCTAGAAGTTCCCCATCATTCCCCTGTAAGGAAAAAATTTAATTCAAGGTCAAAGGTCAAAAAAATGAGTTTTTCGCGATTTTCAGCAAAACGGTAAGTTTTATCATAAAAGTACCTCAGACAAAAATTGTAGATCATAAAATTATCTATAAAAAATGTATCAATACTTTTTTCTTACGAGCCACCGTTTCTGAGATATAACGATTCAAAAAGTTATAAAAGTCGCGCTAAGTACACTACCTTATAGGTGGCGTGGAAACGTGTGCATATTATGACGATAACAACTTTTATAACTTTTTGAATCGTTATATCTCAGAAACGGTGGCTCGTAAGAAAAAAAGTATTGTTACATTTTTTATAGATAATTTTATGATCTACAATTTTTGTCTGAGGTACTTTTATGACTAGTTGTCCTGTGAGAACATAGACCTCGCGAGCCTTTATAACCGTGCAATAACCAACACTTTCCCTTTTACCCTGGCTAAGTAAATCTAATTTCAGGTGCTTGAATTTTCCAATAGGCCCTTATGTAGACGTTTGAGCAAAATAAGGGTATAAGTTTTAGCGATTACTCGCGTTCCCTTGGTTCTAAGAGGTCGAATCTGGTGTCTACGGATTTGTCTCATAAAGGCGAAGAGGACTGTGTAGTCTCATTGATATTGGTAGAAGTCAATTTTCGGGAAAAAAAATAAAAAAATAATTTCCCCTTTTTTCCCCTTTCCAGTCCCCCTTTTTGGAAATATTTTTACACCATCTTGTGTAGAATGAAATCTTTCGTGTGCTCCTTAAATCTGATTGAAATCCGTCGATAAATAACGCTACAGCAAACTTTCCCTCTTTTCTCCCCTATTTTCCCCCCAATCAAAAATCCCCGACGACAAAAAAAATCTAATAATTCATATAACCTGTGTACCAAGTTTCGTCCAGATCGGTTGAAAAATGCGACCTGTAGAGGAGAACAGACAGACAGACAGACAGACAAATAGACATCCGGACAAACGCATTTTTGGCCAATGTGGAAACTGAGACGCTTCGCTCGCTTCGCTCGCTCGGTCAATAAAACTTACCGTTTTGCTGAAAATCGCGAAAAACTCATTTTTTTGACCTTTGACCTTGAAATAAATTTTTTCCTTACAGGGGAATGATGGGGAACTTATAGACATTGTTTATAATTATGTTTTGAACAACTTCACAGAAATTCAGCTTGTTGGGACTTTATGTAACTTCGAATGTCTAAATTGACCGGACTACATCTGCTCGTTCGCTTTTACAGCACCGCATTGTAACCCCACTCGTCCTCCATCACAACCAGAGTTGTTCCTTAACTCGCTCTTCTCTTTTTACTCTGATTGTACTGAGGCCTCGGCACGAATTAATGACAATCGTAAACGTACGATACGTTTACGATAGCGATAGCGTATCCGAGATACGCTTACCCGCTCCTCCTAACCCGCTCTGCAGGGGTATGCCAATCAAAGTTGAACTGCAAAGTTGAACTGCAAAGTTTAAATCATGGTCAGTTCATACTAACTCATAGTTATTCTGTGACTAAATAGTGACATTATGACGTCTTTTGATGTGTTTTCGCGCATATTTTGCTGTCAAGTGTCTAAAAAGAATGATCACGTGGTACAAAATTGTACCACGTGATCTGAAGAAATTACACTGGGCAGTGAAATATAACTTGACAGCAAAAGATTGGCATACGGGGGCTGATGCTACAACGATCGGCAGTCGAGCTGGCGATGACGCGCAATATTACTCAAATACGTATCGCGGCGACTGACAGACTTTTTCGTGCTTTGTGGGATGAGAATAGAATACATCAACAATGCATAAGTGGTCACGCGATTTTTCGTTACATTTCGATTAGTTATCTGTTTTCTGCAGAACACCAATATTTGGATAGCAAAAGTTTGCACCAAATGGTAATTGAGAAGATGTCTAAAAATATCAAATAATTTTTTTTTTGATGTCTTGTATTCTGTGGCTTTATGGAACTGTTCATAATTCTCCATTCTATTTGAGGTATTACTTTCAGTAAACGAGGTAGGTACTCTTCGCGAGTGTATCAATACACGCGGCACGCGAGCGTGCCCTTTTAGGGCGTACAGGCGAATACACAAGTTTTATACTTCTAAGCATGTTACGAAAATGTGATTTCGGGTAGGTACAGTCGCGATCGGAGCCGTCAGTTTGAAGTGACGACGGTTGGTAGCAACTCGCGTGTTATTGAGCGTGTCATGAACAAGAAATACTCGTAAGTAGATTTTATTACAGCGTAGTCAAAATCAAGTTTTCCCAAACCCGGCGACCAACATTTTGTAGGAAAAATGAAGATTTGGTCACAATGATTTGGCCGCCAGGTGCGGTTGCAGCCTAATGATTGCTAGATAACGTTTGGCCAAGTTTATTTCAGCTATGCTTCAAAGATTATTAATTAAAACCTTTTATTTGCGTTGAATCTTTTTTTTGCGAACACCGCGAGATCTCAGTTTGGAGCAAACTACTAGTACAGGGAATTTATTTTAGCAAATTTTTAATGCAACATGTTACGTGCAACAAGGTTATGATAAAAAATTAGTTATCCGAATTGAACTAATGGGAATTTTACTTCCCGTTTGTACAACCCTAATATATTAGTTGGATGACGGGTAAGTCACTTAAGCTTTGTCAACGCGACTATCCGTGGTATTTTCATAATTGACCGCTGTCCAGCGCAGGGCGAGTTATCATGATTACATCCAGTTTACCATTGATTATACCTCTGTTTACCTTGTTGTGGCCAATTGTGGTGTTCACGTCATTTACAAATCATTTTGTTTAATTTGTTGTAACTCAGCGATTACTAACCTCAACTTAGTCCGATTGTATTTTCATCCCCCTACAAGCATCATAAAAAGTTCTTGTGTTTTCCAATTTTTTTTCCACTGACTAATTTTTTTTCAATATCTATGTATGTAGGCCTAAATATTTTCAAAAGTTATCTTCTAAGAACGTTTTCCTGTAACTACAACGGTTAAGGTAACTTTTAATACTCTTTCTGCCCCATCTCTAAAATAATTACTCTTTCTGCCCCATCTCTAAAATCCACCCTGTATAATGTAAAGACTTATTTTGAGCCTGTATTTGCATGATTACAAAAATACTCTCTTCTGTCGAACATAATTTATGTTCTAGCCTTGATAGCAAGAAACAGTCACCTATAAATCAAAGGGGGACAGATTGGACAAACACGTCCAATCTGTCACAGAGCAGTCCGTGACAGAGCAGGGTGACAGATGGGAATAATTCAGGTGTTTCATGTATCCTTTATGATTTTACCATTTTACCAAGCAAGTGCGTATTAACGTAGACTTTCTCATCGAAACGAAATAAAATAATATATTGTGTCGGGGCCCGCGCCTCCTGAATACCCCTCGTTAGTTCAACTCGGATGAAGTTGGTCGCGGGTCGCCAACTTGGACCAAGGAGTTGTGGACACAGTGTGCGCCATCCAGTGGGACTACTTACTAAACTCAGCAATACTTTATGTGGGTGCTATGGATACAGAAGACTGTAAGATGCAGTAAAAGAAGTAAGTGATGTCAAGATCTCCCCCTCTCATCTCTTCTACATGATTCCTGTCATTTTAAATGAACTTTCTGATGCTCATTCTGAAGTGTTAGTTGGTAATTTGCAAGAGAAAGTTTGTGGCCACGACGTGTAATGATTAGAAAACGAGGAGTGATTAGATAAGAATTAAAACTGACCTAATCAACGAATACCTAAAACGAAAGGTAGTCTTTTAGTAAACAAATATAACCTGAAAGATGCTATTTCTACAAAGGTAGCTTATGGAATCAATGGAGGAGGCACCGCGCGCCGCGCGCTCAATAACCATCGTTTTGTATAATACCGCAATCAACAAATTGTTGTTTTCGCGGTTAAATATTGATGAGAGATCGTACCCCCCAGGGGGTAAAGAAGGGGAAGTTTTTAGCCTCGACCTATGAATACATTAGCCAGTATTATGATTTTTAAAATAATGAATCCATTTTGAAGCTGGAGAATACTTTACGGAGCTTATAGGAGCTTTTTGTTTCTTTTTATTGCTTTCGATGTGGAGGGGCGGAGGGGACGGAAGGGGAAGGGGGAGGAAGGGGGGGATGAGGCGGCTTACTGTGCTTATTCGCAATTCCGGTTGATTTATTCACTTTTGTTTGGAGCTCATGGGTTTTTTATAGGTTTTATAATCTACCGAAAATACGGTTAAGTTTTTATGTTGACTTCTATGAATAAATAAAAACATTGTTGAGGACTATGAGCAGTTGGAGTTCGTAAGACTAGAGTCTGTGTGTGATGTTTATTCGGCAGTGGGATATCGGCAATACATTTTGGATTTTTCCCATCCTCCTCACAGTGGGACCAACCCAAGGATTATCCCCCTGACGATAACACTGTCGTCAGTCTTTCTCTTGTCGCGTCAGAGCAAGCAGTACGTATAACTACGAGTATGTAAGCCACACGTAAACAGAAACACGAGACGCACGCGCCTAACTTCAGGTTCCTGAACTCATGGACCAATCAATGAGAGAGGAACTTTACTTACAACACTGAAAGGGTTTCTTTGGGCGAAGGGTAAATTAATTAACGCCGTATTCACTACCGACCCTCGAAGCAGCTCTACGAACAAATGAACGAGTTTTTCGTTTGGTCTGCTCGAAAAAATTCTAATCAAAAGTCTAAATAGCAACTTTATGATGGGATTTTAATCAAGGCGTTAAGTGTGATGTGCGTGTAATAGCACCGGCATCCATACCCTTCACACCGGAACACAGCAATGCGAGCATCACTGTGCGGCAGAACTAAGTGGTAGTCTTGGACGAATAACTGGTCCGAGGTGGTAGTGCTTCCCCGGACGAGCTCATTCACCAAGAATGCTACTAAATGTATGAAAAGTTCTGAAAAAAAAATCTGAAATGTATGAAAAGTATAACCTTAATAGGTTATAGCTAGCGAGTTGCTTGTGAATAAGGTCTCTCAGTATATTGCTTTTATTACAGTCAACAGAGTTCACAAAGTTGTTCTACTGAATCTTCTACACGTCTATTTTGCAGATGAACGTTCAATTTAGAAGTTTGTACGTTTTCTTTGAACATAAACAACATGTCATGAGAACATCACGATTTCATAAACAGGTGGTTTTACAAAGGCATTAGTTTTTAATATTTTTTAGAATTTTCCTGATTTTCTTTCTCACATTGATGATTTGTTAATTTTTAGTCACCAAATTTTTGTAAACTAACTTTATTTGACAGCGTTATAAGTATACCCGTCTTTGTTGTTTCATTTTATGAGAAAGGGACGGCAATATTTTAGTGTGTCAAATTAGGCTAATTAAAATGAAACAGCAGAATCAGTACCAGTGTTATGCTTGTCTCTGTAGAGCGGATTTACCTAAAAATCTAAGTGACTGTTCTTTCTAAACTGATCTTTATTTTTGGTACCTTAGGGGTCAAATTTGTCCTTCCTTAGTGGACGTGTTTATTTAGAAACTGGTAATCAGTAACATTAACTGTGTAAAGAGAGATTCAATACATTTTGAAAAAAAATCTTCAATCTTTAAAGGTAGGTAATTTTTTTATACAAGACAAATGTATTGTAGAACAAACCGATTAATTAAGTAAAAATTCATTGATTAATTATAAAGAGTTAAGTACTTAACTTAAAAAATTTCGTACCTAACTAGAGCTTACATACAGAATCTTTTATGTGGATACTGTAAGGTACTTTCATTTACTAGGGTGATATTTAACTGTGGCATGACAATGACACAGTGCAGACAATAGCCGCAGTAGCGCAACTCTTTGTTAGTTATCAGCGCGCAAACAACGTTACTTCGCGAACGGTGGTTAGGGTTGCGAAAAAGCTATTCATTAGTTTAGTAAAACTTATTTTGAATACCTAGGTACAAATTGTTACAGATAAAGTGGTCTATTGTACCAAAGAATAAGAATAATTTACTTTCGTTTAAAGTAGCTTGTATTCGTAATAATGAAAGATAAAACGCCGTCATTTATTTCAGTAATAAGCTCGTAGGAATAAAATAATGTTTGTAAGAAAATATTAATTATCTCAGTGAAGCGATAAGAAACGATCAAATCTTGTTCTAAACTACAACAATGAGCTGGTTTCATTAAACTTGATTCTTGTTCTTGTTCTAAACTACAACAATGAGCTGGTTTCATTAAACTTGATTCTTCATAAATCTTTTTAAGCCCTCTGTTACTTATCAAGCAATATTTTAAAAGTACACCCTGTCTTTTTGTACTTGGACTCTCAAGAAAAGTGTAAGTTGACGCAGAAAATTTTAAAAAGTACTTTATTGTCCATTTCTTTCCTCTCCAGAATTTCTTAAACCAACTTTGATGAACACTTTTTCTTTTAGCGGCAACCCTTACGCGATAACCTCTAAATGATGAGTGTTCACAAAACTTTGCAAACATTCGTTTGATGACTACCCCCTCCCTTCGCCCCTTTCCCCTGTACCTACCCGTAACTTGGAACAAATTATGGAGAGGTTACTCATCAATTCTCAACTTTTAGTTTTTAGTTGATGTACTGTATTATAATAGGCTTATTCCTAGAGGTCCATGATTCTATTGTTTTCAAAAAAATTAGGTTCATGTATTCATAAAATAAATTTAATAATTTATTGTGGTCAATTATTGGCACGTAATCTACCGATGATTGAATTTGATTTGAATCAAATGTTAAATGGAATGGACTGTTTCGTGTGATTTTGCATTTAAATAATTATTATTCGGTGTTAAAATATTTTTTAAATTTGGTATTTGTGTTTTTTGTGTGGCATATAAATAAAATTTCAGTAAAGTTACCATACTAAAGTAATACCTACTTACAGCAGACTTTGAATTATTTTAGGAGTACAATAATTCAGTCTGAGTCTATTATTAGACAATAGAGATTGGCTAAAACGTTTCACCCCCATCATCAGTAAGAAAAGCATTTGGTAATGGATGACGCAAACAGAAGCTATCGATAAAAGGCTCCTCGTATCGTATCGTATGGCTGAAGAGAAAACCCATTTTATAGCACGGAACCCTCTCAAGCCGTTATTCGTCGCAATTAGGGATCGCTTTAAAAGAAAGCCCACATCA
This sequence comes from Gandaritis pyraliata, assembly GCA_947859175.1. NCBI lineage: Eukaryota > Metazoa > Arthropoda > Insecta > Lepidoptera > Geometridae > Gandaritis > Gandaritis pyraliata. The sequence continues at coordinate 87,056 of OX401877.1, read as the reverse complement.
ATCGCCTCGCCCGGATGGATTCACTTAGAAGTGGCTCGTCGTGCCATAGTACACTACAGATACAGCCAGTAGAGCAACTCTTAATAAAGAGCTATGTTCTAAAAATAATGCTAAGGAAAAGCCATCGTTTTCTATAATAACATCAGAGTTATAGACCCATGCTAGTGTAGGGTATTTTGTCTTGACAAAGAATCCTACATTTTCCACTAAAAGAAGGCACATGTTAGATCCCAGACGGCTTGTTGCTACTACCATATTAGGAAATGCGCTACTGTTTTAAACTCCAGTCCTTTAAAAATATGCAGGTCAAGCAGTAATGGAAAACTTATTAGTTTAGCTCTTCTAAACTATATATTTTAGTCATCAGGCGAACTTATCCGATCTGAGGATTCTGTAGTTGAACTACTGGATCGTAATTGACTGTGTCTCTAGTTGGTACAGTTCAGTCTACAAGTCTCTGCCTATGGCTGCAAGCGAGTTCAAAGTCTCAATACAGCTTAAATTGGATGACGAAGGGCGGGCAGGGGCGGTGGCGGGGGGCGGGGGGGGAGTAGGGTTGTCGCTTCAATGAACTTTATTTTTTCGCTTTGATTTGGATTTTCAGTGATTATTTAAATTAAAGGGTGGAATTAGTGGTTTATTTCAAAGGTATATTTTTATGGTTGAGTAAATCTGAAATGCTTAGGGCCTGTTTCACCAAAGTCAAAGTCAAAATTTCTTTATTCAATAAAATCACAAGGATCATTTAGAAACATTAGAACCATCTCTGAGTAACGCTATCCGTTAAATAAAACTATGCCCATCTTTGTCTTTGACAAATGTAAAGGAGAGACAGAGATATTTATAACTGACGGATAGTGTAACAATCATGGTGAAATAGGCACTTAGTCTAAAAAGTTTTAAGCATCCACGACTAGATCTTAAAGTGAAATGCTTTTAACTAAGTTAAGTAAAGTGTTCTCTCAAGCCTACTCAATAATTAGTTGTATGCTAAATCAGCTTGCGATAGGTACTTGCAATTACATTTCTTTAAATTTTCTTGTAGAGACTGGAGCTCTGAAAAGTAGTGAATATGGACTTATATAAATCTTTGGTTGAACCTACGTAGTCCGCATAATTACACCACTGTCATTCGTAAATATAGCCAAGTACTACCCACACACGTGATAACCCTGCACTGTTCCACTCACTCATCCGCAGAGTGAATGAATGAACGTAATCCCGCGCCGTTCTTTTGAACGTTCTCCGTGGAATGGAAACCCGGCTACTCGTGTCGCCCTTTTATTCAGAATTCTATCGGCATTGCGATTGGACTTTTAATAGGGTTTACATTCCGCACCTTGAAGCAGGGCTGCTGTTTCTCACATCGAAAAAAATCTAAATACTTAATTACGGTTACATTAATGGCCAAACAACAAGCACTAACTACCATTTATGCTCACAATAAAGCAGTAGGTATAGCCCTATAAGAAATTTATAGACCGCATCGGTATAACATGAAGATCGAATTAGTAGGTAAAAAGTATAAAAATTACACTCATGTTTCTCATTCTCAAACCATAAATCCGTCTAAATACAAGTCATTTTCTAAGTATTACATCTAAAATAATAGATTAAGAAACAAGTAGACACCTACAGAGAATCTAGATTCATTTTCTTTTAACAAATTATTTTGCGTATAAAATGTGGTGATAAAGGAGTCGGTTTCCCAAAATGCAAATGTTCCCCGATCACGATTGTCTGCGCTGTATCTCTGCACAGAGTCATGTTGCTGAGATAGCCTCTTAGGGAGGGGACCTAACCATCGTCGATGCTATCGAATACTATCTATAATTAGTGCTAGTCATGTTTTCTCAAAATAACTACATAAAAACTACTCTGTTTAAGTGACAACCTTGATTTGAGAAGTTTTAACAAGGTAGCTGTGTCAGCGTTTTTCAAATATAAATTAACTTTTTGAAAGCAGTTTGAAGAAAATTGGTAAAGCTTTTGAACATTTTGTTTACGCTACAAGTTTCGTGCATCGCCAAACTATTTGTTTGTTTTTCATTCTAAAACTCGACAGTTTGAAAGCGATTGGCGTCCCCTCCCCCCTCCCTAATCAGCTCTGGCCCGAGGGATCTAAATTCTGTTGATCGTGCGGATTAGCCCTCGGGAGCGCGACATACGAATCTCAACTCACTGGATTTAAGAATAAGGCTCCGATTTATTTGGGGATTAAACAAGACAATCAGAGGCTCTGCTATTAGTGGAGTATTTCGGAATTCCTATAATAAAGTGGAGGAGTATGGATATTTGCGCGGCAGAGACGAGACACGCAACACTAACCCACGCTAGTCTACTCACCCAGCCAACACTACGTATATTTTATTCATTGTTCTAAAAATATTCATAGATTTTACATTTGCATAGAGATTTCAATGCTAACTGTCAGGTTCGTGTGCGAATACATATTTGAATTGAAACTCAAGCTGCTCTCGAAAATGGCAATAATGTATTGGATTAACGGGGTTTGGCATGGTCAGCTAGGTATAGCAATGACACTAGATGTCCAAATTGTCCCAGTTTAACGTATTTTATCGTTTTTATAAATGAAAATAAGTGTATTATCACATATTAATATATTTTCCGCTTATAGTGAATTATTTTTATGTACCCAGCTATATTTCAGGTTTTTTAGGTCTAAAAAGCACTCGAATTTGTGAAAATTCGCAATTCCATATCGCAGCCATTCGCAAAAATCTATTCACGCACACAGACAAGGACTTTGTTTTATTCAAACTATGCGCTAATTTCAACTATTTCAGAATCTGAAGTTTGGCTCAGGGGCTAGGACTTTCGCTTAGAGATCTACGTTACCGAGTTCAATTCCCTGCATATATAGAATCTTTTTTCTTTTCTTTACTTTTAGATATATTTTTTATTTATAATAATTTTGTAAGCCAAGTAAGAGACTAACATTACCTATAATAGAAAGGATGTGTTCGTTTGTTTTTCTAAAAATAAAAACAATTTATTGTATGAAGTTCATTTTTATTATTTATAAAGATATTTACATCAGACTTTATTTACAGATTTTTACTTACAAAGAAAATTACGACTGATAATACACATGAAACAAATGAGCCATCTGCAGACCGTTGCACAATACTTATTTATAGGTACCTACCTACTACCAATTTGTTTATATAATGTCCTGATTCTAATTAAAAAAATTGTTCTGATTCCGTATAGTTATAGTTTATAGTGCTTCTATTATTTCTGATGTTCTTTGTCTGAATATTGTTTTAGCCTGTTTTTGTTCACCGCCGATGGGGTTTGCCTATCCAAGCCTATTTCTCATGTCGTTGGAGGTTGGAGTTGATCCTGCTCTGCAGGCTAGCACTTTCGGTTACTGTGTATCCTTCTAAGAACAACTTCAGACAATATGAGCATATGCAGTTTATAAAATATCACTAGCTTCAGTAACATATACTGACTCCGTTGCGCTCTATTTCCAATACGGTGACTTGGGGAAAGGCACCCGAACAAGTAGCATTTCTTCATTGCTGAAATTGCCGTAGTTTACCCTAAATCTGCAAAACAAAACATTTTTTTATAAAAATGTCTTACTAATTTTTTCGTAAATTTTACGATAAAAAATATAAGTAGGTAAGTAATCTAAACCAACCTGCTAGAAGTTGTATTTTTTTATTTATTTGCAAACTTTCGCACGCGGAATGTAAAGCATTTTAAAAAGTAAAACAGTAGGTAACTAGGTAAGTACATCATACATACCATGAGGACTAACTCCTAAAAAGTCAAATTTTTTGTCAATATAGGTAGTCCTGGGTCGTTACAGTTTTCTTCACTTTTTTCGAACGGTTTTCGCGACTCCGATTCATTGTAATTTCTCGTTAGAACGTCGCTTTTGTATAAAAACCTCTTCACATAGTAGTGGCAGGGTGTGGTCGCTTTTCTTTTACATAGGTATCTGTAATAAAGCCAAAATTAAGCTAGGCTTAGGTAGGGTACATTTAGATCACTGGCATTGTGCACATAAATTTTCCGAGAATTAAAGTTGTATAGGTTTTAGGTACCCATACCTAACTAAGTTGAAATCGCATTTATCTACGGTATTATTATGAAATGTACCTACCTATTACAACAATAATGAGTACTTGGCGTACATAACACTTCCCCCCCCCCCCCCCCCCCCCACCTCGGTTGAACCTATACTTTCTCCACGAGTTTTATTGTAAAAAATTTGTTCCCCACATATTTCAAAAAACAAAAGGCAAGGTAGGAGGGCAAGGTGGTGCGGTCGAAGCCCATTGCGTTGTTGGTCTGACCAGATCCGCACCACACTCAACACATCCGTCTTTACTACAATGCACTGCAATTAGAATAAACGGGATATATAAACTAACCTTTTAATTTGTTCATGAAATCATTTCATTTGTCCATGACTTCGTTTGCAATTTTTCCTAGGACCAGAGTAGGTGTACCTTTTGATGATTTTTGTATTAATTTTCGAAATTCGTGACTCCATGGTTTCTACACATTGATTATGTAAATAATACTTCGTATTATTAATCAATGAAGTAGAAAGGGCACTCTTTTTTCACAGTCCTAAGAAAACTCAAAAATTCATGGAAATCAAGAATGAGCGGAATGACATTACCTACGTATTTGACAATTTTGACATATTGTGCGGAAATTATGCGCAGCGCAGCGAAATGAGTTCAGTGAGGCCATGCCTTGCCAATATGCTATTCCTGAAATCATTTATCAACGTAATATTTTTAATATATATCTTAAAATCATTTTAGTAAATATACATTATGATCCACTTCTAAAATAATTCATAAGTACATAATGTTTTTTTAGAGCAACATTTTCTTACTTGTTCGATCTTATTTGTACCGTATTTGTTTTCAGAGCATGTAGGTCTGCTCTGAAAAGAAGTACGAAGCTTGCATTTTGAAGGCATATTTTAATAATTTTTATGTACAATATTTTCCCCTACAAAATGTAGTTTCTACCTAATAATATTAGGTATAGGTAGATTATTCGTAATTTAATTTTCTCCCATAATTTATTCAAAAATCATAAACTGGCAGCACTCTATTTCCTATCCTATAGTTTGATTTTTATGGTATCAAAGGTATATTTCATGTATTTGGAGACAAGCAAATTATGAGAGAGAAGACAGGAGAAGATAGAGGAAGACAGACAAGATCGAGAAGATCGGCAACAGCTCATAGTCCGCGAGCTGGCAATGTCGCAGCAACACAACCGTACATTGTCAGATGAGCGTACGACATTATCTGTGTTCACTCACACATTGTTAATTTTTAACTAAATTTTCGATTTTAGTTTAGCTATTTATCGACTGTATTTTTCAACTAAATATGATATACAGCAAGTAAAAACCAATATAAAAGCCAACAACAGTTTATTTCAATTCAAAATTATATTCTCTTCGCCCATAAATGGAAAAATCCGTGTAGAAAAATTTGTATGAAGATCGTTCCACCTTAAATACAAAACATCATCGTTTAGAAATGTCATCATCATATTTTGATTCCCCATCAGCCATCATTTCGGCAGCCAACCCTTTCTTATTCGTTCTTCCTTTACCTAATTAATAACTTCCCAATTGGAATAAACTTACGTACGCGCACCAGTTTAGTGTCTGCAGAAAAGGAAAATACTTTGGTAAGAATAGAAGATAGCTATTGCCTGTGGTATGACTCGGGGAGAGCCGGTTAGTCTGCATAATGCATGAAGCGGACAGAAGGAGCCGATGCGGATGCATTTTACAAGCGATCGGTTGCAATTCCATTTCAAATAGGAATTTATTCCGATTGGGGGAATCCATCGCTGCGGCGGGACATCCACTCATCGAGGAACTTTGCGATGCAAACTGCCCAATGTAGGTACCTACACCTACCTATCCAGAATTGTTAGTGGCTAACTTTGTCGAAGTAGATATTACTAGGGCGTTTTGTGCAATTTGACTCTAAACAACAATAAATTAACATTTGTCAATTCAATTACCCACTACCGTTTCTTAATTAAAATATTCAACTAAAATATCTAAGTATTTGCTTGTACCTAAATCTACATAGCATTTTTTTATTTATTTTGCTACGAGATATTTTTATCAGAATTCTATCAATCATTTTTGTTCCCCGGCGGACCTCTAACCACACATATTCGTGGCAAATGTCAACGCTTTTTACTCGAATTAAGCATTCTATTTTTGGGATAAATAGGTTATTTAGTTAACAAATTCTGTACCTACTTATTGAATCTGAATACTTTGATTAACTGGAGTGTAACATAGAAGATTTGTGAAAAAACTTTCACCATTCCGATAAACAATTTTATGAATACCCCTCGCGGTGGATGTGATAAAATTGAAGCATTAAATCACAAAACTCGAAAAATATACCCGCAATTTGGCCCCGTCCAAGTGTTGTCGGCAATCAATCAACGTTGATGAGAGATAAAACGACTCGTTCAAACCGTTCATTCATTCATTCGTTCTGTGCACGATACATTCTATTTAAAAGGGAAAAATGTGTGGAATCGCGCGGGAATTCAGTTTTTGGAACAAATTGTAGATACGACGATTATCAAGAAATGAAGAGGGTGAGGTAGTCGACATTACACTTTCTATTATTATTTATTTTTTTATTATTATTTATGTATTTTTTGATTTGTGCCAAACCACAGTAATCCAGAACACAGTAATGCGAAAATCACTGTGACTGTACGACAAAAAAGGTACTCAAGATACAAGATACATTTATTTGCCAAAATAAGTGTTACAATTTGGTCTTATGCTAAAGTCAGAGGCACTTTAAAACTTATTCACCCTTTTCAGGTATCGCAAAAATGTTATATTTGGGCGCTTAAACTTATCTTAAGTAGGTACATATAATAATATTATATGTATGTTTTATTATTATTATTATTATTAGTTATTTCTGTTTCATTTTGAATATCATTTGGTAGGTTGTTAAAGATTTTGACTGCCATGTAATAATGGACTTTTATTTAACATTTTTATTCTTGAATATGGTAGATATAGTTTGTTTTTATGGCGGGTATTTATGTTGTGTGTTTCACTAATTGTGGAGACTCGTCGGCTACCTACTTACAAATACTTCTACGAAGTACTATTTATAATTTATATACATATACATACGAACCACCATATGATACTCTTCCGATTGCAAACTGAATCTTACACCATCACAATGAAGCTCACTTTGCTCTACCAGCCGATTGCCTGAGACACAAGGGTAGTATTGCTGCTCGCTTCGCTCGTCGACACCGCCGAGAGGAGACAATCGACGCGTGCCGCAGACAAGCGGTGATTTATTTGAACCACTTAACGACAACGAGCGAGGGGGCTCGAACGGGGGTGAGGGGTGAGACAGGGACGTAGTCAGGATGTAGTTTACGCAATGTCGAGGACTCCTTATTGCCACTAATAAGGCCAGATGTTTTTTATAGCGTTTAAAGTAATTTACTGAAACAAGCTTATTCTAGAACGGAGGTACGATGCTTAGAAAATAAGAAGATAAAAATTTGTTTACTAGGCTGGCCTCGTCTCAGATAGTAGTGCATTAGCAGCTAGAAGTAACAGTGCAATCAATAATTCATATTTATAACCCAGTAAAGTTGATATTCCACACAGAAAATTTCAAGAACGAATGTTAACTAGAGCCCCTTTTCCGGCCTGCCCCTCTCCTAAGTCCACCCCTGGAAGGGTGCTAGAGGAGCTAATTCTGTATAATTCTCGTTGGATTTAGATAATGCACTTGAGAATGTTGATTTGAGTGCGACGGAATTGCTCCTTTATAGCTCGGATGTGCCTGAAGGGGCGATTAGGGTTTGTTAACCATGGTGCGGGCGAGAGAGGGGTAATAGGTTAAAGGTCCAGATTGAACCATTTTTACTTACGACAATCCAAAAAAAAAAGAAAACTGCGAGAGGAAAAAATACCGCTCACATTCATAACACAATTCTACGTATCTTCATACATTAGTCACAGAGATGGAAAAAAAAATCTCAGACTGAAAAAAATAATATTAAATTAGGTATAATCGTTATAATATAACGATTATACCTAATTCAATATTATTTTTTTTATTTAGATAGAGTGATATATAATATTATTATATATCACTCTATCTAAATAAAACCAGATGGCACTATTTTAAACAGTGATTTTAACTTTCGACCAAAGTTGAAAGGCGATTATAAGTAAGACTCGTGCTCAGAACTTACATAAGTCATAATTACCAGTGGTTGTCATGAGCGACTTTTTTTCGATTACTGAAAATAATTTAAAGTATGAATGACACAGACCTCTTTTCTCTCTTCTTCTTACTTAGTGTACCTAGTAATTGTAGGTACTTATTTTCCTTCTTTGCGTACCTATAACAGAACAAGAAACTCCTGAAAAAACCAGACGACTAAAGAACGGACATAAAAATATTATTTTTCTCAACCGACTTCCAAAACGTAATGAACGCAACACACGCTCATTATACTTACCTACATGGAAAAATCTCCCGAGTTGTAAAACAAACCTTATCTCAAAACAGCAGCTTACTTGTTCAGCTTAAGCATTTGGCTCTCGCAGTTGATTCCAGTGAATCACTCACTATTAGAGTAAGTAGTGAGTGCGCTAAGTGAAGGCGCAGTGTAACGCAATCGATACAAACAAACAATACAGGATTAGGGAGTTCGCGCGGGAGCTCACTGTTCTACGAAGGTTTAGCTTAAATCCCAGTCTAGGGCACAGATTAAACAACAGTCTAGGGCACAGATTAAACAACAGTCTAGGGCACAGATTAAACAACAGTCTAGGGCAGGGTTTAGTTCAATCGAGTGGATCTACTCGCACGAGTTTAAGTATGATTGTGTTTAATTTGATAACGTTACGAACTAAGCCTTGCACAGAGTATAAAACCTACTTAGGTTGTCTTACGCCTTCCAGTTCGTGGCCGTTATTCAAGAACCTTTGTTCCCCATCTGTTCTGTTCTGGCTCAGCTATTATTGGGGCGTTGTTGAGTGGTTTGATTTTCCAAGAAGTTTCGATCCCACCACCTAGTACGGCTTTCCCGCGCGTTCAACTGAAACTTGAAACTGCGAAACGTATCAAAGGCATGCCGATAGCTCCATAGATAGTAGTAGGTACAGTGCCCGGCTAGTGTTCTTGCACATTCTACTAAACAGTTTATTATGTTGACACCGTTATCGGATTTTAATTTATTATCTTTGGATTTTGGTAGGTCTACGTCTACGAAGACGATTCTAACTACCTACCTATTTATTATTGTTATCAAACATTTTTTTTCTCTTGATTCCGTTTATTCTTTCACTGTGATGAACTTAGATGTGTATTTGTGTAAATAGACTTCTACCCTTATTGGTACCAAAAAATGCTATTTAGCGAACAATGTGCCGCGAACATATCTGAAATTGTGTCAAAGTTGTCGACCCCTGAAAGGCTGGAGGCTACAGATCGGAGCCGAAGGTTGACAACCGCTTCAGTCGGGCCTCTCCGCGGGTCGAGCGCTGATCTGCGGCCGATTCGAAGCTTTTCTTTATGGTACCTGTACCTAGTCGTGTTGGATTTTATAAACCGGATATATTTTTTTATAGATAGCTAAACTGATCCAAATCAGTACCAATCGGAAGCCGACACTGGCTGCTATAAAAAGTTTCCAACGGATTGTAGATAGCGTTCAACTGTTACATGACGTGGATTTTCAATTTTAAAACCGTTTCAAATTGGTGTACCGACGAGATCTACCCGATACGGCTTTTGTTCGTTCAGTTGCTTGAACAAAAATATCGTTGTCGGTACCGATATCGTGTAGGTGTCGTGTCTGTGGTAGTGTAAAAACAGCCTATAGGTATTGTTAGAATAGACAATCTGAATATTGTAATTTCCTGCGATAATCTAAGTTTGTGGTAGTTCGTATTGAACTCCCTTCAATTCGTCTTTGAGTTCCAATCTAATCTAAAGTTGTAATAAACATGTCACCTTCATTCCATGGCAGTCTAGTGACAGCTACTGAAACAGTTCTACCACGGAAATTAAGAAGCGAATAATAGGATAACTACACAGATTCAGAAGACGAAGCATAGGACGACCTTGCACCCGATGGAGTGACGACATCATGAACATAACAGTAAGTTGGTGGAAGGATTTCTGCTTTGAGGCCTGCGATCTTTCTGGAAATCTAATATAAGTCTTCTACAGGCTGATGCTATCAAAATTCAATGCACTTTTTAACAAAATAATAAATTCATCGTCAGGCCACTACAGTTTTTATTTCTAGACCGATTTGCCGTTCTACCATTCACCGACTTTTCATAACCTTTACAATGTCGTCTAATGTTACTGTTAAAGAAAATGCGCAAATCCAGTTCCTAGGGACTAGGTTCATGAGCCTATTAGTTTCCTAAATTGATTTCCACCCCAAAAGCTATCCCAGCGTGCCTCGGCATTACCTACGTGTGTACCTAGAAAGTTAAATCGAGATAGTACACAACTAGGACAGAGCAGCGCAACGCAATCTCTCCTCAAACATTTGCAGATTAGTTTGCCATACCACCATACCCGAACCACCGACCGAGACAAGGTACGCAGATGCGGAAACTTAGGTCATATAGACACAGAGTTACAATACTGGACTGGACATGCAAGACAACGAAACCCCGACTGCGAAGACGTGTTGCCGCGTAGTCTAACCCAAATGAATGTAATCTTCGTTTATCGTTCCAGTCCCCCTGATAACGGAAGCCACATGGAACCACTATCCAGATAAATCAGAATTAAGGAGATCTTCACAAAAATCCTCCACGGCTCCATAAGCGTTAATTTTTACGGGCCATTCGGAGACGAGGGAGGCGACCCAATCAAACTGTTCCGGCTCAGGCAGTTACTGACGACGCAGAATACACAGCAGTGACACTCACTCGCGTCACTTCACCGCCAGAACAGAACACACAACTACACTATACTGAGGGTGAGTTTGCCACACAAACAATCACTTGGCCTTTTGGGAAAGCCCATTCCAATGTCAAAGTTCATAGTTAGCATGCTGAATGATGAGTTTTCTTATCGTGGATTACGATAAATTCTAGATTACGATCAGTCCTGAAAAACGCCCAGTGTCAACTAATTCGGACAGGCCATAATAGCCATAGACTTTAAAACAAAGACTAAAAGCTGGTTCTGCAGTGACAGAGGCTCCGTAGACTTGAGCCTTATAATGAAAGCCGAGAGCTGAACGTAATTCCTGAGTGTCCCATCTCATTCGGATGCCAGTCTGCATTGAGCCGGATATAAGACAGGATGAAGGGTTTGGCTGACACGACACGCTGAGGATTACCGAAATCGAGCGGAATGCGAGTAGCTATAGAAGCAAATATTCCAAAATGGCGTCATGTTACGAAGAAAATACTACAGCTTAGCTTAGAGATCATTCGTGCTACCATTTGTGTAGTATTCGCAATATTGTTTGGGTGACTGCAATGCCATATTTTAGAATGTGCAACTCTACAAACATCAAATGGTCGTGATGCAGTGGAAACCAACTCCAATGGCTGTATTTCCAACTATTTTACGAACGAAATTCCGGAGGAGAAAACATAGACCAATTTCGATTGGTTTGGTATTTCTAGCATGCATAGACCCTGCTGGTGGGTTTGATAAGTATTTACATTCCAAAAAGTCTGAACTGAATCCTCATTTGATGCGCTATGTCTTGGGAGCGCCCTGCGTCCAGTGGACATGGAGATTCGTAGTGATGATGATGATGATGAACCATTTTCAAGTAAATACCGGGTGTACTCTCCCACTCCCTAAACTTTGGTGGATGAAAGTGCCTAATTTGCACAATTATTCTTATGAAAGCATTAGTGTAAGCGCAAAAAACAGGTGTTTCATACATTTTTCCCAAGATCCTATTTGTATGGAACAGGGAGAGTTTTCAGGAGTGGTCTTAGTACACCCTGTATATCCAGTTTGACAGATCCTATAGATAAAATAAAAAGAAGAAGATAATAACCAATCTCCTGTAGGTAGTTGGTAGTAGCAGTAGTACTCTAAGTAGGTGTAGGTACTTCCATCAGCTCGTTTAATCTCGGCGCGTATGTTAATGCGTGCGTACGCTTTACGACCGCTCGCGAGATCGATACAGGGAGGGCGTCAGGGCACTGCCAGGGGCGGAGTCAGGGCTGGTTTCAGGAAGGAAAATAATTAAGGTTAGAAGAGATGGACTCAGGATAGATTTAAAAAGCCAGAGCAGGAAAAGCATTTACGCAGGGGTATTTACGAGTAACACGAGTACAGTATGTCTACGTGAAAGGATCGGAATAAAACAAAATGGAGAAGGACAAAAATCGTTCTCTTTGGAAATATTCAGAGCTGTACCTAGCAGCGGACGTCTACTGAAACTTTATGATGTGATAATATCCCTGAGCAAGCAACCGGTGCCGGTGCATGCTCCATCCATGGACAACACGACGTGGAGTAGCAAAATGAGGAGTCAAGTTACACTGCGCGACCACGGTTATCGGTGTCGGGCAGAATTACTTTAGTTTTAAGTTATGCTTTGCTTTGTTTTTATGTATGTTGTTTGCCTATTAATATTGTACTTTTGTGGTGGTTTGAATAAACGTATCTATCTATCTATCTACTCTCTGTTTTTTAGTATCACGAGTCTGCTTATTTTAAAATAAAAAAATATACATATGTCTTATGATTCGGCTTCTAAAAACTTAACATGGGAAAAATCTTCACAGCAAAATGAAAATAGAAAATCAGTCTCAAGTCTGTACGGAGTGGCGTGTAGAAGTCGCGGGCGCTGCGCTTGTGCTATTACAGCTCTACCAATGTTGACGTAATTCATTTGCACCAATAATTTAATTTCCCGTATTTTGAAGAGGAACAACCGGCTTATAAGTTAAAGAAGATGTACTGTCCCGAAGGTTAGTCTGATATTAATTCACCTCAATTAGCTTTTTGTATAATTAACTCCGTGACTGAACTCCTCCCCCCACTCTCCCCCCCCCCCCTCCCCCCCCACTCCCGGACAACACAACAGTTTGTATCATTTGGTATGCGTTCTTCGTTCGCTTGGTTTCTCATTCTGTGATAATGGATAAAATCTAAATTATGCTAATGTCTTGTTTTGATGCAAACTGTTTTTGAAAGACATTTCAAGGTTTTTTTAGTTTTTCCCGCGCAATAATTTACTTCAAAGTCTACAAAGTACTCCTGCCATAATGAACGTTGTGTTTTCTATATTCTAAGGTTTGGACATGCCTCTGCCTCCCCCAAACTTGGACATCCTCAAGAATGTATTAATACCATAAGATCTAAGCTGTTATCGTGCCGATTAGAATATCATCCTTATTGAGTCAGAATTTTAGAAAAAAAAAGCGAACTATGAAAAATAATAATTGAAACATGTGTCGTAGATAACCTTGGTAGGTATGTCAGTGTCAAGTGGCGCCTCTGCCGGAACACTTACAAATGGAGCGCCATTACTCGTTACCATAAAACTGGAGGCAATTTTTCTTACCCCCCTTTCTCCCCCCCCCCTTTCACTCCCCCCCCCTCGTATAAAACAAGTCTTCAATAGCTTTCAATGAAACTGATGGAAAATTTAGAGCGACTTGAGGCTTTGAGGGTCAAACGATGGGTATATTCCAGTTTTATGTGACGATATAAAATAATCCTTGTGATTACAATGAATAAAGTGCTTTTTATATTGACATTGGGGGTTTTATTTGAGGAAAAAGTGCGGATTGTCTTCTTTGTCACGACTTCGGAACTGAAATAGTCATATCTTGTAGTAAAATACGTTCATTGAACAGATCTAGGGTTAGCAACGTTCAGTGCAGTCATGGCAAGGCGGGTGACTCAATATTTCCTAGGTACGGAAAAGTTTGTGCATGATCGGATTCGAACTCACGACCATAGGATTGGGAGGTTTAGTTTAGTTTAAGGCTTATTAGGGTCGCTACAACTTGCCTACTGGTGCTTGCTCAATGTCGCTAAACTACACAAGTTCGATCGTAAAAAGTTCCCATTAATTTCTGTTGGTCCCATCAGCAGGACGAACTGGGGTATACTCCGTTCGTCCCGCTGAGCTTGGCGGAACGATCAAATATATTCTTGTTATATATAAGTTGAATGTTTTTTCAAGGTCTGTCTTAAGATGATAATATTAGAGCGGAAGGTTGTTGACGGCAGACGATAGCGCCTTCATTACATGACACTTCACCATCTCCGGATACCTACAACCCTCATTACGCAGTCGCGCGCGGGACTGCCTGCCTGCCTCTATACTATACTATACTATACTATACAGGGTGCACTGCATTGCCTGTATACTATACTATACAGGGTGCACTGCATTGCCTGTATACTATACTATACAGGGTGCACTGCATTGCCTGTATACTATACTATACTATACAGGGTGCACTGCACGTGTCCCTGCTTACTCAACCTTCACAGAACTGAAACAGAACCTTCATACGTAGGTACCTATTTAAGGATGTATTTCCACCGATAAAAAAAAATGATAAATTGAATAAAAATAATGTAGACGCTCTTTGTAAACCATGAGTTTTCTGTAGAACATTTCACCCGTCAAATTATAGCTATATTTTCTGTGTTTCTTTATTCATCATCATCATATCAACATGTAGAAGTCCACTGCTGGAGATAGGCCTTTCTCCATCCATCGACTTTCCGCAACGTTGCTCCGGTCTATCGCGTGAGGGGCCGTCCACTGCGCTTTCCGGTTCGTGGTCCGGTCACTATTCGAGACCCTTTATTCCCCAACAGTGGTAATAACCGCATACCATCAGGTGGGCCGTAAGCTTAACCTGGTATCCCACTACTATTATAAATGTCAAAGATTAGATGTTTGGATGTTTGTGTTTTTTTCACGCTGTAACTACTTGTCGGATTTGGATGAAACTTGGAAGATATTATAGTTCGTAAATTGGATTAACACAAAGGCTACTTTTCCCGCTTTTATTTTTTTTGGTTCCTTTTTGTTTTGTGGACGAAGTCGCGGGTAACAAACTAATAATATTCGACCATTGCCTGAAAGTTCCGTTTATGTTTTGTTTAGTGGTAGGTACTGTTACACCCTGTATATTAGCTGTACTGCTACCCTCTGTATAGTAGGTATGCACGCAGCTGTGGCACGGCACGGCACGAGGTGCTCACCGGGTATTATCTACATAATCTGCACGCGCCAGCAGTGACGTCACGGCAACGCATAGTTACAGCGACGTGTAGATGTGAAACTAAGCCCGTGCTCAGCTCAATATAACTAACCATAACCGTTTATTTCCTAATCTGTTTTATATTTGACCATAGATTAAACGGTGTTTAGACCTTGGTGCACACCACATTTTATTTAAACGACTCTTTACATATGTATTTAAACGGTTATTAATCTTTAGTGCACGTGCTTCTAAAACGTGGTGGTCAATGTTCGGCTTCGGATGGTACATTTTTCAATAGTTTAGGCAGAACGAGATGTACGCGATGTGATGCTGGACCGTTATTAAGAATACTGCGAGCTATATTATACTAATAAGCAGTCTTGAAACTGCAAGTTGAAACATACAGCAAAATACTCCGCTCTCACACTTGCAAGTCGTACTCACGTAAGTATGGCGGCCTTAAGTTAGGCCGCCGCGGCGCCGTTTCCATGGAAACATGTAGTCTATTCCGCTGTTATACCACAATTGTCACTGACAGGGTGTGTTTAAAATGGAGTTTCGCATCTATAAGTAGATTCTCTGGTGCTCGGTTCCATCTAATCCGGTATAATTAAATCAGCGTTCCCATTCGAGTCGCGGCCTCGCGCCGCGCCGCGCCGCTGTGACGGGCGGCGGCGGCAGCGGCGGCGGCAGCGGCGGACTTGTAGTAACACTGACACACTTCATATTTTAGATCTTCGAGAATTAATTAAGGTCTAGATGTAGACTGGTAGTATGTAGACACTTATACTTTTTTGGTATCTACTAGTATTATGGAGGTATTCAACTATAAATATATCGAAGTATTTACCTGCTAAAATACTTGGTTAGCTAGAATTTAGAGAAACATCCTCGAACAAACACTACTTAATACAAACTGCGTAAATAACATAACTTCTAGTTTTTTTATATAGATAAAACCAACACTGAATATTCATTAGTAAATAGGTACCTACCTTTAGATTTTTAGCTACCAATTTGATTAAGATAATTTTTCAACCATTGTAAAAGTTATCATTTTTTTACCCATAAATTTTTTTAAAAATATTTTGGTAAAATAAATATATTTGTAAGGATGCACTTTGTATTATCTTGTTCACATACTGGCTCGCCACGATGTGAGCCAGCATATACCTAATATTGTATTCAGTACGTCAGTGTGTCCACTGTCTGGGATAAATCGATGAGATTACAAAATGAAACCCTTGTTCTAAAATGAAGAAAAAGTATATTGATTTAATAAAATTCATAAAAGATATTCATTTCGCGATGAAGTGGAGGCGATCTCGTCAAGTGATTGGCCGGCGGCGGACAGTGGCGCCATCTCGCGATCCAACCACACCTCATCGCACAGCACGCGCTGAAACAGAGCACTTCCCAATGCGCGATATGTGCCTCGGAAATAATGTTTTGGCATTTTTTTGGCATATTCCAGAAATCCCCCGCGAGATCAAAAATGTTTTTTTTTCGGATTTTCACGTCGGTGTTTAAATTGAGAAGCAAGTCCTGCCCCCGTATGCCAATCTTTTGCTGTCAAGTTATATTTCACTGCCCAGTGTAATTTTTTCAGGTCACGTGGTACAATTTTGTACCACGTGATCATTCTTTTTAGAAACTTGACAGCAAAATACGCGCGGAAACACATCAAATGACGTCATAATGTCACTATTTAGTCACAGAATAACTATGAGTTAGTATGAACTGACCATGATTTAAAACTTTGCAGTTCAACTTTGATTGGCATACCCCTGCTGTTTAAAGTTTAAGTAATCTTAGTGGTTGCTCCTGCAATAGTTGGAACATAACAACAAAACTACTTGCACGACACCACGACACAGTACCTAGTGTAGCTTGTCTGCAACAAAAGGACACTTGTACAACTGTATGCCGCCATTTGTACACGCGGAGGTACAACCAGCTGTACAAAACCAGAACGTAACTTCCATTTTGTACAACCGGTTGAACTAATGGGAATTTCACTTGTTATTTGTACCACTAGTTGTATATCTGTGACTCTGGCAATTGTCTAGTGCAATCATTCTCAAAATACAAGAGGTTCTTCAAAAAGGACGTTTTAAAATTCTTCAAGGGCCTTTGCGTGTGATACCTTTGCTATTACAGGGGTTCATAGGCTACTGTAACCACTTACCATCAGGTGGGTCTTATCGACTCCATTGTATAAAAAAACTGTGATGCCAGTTTGTTGTATTGTAAGAAAAGGAGTAAGTATGGCGCGGGACGAGTGATGTCGGGATTAGGGCTCAACTCGGCCTCAGAAAAAGGTACACGACGAAGATAAATATGAGGGAACTACTGAACTAGGGCACAGTGCGTCTGTACCCGGCTAGGTCACTCATACATCGCACTCAGTGTGAAATTGATAATACAGCTGAGAGGGTTCAAGCTGTTACCACAAGTGAGAGCTGTGGTGGTGGTGGGTGCGCCAAATCTCGGGGCACGTGCAACTACCTACGTACTTACACATTTATTTGGTATATTCCCGAAATCCCCACTGAAAAAACACACCAGAAGATTTTAGTTTTTTCCAGAAATCCCCACTGGCTACGTCGTAGCATGCTACGGTGCTCGCGGGTAGTACAAACAGGCAAAGTTATATCTCAAATGGCAAACGCTTTTCTGAAATCATTGTTAGTTCATTCATTTTTGATTTAAAAATATTCGATTGTAGCTTTCATAGTTTTTCGATCGTAGAAGCGTAGCAGTTTGCTACGCCATAGACATCCCACCGTAGCAGTTTGCTACGCCGTAGACACGCCGCCGTAGAGTGAGCTACATGAATGAGTATTGTTGTGGCTGATTCGCTTATTGTATCTGGTTGGCTATGCTATGAGTAAGTCAGCTGTTTTGTCGGAGCTGTGCTATGGAGGTGAATGACCTCGTGAGGCGGACGCATAAATTGGCGGAATGTCCGTGACGTCACCATAACGTATTATTTATTCTGCTACGGAACCCACATTTGTCATCGCGATGCGCTGCACTCTGTCAAATACATATTTCAGGTGGAAGGGACCCAATCTAAACGTGAAATGTAGCTACGACCGAACCCAAACACGTGTCTATTAGTGTCTATAGATCGAAGAAAAAGATTCTTTATCCCAAAAAATTATGAAGGTAAATAAAGCAGGCTTTACCGTATTCGCATTTTCTGCTGAAGAACTACTGGTCCTGACTCACACATACATTTTTTGAAAGTTTTGTATGAGACTCTCTGCCTAATGAGTGAGTTTGATAGGAATTTATTTCCCATCTGGGCCACAGTGGGTCAGCCGATGGGCTCGACGGAAATAAAAACCATTATAAATGAACTCAGCTTTCTTACAGACAAAACCGCATCTAAATCGCAGATTTCAGGGAGACAACGCCGTTAAACTTATAACGCCCCTACCTTTGTCGGTGATGGTTAAAAATGATAAAGTGGTGGTTAAAGTGGCTGTTTCGTAGCGTCTGATTGAAGTTTCATAGCTTCGCTAACGTATTGAGTTATTCCTCATTCGGATTCAGTTCCCGCGGGGTCCGACCACCTCCCGTCGGAACCTTTAGCATCACGAGCCCGAGCGCAGTGCCTTTCACACGAGGGCAGTAAGCCGAGCGATCTATTCAAGTTGGAAACTTGAACGCTCGGCCACGTTCACACGAGGATAGTGAACGGAGATACAAAATGGTACTCTTTCACAAGGAGCTCACGGAATTTCTCATCTCTGAAAATCAGAACGAATCTTAGATATCAATTGCAATTTGCAACTAGTCCATGTGTTTAACAAGACGTGGAGTGCACACCTCAGAGACCGAGAACCATCTCTCAGCTATCTAACATTATTGTAGGGAATTTTATTAGTTAGGACAATGGAGTCTTGATTTTGATCGAAATACAATAGTGTTTTACTGACTCGGCTTACTAGCCTTGTGTTCATCTGGTTATCGCGCGGTGGAAACTGAAGAGTGTTCAGAAGGGGTAAGGGGTGGAAGGGTGGCGGGGTGGGGGAGGGGGTAGTGTCCGACGCAGTGGTCGGCCGCTGGTCGGCAACGTGCCTCGCAGGGCGTGTGCTGCACTTCTTATTGATGAATGCTTCGCGCTGCCTGATTTCGTTCACGATGAAATTTTATAGTTTAAAGATAGCGCAGAAAACTCTTTATTTATGAATAAACTTTGTTTACAACAAAGTAAACCTACTTATTCAAAGTATTTTAATACCTAATATAGAGCTAAAATTAAATAACAATAGTTTACTAATCGGAATGTACTCGTAAATGATCAGTTTAGAGAAACCTTCATTTGTTTCATTCAAACATTCATTTAATTAAAAGTAGAAAGGTTAGGTAAACACTAATGTTTGTTTAGTCAGGGATTGTTTTTGTTGTTCTGGAACCGACGCGACGTGCACATGCACGTGCAGTAACCCGACACGTGGCGCAGCTCACGTGCACTTTGTACCTACGAGTATATCTCACGACGACGTCTCACACGAGGACAAGGTACACTCAGCAAAAGTTCTGCCTTACCACCTTAAGGGTGCATTTTCTGTGAACTGACTAGCCGTTAATTTTTAAATACCAATAGAAGCAAATTATTTCGGGTGTAAAAGTTATGAAAACAATGGGCCGTCATAAAAATAAATAGATGTTTAGATCTCTGGTTGGTCAAAATAAGAAGACAAAAGAAAAAGGCGAGTTCAGGTAGCTAACTGCTTGCAAGCGAAACAGTTTCAAAAGTGGTAAGGCTGAAATTTTGCCGATCTCGACTCAGCTAAATAAAGCCACCAAATTATTTTTGATAAAAAGTTATAATAGTTGAAGTATTCTTTTTTATATCAGTGTCAAGATTTGCGATATGAATTTATTGGGTAATGCCTTACAGCACGCTAAAAAGAGTTTTAACTCTCTCTATGAAAGACTTAAATGTTCAGGCGTCGTCGCCACCTAAAGACAAAACTTTTATTCCGAGTTAAACCACTTTGCATACCTACCACGAGCGTCCTAATAAGATTACCATTGCGCGTCTTGTTTAGTGATTTACTGGGAGTTGTGTAGAGAGCCGGCGATGTGCTGCGGGCAGCGGGCCGCGTCGCAAACAACTGAAGACAGACATCCAACTTCGCCGACTCATTACTGTTTATTTAATTAGTGTGGGGACGCCGCGCCACAGTGCACGGAGTTACAGTAGTCTAGCTACAAACATGGATGGATAACTTAATATTGTTTGTACTGTGTTGCAGAACAGTTCTTTGTATAGACGTGCTGTGGCTGAAGGCCTTTGTGTTAGGTCACAGAATAAATACTAGAACTAAAAACTAGAAAGTTAAGTTTTACAAAAAATAGTTATAGAAAATGGTCGTTTTGTAGTCTATAATTTTACTTTAATTTTTCACTTTTTTTAGTTTAACGTTTCAAAATATATTAAATGCTAAACTCACCGATAAGAAGAAAGAAGAGTAGAGAAGGGAGAAGGACACGCCGCGATGGCATCGGCAGCCAATGAGCGCGCGGCAAGGCGCCAACGGACCAATGAGCGCGCGACATAGTGCCGGCGGACCAATGGGCGCGCGGCGATGCGCGGGCGGCGACCAATCGCGGCTCAGTGCACGGCGTCAGTGGGGGCGGGGGGGGGGATAGGACTCATTGTCGCGGGAGAAGCATCTGTGGACAATATTATGAATACATTTTGGTTATCCAGTAAAAAGTGATGGACTCGTAGAAGAATGCCTATTTTGGCTCAGCACTAATTCTGACAATCGTCTCAATTCATTTTTATTTTTTTATTTTGAGGTTACGAGTGCCCCTGAGGTTAAGCTGTAATTTTGGTTTATAAAACCGCATTATTGTACAAGTAAGTCGAGAAATGTGGCATAGCATTGCAATGCGTCCGTAGCTGGTCTGTGTAATATTTGGAGTGGATCGGCACCCGCATTCTTCAAATCTCACCCAAAATCTTAAAACATAAAGTTACAAGTAGGCGTCTTCGTTGTACGCTAACACTTGCGTGCATTTATCTACGGACGCTAACGTTTCTAGCATAATTTTTAAACAATCCGTAGCACTTGCTACGAGACCGTAGCCACTGCTACGAAAATAATTCGTAGACCTTATTTATGGCAGCTGGAGTCGTGCTACGAAAAATGATATTTTCTTCGTGAAAATATCTTCTGGGCGCTTGCACACTGACCGATACCAACACCGACACCGACACCGACACGACACCGACACTTCAGTCTCGAACAAAAACATTGTTATCGGCACGACGACGACACGGTGTGGTCTAGTCCAGCGTCTAGTACTAAATGTATGACAGAAGACAATATCGTGTAGGGTGTCGTGTCGGGGCAGTGTGAAAACGATGTTTGTAGACGATGTGTGTTTTATGAACACGACGACAAATACATGCGTTTGTTTATAAGGACAACACACGCAACACTGGTCTCGTATAAAAAGTCTATACAAATAGAACTAGTTTTGTGGCAATAGGTAGGTATGGGTGAAACATATCTACTGACAACCAAATGATTTCATACTTTAGAGTTGTGGGTTCGATTTCAAGAACTGGAAATATTTTTAAAAGAGTTTTTTTCGCGAAATCGTAGGCATGTACACCGTTTAGTTAAATAAAGTAAGTAGGTATCTACTCTACTCTACTCTACTCGGCATTTATTCGAAAAGTAAACAGGTTTACGTAATTGGTACTCAGAATTATTTCATGCTTAGTCTAGAATTTTAACAGCAAAAATCCTTGAAAGCCTAGACTGTAGGTAGGTATATATAATTACAGAATGCCCTCACTTCGTCATTGAATCGTACAATAAATAATGTATAGTCGCTGTGCGCCGCGAAGCGACCTTTATTTATGAACCGTCACAATAATTGATTCACAATTCGATAACATTCAAGGCGATGCATTTTACAGCTAACGATAAAACTCATCAGCATCATTTGACAATTAATGTTAATTATGTAACGCTAACTAATGCCACTTATACTAGAGACGTAGTACTTAGTACAGCTTCTTGTGTGTCAGCTCGTCCGGGTTGAGTACCAGCACCGCACCTACCTATCCCTGCCGCCGCGCCGCCAAGCACTGTGTCACCATTGAAAGTAAGAAGAAGACGGTGCCATGTCACACGCTTTGCTTAGTTTAGGACTAGAGGGCGTTCTGTTAAATGTCCATTAATAGGTATTCATTTTATTTTTTTATTTAACATCATATTTAGGATAATTCAGTTCAAGTTTGAAGCAACCACCGGCTAAACAAGTACAATTTTACCGTTTTCACGTAAGTAATAGTCCCCTGCCTAATAAAGGTATCACGACTGTATTAACCCCGTGACCCACATGCAGCTGCGAGTCCCTGCGCCCGCCTCGCGCCTCGCTCGCGACGGCTCACTACGCGCTAGCGAGAGAACTCGACGGGAGCGCCACAGTACCTACTTGCAATAACAGTACATCAACTGTATACTGAAAGATATATTTGACGACAGTGATTTCAATTTTTCTTACGATGGGTATCAAGCTTGAAAAACAGAAACTCAAGATGGCCGCCGTGTCTACCAAAACGATTTATTAGGTTTTTTTGAGTCGTACGTGTTCATCCTTAGCCGCGGCGCTCTCAAGCGAAGCCGGTAATGTAATTGTCGTAGGCAGATGTTAGCGATTGCACTAAGTATCTATGCTTGTTTATAACACGATGTACCTCCTCCCACCCACGTATACCATCACACAACTGTATAAACATATCAAAGATGTTTTGAAGCTAGCTGCAAGATGACGACATTCCACATAATTTTATTTATCATACAGAAGATCAAAACGTCTCAAGGGATGCATCATATTGAACACTCTAACTTACTTCGCAAGGGAAGGGTAAGAAGAAGGTGCGGGAGGGGGGGGGGGGGGGGGGGGTTGAAGGGGTGATCGTATTCCGCACGTATCGAGTGGAAGGAAGCGTTTAGCGAGCTTCCACGGGAACCCTAACCCACAGCAGCGAGTACCGCGGCGGCGGCGGCGGCGGCGGCGGCGCGGGTTCCGAAGCCTTTCTGCGGGTGATACATCTGTGACATAGTAAAGTGTATAGAGGCGAGGTGTAAGAACAACACTTGTCTTGCAGAAACATAGAGGGAGCCGTCCATCCGTGTGAACCACTTGTTCTACGGAACCAACGCGAGATAAATCAACTGCTGCACAACATGCAACGGGTTAGTCTCCAAATCCACTTTGAGTTTTCCCCCTTAAGTGGATTTTGAGACTGAAAGACTGAAAGTATCAAAATCCCCTTGATTAGGCAAATATGTATTGTTATTTGTTAGACGCGGTGTACTCGTCCCATACACTTAGTAAAATATCAAACAATCTAAAAGATAAGAAAATACAATGTCATAATTTAAAAAACTTAAAATGAATTTTCAGCACATTTTTAAGATTTCAATTATTACACTGAACGTATTTTCTAGTTTTCAACTTGTAACGTAGCTATTTTGTAAAACTACGCTCCACAAAAAGCTTACGTTGCTTTTTATATTTCGTAAGCGGAATGTGGAGAATGCTGTGAAGCAGGTCGCCTACAGTCGTACGTTACCAAATGCAATCTCAGCTGTAACAGTCGTAAGCTCTTGATAACGGTTATAACAACCGCTGCCAACTACTTACTCGACTACTGTCTACTGTACTGTACAATGTACTGTACAGTGTACTGTACAGTGTACTGTACAGTACACTGTACCTACTGTACAATGTACTGTAGCTACTAGCCGAGCCATGCCGCACAATAATAATAGTAACAACGGAGGTGCTTTGTGAGACAGTGCATTTGCTATAACATCGGCAGCCGACATCACCTACAATCTAAATGAAATCAACTAACAGTTTTGTCTGTCATCTTTTTTCATAAAATACTCGGCTCAATCTGAAATGTGCCTCTATACTGTAATTAGTACTGTTTCAAACTAAATCGCATTGAACTTGTTAATCTACTTTTTAAAATGTGTGAACGTTTCGTTTTATAAGTCAAATCAACGAACATCGTAAAATGCACAAACTCCCAGCACGCACACACGCACACGCACACGACGCGTTGGATAACACGCACACATGCATGCCGATACATCTACACACACTAGTCATCGGTAGTAGAACTCGCAAAACGATAAACTAAAGTTTGTTACATATTTGAGATGCACTGCGCGGCGGCTTTGTGGTTTCTGCGCGACTGCACGGAGTTTTGCAGTGTTGCCGCACAGTGTAACTCAAAATGTGTATAGGTTCGTTTGTGGAGGACCCTGTGGACTGAAACGTTCAGAAGACTGCATGCAGTGTCGACCACTACAAACGTAAGTATTTATTGTGTTAGTGAACCAGCAACCTAGATGTGGAAGTAGTCTCTCGAGGACAGTACCTACAGTTCATTGGCTCCACGATCCACGCCATTATTTCAGTGCTCTTTAAAACTACGCAAGGCTGAGATCATATCGTGTAATGTTTGTTTAATTACGTTTCGGTGGACGTTCTCAGTGAGGTAAAGCACTTTTATAGGCAGAGAAAGCTGCTCATCGGATTTCACTCGCCACTATTTTTTTTTCAGCAACCAAAATACAATATTAGAATAAACTCCAGAATGATCTAGAATAGTGATGTCTCTGTCAGATCTCGGTGAACACTTTCCATCTCCCTCTAATTACGACTCTTACTTAATAACTGTAGTTCACATGTTACGTAATAGCTACAACATTGTTATAGACGGATGCAACCACTTAACGCCATCTGGTTTTTTCATCAGTTAATCTCATAAAAAACATTTCCTTGCTATAATTATTTACCCCGACATGAATAAAATAAAATCAGCTTCCGTCATCGTAAAAGTTTTCTCATTACAGATGCCAAATGCGTTGTATCGACGCGTGTCCCCCCCCCCCACCCCCTCTCGGTGCAAGGGGGGGTGGGGGGTGTGATGCCGCGGGGAGCTAATCCAGACCTCTTCATTATCCCGTGTTTGTGGGACGCAGTACAGAAAAGAACAGTCGATCATCATAACAAATAAGTAAGTAGCCTTTTCAAAAATGTATATAAACATTTAGTAGTGACGAGCCGTACAAATAAAGCAAGTGCTGGTGCTGGCATCCTTACTGCAATGCAAGCTGTGAGGAGTTGGCTTGTGTATGTGTGTGTGTGTGATACCCTATTTATAAAATTACTAAAATCTTTCCTTTTAAAAAAATGTTATTATGAATTAAATGACTATATGAATGACAAAATGTGCGAATATAATAATACTGAATTAACACAAGAAATTGACTAAGTAAATGAAAAATTGACGTGAATAAAACCTCGGTCTGGCTACTTTCCTGTTGCAATACCCCTGAACAGGGTTCATGTAACTATATTTCAATGATGACGTGATATCTGCCGTGAAGGAACTTTCCAAGGTAAACATACTATTTTAGTTACTAAAGGCCTTCGTACCTACCTACAATGTAACAACTATAATACCATGTGAAAGCAATCAATGTATTGAGTATTGAGTATTGAGTGTGGCTTCTGCCGGGCGAGGTAGACTCACTCACGGTATTCTTGTCGTTTCCGTAAGCAACCACTGTTAGTGCTTTGAACTACTTCTTACAGTAATTACAGGCACATGAGACTTAATATCGTTATGTCTTACAGTGATAGGCGCAGTGCAATGCATCACAGGGCACGTCCCCATTGGACATGCTCAGTGAAGCAAAGCATTGTAATAGGGCCGGGTCACTACTTAACAACAGCTTGTTGTTGTCTAAAAAAACGATGCAGGCACAAATAATATATACATAATCGTATCCTATCCTATCCTATCCTACTAATATTATAAATGTGAAAGTTTAGATGTTTGGATGTTTGTGTTTCAATCACGTCTAAACTACTGAACCAACTTGGATGAATCTTGGCATATATATAGTTCGTAGCCTGGATTGACACATAGGCTACTTTTTATTCCGAATAATTAACAGGATCTACAGGATAAAATGAACGAAAAGGATTAGCAGCGCCAATTGGCAAGAGGATTTCATTGTCATGTCATGTCACGTCAGTTTGACAGGGCGTAGTACTACCTCTTTGGTCTAACGACTAGCGTTTGACATTCCAGTACGAGTTCGGTGTATTGAGGTGTAATGTCAAGTTTCTCAAAGAAGTATCCGCTTGGTACACGCACAGATAATATAAAGTACACGGAAACGCTACTCGCGTACGAAGTCGCGGGTAACTGCTAGTATGTATATATAATAGAGTACTGTGTATATAAGAGGTGTGCTACTGGTGTTCTTTTACTAGGTCCGGCGTCGGGCGGCGGCGTGCGAGCGGCATCGACACGCGCCGCGCCCCGACACATTACTATCGCATATCTGTCTGTGTACACAGTAATGTCAATACAGAGAGTACACTCGCACTCTATTTACTCACATCTTGATAGTGGACCCTCGCTACTGCGGGGATATTTATAGTTTATCGAGATAAATAAGACAGTCTCATTTCAGTGCAGTCATCAATAGCGAGGCGCCTTCCAAGATATAAGGTGGATGCCAAAGTAAAGTTCAGTCAAGAATGTTTATGGAATTAGGTGCGTTTAAAAGTATTTTGAAGTATAATGAAAACCCCTCATCTTAATTGAGTTAGAGCCGTCAGAAAACTTTTATTTTAGAAATTTCTTAGAAGTTCCTTCTAATTCGGAATAATGAGTATTTTAATTAGCGGAAGTAGGTTTATAATTACTTAACCGAGCGAACTTTCAAAGTCAAGGTGTAACAAACCCACTCCTCAAATCTTAGGAGGGTTAAAGTAGTTAGATAGATAGATAGATAGAAGATACTTTATTGCACACCTTAACCTAGGGACTACTATAACATACAAAACAAAACGAAACTTAACTAATTGTACAATGGGCGGTCTTATCGATACTGAGCGATCTCTTCCAGACAACCTTGAACGAAAAGGACTACGAGGTAATAAACTAGGGGTGCTATCTAAAGATAACATAGAAAAAATATTGAAACTTAGACACTAAGTATATAATTTTATGGCAAACAATACTTATAACATACAAAATATACCTAATACATACAAAGCAAAGAATAATAATATACATATACCTACATACATACATGCACAAGATTTAAAATAAATACCTACTTATTAAAACCTAAAGAAAGAATCATCTGATGTTTCTTTGAAAATGGTGTTCATATTGACGTGTACCTACTGTAACACCTTTTAGTTTTAAAGAGTGCTCTTATTACACCCTGTATCTTTCAACTGTAGAGTTCATCCTTTATCCTCATAGCCCAAACTCAAGGAAGTCGGCACAAATAAATCAGACAATCATCGCGTTACATAAACTTTTTCGAGTCAAACTGCGCGTTAACAACAACTCGACTACCGAACGTTCCAGTGTCACCGCGCAATGTAATTCTATTATGAGCACGATTGTCTTTACCCGTGCACCCCTCCTTTAAATAAGTAAAAGGCTAACGCGCCAAGTGTCAGTGCTGGAGTGTTTGAGTGCACGGAGTTAGTGCGGAGTGGAGCACCGACTCGGACAATAGCACTAGACGCCGCCGCCGCCGCCGAGACGAAATCTCCGCGAAACTGTCCCGATACCGAGGGAGCGCGCACATAGTACCGGCATACCAGTAGCGCAACTGTGCACACTTACTGAACCTTTGGTTTCCTGCAAAGGCCATTCACAGCCATTTATAAATCTTTAAATATATTTTATACTCTATTTTTTGCTCTATTTAACTTCTTTGCAAGTTCAATAAAATTGTAAGCAGCACACTGCATTATAAAAGTGATACTAGCTCGAGTTTGATGTATAATATGTCTGTGGTTCTTTACTTATTCATTCAAACCACAAAAAACGGCTCTCAGTGTTTAATAGATGAGGTACTGTATGTTGTGCACTGTGTCTTTATGGTGACGAGGTGTCTCCGCCGGCCGGCGGCGCGGGACAGCCATGGACAGGACATACCTACTGGCGGGACGTTCATTTGTTTTGTGTAATTCTATTTTTAAAATGTAACTGACAGCAGGCGAGCCGTTTTTGGGTGTATTTCTTGTTGTAGATAGATTACTGTGTTTGTGTGTGTGTACTATGGTATGTGTCGGTTGCTGCGTCGCGTCGCGTCGCTGGTACAAAAGCTCAGTGAAACGACTGTTGTGTTGCAACACTGTTAGTGTCATGTTTTTCAACATTCTATTTCTATCTTTCATTGGCTCTCTTATTCACAACTAGTGTTTACTTCTTTTCACGTTTTCTTTTAATGCTTGGCTTCATTCGCGTGGTACCTAATTCAAAACTTGTTTACACCATTTTATATCACGAACTTTAATTTCATTCAAATCGGTCCAGCCGTTAGTTACGGCGCATCTGTTTGAAGGCTCAGGATACTTAAGCCAATCAAATTATTCGGCAGTTTATCAACAGCTCGATCGATAAATCGCGATCAAATGTAATCGAATGAGTCGTCGCGTCGCGTCGCGTCGCGTCGCGTCGGTGCAACATGTGCCTCTAGTTAGTTAGCGGAGAGTCCCCTTAGTTGGGGTACCAGGAGTGCAGGAGTGCAGGAGTGCAGGAGTGCAGGAGTGCAGGAGTGCAGCGGGACAGTGGGGACTCACGGATTAGCTATGGTAGAGTTCGCCAGACTTGTTGGTAAACTGTTGCGAAGCATCCCTCGGCCCTTCCAAAACAAAACGTTCGCTTTGTTGATATTGTACCATCTATAGCATCGACACACAGCTCATTTTAATCAAGTGTTTAATAATAAGTAAATGATTCAAAATTAAATGTTGAACTTAATCAGCGTGTGGGCTCGAAGGAAGTAAGTGTTTATTAGCTTGAAAAGCGTCTGCATGGAAATAATAAACAAAAAGAAGGAAATAGAGAAATGAGAAGAACCCGGATTAACTTCATGACTCAAGTAAAAGTCTGACAGTGTTTTTTACTTATTTAAGTTGACTGACATTTTGTGTAAAATTATCTCAGCAGTGTGTCCCACACGGTTGAGTAATTGTCACATGACAATGAATCGGGGTGCATAATCGCGTGTGACGTCATCAATAACGATCTTCCCTCAGGACTAAAAGGGGTTCCTTCCCCTAAATGATTTTATTAATATTTTGAGTTACATTACGCGGCGTGTAGTTAATCGCAACGTAATTGAAGAGTTTTTCGCTGTCATCGCGCAATGTAACTCGATGTTTCGGTGGTGTTTGGCGGCGCGGCGCTGTTGAGATTACATTTGAATATTATTGCTATTTGAAGCAGTCAGCTCTAAATTGGAATGTCCCCTCGGTTACATTAAGTACAATAGTCGTGATTATCAAAGTAGACCGTACCTACGTTTTACAGTATTGGACTAGCACTTGCAATGCGGTTGAGACACAAACGTCATAACATAGACATTTATAATATTAGTAGGATAAGATTGTAACTAACTTGTAAAAGGAAATATTAGTTAGTGTACACTTGCTAATTACTCCGTACTGCATTAGCAGGTGTCTGTGTGCTACTGCATGCATGTGTGCACACTGTGTCGTCTCGCGGGGCCTGTTCTCGGAAGCGGTGGCTTTATGGCTAACTAGCAGTTACCCGCGACTTCGTACGCGTCTACAGTTTCCGTGTACATTATATTATCTGTGCGTGTACCGAGCGGATACTTCTTTGAGAAACTTGACATTACACCTCATTATACCGAACTCGTACTGGAATGTCAAACGCTAGTCGTTAGACCAAAGAGGTAGTACTACGCCCTGTCAAACTGACGTGACATGACATGACAATGAAATCCTCTTGCCAATTGGCGCTGCTAATCCTTTTCGTTCATTTTATCCTGTAGATCCTGTTAATTATTCGGGATAAAAAGTAGCCTATGTGTCAAACCAGGCTACGAGCTATATATATGCCAAGATTCATCCAAGTTGGTTCATTAGTTTTGACGTGATTGAAACACAAACATCCAAACATCTAAACATCCAAACATCCAAACATCTAAACTTTCGCATTTATAATATTAGTAGGATAGGTCGCGGCGACTTGTTTACGACGCCATAAACATAAACACGGCCCGCATTCGAGCCGGGCTCATCTCATACTCCGCTCCGCGCCGGATGCTGGCGATGTGGATTATTGACGTTTCATTTTGAAATGTATCATCTCGTCATACAACACCTGAATAAGAAGCTAAATACAGGGAAACTTAGGAAAGCAACGAAAAGTTGGCGCTTTTGTAAAGAAGTTCGTTCTGATTAAATATTTTGTGTGCACGCAGTGATGCTCGCATTGCTGTATTCAGGTTTGAAGGGTATGGGTGCCGGTGCTATTACAGGCACATGACACAACGGCTCAGAATGATGGACGCAGTAGATTGACACATGAAGTCGGTTCTCGCTGAGTGAGCTCTGCGAGGTAGTATCATTGTATCAGATAATAATATGCCGCGTTGTGTTGTCTTACATAATATATAATGTAAGTAGCGTGTTGTTGTGAGAGCGCGTCGCGTCGCGTCGCCGTTAACAAGTAATATCTCAGCTGTCTGCCGCTTGATGAATGGAGGGCGCTGCAAGGTGTGTGTGTGTGTGTGTGTGTGTGCCTACTACCCACCTGTACCTACCTACCGCCTATATACCTCACACACGGGCGGATCCAGCCAGGGACCTAGAGGGCTTTACCTCCCCCCCGAAGGATGAACCAGGATTTGTCAGAAAAAACATTAATAGCTGGGCGAAAAGTCTATTAGTAGGGGTTTCCCAGGATTTCAATTTGGGAGGGGGGTCCCAAAACGAAATACTTGATCCGCCTCTGTACGGCTGGTGGTACCTAACTGATCCCACAGTCTTACTTCTCCTGTCATTCATCTCACCTCTCATCTCTCGGCCGGATATTCCGCACCACAGCCTTCAACCAACCTTACAGCTTACAATCGCTAGTGAATACACAACTAATCAAAATGTATACAAATGACATTTCTAATTTCTAAAAGATAATAAAATTTTGTTCGCGGTGAGTAGATTCCATACATTTACAAGTACATTTGTATTCTCTAGCAGCAGGGCCGAGGGGGGGGGGGGCTGTGCAGTTTCAAATATGCTTTAGTAACCCCCCCCCCCCCCCCTCGATTCATAAACAAAGGTCGAACAATCCGCTAAATCGCTTCAACCAGCATCATGTATTGTTATAGGCAGATGTAACCGCTTTATATCAGGTGGGCAATCGGCTTGTTCCATCATTAAGTTGTATAAAAAAACCGCGCCGCGCCGGCGTCCGCCTCTACATCGTTTATGCATTCGAGGGTAGGCGTGAAAAAAGGAAAAAGCTGCTTTGATCCGAAGCCGCTAAATCGGCTTATTCCAGACATCCCCTGCGTGTTGCCCCTGCGAAGGGGATTTCTGGACTTGTTGTCCAGAAATCCCCTTCTACCTAATTCCCAAAACACTCGAATGTGATCCTTGTTGCTATACAAGTCATTAAACACATTTTGTTCTAACGTCGTCGCAAAGTCAAAGTCAAAATTTATTTATTTAATAAAATCACCAGGATCATTTAGGCAGTGTTTTTTACTAGAAAACTTATAATTTGTAGTGATTCAGAATTTTCATAATTCCTTGCTGAAAAGGTATCTCTGAAGCGAACTGAACTTCATTTATCCGGTTCGGTGGCTGCGGGCCGAAGAGGGGGGTGGGAGAGGGGGGAAGGGGGGGGGATAAACATGTTTTTCTCAAGCGGTTATTACATTAAACAATCTCAAGCACGCTAACTAGTCCGTGCTTAGAATCTACCTAGACTGGCTTGCTATTACACTGCGCTAGATATCGCATGCTTACTCATTCGAAAGGCGGACGTCGTCGTTGACGGGCGTCTTGAAAAATCTTTCGAAATGACGGAAAATGGCGGTAGCTCTTACCGCGACTATTTCAACAAAATTTAAGAAATAAGAGATAAAAATATGAGCGAATCATACTCTTTCACCCATATTTTAGTCATATATCTGTATGATTTTTCTCCCATAAATATGGCATGTCATGATAGATATCGATAATATCGAAGATCACCTCTCGTTTTGTTCGTTCGTTCGTTCGCATGGCATTGTGTAGGTACGGCACCGCGAGACACGACCCTCCTCTGCGGCTGCCGGACGCTGACTGAACGGTCTTACTGTCTTACTCTTATTACACCATGCAATATCAAGTCAGGCTAACAAGTCCGTGCTTGGAGCAGACTAGCAAGTCAGTCTACCTGTAGCGGTTATTACATTAAACAATCTCAAGCACGCTTACTAGTCCGTGCTTAGAATCTACCTAGACTGGCTTGCTATTACACTGCGCTAGATATCGCATGCTTACTCATTCGAAAGGCGGACGTCGTCGTTGACGGGCGTCTTGAAAAATCTTTCGAAATGACGGAAAATGGCGGTAGCTCTTACCGCGACTATTTCAACAAAATTTAAAAAATATGAGCGAATCATACTCTTTCACCCATATTTTAGTCATATATCTGTATGATTTTTCTCCCATAAATATGGCATGTCATGATAGATATCGATAATATCGAAGATCACCTCTCGTTTTGTTCGTTCGTTCGTTCGCATGGCATTGTGTAGGTACGGCACCGCGAGACACGACCCTCCTCTGCGGCTGCCGGACGCTGACTGAACGGTCTTACTGTCTTACTCTTATTACACCATGCAATATCAAGTCAGGCTAACTAGTCCGTGCTTGGAGCAGACTAGCAAGTCAGTCTACCTGTCTTTCCCTTATTACACTACGCTTGATGCTAGTTAGCGTGCTTGAGATTGTGTAATGTAATAACCGCTTGTCTTTCCCTTATTACACTACGCTTGATGCTAGTTAGCGTGCTTGAGATTGTGTAATGTAATAACCGCTTGTCTTTCCCTTATTACACTACGCTTGATGCTAGTTAGCGTGCTTGAGATTGTGTAATGTAATAACCGCTTCATTCAGTGCAAAGCAGGAAGAATATTGTTCGTCCTTTCCTTCCTGATTCCTTTGTGGGAAGTTATACCGCGAGGTACAACTGCAAACACTATATAAAGTGGCTTTTACTAAGTACCATAACATTGCATTATAGGCTTGTTTCATCATTTATACTTAGTTGTGTAAAATTGATTTTTTTATTATTTTTCGTTGATTTCTTCTAAATGTATGGTTGTGACACGCCTGACTCCGTGGTGTGAACACATCCCTTAGTTACAAAACCACGCGATTGAAGCTGTGCGCGGAAGCTAGTCATGAACAAAGTAGATAATTATTTCCTTGTATCAGGTATGTATGTATCGATGTGTGCGTGGACAGGCACACCTGACCTCGTTATTATCAGCTGCATGCCGGCGTACTGTTCCCTGCCTGACGGAGCCGCAGCTGTCTGCGAGATCGAGGACCTACAGTACAGTACAGTACAGTACAGTACAGTACAGTACAGTACAGATGCATACATCCACGTGTACCTACGAGTATATACGTGACACGACACGGGCCCGTTTACGTCCCTTAGGCACGTTTACGGCACATTTCTTTCGCCACGTTAATCCCGTATTGCGAACGTAAATTCTCACCGAGTGAAAGGTCAGACAGACCACGTAACAGTCACGTGTTAATGTTTCACTGTGACGTCATCGCACTCTCTATCTATCTCTGACTGTCGTTGAAATCTAACTTAGAGCTGGTTATTCAAGACTGTGCGCGTCTGTAAGGCTCGTCGTGTTTGAAGCCATTTAAGTTGTATATTGTATACTTGTAGAGGACAGAACATGCAGAATCTACTATTTTAATTGGGCGTTGCCGAGCACGTCCACCAAGAAAGTGCTCCACGTGGCAGTGCACTGCGTTAGATGGAGTGTATAAAGACATGCCTGTAACCACGAAACCCTTCAAATCGTAATCGGGATGACATTGACGGTGATAAAGATGGCCGGCTCAATGGAGCTACATTGAGCCGGCATGAGTAGAGTAGAGTAGTTGCAGTGGAGAGTGGTGTTGTGTGAGAATGGAGGCGGTCTCGCAGTGCAGTGGGCACGCGGCTGCAGGCGCGCTGACGGCGGCGAGGAATGCTCAGCACAGCACAGCTCTCGGAACTATAAAACCGGCTATTTTAATGCAAATGCCCATTTAAAAGCTGAACTCAGCGCCCGCCGCATGTTTGAACTCGTTGAGAATGCGACTCGATTGCTTTTTTAAGCTCCACGCACACTACACAGCTGAAGGAGACCGGCGACCACAGAACTCTCTCTCTCTTCTCTCAGAGACTGAGGGAGAAGGTCTGAGTTTTATCGGACTGAGACGACAATAGACTCCAGCCACCGCTGGGTGGCGATGGCGTCTGCACATTTGTCACGTCATTGTTCATGATGGCGGACACTGAGGTGATAATTGAACCCTCGACAATTCTCCGCCGTCAGGAGGCCAATAAATGCTCTACTGCACTATTTTTAAACAGTTATGACTTTTGAAAATATTTATTTTTGGTGATAATCAAGAGAATCGTCTGAAGGTTTTATGTAAGACTAGATTCCGCCCGCGAATTCGTTTAGATCTTGCCTGGTACTGTCGATTTTTCGGGATAAAAAATTGTTATTGTTGTATTTGTTACAGGTTACAAAATTTAATGTTTTCCAAGTTTTCATCCGAATTGGTTCATTAGTTGTGACGTGACAGTTACACAAACACTTGACATTCATAATATTAGCTAATAGGATAGGATTGAACATTATTTTTGCACCTGTAGGTTATCGTTTATATAGGCGAGTGGTTACGACTTAACATCAGGTGGGCCATTTACTCGTTCCATCATTAAGTTGTACAAAAAAAGTTGACATGATAACTTTACATTGAGGTTGTTTAAAGGCATACTTTTGAGTCTGTGACTGATCTGTACGAGATGATGCAGCGTCCATTACTCCGAGACCATTGCTACTGATAAGTACAACGAATTTAACAAAATGGTGGAGGCCGAGGCCGGCATAGTGTTGCAGTGCATTTCATAATGCCGCAGATAATAATGTAATTGGGCGAATCAACTTTTAAGGCACTCCTTTGACAACATTGTGAATAGCTCAAAATAAAAATGAATTATCGAAATGTTAAGCAAATATAGTGTTAACATTTGCACTATTTATTCTATCTTTAGGTTTTGCTATGTGGCATGACATCTAAGCTAGTTTAAACGAGTTTTTGTAGAAAACCTGATGAGTGTGCCTAATAAACATCGCAGCAGAGCGCTAATAAACGCACGCGCAACAGTTGAGAGCTTACTGCGGGCTGAGAGGTGGGTAAAGCGAGGTAGGCCTTGTCAGACCATACCAACGAAATATTAGATACTAATAGCCTCTGATGATACCAAGTTAGACGCCATTTCTTGATATTACTCAGAACTTTTATCGGTAACTCAGTATACCTGATGATTTAATCTACGTTTGGGACAAGAAGTTGAGGTGCATGTAAAATACACAATTTAAGTCAAACTTTTGTTAATTTTTACTTAAAACGTAAGCCTTACCTTTTCTGAAGCGTAGTAATGTGTGAAAATGCAGTGTCTTCATATGTTTTTATTAAGTAACATCGTACTTTGTTACTTCACCTTCGTCAAAAGACACCTGTTTTTTGTATGGAGTTCCGCTGAGTTACCATAGGAAAAGCAAAAATTTTGCTATAAACTATAAAAAGTATGAAATTACCATATTAGCGGAGAATCTAAGTTTACGTTTACATTTAAAAAATCTTATTTTAAACTGAAATACAGATTTTATCGTTATTTC
Organism: Gandaritis pyraliata; assembly: GCA_947859175.1. Taxonomy (NCBI): domain Eukaryota; kingdom Metazoa; phylum Arthropoda; class Insecta; order Lepidoptera; family Geometridae; genus Gandaritis; species Gandaritis pyraliata. The sequence goes on along the minus strand of OX401877.1, from coordinate 50,948 downwards.
CATGACAGGGACAAAAAAGTAGTGCCTTAAAAGTTGATTCACCCAATTAGGGGCGCGCTGGCAACACGACGGTAATGAGCACCCGCCACTCACTACTCACTTCTCACTACTCACTACTCACTACTCACTGCACGGCACACCACTAATACGAGAAAATAAGCTGAAATAGGAATAATATTATCACCTTTCTATCAGGTTGTAAAAATCCTGCATCACATATCCTTTTCAAACACAAGTTTTGAATGTCAACTTGACTAGCGAGCGCAAGGTTGTACTGAGACTGACTAAACCCTCATACGTTGTACACTGTACACTGTACTAACACAATCATTGTTGTTTGTAGATATTGCTTTGTATTAGTCTTAAGTATACAATATCCAGAAGTGGCAGGACCCGCGTTTAATCCAGCGAGCGTTATGAGGAGCTGAGCCGAGCGCTGCCGGCTAGAGACCTCCTCAGCGACCAGCTACGGCTCAGGGAGTCTTAAGATGCTATTACCGTCATATAAACGGTTACTTAACCTACCCCTTCATACCCGTCAGGAGCCTTCAAACGCTTTAAACTTAATCTGTTCCTAATTCGTTTAGAAGCTGCTTTAGACTCGCATTAAGGCGGCATGGGGATGCATGTGCCCAAGTTTAATTTAATAATTAGTATCAAGTATTATTAAATAACGCTAGTAGTTAGTAGTAGAGCTGGTGGTGCAGGGGCTCGTCCGGGGACCAGCCTCGCGCCGACCTCTCTCCCTGCTGCTAATGGGCTTATTAGACTGTGCAATCTCAAGTCAGGCTTACTGATAGTGATGTAACGTGATGAGTTGAGCTATTTCTAACTCAAGTTATTTGAATTGACTCGCATCGAGGACTTGCATGCATATAAAGTCATACAAGTGAAAATCTAGCACCAATTTCTCTAACCACTTACGTTGCATACGGACCTAGTTGAGTCAACCCAATTGGCGGCTCGAGTCAAGGTTCAGTTTAACTAAAATAATTCGAGTTCGATATAATTCAACTCGTCACGTCACATCACTGTCAGTAAGACTGACTTGAGATTGCACAGTCTAATAAGCCCTTAACACCTATAATGTCACATAACGAGCACAACTTTTAAAATACCTACTAATGTCACGTGATACCGCGTGATATCACGGACTAAGTCTATAAGTATCTGCTTATCTAATTGCTGTTGTACTGAGTGTGAGAGAGACAACCGACCCTATTATAATAGTAGCTGCAGTCAAATTAAACTACTTACTTAGCTTAAAATGTGGAGTGCTGTAAGAGTGACAAGTGCTTTCAGAAGTTACAACCAATAAACTATGAAGGTTAAGTTGCCGATCCTTTGCACCGAGTGGAACACCTTCCCGCCCAGTGCCAGTGTCAGTGGCGGAGCCAGGGGCGAGGGTCGGGGGGCGAGGGGCGAGGGGCGAGGGGCGCTTCACCCGGCTAGTACCTGTTTAGTAAACTTACTAAACAAGTTTTATAAAGGCTTTACATTAACTTTACGTTACTAGCCTCGAGATCTATTTTGTATCTCCTACTAATACTATAAATGTGAAAGGTTAGAGGCTTGCATGTTTGTTTCAATCACGCTGCAACTGGAACTACTGGTCCGATTTGGATGAAATTTGGAATACATAATAAATAGTAACCTGGACTACCACATAGGCTACTTTTATTTTATTTAAAAACATCAACAGGATCAAATAGGACGCGGGTGAAGTCACGAATGGAAACTAGTGAAGAGAATTTTTTTTTGAGAATTTTCCTGACAAATCCTCGTCCAACCATATGTAGAGCTTTAGGAAGGATCGTGAGCCCCCTGGAGCCGGCAGTGCCCGGGCCGAGGGGGGTAGGCAGTAGCAGAGCTTACCGTCTCGCTGTATAATAGGCCGACCTTGGCCACCGACAAATGAATACCTCGCGAGTAATGGCGGCGCGGAGCGAGTAACGCTTCATGTGCGTTTACGGCCATCTTAACTGTTACATATTTGTGCAATGTGATTATTTGTACGACATTGAAACAACGGTGGGATGAATTCTAGTTTCGGGATTGTAAACGCTAGGCTCTAGGTTTAGCTGAGTATCATTTAAGCTACTTCTTTATTTTTTTTATATGTTTATTTCTTAATTGTTTTCTCCTTTCCTTGTTGACATCTGTGGAACATGGGGTATGCTCTCATGTGCCTAGAAGCAGTACTGTGTGTGGCGCGCCCTCTAGCGGTTGTCTACAACCTTAGCTCGTGCTTCGTTCGTATTAATTACTTCGCTATGTTATAGTTTACAGTGGTGTTGTTGTGTGCGTGTAACGCGACGCGATGGCTCTCCGATGAGTGAGCCCGCCCGGAGCCCCGGAGCTCCGGTGCTGGGGGGGCGGAGGCGCTCTAATGTCAGCCTTTGATCCCGATGGCTTGCACGGGGAAGAAGCGGCCATTTCCGCGTATCCAAGAGCCTCAATTATTGCTTTCTGTTATGTTTGTACATCAGCAACAGGCCTCAGTCCGCAGCTTTGCTTGTGTAACGTGTTATTTCGGATTACAAACTATATCTGTTCTAAGTTTCATCTAAATGGGAATCATTTTTGCTTGCATCATAATCAGCCTGTAGAAGTCCACTGTTGAACCTCCTCTCCATAGATTTCCAGAAAAAAGTATTTTGGGCCCTTCTCTCTCTGTGCACCGTGTCCTGTGCAGCGCTCGTCATTATAGCATCACGCTTGCCTTCTGCTGCGTGGATTTAGAATAACATCACTAGCTACTAGCTATAGATTAGTAATGAATGACGAATACAGTTCATAATTCATTATTTATCTCCTGGTAAATACTCGTAAGAGGCAATAATGTCCATTATTAATCCAAGCAACCTTTCAATATCCCGCTGATAGCAATATCTATCTATACAGTAGGTAGGTACTAGTAGGTAGGTAGATGGAGAAGAAGGGATCGCAAGCCGCGTAATGTGGAGCGCGGATGTAAGCTTTACGGGAATTACAACTATTCGGTATCTGCGGAGAATCAATCTTTTAGATATGCTTTTAGATGCTTTTAAAAAAAAGGAAAACTGAAACGGCTATGAATCCTAGTTGTCACGCTAGGACACACCAACTAAATACATAATTATGTTAATACCAGTCTGCTTACATCGGAGCCACGTGTGGGGGGCGAGGGTGTAGAGGAGGGGGGTGGGGTGGGCACGTTCTGACCACTGATTTGATATAGGTAAGATTAGAGCGTGCGCGGAATAAATGTGCGGTGCGAGAGCTGACGGCGAACTCGCGCTGAGCGCATGTCCGCGCTAGCGGCGCACGCGCAGACATGCGCTTAGCACTGACGATAACTACCTATTGGTAAACCACGCAAAGTTTGTACAAACCAAAGTCTTAAAAAGTCTTGTATTGAAGTACTTTCTTGTAAATGTAGGCACATGGATATAAATAGCAAACTTGCCGATGTACGAGTATAACTAACATACACCACTAAATACTAATTCTTCTATGTAACAAGTTCAATAAGGTGCCCCTGCGCCTGCGCCGGTGTGCTCGCATCGATGCGGTTCTACTAACATTAATGATGGTGGTTACAATGTTAATGATTCTGAAACCCAAATAGCCGGAGTTGTATTGGAAACGGCTCAACCAATTTTCACTTTAAATTTTGATACTTTTTGTCTCTAAATGACATCTACCTTACATGTAGGTACTTGGACTTACACAATGTGCAAGACTGCCTGCAGCAGGTACGCGGAACCTGCTTCTAATAACAATACGAGGAAGTCGACGCTTGTATAATGAGCTCGTATCAAGATAAATCGAATCGATTCAAATTATAAGTTATCACAAATGAGACAGGATAGAGCATCTTGTAAAGTCAATACTCATGCATTCAGTGAAATGATAAGAATCATTAGAATCACCGTGCAGGCAGGCCATTCCAAGTGGCTCTCCGCGCGACCGACTCCAAGCATTCCTAGAGATCGTAGAGCTGATTCGTAGCACTCGTAGAGGCTGCTACGAGGTTGCAAAGAGCTACGACTACAACATTATTAATTTGTCATACAAGAACTACACTTAGGTATATTTCATCTGAATTCGATGATAATTAATTTGATATAAGTAAGATGTTTTCTTGTTCATAAAAGTTTGATAAGCCTTCAACGGTTAAAATGGCTCTTACATTTTTAATACAATGTTTTTTGTTGATAGGAATGAAACAGACGAAAAATTTTATAACGAGGAGTTTTTATGAACAAGATGTATAAACTTTACTTATAAGAAAGCTGCTTTGTAAAATTACTTAATGTCATATTATTTTAAGTGTTTGTTTGTTTGTACCTAATTAAAAAATAGCTCAACTAGATTTTGAACAGTACGTACGTACATTATAGTTACATTATTCTACTAAACAATAGTTGACTAGCACGGACTCGGCATACGTAGGAGTAGGAGTGGACTGCACTCAAACACGATGTACCATTCCTTCAGAACCGTACTGACTGTCCGACTCGTCTCCTCTCATCATCATCATCATTATCATCATCATCGTCGTCTCGCCTGCTGCTGCTGCGGCTGCAGCGGCTGCCAGGGGACTTGTAAAACAAAGGCTTTGCTATCTCGTGTTCTACTTTCTATCAACGCGACGTATCTTCGAATATATTTCAAATATTCGCCTCGCGTCACTTCCCAATAGTTGCACCGTATTTTAACTTTTGCATTCACAAGTTTAGAGTTGGATGGTATAGGAGACAAAACATGGTCTAGCCCATACCTAAGCTGGGTTTATTGGTAAAATGGTAAAAGTTGAATGCGTGGTGTCCTGAGCTGAGAACGCTTCAGAGATAGGCAGCCGCGGTGTTCAGTGATTGATTGATTATTCAACATTTTTCAATTGAAACTTTTCTGTCGGCGCCATATTGATGAAGCTGATGGATGGAGCTCGCCCGCCCTTTTCACTATTTACGTTCGCAAAACCGTTTTTGGCGATAAGTACCTGTACCTACCTACTTATTAGCGCGGAGATGTTGTGTTGGAAATTCAGCTGTAATTTTTTATTATTTTTTGTGCACACAGTGCCGGCCGATACCAAACAAAATAATACGGTAAGTGAGTCAAAGTTTCAGTAACGGTTTTATACTAGTTGTCCTGTGAGAACATAGACCTCGCGAGCCTTTATAACCGTGCAATAACCAACACTTTCCCTTTTACCCTGGCTAAGTAAATCTAATTTCAGGTGCTTGAATTTTCCAATAGGCCCTTATGTAGACTTTTGAGCAAAATAAGGGTATAAGTTTTAGCGATTACTCGCGTTCAAGGGAACGCGAGTAATCGCTAAAACTTATACCATTCGACCTCTTAGGACCAAGGGGTCCTAAGAGGTCGAATCTGGTGTCTACGGATTTGTCTCATAAAGGCGAAGAGGACTGTGTAGTCTCATTGATATTGGTAGAAGTCAATTTTTGGGAAAAAAAATAAAATAATAATTTCCCCTTTTTTCCCCTTTCCAGTCCCCCTTTTTGGAAATATTTTTACACCATCTTGTGTAGAATGAAATCTTTCGTGTGCTCCTTAAATTTGATTGAAATCCGTCAATAAATAACGCTACAGCAAACTTTCCCTCTTTTCTCCCCTATTTTCCCCCCAATCAAAAATCCCCGACGACAAAAAAAATCTAATAATTCATATAACCTGTGTACCAAGTTTCGTCCAGATCGGTTGAAAAATGCGACCTGTAGAGGAGAACAGACAGACAGACAGACATCCGGACAAACGCATTTTTGGCCAATGTGGAAACTGAGACGCTTCGCTCGCTTCGCTCGCTCGGTCAAAGACGCTTCGCTCGCTTCGCTCGCTCGGTCAAAGACGCTTCGCTCGCTTCGCTCGCTCGGTCAATAAGTATAAAAAACTAGTTAATTTTGGAAGAATGTTATTTTACGTGAATTGTCAGTTAGTGAGTGCACAAGTATTAACTTATCATCAATAAACGGCAGTATTGCTAGTTTATCTCCAGCTCGTGGTTACCTACATACCGGGATGCACAACTATACCTCTTGCTCAAACAAACACCTGTATTAAGTAAACCAGTGCGATATATAATGTCGCGTCACTCACCGAATGTCGCGCGACACTGCACTCGCACTCACTCGCGACACGACACGACACGACACACTCGCACGCGGCGCTCGTCGCCACCACACTGCCGCCGGCTTGTCACTCCACTCCACTCCTCACCCCTCCGCACACCCCCCCCCCCACCCCGGCCCCGCGTCCCGCATCCCGCGCGCCCTCCCCTGGGGATGCTACTACGGGGAACATTCAGAAACTCTTGTTGAATTCGATTTGTGAATCTGGCGGTGGCGGCATGCCACCGCCGCCACCGCCACACCGCCACAGATTATAGCACTTTGCGGCGTCTCTCTCTAAGTAGAATGCTCCGCGAGAAGAAAGTTCAAACGGATCAAGGTACCTAGTAGCTGCTGTAATGTTGCCTACTGAACTGACTGGGACTGACTGACTGGGACTGAACTGACTGGGACTGAACTGACTGGGACTGAACTGACTGGGACTGAACTGACTGGGACTGGGCTCGTCTGGAGTCCACTTCTTGCACGCTCCAAAGTAGTCTAGTGACACGACATAAAGCAAACGACGAATTACGTCTTTTTGGTACCTACGTCGAAAAGGCTAAACTTTTTGGAGTAGGATGTAGTGCACTGCAGCTGCACAAAGACTTTCCTAGGTTTTAAGCTCGAACGATTTTTAAGTTTTCTACCTTTCCATGACCTTCACAGCGTTGCTCATCCTGGTAATCCAGGCTTGACGAGTCTATGAGCCATTCCACTCGGACCCAAAGACCTGGACAGAAATTCACCATTTTACGCAGAAAATCTATATTATAGAGCCGCTTCAGTTTGTAATATATTACTAATATTGTGACATCCTGCGTGACAGTGACCGGTGTAGGAACACGCGTCCTGCTTTCGCTTCGCTCGTCCACGTCCAGCTCTACAGCTCTATGTAACGTGACGTCCAAACGGTGATGGTGAGTGTTCCACACTGCCATGCTGCCGACACCACACCACACCACACCACGACACGACACGACACGACACGACACGACACGACACGACTCCCGCACGATATCGGCGCACTCCTCTCATACATTTAGAACTCGCAAGGCGCTTTCCTCGTCCCCTTGTCAGCGCTGACAACGAGCGAGTTGTTGTTCAAGCGCTGACAATACCATTCAGTAGATGTCGGACGTCGCGTCGGTCGGTTTGCAAACGCTCAATGTCTGAGTCAATTTTACGCTGAATTGTGGCGGATACCTAATTAATGCATCTAATTAGCTCTAGCAATAAGCAAAGCGGTATTACAATGGTAGAAGGCGACGCGTGCAGTCACGCTGTGCTCGCGGTACTCTACTCACAATCACTGAGATTGGTCACGTCCTCGCGGAGGCCGTGCCGTTGTGCTTCTACATTATGACTATAGACTTTACCCGCGGTTTTACCTATTGTTTCTAAATATTGTTCTTCTTGGTTAAAAAGCTATACCTAAGTAAGTACATAGGTAGCTATTTTGGCAAAAAACTATGAGACAGTTGATTTGTTTCCGCGCTCGGACCTACTGTTGGTTTCATGGTAAAGCTAGTTTACCGGCCACTTTGACTGCCCCAAGTTTTCAGTCAGTCTCACTCATTACATTACATTACATTACATTACATTGCATTACATTACATTACATTACATTGCATTACATTACGCTCGGTACGCAGCTAACTGCGGGGACGCAACGCTCAATTGTTTTACAAATTATAAAACGAATAGATACTCACCATTTCTGTAGGTAGGAGCAAGTAGATAAGTATCAGACAAGAAGCTAGGTATAAACTTCAGCCATCGGTTACAGACAAACCGACAAACATCCTTATAAATGTAATGGGTCGTGAAATCTTAAATCACAACATTTTCAAGGGATCTTCGTATTGTATAAATGGTCGTTCGTTCAACCAACCGGTGCAGTATCGTCTCTCGCCACCAACAGACCACTAGCATTCAGCCAGCAGTCAGTCAGCAGTCAGCTAGCAGCCAGCCAGCAGCCAGCCAGCAGTCCGTCAGCAGTCCGTCAGCAGCCAGCCAGCAGACAGCCAGCAATGTACCACAGAATGTGTTCCTGGAGAATCCCCTTCATCGCCATCACCCTGTCGCTGCTGCTGCTACTGGTCGGTTCAGCTCCTTGCAACAACTTCACATTCAACAACTCTACAGAAGAGAAACCCTAAGTACCTACCTATGGGAACGGCGATGTCATTTCCATACATTCTGATTAGTAATTGTAGAATGTCAACTTGACTAACGCCCCCGTTAGGATCATCGCAATGACACGTGCTATGCACAATGACACGAATGTATGGTTTCATCATCATCATCATCAATGCATTGTTTAAATGCAAAGGTAACATCAGGTGGGTCATCTGTTGCTTCCATCAGTTTTCTTATAATAAAAACTAGTGCAGTGCCTACGACATGATCACATGGACATGGAACTCACATAAAACGTAATAACTACTTATCGCTTTAGTACAAATGAACAGTGACTAGGAACGTTGTGTGTGTGTGTGTGTGCTATTTCTGCTAGATACAACCTGTCACCGGCAGTTTTAAGTAACGCACACAACTCCATAATAATGTTCGAGTGAACACGGAGCTGCATTCTGTTTGTTCCGGAGTCCCGGGGACGTGCTGATGAGTCTGTGAGACCGCCGCCGCCGGCGCGGGGCGCGGTCTCACGCACCCCGCACTCGCTGCGTCTCTCCGCTGCATCACTCGATTGGTTTTGCGCTTCGACTGATTTATTTGAAGAGGTTTTCGATTCTTTGTGATTGCAAGTAATGTGTACTTATATCTGTACAAATCTGATGGTACCTATTAGTCATTGTTCAAAAAGATGACCTTTGTGATGTTCGGTTTAGCGAACATCCCGAGATTTCAGTACCGCGTGAACAACTAGCGATGTTTGGTTTCAGAACAACGGCGGCGGCGGGTCGGCTGCGCCAGCGCCGGCCTCGCTGCTCGGCGGAGGACTCGACTCGTACGTACTTGTACCTACTCCACAGCCTCACAGCCTGCACCGACACATCGTCAGAGGGCTCAGTGGCAATAGTACCGCACCATGCGACTCCGAGATACACTGCGTGCATGGTGTGGTGCTGATGCGAGCGCGCGCGCGCTGGCGCGGACGTGTGCGTGCTGAGCGCGGGGGTATAAGCTGGTTACAGCCGCGGTGGAGGGAAGGCCTTCAGTAGTAGGTACTATACTAAAAGCGGTATACATGTTGTTGCAGTAACGGCACGAGTCCGGTCGCGCTGCTGCTGGCAGCTCACTTGCAGCACAAGGTGGACTCGCTGCAGCAGCTCGCGGAGCTGGCGGCGCTCGGCGCCAACGTCACCGACTCCTGTGAGTCACCACTCTCAAGCGCTTCCATTGCGAACTCAAGTTCACAGCAACCAGTCCACGCAACAACCCGCTAAGCCATGCTAGCCGTCGCCTCGTGATTAATATCCAACTTGTTATGAAACATCACAGCGCAAAATGCCGTTTAAGTGAGCTTGCAATAAATACAAGAGTCCCAATTTCAATTCCTTATACATAGCCTCATACATAATGCACACTCACAGCCATACATCGGGGCTGACGGACCGATCGGCGATGCAATGGGCCCGTTATACAACTCTCAGAATCGCCAACTCATTGGGGCTCCAATGACTACCACGAACTAGAAGGCGAAGCATAGGATGGACCGGCGAGAATGAAAGAAATCAAGAGAATGCTAACACTGTTTCTTTTGTTTCAGTTTTCCTCTAACCGACGCATACACAGCCATACAGCCATACAGACGCGTACACAGCCTAGCACTGCACCGCCGCCGGGTCGAACTACGTCCACACCTTGCTAACAAGCGGTCGAGTAATTGAGCAATAGTCACTACGAATAATAAGAAATACTAAAGATTTAAAATGGAAGACAGTATTTGCAGAGTCGCGACGCACTAACCAGTGCGAAGAAGGTCATCAGACACCCGCCGGAGCTGGTCGCAAGCACCAAACCAAGTCTTGCAGCCAGTCTGTGTAATACTGTGCATGCCAAGACTGGCACAGCCAGGCTTTTTTGCGATACCTGAAAAGGGTGAATAAGTTTTAAAGTGCCTCTGACTTATTTTGGCAAATAAATGTATCTTGTATCTTTATTCAGTTCCAAATGGTTTGATTGGTTGACGCAGGATGCATTTTTAAGACCCTTCTGTATACTTAACTCAATTTTGACATTATGTCGGTTGGATGGTTTGCAGAACTACGTCCAATTATACTTATTGGCACTAGGTAGGTAATGTTGATTAAAAAAGTCATTAACGCTATAAAAAGCTTTGTCAACACGACGTGTGCCACGTGCTTTTGTAAATAAAATTGACTGTTCCTTTAAAAACTTAGCTGCCTCTAAGATATACATGCTGGGCAAAGTCAACAATTATTTAAGTTTTCGAAAGAATGGCTTACATGACTCCCATGGTGGAATCCCTCCCTACATAGGTTTTGATTGGAGATGTGACACTAATGTAAAATATTGACAAAAAGGTTAGTAAATTACATAGATATTGACACTCAGGTTTGATTGACAGTTCAGTAAAGTTTGATAATTGTGAGAACACTGCAAATATAAGAAAATAACAATACCGGTTTGACACTTAGGTTAGATTGACGCTAAAGAAATATATTGACAAATAGGCTAACAGAAATATTGACACTTAGGTTTTATTGGAAGATTGACATTAAGGGAAATATATTGACAAATACGGTTTTGCCTTTTGTTAAAAATATTGTCACTTAAAATTGATTGAAAGATTGACGGGAAGATATTGACACATAGGTTGTCAAAAATATTGACACTAAGAATTGAGAGCAAGAAAAACACACAAAAGAAAAATATTGACACTAAGGGAAGATAGCATAGATAGCAGGATAGAAGTTTGACGTGTGTGTTGTGTGTGTGTGTGTGTCTGGCAACGGACGTAGGCAACGTAGCTTCCTAACGGATGAACCGATATCAATTTTGTTTGACAGGTGAATTAGTCGGGAGTGTTCTTAGCTATGTTTGATGAAAATCGGACCAAGATTCAGGGGTTTTTTATCGTTTGAAATAACCAGTAATTTAGTTTAATTAACTACGAAAGTAATAAGTTTCCATGAATCTGAACTAGATGGCGCTGCTAAATCACTCCGCATCGTAAAACGCGCTATCGTTGCGTTTTGAACAAAGAGCCAGGAAATCTATAATACTTAAGTTAAATGACAACATACAACCATAACACATTATGTTAGATGTTTTCCCCCGGCGACGACTCGAGATTCGAGACGTATTAATAAACCCACATAAACACAGATCCTAACATTAATTAAGGGGGGGCCATTTAGGGGGCCTGTTAGGACCAAAATATGTGATATTGAAATTGAGAAAATTCAAAATATTTTGGCGGGAGATTCCAAGTAACCTGTTTCCAGTATTGCACATTTGGTTGGCAAATATTGACGCTTAGGTTAGGTTGGCAAATATTGACGCTTAGGTTAGGTTGGCAAATATTGACGCTTAGGTTAGCAAATATTGACGCTTATTGGTTAGGTTAGTTTTTTTTTTTTTTTTTTTTTTTTTTTTAATTCTCGTCCCTCTTACGTAATTAGAGTTGTTTTTGTGCTTTCTACTTTTTCTCTGCTAATAAAAATTTTTTACTTAAGTTTTCTAAAATGCTGGTGTCTTATTTTTATGCTTGAACTTTTTATCTTTATGTTCATTTTATATCTTTATTTTTCTTATCCTATTTACATATTTTAGTGTACTTTATCTATATTTACTTTTTCTAACTATTTTAACTTTTATGCATATTATATATATTTTATAATATATATAAATCATAACTTATCTATCTGTTTTATTTCTATTTATCACCTTATTTGCTAATTTTATACAGTATTTTATATATTCATGTCTTGTATCTTTTCCTTCAATTAATTTACATGAGTTTTCTGCATTTATCTTGTAGTCTAATATATTTTCAGCATCATATCTCTCGCGACAGAAAACTGGGCAATCAAACAGGATGTGTTGGACTGATTCGGCTTCCTCCGGGTCACAGATGCACGCCGGGTTCTCTTTGCATTTAAAACGGGCTAAGTACTCAGAGAACCCGCCGTGCCCCGTCATTACCTGAGTCAGGACGTATGACATTTCAAGCCTTCTCACAGTTTTATAGGCTTCTACTGCATTCGGGAAAAAGATCTTTGTGACCGCAGCTGTATTTTCCGTGTTGTATCTCCGATTCCACACATCAAGCGAGTCCATACGGATTTGTCGCTTGATATGTGAGACCGGACACCTGTCATAATCTGGCTTCTTTTTGAGTTTTAGCGCCGCGTCCTTTGCCAACTCATCAGCCCTTTCGTTTCCGTTCATCCCTGCATGCGCTTTGATCCAAAACAAGGATATTTCCTTGTTTTGGAGTGTGATGGTTCCTATGTTCTTGCGGGTTTCTACTGCAAGGGGATGAACGGAGGCGTGGTTCGTCACGGTTTCTAGAGCCGATCGTGAGTCGCTATAAACTCCGAAACTTGATTCGGGGCGTTTCAGAATCTCCCGCGTTGCTCTACATATGGCGTAGAGTTCCGCCTGATAGACGGTGCAGAATGATGGCAGCTTGAGTTTGAAGTTCTTGGTTTCCGCTTCGCCATCCCATAGAGATAGCGCCGCGCCAACCTTCCCCTCAATCTTGCTGCCATCGGTGAAAATGCGGACTGCCTGTCTGTTGTGTTCTGCAAGGTCTTGTTGGTCTATCAGGCTTATAAACTCTAGGCTCATATTATTTGCTGGGTGCGGGGCCAGGCTATACGCCACCATTTGCTCTACCTCTCTGTCTCCCAAACCAAGCTGCGGAACTCCACGCTTGGCTTCGTACAAGGCTGCGGCTTCTTGAATTCTCAGATCCAGTGGGAGTATCCCGGCCAAGACTAGAGCTGAGTTTAGGGAGACAGTTCGGTAGGCTTTTGTAAGTTTTTGGGCGAAGACTCTCTGTACTGCGTTTAGCTGCTTCCGTACCTTGATTTTTTCGGTAGCATGCGCCCATACACTGGCTGCGTACATTATTGTCGGCTCAACTGTAGCCGTGTAGATGATGCGGATCACTTCCGGGTGGAGACCCCAACTGCTCCTGGCGGCTTTCGACAACTGCTTGTAGATGTTTGAAGCTTTCCTACATACCTCTGCTGTGTGTTTATTAAAAGTCAGCTTGTTATCGATGGTAAGCCCCAGGAGTTTGATCTCTTCTGACATGCCAATGTCGACCCCGCCCATGCTCAGGTGTGGGGTATCGTACTTTAGTTTACGGGTGATGATCATCGCGCTAGTTTTATGCGGCGCAAACTTTAGTTTATTTCTGATACCCCACTCCCGGACATAGGCGAGGGCGGCATTGGCCTGTCTTTGCACCTCCAGCGCTGTATCGCCATCAAAAACGAGCACCACGTCGTCAGCGAAGGCTTGGCTATAATCGCCTCGCTGCTCTAGGCCTTGCAGGAGGGGATCCAAAAGGAGGTTCCATAGTATTGGTCCACTAATAGATCCTTGAACACAACCTTTATTTGTGGGCTTTTGGTATTCCTGCCCTGCGTATCGCACTCTTACGCTTCGGTCCTGAAGGTAGCTGTCTATCAGGCGTCTCAAATTGACGGGGCAACCTGCTTCGGCTAACCTTACCCTTATGGCCGGCCACCACGCGCTATCGAAGGCTCCCTCTATGTCCAACGATATGATAACTAGTAGCTTCTTCTGTTGTAATTTGCTCTGTATGTGTTTTGTCAGGTCATAGAGGGAGTCTTCAGTGCTCTTTTGGGGCGTAAAGCCGTATTGGCGGGTGCTCATCTTTGGAATCAGGTGCCATTTGAGGCGCCCGACCAGCATCTTCTCCAGGACCTTACCCATTACGGGTAGCAGTCCTATGGGTCTATACGACTTCGGGCTAGTATAGTTTTCCTTTCCAGGCTTCCTTAGGACTACCACCGTGGCTTCCTTCCACTTCGTTGGAAAATGACCAAGGGCAAGGCATTTGTTGCTCAGAGCTAGAAAGAGTTCCGGGTTATGGTTTATTACGTGGTTGCAGATGTCTGCTGTTAGTCCATCAACACCCGGAGCCTTCTTGGGATTGAAACTTTTTGCTGCCTGTTTCAGCTCTTCGCCAGTAAATGGAGGATCATGGTATTCATCATGGGTCCTACCATTTACTTGTTCAGCTGCTTGTCTGGTCTGGCTATGTTCCTCGTTGTCTTCCCTTTCCAGGTCCTCCGGGTAAAAGGTTTCAGCTATCAGCTTCACTGACTCTTTACTGTCCAACACCCGTCCCTCCTTCACTAAAGGCAGATCTTCCTGTCGTTTTGCTGTCCTACCAATAACCCTATAGATCCCCTCCCATACTCCTTCCTTATCTTGCTTCTCACAAAAGGCCTTCCAGCTTTCGATTTGCGCGTTTCTTGTTTCTAACTCATATTCATTTTTTGTTTTCAGGTACTCATCGACCACCTTTTGCCTGCGGATTGGAGCTGCACAGCGGATTCGGTTTTTCATCGTGGCGACCTTCTTCTTCAGTTCGGCGAGTTTCTCCGACCACCATGGTAAGGTAAGTGTGCTGTTTTCTTTCTTTCTTGGTATACTATTGTTGCATGCTTCTATTGTTAATTTAATGTATTGTTCTATTTTACTATCTATTTCTGCTTTATTTGTGATGTTTTCTATTTCGCTTTCATTTAATTTATTAGTATCCAGCAATTGGGCCAGTTTCGCATGAAACTGGTTCCAATCTGCTTTTTTGCTGTTGTATATTCTAGTTGTTCTCTTTATGTCTGTACCTTTTGATTTTTCTAACCTTAGTTTAAATGTTAGCACATTGTGGTCGGAGCTCGTCAAACCCACTTCCACCTTCCAACCCTCGATAAAGTTTAGCAACTCCATCGCACAGGCTGTTACATCTATAAAGCTCGAGTACGTCTTGCTGCCTCGAACCGTATCGAAAGTTGGGGTTTCGCCTTCGTTCAAAACCTGTAGCTCCAACTCTTCAAGGGTTCCCGCCATTTCTTCTCCTCTGTCGTCAATCTTCAGGCTTCCCCACCAACAGTTCTTCGCGTTTCCATCACCACCTACAAGGAGTTTCGCTGTTCCAATGCGTTGTTTAATTTGCCTTAGTTGTTCAAGGTACGGCTCGATTGGTTCAGTCGGCTCAAAATAAAATGAGACCACCACGATCTCCCAGGCGGTTGTTCGGAGTTTCACCACAGCGATGTTGTTTGTAGTGAACTCCGAACATAGGACTGCGTCCATTTCAGGATCGAAAACAGCAATTGCCGCTTTTACTACGCCTTCCCCTTGATTTGTGGCCTGGAAGATCCTGGCGCTCCCATAATCCTTCACTCTACCTATGCTCCCTACATATGGCTCTTGGAGGAGTGCAAAGGCGATCTTCTTTTTGTCTGCTTCAAGCATAATTTCGTATGTTGCTAGAGACTTTCTTTGTAAATTAGCTTGTGCGACGAAGTATGCCTTTGCACCCGTTGGAGAGTCGGTGGTCGCCGGGGCCACTTTAGCAATACGCTACTGTGGCCCGAGCTAATGCTTCCCACTTTCGACGGGTCGGGCATTCACCACTAAAGGCGTTGTGGTCGACCCGGTCCAGCTTAGCATGCTTACAATTGCAGCACGCTGGGGGTACGTCTGCGAGCCAGTCGGCGCATTCAGACTTCATGTGGGGTCCCCCACAGTGGCTGCATTTTTCTATCGTCTCCTTGCAGAACCGTCGACCGTGCCCGTATCCGAGGCAAAGCGAACACTGCACCAATGGCGACTGGTCCGCTACTCTCACGCGCTGCAGGTCGATCTTGACGGTTTCTGCTTGGATTAAACGCTGCCAAATTCTGGGGGACACCCTCATGACGATGTGATGGGTGAGCTGGTTCCGGGTACGTTTCTTGAACGCAATCTCTATCTTGTCTTTTTTGTCAATACCCTCAAATATGCTTGGATTCTGCTTTTTCAGGGCCTTTAGAACGTCGTCGTCGCTATTGTAGGTGAGAACGTCTCTGAAAATCACCAGGGGGTCTTTGTTCTTTATCTCCTCTACATTTAGGTACTTATCGTCTCGTTTCAGTCTCTCCTTGATCTTTTCCCGTTCCTCTACCGTCTTGCAGCCCACTATCACTTTTCTATCCTTTGCTTTCCTTATTTTTTCTACCTCTATTCCCCCTTCTTTCGCATTCACGACCATCCTGATTCTGTTTAGGACTGCTTCTCCTGTTTCTTGGTCGTCTTTGGCGGTGACAACTACCGAGTGCAGCGCGGTCTGCTCTGGGATTAGCTTCCTGGTGTGCACCGCAGCCACACTCGCGTAGCTTTGCCGTTCATGTCTATCCATCGTTTCCTGTAGCTTTTCCATCCTTTCACAGTTTTCCTTAATCAGCTTCGCATGGTCCTCCATCCTCTTAATCAGGTTAGGTTTTTTTTTTTTTTTTTTTTTTTTAATTCTTCATTTCCTGTTGCTATTAATTGCAACAACATTACAACATTAATAACAATATAATAATAATATAAATTCCAAAATTAAAATAATTGTGAGAAAACATTAACTTAAATCTATTTCTTAAGCTAACAGTAATTAGTAATTTAAATCATTCATTAAATATAACTTAATATCAATTTAAAATCATGTGAATTGTTATTATCTTTATTGCACTGCCAATCAGGTCTACACTGATATAAATCATAAGATTTAGTCTATCGACCCAACCAACAGCAACAGCAACAAAATAATAACAATTCATACCTAATTACTATATAATAAATTAATAAACAACTAAATAAATATACCTAACTAAAACTAAAACTAGAATAAAATACAACCTACCAAAAATACAATCCATCCCACCCACAATCTCTATATAAAAAAAAAGGAGAAAATGAGACCCACTTGAAAATTTTTGACTAATAAGTACCTATAAACTTACAATATTAATTATTACCCAAATAGAGACCAACAAATTAGGCAAACTTATACAGAATACAAAATAGAATAGGCCACTTCATACCCTCTACTCCCCAACAAATTACCCGGTCCCCAAATTATGATGTAACTATGTTAAAAATTAAATGTCAATGTCAAACATCAAATAATCTAGTGTCACAGTTGGATGTCAAAAGCGATAGATCGAGTGCCTGCTTGCTATTGTTTTGTTGTGTAATTATACTCTATGCTTTGAATTATTATTGTAAATAAATGTCCAAAATCAAAACAATAAACAACCAATAACTCAACAAAAATCCCTACAACACAAGAAAACAAACAATTGCCAGATTCAATGTCTGCTAGTTATTGTTTTGCCGTGCAATGTGCTCAAAACAAGTGAATAAGTGGCCAAGACCAAAACAATAACCAACAAAATAACCCACGGTGCACATTGAAGAAAGAAAAAGAAAGTAAGTAGTTTGACATTCAACACTCCCGACAAACATAATCTTCACTACCTACTAAGTTTTACTAAACATCCTCCACATTGGAGCCATTCTCCTTCCCAATCTTGCGAAGAACGGTCCTCGCAAAAATGAGAAACAACGGTCTGCAATCGTTATCTAGCATGATCCCATCCAAATTATCTAATCCAATGTCAGTCTGCATTGCACACTCACAGTCATACCTCAGCCTATTGAATTTAGAGCACTCAATCAACAAATGCTGCACAGTCTGAGGGATATCTGCTCCGCAAGTACACAATGCAGACTCCTTAAGCTTAAACCTATGTAAATAATAATTAAAACCTCCATGTCCCGTTAAAATCTGAGCTATATAATTAGTTATACTAAATTTTGACAAAACTTTATAAGCTGAAATAACATTTTTGAAAAACAGTTTGGTAGTGGCCCCCGTAGTGGATGAATTGTAATTGAGCTGCCATTCTTCCAGTGAATTAGTCCTGGTGGAGTGTTTTGCAAAGGATAAGGGAAACCTGTCGTACTTTGGCTGCCGCCTATTATTCAATGCTGCATGCTTGGCAAGTTCATCTGCCCTTTCATTCCCTAATATTCCAGAATGCGCTTTAACCCAGTACAGAGCAACTTCTTTGCCTCCATCTAGCAAACGAAAAACTTGATCCCTGATATCAACTGCCAGCGGATTAACTGTATTAGGGTCACCAATCACCTCCAAACCTGATCTTGAGTCACTTAAAATGTGTATTTTCCTGTGTTTCAGTTTGTCAGCGATGTGTAGTGCCTGCAGAATAGCCGACAGCTCGGCCTGGAACACACTACAGAAGTCTTCAAGACGAAAACTAGCATGCTGAACCTCCACTCCTCCAGTCCAGCAGGACACCGCTGCACCAACCTTCCCCTCCAGCTTGCTGCCATCCGTATAAAGGATGGGCCCATCATTTTCAAGACTCTCCGCATCCTCCTGCGATGTGATCAGCCCAAACTCCACACGTTTTCTCTCAGCTGGATGAGGAAGAGAGAACGGACTCCTTCTGAGTTCCATGCTACGTCCCGGCAAACAAGTGAGTGGTTCTCCTCTCTTTATTCTATAAATTAAGGCATGCTCTCTGGCTCTAAGTGAGAGAGGTATTAATCTCGCCAACAGAAGACTGGATATGAAGGAAACCGTGCGGTGGGCTTTACAGATCTTGATGGCAAAGGTGCGTGTGAGGCTGTTGAGCGCCTTCTCCGCATACACTCTCGTAGTTATGTCCGCCCAGCAGCTCGCAGCATATAAGACAGTTGGCTCCACCACCGAAACATAAATTAGTCTCAAAATATCAGAGTTCAGACCCCACTGCGCTCGTGCTGCTCTCGCTACCACTTTGTAGAATGTGATGGCTTTCTTATTGATGGCTTCCAGATGTTGTCGAAAATTGAGCAGTGGATCTATGATCATCCCTAATACTTTAAGACCAGTGCCAAAAGAGATCTCATCACCAGACATTATTAATCTGGGAGTGTAGTACCGCAACTTTTTAGTTATAAGCAGAGCCTGTGTTTTCCCTGGCGCAAACTTGAGCCGGAGCTTTACTCCCCACTGAACCATCACAGTTAAAGCATGATTCACCTTCTCCTCCAACTCATTTCCGCTGGTACCAACCGCAATCATTAAAATGTCGTCAGCAAAAGCCTGGACCCGTACTCCTCCGTACTGACTCTGCTCCAACAGTGGACTTAGCTGAAGGTTCCACAATATCGGGCCGCAGGTGGAGCCCTGGATGCAACCTTTGTTCGTCTCCCTCTCCACAGTCTCCCCCGCGTAACGCAACCTTACTCTTCTCTCTGAGAGATAGCTCACAATGAGCCGCAACACACTCGAGTCCACGCCATTCACCTGCAGCTGGTCGATGATCGCAGGCCACCACGCGTTATCAAAGGCGCCCTCTATGTCAAGCGATACCATGACCACTATTTTCTTATTTTCCAGACTCGTCCTGACCATGGCCATGGCATCGAAGAGAGCATCTTCCGTGCTGCGCTGCGGAGTGAACCCGTACTGGTACGGACTCAAGAGTCCATTGCTACCTAGCTGCCACTGTAACCTGTTGACAAACAGCTTCTCAAGCATCTTCCCCAAGACTGGCAGCAGTCCGATAGGTCGGTAAGATTTCGGATTATTATAGTCTTCCTTAGACGGCTTAGGGATCACTTTTATGGTGGCCGTCTTCCAGATCCGTGGAAAGCATCCCCACCGCAAACACCGCGAGAATAGCCCGAGAAGTAGGGGCCTATTGCAGGCGTAGGCAGTCAGGCAGATGTCCAGCGTGAGACCGTCTCCTCCTGGTGCCCTCTTGGGACTCATGGCTCGCAAGACCGCTTCAAGCTCCGACTCTGTAAAGTCGACGACGTCCGCCGGCCGCACATCCTGCTCGATAGCCGCCACAAGAGAAGCCACTCTCGCTCTCCGACGACTCTGCTCATCCGTATCCTCTGCGGCATCATCTCGAGGATAGAATGTCTCAGCTAAGAGCGACGCCGACTCACGCTCATCCAGGGTCGTTCCATTCGGCAACCGTAACAACCTGTCCTGGACATGGGCCGAGCAGGCCTTCATAATCCGATAGGAACGCCGCCACACTGTCTCAACCTCCTCTCCGGTGCAGAAGTCCACCCAGCTCCTCGTCATAGCGGACTCGATGGCCGTCTTATACTTGGCCCTGGCCTCCAGGTAGTGAACCACCACCAGCTGCCTTCTCCTCGGATTGGCCTTAGCGATCCTTCTCCTGCGACGCACCATCTCCGCCTTCAGCTGGACTAGCTCAGCCGTCCACCACCTGCACGCCCTGACGATCCTCCTGCGAGGGATTCGAGGGATAGCCTTCTCGCACGCCTTGATAATGCACCCCGTGTATCGGTCCGCGGCCTCGTTCACCCCCTCGCGGTCCTCCACCTCGGCAAGCCTGCCCTCCAAGCCGAGTTCGTTGAGCTCCCGCTCCAACTCTGATCTGAACAGCAACCAATCCGCCTTCTGGGTATTATATATCCGCGTAGTGTTTCCATCCTCAGTGACTGATCCGTGCCATGTTTGCAGTTGCAGGGTGAACGAGATCGGGCGGTGATCAGAGAGGGTGCCGAAAGAGTCGTCGACGCGCCAGCCGGTCACGCCAGCTAGCAGAGCAGTGGAGCACGCCGTGACGTCGATGATGGCGGTGCAGGCTCGGCCCGAGCGATACGCGCGGTAAGTGGGCTCGACACCTTCGTTGAGCACCTCCAGTCCCAGCTCAGCAAGCGCCTCTGTGACAGCCAGGCCCCGCCCATCCTCCGCATCACATCCCCACCAGGGACTCCGTGCGTTCACGTCTCCGCCCACCAGCACCCGGTCAGCTCCCATCGCCTGGACGATCCTCTTCATTACCACCAAGCCGTTTTCCAAATCTAATTCCTTATCTAAGTACATGCTAACAATACCTACTTTCAAATTATCTACTTTAATGATCACCCCTACAATATCTTCAGTAATTAGCTTAGAATCTTCTACATAGTTAATATTAGGATCCGTGATAACGACCGCAGACCGAACCGGCCGGTCAACATTCGCGATAGCGCTCTGTACGACTCTACATCCCACGGGAACCGTCATGCAAGTTCGCGCCCCCACATAGGGCTCCTGAAGCATCAACACTTGGATGCCTCGATGCGTGGCCTCCCGCAGACACTCGTGCGTCGCAACGCGACCTCGACCTAGATTGTACTGAAGGGTCTTTAAAGTTCTGAGATGGTCGGGTTGGGTGCCCTCAGCAATACCTGACGGCGAGTCTCGCTATCGCGTCCCATCGCCTCCACTCGGGGCAGTCGGCGCTGTAGGCAGGGTGCGCGTGGGAGGCACGTGGGCGCTTCTGACGGCAGTTGACGCAGCACGGCGCACGCGTCCGCGCCGTGCACTCGCGTGTGTCGTGCTCGCCCGCACAATGCCCGCACACCGGCGCCGGCGCCGCGCACGCGCCCGCGCGGTGCCCGAACCCGAGGCAGCGGTAGCACTGCACCAGTGGCGACTGATCCACCGCCGATATCATCTGATAGCCGACGCGCACGCGTCGCTCCCTGAGGGCATCCCACACCATCGGACTCACCTGAACGATGACGCCATTGAGCGCACTGGTCCTCCCCCTGACTCGCCTGATAACCTTCACCCTTTTTTCATTTTCAGGGATGTGCCGTAGCAGCGCGGCATTCTGGCGCAGAAGCGCCTCCTCAACTTTCGCATCGGCAAGGTCAGCGATAACACCAGCGAGGCGCAGGCAGGGGTCCTTTGTGCGCGGCTCGCTCACAGTAAAGCGGTCGCCGAGCCCCTCAATCGCTGAGCCCATCGCAGCGCGCTCCTCCTCAGACTCAAGCGAGATCGCGACGCGGCCGTTCTTGCACTTGCGGACCCCATTGACCCCAACCCCCATGCCGATAACATCGACGCCGTCTTTGATCGCGCCGATGATCTGTTCGGCGGTGCTGGCGGGGTCGCTCGACTCGACAATGATTGGGTACCTACCTACGGCCGCAGCGTACGACGTAGGCGAGGCACCGCCGCGCTGAAGAGCTCCGCGTCTCGGAGCAGCCGGGTGGGACGTCGCAAGCTCCACATGGGAACCGGCGATGGGATCCCCGATGGAAGCAGGCGCCGCCACAGGTCCTGGGCGTCGGCACTCCTCGCGCAAAGCGCGCACCTCCTCGACTAACCTGTCAATAGTGTCCTGCGCAGGGGCCGAGGCGGGGGCGAGTTCGCAGGGCGGCGGGCGGGCGGCGAGCTCATCTTTAAGATCGTGTAAGAGCCGGCGTGCGGCTTCCGCCTCCTCGAGCGTCCTGGCACCTGCACGCCGCAGCTCCTCGAGATTGGTCTGCACGTACGAATTGATTGCCTCCAACTTACCAGCATGGATCTTCTGCTGCAGGGTGTTTTGTCGCTCGGCGCTGGCACGGACCCTCTCCTTCTCAGCGATGTGGCGGCCGCGGGAATCGGTGAGGCGCAAAACCATCTCGTAGAGGCCGCGCAGGCCCGCCAGGATCGCCTCCTTTATGTCTCGACTGAGATTGCGGGATTTCTCAAGCTCCGCCACGGTACTCTGCAGCAGGCGGCTCGCGAGTCGCGGCGCCTCATGGATCGGCCCACCCCCCCCCACCGACATCATCGATAGCTCCAGGAATCGACACTGGCCCTCCGGGGACCCGTCCGAGTCGACAACTACCTCTCCGGTTGGGCTCGGCGCGAGTCCCGGCCCTGGCGGCGACGCAGCCTCAGCGGCAGCGGCAGGCGTACCCTGGCCGAGCTGCAGCGAGCAAGACGGCGGTGGTAGTGGCGGCTCATTGATCATCTCCGAGGCAGACTCGAGCCGAGCCCGCAGGCTGCTTACAAGGTTCCGGACGGGCAGCTCACCCACAAGTGGAGTAGGCGTGGATGCGCTGGCACACCTCGCTCTAGCGTCCGCGGCACGGGTGTGTGGCTGCGAGAAGAAGCCTGGCGGCGCGAGCACGCCGGCCGAGCGAGGCGCCCCGACACCCCCCGAGACCACCGTCTCCTCCGCCCTCAGAGGTTTAGAACCTTTTGTCTTAGGCATGGTCATTGCCCTGGGCCTGCTTGACATTTTGGTTGATAAAGAACCTATGCAGTCTACGGACCTAATAAAAATTTGTCCTAACCGGAACTTAATATGTAGTTTATTTATTAGTTACCTATCCAAACCATATATTTGCAGATCGCTAAAGTAAACTATGATTTCTTATGATCACCTACTGGCTGATAGGTCCAGAGAAGGAGGTTTCTAGGCAATAATAGGGCAATCTTGGAAACCCCCAGATATCAGCTCGTCTGTGTTATTATATTCTGTAAGTATTACACTGAATTATAATTAATTTGTATTAATAAAAGCTAGAACTACTGCACCTAAATAGAGTACAAGTTATGAACAACCTGCACTTATAAATTTAGGATGTTTTGTTTGTTTACCTTTTATCCCAAGCTGATAGAATGTTACAAAATTTCCTTAGTACTATTAATTTTCTTCTATTGTTAGGTATTTACTTGTTTTAGTGCTGTTTCTTGACTATTATGGCTATGAACTATTATTATTTATTTTGTTTTGAACCTTGGAATGTTTGTGTTTACAATGTTTACTTTAATTTTATTTTATACCAATTATGTAACTAAGTCTCCTACTCTACAACTACACCAACCTGTGACCCTTCCTGCTATCTCCAGGATAACAGGAATAGGTTTAGTAGCTATTAGCACTTGTAGGAAACCGTTGCAAACTTATTTTTTACAACACTTCCCAAAACAAAGTCCTTTGTTGGGTCCTGGGAGCTCCCCAGGCCGCAAAAATTAGCCACTTATGTCACACACACACTATAAATTAATTGACAAATAATTGTACTTTACTTTAGGGAGTTAAAATATTTTTTTTTAATTAATTTATTTCTAATCAGGTTAGGTTAGGTTAGGTTAGGTTAGGTTAGGTTAGGTTAGGTTTTTTTTTTTTTTTTTTTTTTTTTTTTTTTTTTTTTTTTTTTTCTCGTCCCTCTTAGAATTTTAGAGTTGTTTTTATTCGTTTTTTTTTATTTTATTTTCAAGGTTTTTATCTTAGCTTACATTTTCTTATGGGTTAAATGGGTTTCATACAATTTCTTATTTTACTACTTCTTATTTTATAACATTCTAAATAACACATCTGGTTTTATCTAACTTATTTTATACATTGCTGGTTTCATATATATACATTAATATATATATTCAACAAAACTTATCTATCTTGACTTATTTCTAACTATTACTTTATTTGCTAACGATACACAGTATGCTATGAACTTATGCCTAGTATATTTATTTTCAATCAAATCTGCAGTTATTTCGGGTTTTAGGGTAATACTCATCTCTTGCTCAAACTGGTATCTCTCCAAGCCAAATACGGGGCACTCAAACAAGAGATGTTCGACGGTTTCATGCTTTTCTGGTTCACAGATGCACGATGGGCTTTCCTTACATTTGAATCGATTCAAATATTCGGAAAACCCACCGTGCCCCGTCATGACCTGCGTCAACACTCCAGTAGGCTCTATCTTTCTAACGGTCCTAAAAGCTTTTATGGCGTCCGGGAAGAAAACTTTGGTCGTCGACGCAGTCTCACCGGTTATATATCTCCGATTCCATTCGTCAAGCGACTCCATGCGGATATATCGCTTGACGAATGAAACCGGGCACCTGTCGTAATTTGGTTTTGTCTTGGTCTTTAGGGCGGCGTCTTTCGCAAGTTGGTCAGCGCGCTCGTTTCCTTCCAGCCCCGCATGAGCCCTTATCCAGAACAAGGAGACATCTTTGCCCTGGTGTTTACTGGCTCGTAAATTTCTGCGGATTTTTACCGCTAGGGGATGGACTGAGCCCTGGTTCGTAATGGTCTCAAGCGACGACCTTGAGTCGCTGTAGATACCAAAGCTGGTTTTTGGGCTCTCCAGGATTTCCGTCGTGGTCTGACATATAGCCAACAATTCGGCCTGGTAGACTGTGCAGTAGGACGGCAGTTTCAACTTACGGGTTTTGGTTTCGGCGTTACCATCCCATATGGATAATGCAGCTCCAACCTTGCCCTCAATCTTACTGCCGTCCGTAAATATTCGTACCGCTTGGTTGCTATGGGTGTTAACTTGTTCATGGTCTACCAGGCATATGAATTCCAGAGCCATATGTTCGGCCGGATGCGGTGCGTGCGCGTACGGGACCATCCGTTCTACCTCCCTGTCTCCCAGTACTACTGGCTGGAGCACTCCTCTCTTAGCCTTATACAGGGCGGCTGCCTCCTGTATTCGGAGGTCCAGAGGGAGTATTCCAGCCAGCAGTAGTGCAGAGTTCAGCGAAATCGTACGATATCCTTTGCATAGTTTTTGGGCAAATCCTCTTTGTACTACGTTAAGTTGTTTTTGAACGCACAGTTTTTTAGATGCAGATGCCCAAACGCTAGCTGCGTACAAGATGATGGGCTCCACCACGGCCACATAGATGGTACGAATGACCTCAGGATGGAGGCCCCAACTGATCCTAGCGGCTCTAGATAGGCGTTTGTACAGGTTCAAGGCTTTTACGCAAACGCTCGCTGCATGGGTGTTAAAGGTCAGCTTCTCGTCAATAATGAGCCCCAGGATCTTTATCTCTTTTGACATTCCAATGTCGATCCCGCCCATGCGCAGGAGCGGGGTATCATGTTTCAGCTTCCGCGTTATGACCATCGCATTTGTTTTGTGTGGTGCAAACTTTAGCTTGTTCATGATTCCCCACTCCCGGACATACGCGAGAGCGGCATTGGCACGTCCTTGGATCTCCATCGCCGTGTCCCCGTCAAATACCAAGACAACATCATCCGCGAATGCTTGGCAGTAGTCACCGCGGCTTTCAAGGCCCTTCAGCAAAGGATCGAGGAGTAAATTCCAAAGAATTGGCCCCCCGATAGAACCCTGGACGCAACCTTTCGATGTTTCTTTAGTGACCTCTTCGCCTGCATATCTAACCTTGACTTTTCTATTTTCCAGGTAGCTGTCGACGATTTTCCGGATGTTGATTGGACATCTTTCCTCAGCCAGACGGACTCTGATAGCAGGCCACCAGGCACTGTCGAAGGCTCCCTCTATGTCAAGTGAAACAATAGTTATTAATTTTTTCTGTTCCAGCTTTCCGCGTATGTGGTGTATCAAGACATAGAGGGAGTCTTCCGTACTCCGTTGGGGCATAAATCCGTACTGGCGAGTACTAAGTCTCGGGAGCAAATGCCACTTGACTCTACCTATAACCATCTTTTCCAAGATCTTACCCATCACAGGCAAGAGTCCGATCGGCCTATATGATTTGGGGCTGGTGTAGTCCTCCTTTCCTGGCTTCCGCAAAATAACCACTGTCGCCTCCTTCCAGATGTTCGGGAAGTGCCCCAGCTCCAAACACTTGTTGGCCATTGATAAGTATAGCTCAGGATCTTGGTTAATTACGTGTTTGCAGATGTCAGCAGTGAAACCGTCGGAGCCTGGAGCCTTTTTAGGGTTAAAACTGTCAACCGCACTCTTCAGCTCTTCTTGGGTAAACGGCGGATCATGGTTTTCATCATGATCCGACTCGTTTACTTTTTCAGCTGCTTCTCTGATCCGCTGGTGACATGAGTTATCCTCTTCTCTCTTGTCTACTGGATAAAACGTCTCGGCTAACAGCTTAGCGGATTCCAGTTGCCCCAAAACTATTCCCTCCTTCACTAGTGGCAGGTCTTCTTGCCTCTTGGTTGTTTTTCCTATTACCCGATATATCCCCTCCCATAGTCCTTCCTTCTCCTGCTTCCCGCAAAATCCCTTCCAACTTTCTATCTGAGCTAGTTTAACTTTCCCTTCATAATTTTCTTTTGCTTTCAGGTACTCGCTGACAACCTTCGCTCTACGGATCGGCGCTGCGCATCGGATTCTACGCCTCCTCGTGTTGACATCCCTCTTCATTGCTTCGAGTTCTTCTGACCACCACGGCAAGGTAAGTTTACTGTTTGTTTTCTTTATAGGTATACTACTTTTACTTGTTTTTGTTATTGTTTCTATGTATGACTCTATTTTACTTTCTAGTTCTATTTTATCTCTAACTTCTGTAATGTTTTCTACACAAATATTTTCCTCTTGTAACAATTGGGCCAGTTTCTCATGAAACAGGTTCCAATCTGCTTTTTTAGTGTTATATATTCTGGTGGTTCGTTGTATGTTTATACCCTTTGCTTTTGTTAGCCTTATTTTAAAAGATATGACGTTGTGGTCGGAACTCGTCAAGCCTACTTCCACCTTCCAGTCCTCAACAAGATTTAGCAGATCCGTCACACACGCAGTTACGTCGATAAAGCTCGCGTATGTTTTGTCGCCGCGTATTGTATCAAATGTTGGAATTCCACCATCATTTAGTACCTGAAGCTCCATCTCCTCAAGGGCTCCTACCATCTCTTCTCCCCTAGCATCATTTTTTAGGCTTCCCCACCAAGAGTTTTTAGCGTTGCCGTCGCCGCCCATAAGGAGTTTTGTTGATCCAAAGCACTGCTTGATCTTCCTTAGTTGTTCCAAGTACGGCTCCATTGGTTCTGATGGCTCGAAGTAGAACGAGACCACCACGATCTCCCAGGCACTCGTACGGAGTTTCACTACGACGATGTTATTTGTAGTGAACTCCGGACAGAAGATTGCGTCCATTTCGGTGTCAAAGACTGCAACCGCGGCTTTTACAACACCGTCCCCCTGTTTTATGCTCTGGAAGATCCTGGCGGTCCCATAGTTCTTAACCCTGCCTGTGTTCCCTACATACGGCTCTTGGAGGAGTGCAAAGGCCATCTTTTGCTTGTCTGCTTCAAGCATGAGCTCATAAGTGGCAAGAGCTTTTCGTTGGAGGTTAGCTTGTGCAACAAAGTACGCCTTTGCGCCTGTTGGGGAGTCGGTGGTCGCCGGGGCCACTTTAGCAATACGCTACCGTGGCCCGAGCCAGTGCTTCCCACTTGCGTCGGGTCGGGCATTCACTACTGAAGGCGTTATGATCCACCCGGTCCAGTTTTGCGTGCTTGCAGTTGCAGCACGCCGGTGGTATATCCGAGAGCCAGTCAGCACATTCAGTCTTCATGTGGGGTCCCCCACAGTGACTGCATTTTTCCACCGTCTCTTTGCAGAACCGTCGACCGTGCCCGTATCCGAGGCAAAGCGAACACTGCACCAATGGCGACTGGTCCGCTACTCTCACGCGCTGCAGGTCGATCTTGACGGTTTCTGCTTGGACTAAACGCTGCCAAATTTTGGGGGACACCCTCATGACGATGTGGTGGGTGTGCTGGTTCCGGGTGCGCCTCTTGAATGCAATTTCCATCTTGTCCTTTCCATCTATCTGTTGGAATATGCTGGGGTTTTGCTTTCTCAGAGCCTTGAGGACGTCATCATCACTATTGTAAGTGAGTACGTCCTTAAAAACTACCAAGGGGTCCTTATTCTTTATTTCCTCTACGTTAAGGTATTTTTCATCTTGTTTGAGCCTTTCTTTGATCTTTTCTCTTTCCTCTTCTGTTCTACAACCTAATATAACTTTTCTATCCTTTGCTTTCCTCACTTTTTCCAGTGCAATTCCCCCTTCTTTCGCATTAACAACCTTCCTAATTCTGTTAAGGACGTCCTCTCCTGTCTCTTGGTCATCTTTGGCCGTAACAACAACCGAGTGTAGCGCCGTCTGCTTCGGAACTTCTCTCCTGTGCACCGCGGCCACACTTGCATAGCTTTGCCTTTCTTGTCTATCTAATGTTTCTTGTAGCTTTTCCATTCTTTCGCAGTTTTCCTTAATCAGCTTCGCATGGTCCTCCATCCTCTTAATCAGTTCCTTTTCTTCCCTTCCCGGTTCTTTCTCTGGCTCTTTCTCCTTTTCAGGTTCTTTCTCCTTTTCAGGCTCGGTCTCCTTCTCTGGTTGTTTCTTCGCTTGTCCTTTTACGCTTTCAGATTCCTTGACCAGTTGGTAGAGCCTTTCCACAGCCTGTGTTACCTCTGTCTTTATCTCGGTTTTGATGTTTCTCGAGTTCGACAGATTTATTTTGGCCTTGGTAACACAGGCTTTTGCTTCCGCCAACCGGTCAGCGTACTTAACTTTTTGTTGTACTGGAGGGCTACAGAACATCTCCAACACCAGGCCCCCCTGTGGTTTGCTAGGTTGCGAGAGTGTTTTCTTGGGTTTGGGAGGCTCCACTTTGGGAGGTTAGGTTAGGTTAGGTTAGGTTAGGTTAGGTTAGGTTAGGTTAGGTTAGGTTAGGTTAGGTTAGGTTAGGTTAGGTTAGGTTAGGTTAGGTTAGGTTAGGTTAGGTTAGGTTAGGTTAGGTTAGGTTAGGTTAGGTTAGGTTAGGTTAGGTTAGGTTAGGTTAGGTTAGGTTAGGTTAGGTTAGGTTAGGTTAGGTTTTTTTTTTTTTTTTTTTTTTTTTTTTTTTTTTTTTTTTTTTTTAGTACCACAGTGTCCCTCAGCCAGGATGCCGAGTAGTTGGTTTTACAATTTTCATGATTTACATTTTATGTTTCAAAAAAAAAGACTAACTATTTATCACATATTTATCTTTACCAAATTACGCAAATTAAAACTGTTATGATTATTTAACTTTATCTGTTTTTAAACTTATTTTAGCTTTGAATACTTAAGTACAAGCATCTTAACAATTTAAGTATTTTTAAATTTTTGTTTACCAAGGTTTTAATACTTCTTTAAATTGTACAAATATTTACTTATTCCTACAGACACAATACATGTGCATAATTAATAATATTTGACACCTGGAGTCTAATACTAATTTTAATTGTTTAACTTAAATGGTAGGGTACTTATTTTACTTTTTTGTTTTTGTGGTTTTTGCATTTTATTTTTAACTTAAAATTATTAATTCTATTTTACTGTTTTTTACATGTGCTATTTATGAAGTTTTTGCTGGTTGTATTATATATACATCAATATATAAATGCCAACAAGGCTTATCTAACTTATATTTTAATTTTATACGTATTTTAATGTTTTTTACTATTTTACAGTTGAAGGCCAAAGTTCTTTTTTGTTTTATGCCCGAGACTTTTCTCACCGAGTGCTTGTTATTGTTTCGCTTTTCAGGGGTAAGCGGCCGACCATGGTCAACATGGCCAAGACAGTTTACTTGGACAGC
The DNA here is from genome assembly GCA_947859175.1 of Gandaritis pyraliata. Taxonomy (NCBI): domain Eukaryota; kingdom Metazoa; phylum Arthropoda; class Insecta; order Lepidoptera; family Geometridae; genus Gandaritis; species Gandaritis pyraliata. Next base: position 20,692 of record OX401877.1, on the reverse strand, counting down.
TACTTTTGTGGCTCTTCGGTGACGGCGCCTTTTTGCGCTTATAGCTTTGCCAGGGGCCACTTTAGCAGTGATAGGCTATGGTGGCCCTAGCCAGTGCGTCCCACTTCCTCCTGATTGCACACTCAGGACTGAAGGCGCTATGATCTGCCTTATCAGCCTTGGCGTGCAGGCAGTTGCAGCAGGAAGGAGTCGCACCGGCGAGCCAGTCAGCACACTCCGTCCTCATGTGGGGCCCCCCACAGTGGCTGCATTTGACGATGGTCTCCGTGCAGAACCGTCGCCCATGGCCATAGCCGAGACACAGCGAGCATTGCACAAGTGGTGACTGGTCAGCCACTTTTACTCGCTGGAGGTCTATGACGACGGTTTCTGCATGGACCAGACGCTGCCATACTGCAGGGGACACCCTCATGATTACGTGCTGTGTCTGATTATTTCTGGTGCTTTTCTTATACACAATGTCTATTTTATTTACTGTTTGGTCTAAATCTTTTAATAATTTGCTATTCTGTTTCCAGATGGAATTTAGTATGTCCTGGTCTGTGTTAAAGGTGAACACATTTTTGAGGATCACCAATGGGTTCTTATTTTTAACCTCTTCTACGGTCAGGTACTCTTCCGCACTCTTTAGTCTTTCCTTTACTTGCTGTCTTTCCTCCTCTGTTTTACATCCCACAATCACTTTTCTATCCTTTGCTTTCCGGATCTTTTCTATGGCTATTCCTCCTTCCTTTGCTTTAATCGTATCTCTTATCTTTTTCATGACTTCATCACCTTTATCTTGGTCATCCTTCGACGTAACTACGACTGAGTAAAGCGCGGTGTGCTCAGGGAACTGCCTCCCAGGATGCGCCGCTGCTACACTCGCGTACGTCTGCTTTTCCATTCTTTCCTGCTGTGATTCTATCTTCTCCTGTAACTTTTCCATCTTAATACTGTTCTCACGTATGAGCTTTGCATGCTCTTCCAGTTTCTCTATAAGGTCTTTTTCTTCCTTTCCCTTCTCCGTCTTTTCCTCTTTCTCTGGCTCTTTTTGTTTCTCCGGTTTGGTCATCTTCTTTTCTCCTGATTCTTTTTCACTTTCCGATTCTTTAACTAACTGATACAATCTCTCAATTGCGTGCAGTACCTCAGTTTTTATCTCTGTCTTGATATTTCTAGAGTTCCCCATATTCACCTTTGCTTTCGTAAGACAAGCCTTTGCTTCGGCTAGTCGACTGGTGTATTTGGGCTGTGCCGGTGGACTTCTCACAGCCTCCATCGGTACCTTCACACCCACTTTACTTCCTTGCGAAGGTACTTTTTTCGGCTTTGGGAGTTCCACCGGCGCAGATTTCTTCGGAGTGGTTGGAGTGAGTGAGTCTGTTTTGCCAGACTCCCACTCTCCGATACTTCTCCGGACGCTTGACGTTGACGGCCTGTCACTTTCCTGCACAGCTGGTGGTGTAGTTGAGGTTCTTCTGGGGAGCTCGTTCGAAGTTTGTCTGCTCTTGGCAGGAGTGCGGAAGCCGAACATATTGTAAAGAGGTTAGAGGGACACGTGTAAAGATAATCTAAGGTAAATTTGTAAAAGTAGTATAGAGAAAATTATTTTTGTCAATTTGTATATAATATTTTTATTGTCTATCTTATAGCTAACTAATACTAACAAAAACTGTGTTCTCGACAGAGACAGATTCTAAATCTGTTTTCTTAAGGACGTAACCACCCCTATAGAGGTGGGATATGTCAATTTTTTACGATTTATGAAATTATAAAGTCAAATCTTAAGGGACGATACTTAGATGTTTATTTATTAGTTACGCAAAAGGCCTATATTTACACAATGCGAAATCCGAAAACCGTATTCTGATATGTGCTTTAGTTTAGAAGTTATTAAGGTTTAAAGGTGACTTTCCCTATGAAAATCCACTCTTCTTACCCTAGTAACTTCAATATGGGAGGGTAGGCGGGCGATTTTTTCGTGAATTTTGTCGATAATCGTGTTTTTTCTTTTGCAGGTACGTGCGGGGACGTCGGGCAAGGGTGAACCAGCCACGCGATTTGCAGAAACACGCCAGATGGACGGGACAGAGCGAAAAAACGCGCGAAAAACGACCAAAATCAGAGGAAAAACCCAATTTTTCAACGATTTTTCTATGACAGGTGCACCGATGAACGGGCTCCACGGATAGAGCGCGGCGAGCCGCTTCCAACGATATAGCGCACGGCTATGGTCACTCAAGTATGGAGTCAAGAAAAATGTTTCCAAATTTTCACCTAATTAAGAAAATGCGAATTTTCAAAAATGAAAATTCGCGCTAAACCGGCGCAACGCACCACAAACAACGGTCTAAACACAATACCAATCAATTTTAAAAAAATAAATTTTGAAAATATAAATAAAAATAATGTAAAAATATTCTAAGTCCCTAGAAAATTGCGCGAAAAACGTCAAAATTCCACGTTTTTTATATAGAACGTGGGTCCTATTATAATTTTAACGCGCAATGGGCGTCGAGACGCTTATTTTGATGTGCGGCACGCGACAATATCTCAACAAAATTTTTTATGTTTTTGTATGGTTAGGTTAGGTTAGGTTAGGTTAGGTTAGGTTAGGTTAGGTTAGGTTAGGTTAGGTTAGGTTAGGTTAGGTTAGGTTAGGTTAGGTTAGGTTAGGTTAGGTTAGGTTAGGTTAGGTTAGGTTAGGTTAGGTTAGGTTAGGTTAGGTTAGGTTAGGTTAGGTTAGGTTAGGTTAGGTTAGGTTAGGTTAGGTTAGGTTAGGTTAGGTTAGGTTAGGTTAGGTTAGGTTAGGTTAGGTTAGGTTAGGTTAGGTTAGGTTAGGTTAGGTTAGGTTAGGTTAGGTTAGGTTAGGTTAGGTTAGGTTAGGTTAGGTTAGGTTAGGTTAGGTTAGGTTAGGTTAGGTTAGGTTAGGTTAGGTTAGGTTAGGTTAGGTTAGGTTAGGTTAGGTTAGGTTAGGTTAGGTTAGGTTAGGTTAGGTTAGGTTAGGTTAGGTTAGGTTAGGTTAGGTTAGGTTAGGTTAGGTTAGGTTAGGTTAGGTTAGGTTAGGTTAGGTTAGGTTAGGTTAGGTTAGGTTAGGTTAGGTTAGGTTAGGTTAGGTTAGGTTAGGTTAGGTTAGGTTAGGTTAGGTTAGGTTAGGTTAGGTTAGGTTAGGTTAGGTTAGGTTAGGTTAGGTTAGGTTAGGTTAGGTTAGGTTAGGTTAGGTTAGGTTAGGTTAGGTTAGGTTAGGTTAGGTTAGGTTAGGTTAGGTTAGGTTAGGTTAGGTTAGGTTAGGTTAGGTTAGGTTAGGTTAGGTTAGGTTAGGTTAGGTTAGGTTAGGTTAGGTTAGGTTAGGTTAGGTTAGGTTAGGTTAGGTTAGGTTAGGTTAGGTTAGGTTAGGTTAGGTTAGGTTAGGTTAGGTTAGGTTAGGTTAGGTTAGGTTAGGTTAGGTTAGGTTAGGTTAGGTTAGGTTAGGTTAGGTTAGGTTAGGTTAGGTTAGGTTAGGTTAGGTTAGGTTAGGTTAGGTTAGGTTAGGTTAGGTTAGGTTAGGTTAGGTTAGGTTAGGTTAGGTTAGGTTAGGTTAGGTTAGGTTAGGTTAGGTTAGGTTAGGTTAGGTTAGGTTAGGTTAGGTTAGGTTAGGTTAGGTTAGGTTAGGTTAGGTTAGGTTAGGTTAGGTTAGGTTAGGTTAGGTTAGGTTAGGTTAGGTTAGGTTAGGTTAGGTTAGGTTAGGTTAGGTTAGGTTAGGTTAGGTTAGGTTAGGTTAGGTTAGGTTAGGTTAGGTTAGGTTAGGTTAGGTTAGGTTAGGTTAGGTTAGGTTAGGTTTTTTTTTTTTTTTTTTTTTTTTTTTTTAAATTACCGTTTCTAAACGGTACCACAGTGTCCCTCAGCCAGGATGCCGAGTAGTTGGTTTTACAATTTTCATGATTTACATTTTATGTTTCAAAAAAAAAGACTAACTATTTATCACATATTTATCTTTACCAAATTACGCAAATTAAAACTGTTATGATTATTTAACTTTATCTGTTTTTAAACTTATTTTAGCTTTGAATACTTAAGTACAAGCATCTTAACAATTTAAGTATTTTTAAATTTTTGTTTACCAAGGTTTTAATACTTCTTTAAATTGTACAAATATTTACTTATTCCTACAGACACAATACATGTGCATAATTAATAATATTTGACACCTGGAATCTAATACTAATTTTAATTGTTTAACTTAAATGGTAGGGTACTTATTTTACTTTTTTGTTTTTGTGGTTTTTGCATTTTATTTTTAACTTAAAATTATTAATTCTATTTTACTGTTTTTTACATGTGCTATTTATGAAGTTTTTGCTGGTTGTATTATATATACATCAATATATAAATGCCAACAAGGCTTATCTAACTTATATTTTAATTTTATACGTATTTTAATGTTTTTTACTATTTTACAGTTGAAGGCCAAAGTTCTTTTTTGTTTTATGCCCGAGACTTTTCTCACCGAGTGCTTGTTATTGTTTCGCTTTTCAGGGGTAAGCGGCCGACCATGGTCAACATGGCCAAGACAGTTTACTTGGACAGCTACTTTTGTGGCTCTTCGGTGACGGCGCCTTTTTGCGCTTATAGCTTTGCCAGGGGCCACTTTAGCAGTGATAGGCTATGGTGGCCCTAGCCAGTGCGTCCCACTTCCTCCTGATTGCACACTCAGGACTGAAGGCGCTATGATCTGCCTTATCAGCCTTGGCGTGCAGGCAGTTGCAGCAGGAAGGAGTCGCACCGGCGAGCCAGTCAGCACACTCCGTCCTCATGTGGGGCCCCCCACAGTGGCTGCATTTGACGATGGTCTCCGTGCAGAACCGTCGCCCATGGCCATAGCCGAGACACAGCGAGCATTGCACAAGTGGTGACTGGTCAGCCACTTTTACTCGCTGGAGGTCTATGACGACGGTTTCTGCATGGACCAGACGCTGCCATACTGCAGGGGACACCCTCATGATTACGTGCTGTGTCTGATTATTTCTGGTGCTTTTCTTATACACAATGTCTATTTTATTTACTGTTTGGTCTAAATCTTTTAATAATTTGCTATTCTGTTTCCAGATGGAATTTAGTATGTCCTGGTCTGTGTTAAAGGTGAACACATTTTTGAGGATCACCAATGGGTTCTTATTTTTAACCTCTTCTACGGTCAGGTACTCTTCCGCACTCTTTAGTCTTTCCTTTACTTGCTGTCTTTCCTCCTCTGTTTTACATCCCACAATCACTTTTCTATCCTTTGCTTTCCGGATCTTTTCTATGGCTATTCCTCCTTCCTTTGCTTTAATCGTATCTCTTATCTTTTTCATGACTTCATCACCTTTATCTTGGTCATCCTTCGACGTAACTACGACTGAGTAAAGCGCGGTGTGCTCAGGGAACTGCCTCCCAGGATGCGCCGCTGCTACACTCGCGTACGTCTGCTTTTCCATTCTTTCCTGCTGTGATTCTATCTTCTCCTGTAACTTTTCCATCTTAATACTGTTCTCACGTATGAGCTTTGCATGCTCTTCCAGTTTCTCTATAAGGTCTTTTTCTTCCTTTCCCTTCTCCGTCTTTTCCTCTTTCTCTGGCTCTTTTTGTTTCTCCGGTTTGGTCATCTTCTTTTCTCCTGATTCTTTTTCACTTTCCGATTCTTTAACTAACTGATACAATCTCTCAATTGCGTGCAGTACCTCAGTTTTTATCTCTGTCTTGATATTTCTAGAGTTCCCCATATTCACCTTTGCTTTCGTAAGACAAGCCTTTGCTTCGGCTAGTCGACTGGTGTATTTGGGCTGTGCCGGTGGACTTCTCACAGCCTCCATCGGTACCTTCACACCCACTTTACTTCCTTGCGAAGGTACTTTTTTCGGCTTTGGGAGTTCCACCGGCGCAGATTTCTTCGGAGTGGTTGGAGTGAGTGAGTCTGTTTTGCCAGACTCCCACTCTCCGATACTTCTCCGGACGCTTGACGTTGACGGCCTGTCACTTTCCTGCACAGCTGGTGGTGTAGTTGAGGTTCTTCTGGGGAGCTCGTTCGAAGTTTGTCTGCTCTTGGCAGGAGTGCGGAAGCCGAACATATTGTAAAGAGGTTAGAGGGACACGTGTAAAGATAATCTAAGGTAAATTTGTAAAAGTAGTATAGAGAAAATTATTTTTGTCAATTTGTATATAATATTTTTATTGTCTATCTTATAGCTAACTAATACTAACAAAAACTGTGTTCTCGACAGAGACAGATTCTAAATCTGTTTTCTTAAGGACGTAACCACCCCTATAGAGGTGGGATATGTCAATTTTTTACGATTTATGAAATTATAAAGTCAAATCTTAAGGGACGATACTTAGATGTTTATTTATTAGTTACGCAAAAGGCCTAAGGTAACGGCACCTGTTTCCGTGGTATTTTCACTAAAACTCGAAAGGATATCAAATATTAAGCATTTACTGTACCTTTCTGAAGGTTCGGCTTCTGTTATCAGAAGCTCTAATGTTTTTACTTTCGGAAACTACTTAAGTTTTGACGGTCCGACCTATATTTCTATTTGAAATTAAATAAAATTTAAATCAAGTCGAAATCGCCCAATTCCGAGGTGAAAATCCCTATTCCGTGGTATTTGGTACCTAATTGCGTGGTATGAAATATGTATACGAAACGACAGTAACAAACTGATAAAATAATGTTAGAAAGATTAACTTGATTGTTCTCTAGGAATACAGGTCACTTTTGGTGGTAGTACTATTATTATTTAATAAAACTTTAAATGTGGTTTGGTATGAGTGCCACAATGCTATTAATATTATAAATATAAAAGTAAATACCTCTTTGGATGTTTGTAACTCAACCTATCACACGTCAGCGGTGTCAACTTTGCTATTATCATGTGATTGCAAACCTGGATAAATACACAAAGTGCTGATAACGGGAAAATCTCCCCGTGTGATAAATAAAAAAAATACTTTTGCTGTTTCCTAAGCACACACACACATACACATACACATTACACATTATTAACATTATTATAGTATTTCACATTATAAACACGACATTTCGCGAAGAAATAAAACCAAGCGTGCAAATGGTACAAATATCACCGCAAGACTGAAGCGTGGTCGACGCGTGTAAGGCAAATGAGTGTCGGTGCCGACAAAGGAAACGCCGACAAAGGAAACACCGCCAAAGATGCCGGCGGCGCGTCAAAGACACCGCCGCCGTGCGTCGCTTCGAGGCGGTGTCTTTGACACTTTTGTCACTCGTGCCGCCGCCGCCGCAGTGTAATTTGAAGGGCGACTTTGCTTTGACGGCATTTACAAAGAGTGCCGCCCAACCCACAGCTGTGGAGACTAAAAAATCCTAATTTTCAGTACCTAGTATAAGCCAAAATTTTTTATATACCTATCATTCTTAATGTTAGCTGATGCCAAATTGTTAAAACTTTTGTTAAAGGTTAACTTCTTAATAAAACATGCAGCCAAATGTGTGGAAAATAAATATTTTCGTAACATAATTTTCTATACAACCAATAAACAAAATACATGAGTAGGGTACTTTTGATGTGTTATAACTCGTAAAGATTATTAAAAAGTATACCTCGAAATAAGGTTTTAGTCTCAATCGACTATTTGATTTGTCAAATCTATCGTTAAAATCACAAAAACCTAATCCCAGTTTGTGAAATTCAAAAATAAAAATAGGTCTTTCAAATTGCTATTCCGAGGTACCTTTTTCACATACCTCGGAATCAGGTACTAGGTGAAATATTTGACCCCTAATGCCGTGGTTTTTTCAATATGTAATTTGACCTCATTATAATTAAAAACCACTTAAACATGTATTACATACGGTAAAAAATATACTTCTTTCGAAAATTTAACACTAAAAATCATAACCTAGAACAGAAAAAATGATAATAACCCTTATTTAAAAAAGCTTGCTACTCTCGTGCACAGAGGCAAAAATGTATGGAGAGTGAACTTGGACCAGCCACCGCTGCGAATTTAGCCAATTATTTTGGAATGTAAGCCCGTTCTAAGTCTCGTTTTTATATTTATATATAAAAAAATATATTTCCTAATGACAAATAAATTTTGCAACAAAAAAGAACCTAAGAATCAGAAGTAAATGCTGTTTTTCTAAATACCACGGAGAAAGGTGCCACTTTTGGAATACCACGGATTTGGGTGCCTTTACCTTATATTTACACAATGCGAAATCCGAAAACCGTATTCTGATATGTGCTTTAGTTTAGAAGTTATTAAGGTTTAAAGGTGACTTTCCCTATGAAAATCCACTCTTCTTACCCTAGTAACTTCAATATGGGAGGGTGGGCGGGCGAGCTGATTTTTTCGTGAATTTTGTCGATAATCGTGTTTTTTCTTTTGCAGGTACGTGCGGGGACGTCGGGCAAGGGTGAACCAGCCACGCGATTTGCAGAAACACGCCAGATGGACGGGACAGAGCGAAAAAACGCGCGAAAAACGACCAAAATCAGAGGAAAAACCCAATTTTTCAACGATTTTTCTATGACAGGTGCACCGATGAACGGGCTCCACGGATAGAGCGCGGCGAGCCGCTTCCAACGATATAGCGCACGGCTATGGTCACTCAAGTATGGAGTCAAGAAAAATGTTTCCAAATTTTCACCTAATTAAGAAAATGCGAATTTTCAAAAATGAAAATTCGCGCTAAACCGGCGCAACGCACCACAAACAACGGTCTAAACACAATACCAATCAATTTTAAAAAATAAATTTTGAAAATAAAAATAATGTAAAAATCTACAAAAATATTCTAAGTCCCTAGAAAATTGCGCGAAAAACGTCAAAATTCCACGTTTTTTATATAGAACGTGGGTCCTATTATAATTTTAACGCGCAATGGGCGTCGAGACGCTTATTTTGATGCGCGGCACGCGACAATATCTCAACAAAATTTTTTATGTTTTTGTATATGGGTTAGGTTAGGTTAGGTTAGGTTAGGTTAGGTTAGGTTAGGTTAGGTTAGGTTAGGTTAGGTTAGGTTAGGTTAGGTTAGGTTAGGTTAGGTTAGGTTAGGTTAGGTTAGGTTAGGTTAGGTTAGGTTAGGTTAGGTTAGGTTAGGTTAGGTTAGGTTAGGTTAGGTTAGGTTAGGTTAGGTTAGGTTAGGTTAGGTTAGGTTAGGTTAGGTTAGGTTAGGTTAGGTTAGGTTAGGTTAGGTTAGGTTAGGTTAGGTTAGGTTAGGTTAGGTTAGGTTAGGTTAGGTTAGGTTAGGTTAGGTTAGGTTAGGTTAGGTTAGGTTAGGTTAGGTTAGGTTAGGTTAGGTTAGGTTAGGTTAGGTTAGGTTAGGTTAGGTTAGGTTAGGTTAGGTTAGGTTAGGTTAGGTTAGGTTAGGTTAGGTTAGGTTAGGTTAGGTTAGGTTAGGTTAGGTTAGGTTAGGTTAGGTTAGGTTAGGTTAGGTTAGGTTAGGTTAGGTTAGGTTAGGTTAGGTTAGGTTAGGTTAGGTTAGGTTAGGTTAGGTTAGGTTAGGTTAGGTTAGGTTAGGTTAGGTTAGGTTAGGTTAGGTTAGGTTAGGTTAGGTTAGGTTAGGTTAGGTTAGGTTAGGTTAGGTTAGGTTAGGTTAGGTTAGGTTAGGTTAGGTTAGGTTAGGTTAGGTTAGGTTAGGTTAGGTTAGGTTAGGTTAGGTTAGGTTAGGTTAGGTTAGGTTAGGTTAGGTTAGGTTAGGTTAGGTTAGGTTAGGTTAGGTTAGGTTAGGTTAGGTTAGGTTAGGTTAGGTTAGGTTAGGTTAGGTTAGGTTAGGTTAGGTTAGGTTAGGTTAGGTTAGGTTAGGTTAGGTTAGGTTAGGTTAGGTTAGGTTAGGTTAGGTTAGGTTAGGTTAGGTTAGGTTAGGTTAGGTTAGGTTAGGTTAGGTTAGGTTAGGTTAGGTTAGGTTAGGTTAGGTTAGGTTAGGTTAGGTTAGGTTAGGTTAGGTTAGGTTAGGTTAGGTTAGGTTAGGTTAGGTTAGGTTAGGTTAGGTTAGGTTAGGTTAGGTTAGGTTAGGTTAGGTTAGGTTAGGTTAGGTTAGGTTAGGTTAGGTTAGGTTAGGTTAGGTTAGGTTAGGTTAGGTTAGGTTAGGTTAGGTTAGGTTAGGTTAGGTTAGGTTAGGTTAGGTTAGGTTAGGTTAGGTTAGGTTAGGTTAGGTTAGGTTAGGTTAGGTTAGGTTAGGTTAGGTTAGGTTAGGTTAGGTTAGGTTAGGTTAGGTTAGGTTAGGTTAGGTTAGGTTAGGTTAGGTTAGGTTAGGTTAGGTTAGGTTAGGTTAGGTTAGGTTAGGTTAGGTTAGGTTAGGTTAGGTTAGGTTAGGTTAGGTTAGGTTAGGTTAGGTTAGGTTAGGTTAGGTTAGGTTAGGTTAGGTTAGGTTAGGTTAGGTTAGGTTAGGTTAGGTTAGGTTAGGTTAGGTTAGGTTAGGTTAGGTTAGGTTAGGTTAGGTTAGGTTAGGTTAGGTTAGGTTAGGTTAGGTTAGGTTAGGTTAGGTTAGGTTAGGTTAGGTTAGGTTAGGTTAGGTTAGGTTAGGTTAGGTTAGGTTAGGTTAGGTTAGGTTAGGTTAGGTTAGGTTAGGTTAGGTTAGGTTAGGTTAGGTTAGGTTAGGTTAGGTTAGGTTAGGTTAGGTTAGGTTAGGTTAGGTTAGGTTAGGTTAGGTTAGGTTAGGTTAGGTTAGGTTAGGTTAGGTTAGGTTAGGTTAGGTTAGGTTAGGTT